>CM064326.1:344334909-344934909 GCA_032595735.1 Pelochelys cantorii
GGTTTTCAAGCCCATTGCACAAAAGAGCTAAAGCATTGGACATGTCCAGACTAGGGATGTTAAAGACTAGTTGACTAGTCGATATCCTCCCCCTGCTGCAAAGGAGGGGGGACTTTAAAGTGGCAGCACCCCACAGCAGTGCTGCCACTTTGAAACCCCAAGGCAGCAGCTGCACAACTGATACATGGATCAGCTGTGCGGCAGCTGCCCCTTTAAAACACTACCTCCGTGCATTTCAAAGGGACAGCTGCCATGGATTGTGAGTTCCCCCACTGACCTCAGGCTCCATGGCTTTGAAATGCACAAGAGTCCCCAGCTTTGTGCATTTCAAAGCAGGCAGGCCCCAGAGTCAGGGGATTTCTGCTAGCCCCAGGCTGTACAAGGAGTTCCACATTCCTCCTTTGAAATGTACAAGAGCCCCTGCTGGGGCTCTTGTACATTTCAAAGGAGGAATGTAGAAGTGCCTGTCAACTAGTCAATTAACCTCATTTTAACATCCTTACTCTAGACTTGTTAAAGGTCAATCTACACTCGAAACTGCAAACTCGTAACTGGGCCCCTACTCAGATATATTTGAAGTGTAGCTCTTACCTGTACAGTTGAGAGTAAACTAGAAAATCTTGCAAGCAATTTTTAATGTTCTACTGTAAATGCATATGTGCAACAAGACCATCTACTTTGATAATAGGGACTGGCAAGGATAGATAACGTCCAGCTACAGAATTATGAGTTAATGATCATGTGCAATAATGCTTCCAGATGCAATAAAAGCCTCCAGACCACACTGCTTACTTTGCTTCAGTTTTTAATCAGAGGATGATATCCCATACCACAAACCATACCCAGGATATCCATGAAGCAAGTAAGTGCTTTTGGCTTCAATTAGCATCCAAAGGTCAAGTCATTTTCTTTCATGTCTTCCTCCCCTCAGAGCTATTACATACATCACTAAGAGCTTTAGCAAAGACCCCTGGGGTATGTGATGCCGTATACAACCACCACTTTGCTGTCCCAAAACATACCAAAAGCAAATGTCTACAGAGGAAATATTTGCTCTTCAAGATCAGATCCTTTGAAAAAAATCCACTCAAAAATTATTTCTCTCTTATTAGGAGAGTAGGCACAGAATTCAAATTGGGAAAAGGAACTAGTTCAACTTTAATTATTATTTTAATATCGAATCATAACCTGTTTGCTTCAATGGTTCAAGATCTTAAATATCCCAAAGAACTGGACAAAGCGGCTACCTCTACCCCAGCTGTGACCTTGGGAACTCCAGCCAGGGCATTAATTCTTCAAAGCAGCACCAAGTCTCCTATAAACCAAAACTGCCTTTGCCTGCCCATGCCTATTCCTGGCCCCCAATGCAAACCCCACCCCAGATCCTACCCCGACCCCAAAACAGACCCTGATCCCTGTCCCCAATGCGTAATACCCCTGTACCCCAATTCCCCACCCACAGTGCAGAGCCCCCCGGGCCCGACCCTTCCCCTCAATACAGACCCCTCCCACCATCGACCCAGCCCCTAACCCCCCCCCATGGAACGCTCCTGCCTCCAATGCGACCCAGGCCCTAGCCCCCCCCCCCAATACGGAGCCCCCCTCCGGCCCAAGCCCCGCCCCCAATGCGCCCCAGGCCCTAGCCCCGCCCCCAATACGGAGCCCCCTCCGGCCCAAGCCCCGCCCCCAATGCGCCACGAGACCCTAGCCCCGCCCCAAGACAGAGCCCCCTTAGACCCAAACCCCGCCCCCAATGCGCGACCGAGACCCTAGCCCCGCCCCCAATGAGCCCCGATACCCTAGCCCCGCCCCCAATAAGGAGCCTCCTCAGGCCCAAGCCCCGCCCCCAATGCACCCCGAGGCCCTAGCCCCGCCTCCAATACGGAGCCCCCTTAGGCCCAAGCCCCGCCCCCAATGCGCCCCAGACTCTAGCCCCGCCCCCAATGCGCCCCAGACTCTAGCCCCGCCCCCAATGCGGATCCCGTCAGGCCCCGGCCCCGCCACTCAAGCGCCCCCACGCCCTAGCCCCGCCCCCAAGGCGCCTCACTCTGCTCCCGCCGCCGTTCGGGGCCTGCGGGGGCAGCGCCGCGTCCCGACTGCGACCTCCTGCCCACGTACCCCACTCGGACTTCCTGGGAGCCCGCCCCTGCCACTGACTGACTCGACCGCCCGCCAATCAGAGCGCGCGCGGGCTCGGCGCCACCCAACCAGCCCCGCCGTGGCTGCGGGAGGGGCGGGACCACGTCGGCCCCGAGGGACGAGCGAAAACGTTCACGGAGTTTGTTTCCTTCCTCCGCCCTCCTTCCCTCCGCCCGCTGCCCAGTGCCACCCTTCGCGGGGTCACGCTGGGGCTGCCGTCACACGCCGTGAGGTCATCCCGACGTCACGTTGGCGTCACCGGGGGGGGGGGCTGTGACGTCACGCCGCGGTCTCAGGGCGGCGTGGGCGAGGTCAAGGGGGGAGGGGGACAGCGTTACCATGGCGATGCCCTCAGGGCACACCGCCCCGGCGCCCCCGAAACGCGATGGGCAGCTTCCCCGCCAGGCGGGTGGGGCCCAGCCAAGGCGATGGGGGGGGGCAGCCCCGGCCCGTGGGGCAATCCCAGGCAAGGGCCCCTCTCTCCCGCCACCGCCGCACGTTGCTGGGGAGCGGCAGGCGCGCCTCGGTGCAGCGAGCCGGGGCCCAGCGGGGAAGAATAAACAGCCCCCCTCTTTTCGCAGCGCAGAGCTCCGGAGTGGCCGAGGCCGGGGCCCCCCGTTCACAGCTGCGGGAGCAGACGAGCGCGGGGACTTGCTCCAGCTCCAGCTCCAGCTCCAGCTCCCAGCAGGGCAGGGACTTGGATTACGGGCTCCAAAGTGCCCCCTTGCCAGGGTGGCATTTTCCAAAGAGAAAATGGGAACCCCCCCCCCCCCCCCGCCCCGCTCGCCCCAGAGCCTCACCCCACCCCTGCTCGTTGCAGTTGCCAGTCGCTGGAACTCTGCAGGGCCCCTCTCCCCAACATGCTGAATCCCCCCCCCTTCCCTACAAGGGGCTGGCATCTCCATTCACACACACACACACACCAACACCACTTTCTTCCATACTTCCCCCCCCCTCCCTTTTTTTCCCCCCCAAAAGGAGGCATTTGTCTTGTTTGCGCTTGCTAACTTCATTAGCTGGCAAGAGCAAACGGGATAAATGCCTCCTTTTGAAAAAAAAAATCAGTACGACCAGAACATGGCTTAAAAAAGCCCCTGCCAAAATGGGACATATGGATATGGCCCCCCTGCCAAAATGGGACATATGGATATGGCCCCCCTGCCAGTTACATCTCCACCCACTTGCCTAATCTGAGCCATTTGCTAAGGCAGATTTAAATCATCCATCTGAGATAGGGAAGCAGCTCTGTTCCAATAGTCCTGCCCGGAAGCAGCGATCACAGTGCTCCTAAAATAAAGTGTCAGGGCAAACGCTATTTGTCCAAAAGAACACAGCCGGTGTTAGGGGAAGGAATTCAGTGCTGCACATCCCTGCAGCAGCAGCAGCTCTAGCAGCCTTCAGTGGACTCTGGTGTATCTGATGTGAGCTTTTAATCATGTTAATGTGACACATGAGTAGCTGGGGTCTTTTTCACTTTGTGTAGCTGACCCCACAACCTTTTTTTTACCTTTGGTAACAGGATAATGTTATGGCTGACTGTTGAAAATCCGGTTATTAAATAATAACTGCTGTCTTTATGCATAAGATCCAATACTGATGTTTTTTATTTACTGTGTTTTCAGGTATGGGAGGGGGAAGTATTTTTATTCATAAAAGCTTTTTTATGACACTGCACATCCACTGGCTCGCACGCATACATGTCTGAGTTTTCTTGTGGACATTTTAACCCTGTGATGCCAGATATCAGAGACTTGACAGCTTTGATTCATTTGGTGGGAGACCCCTGTGTTTTGGATTTTATATTAAGGCTGTTTTTATTATCATAGATTTTCCAATTAGCGTTTAAAATCTCATCAGTAATTTTATTTTGAAATCTCCCCGTCCCAAACCTTCTTGTTGCTGTTTTTTAATGTCTTAGGCGCTGCACATTTCCCCATGGCAGAAGCAGAAAATCGGAAACAACTTCTCAGGCTGATTCAAGAAGGCAGGCTAGACCTTTTCCAAGAGGAGTTGCAGAAAGATGAAGAAACGAGCAAGGAAGTGAGGCGGAAACACTATGGGAAATCTGGCGACACTGTACTTCACTATGCAGCCAGGCATGGCCACCTGAACATTCTGATCCATTTAGTAGAAACCTTGGAAATGGACATTGAAATGGTTAATAATGACTACAAAAGGCCCCTCCATGAAGCAGCTTCCATGGGTCACAGGGACTGCGTGTTGTATCTGTTGGATAAAGGTGCAAGGATAGACTGCTTGAAAAAGGCAGACTGGTAGGTCACAGGCATGTTTCACTGTAGGATCTAGCTAGTTTTTGAAATGTGTTTGGGAGGGAGAATTGTCGAGTTAGCACATAGGTCAAGGTCTAACCCAGATCTCCCACTAACTCACTGAATGACCCCTGTAAAATTGTGCTGGTTTTCTTGCCTTTAAAATCTAAGGAGTGCTGAAACTAAAAGGCTGAGGGAATGAGAAATTCATGGGCAGCTAATAATGAGCCTTAATTAATTGATTTGTGGAAAACAGTTACAATGGTTAGCAGAATGGTAATTTGATAACACAAATAACAATACGCTAATACAAATAATAATATTCTTAGATGAAAATTGCTGCATCAGTGTAAAATTATATGGCAAGGGACTGAAGCTGTATTATTTACCAAAGTAGTGGAGGGAAAGGATTTCCATCATATAAGGCACCCTGGAGTTCTCAGCTAATATGTAATGTTGAAATTAGAGCATGAATAGGAGGTACTGACCTAATCATTATAATTACAAATCATTAGTCAGTTTAGGGCTGTTGACATTGACACAATACATATGATACTTGTCTCATACAATAAATGCAGCTACATTGATACCTTATAGTCCCATAGCATCTTTCATTTGTAAGGACTCCAAAAGCAACAGTGCATACTTGTAGAGCCCTGTGCGGATACAAAATTGGTATCCACCTCCACACAAGGGATGCAAAATCCTGCTTAATCAGATAACCAGTTAAATACCGTGTTTAACCAGTTGACTGCTTAACTGGAATCCTATGGGCAGAGAGAGCCCGACCAGGCTGGAGCAAGTCTATGGCTGAGCCTGCTGCGGGTGGAGGGCTGCTCGGGACAGGCCCACTGTGCCGTGGACAGGGGGCTGCTCCATGCCTGCTGTGGGTGGGGGCTGCCTGGCTGAGCCCACCGCACCACGGGTGGGGAGCTGCTCCGGTCAGGCCTGATGTGCCAGAGCAGGAAGCTGCTCTAGTTCAGCTGGATTGAAGCACCCCAGCCCGCAGCGCAGCAGATCCAGCCAGGCTGGAGCAGACCCCCTGTCCACATCTGGTGAGAGACTGCTCCAGCCGAGCTGGGCTGCCCATTAACTGGTTACTGGTAAGCATCACCCAGTCAAGGTGATACTTACTGGTTAACCAGTTACATCCCTATTCCACGTCTATGTCTGCGGAAATGATTTGTGGCTAGCCGCAGATCTAAAGCGGATATCTGCAGATTTGCAGGTCTCTCCATACTTGTTTGCTCAGTGCCGGCCCTGGAATGAAGTTGCATTGGGTTTGAAGATGCCTATCAATCTGTGGCCTTATATATACTGGGTATTGTTGAGCAAAGAGAAGATTAGATCTCTGCCTACTTGAGAATCCATCATGCTTTTTGTAAATGTCAAAGAGTTTTCATCCTATTTACACGAGCAGTTAAATTGTTAAATCATTGCCAGGATCAGGTTAGTGCGGTTAAAAGATATATGCAGGTCGTTCCTGAAAGTGAGATCCAGTATTCATTTCACTTTGTTTATCCCATTACTAAACTCTCTGAGCTCAAGTATACTATTCGTGCAATGCAGGAGAAAAATTGGGGGCTGGGAAAAAGTTCCACCCTTAACAGAAATGTATATATCCACTCACCCCCTGTCCCAGTTGAAAACATGAGACCTGGTGTGCTCTTAAAACTTAAACCAGCATAGCTGTTTTGGTCATGGGTGTGGGGAAAACCACATCCCTAATGCCATAGCTATGCTAACCAAACAGTCAAGGTAGGAGCAGTCCTGCCAGCATATTTAAAGCATCCCCAGACACCAGTTTAAGCTGTGTCAGCAGGAGAGCCTCTCCAGCCAACATGCTGTCCACTTTCGGTGGTGAAACTTACATTGGTCAGAGGTGTGGTTTTTTCACATCCCAGTCTAACAAAAGTGCTAGTGTAGACAAAGCTTCCGTGAAGAGACGCTGACACTTGTCAGTTCCTCATCCTGTTGGTGTTTAAATGATCCCAACTCGACTGTGACATTAAAATGTGCTGGCTGGTATGGTTGGCACCTTTGGCAGCGGTGCTGCCGTTTGGTTAGAGACATGCTAGTGCAGCAGGCGATTAGTTTAGGTTGTAAACTACTGGGGACCAGGGACATTGTGTTCTGATCTGTTTAGACCACACTAGACTACCCAAAAATAACCAACCAGAAATACTAGAGACTGCAAATCTGTAATCACTAGGCATGCTGGCATGTCAATAGTGCCATTGAACTCAATGGGATTACTCATTGTAAAGTTGAGCATGTGCATAAGCGAGTGCAAGAATCAGATGCTAGTCAAGTGGAGACCAAACTGTGTCCTGATAGACAAATGTGGACCATGGCACGGGGATGTGATGTAGTGGGGCATCTTGCTGGTCGCTAGGCTTGGGCTGGCCCCTACTGGCCCTGTCTGTGAGCACGGCCCAGCAGGAGGGCCAGACACTGCCCTGACCGGTTCTGACTGGGGGGAGGGAAGGAGGTTTGGAACAAAGGAAGTACATGGGGGGAGGAAGAGTTAGTCCGGGGCTGGAAACATGATGGAGACAGCCTGGATGGGGGTAAAGCCGTAACTGATCTCATGTAGGTTTTTTTATTGCCATTACTTTAAAAAATAGGACATACCAGCAAATCAGATATTACTTCAGTTGTGTGTGTTTATTTGGGACATACCAGCAAATCAGATACTACCACAATAGTGTGCATTTATTTGGGACATACTAGCAAATCAGATGTTATTACAGTTGTGTGCATTTATTTTATCAATTTCAATAGGAGATTCTTGTGGTTAGGACCTCAGACTGGGTGTCAGAATATATGAGTTCTATTCCTGACTCTGCCGCTGACTAGCTGTGGCTTTCAGCACGTCACACTGTGTCTGTTATAGCTTTACAATGAGAATAGCAATCCTTTACTTCTCTGCTGTCGTTAATGCTGATGAAGCAAGCTAAGATTCTCGGGTGGAGGGTTCACACGTACGAGTTGCGGGGTAGTCCTCAAGGCCTTAGGAAGATGCCAGTGCAATCCACAGTAGGGATGCGAATGGTTAATTGGTTAACCAGTTAGTATCACCCCTCTGGGCGATGCTTACTGATTATGGTTAACTGGTGGATCAGCTGGGCTGCCCACCCCCACGTAAGTGGTTAACTGGTTAAAAGTAAGGTTAAATGGGATTTTACATCCCCGATCCACAGTCTTATCAAGTTCTCACTTCCCAATGTAACGAGAACAGTCTTTAACGTTTAAAAAAATAGTATACGATGCATCACACTTATGCTGATTGCCCTGAATGAGTATCTCACTGTGAGGCTAGTGAATATTAACCTGGAAAAGAAGTTTGTCCAATTTGTGATTTTAGTATCTACTGTCACAACTGTGGATGCTGATGTAGGGAATAGGAGTTCAAAGTATTGATCTGACTGGCCATAGCTAAAACAGAACAAAATCCCAAGTACACACTGCCTTTCTTTTCCCTCTTATTTTAGTGCCAAACAAGAGTGCTTTGTTATTGCTGATGCATACATAAAATTGGTTGTTTGCGATGAGAAGATTTTCCAGCGTTAGACCTTGGGCTCTTTCTCTGTTTATTACAGCAAAATAATCAGTTTTAATGGCCACGCTTAAACTGGTTTAAATGTACTTGGGCCCAAATGGTCCAGCCAGCCAGGATGCACAGTGAGCAAACTAACTGTGAGAAAATGGTGCTCTAAAATCTTAGACGAATCCATACAGTGCTTCTATACAGGCATGTCCGTCATCGGCCATATATAGTACTGGGAGTAGAATCCAGGATTTTTGCCCCCAAAAGACCTGGATCCTTCGGACTAATGTAGATGTTCCTTAGCTTGTAGTGACTTTAATAGGTCGTCTGTCTTGTCTGTGGGCCAACTGCAGGAGGGCAAGATGATAACATGCACCACGCTCACGAGGTCTTAGTCCACCCTGATTGGCCAAACTGTCATAGTCACAGGTCAGAAGGAAGCACTAGATCAGCCAGTCTGCCCACGTGTAGGTCACAGGCCACCAACACCACCCAGCCCCCCACACTAAACCCAGCAACCAAAATGAGATCAAAGTCCTGCAGCCCTTAAGAGACTAGACTGTTACATGCCACACGCAAATTCCAGGGAAACAATTAAAAAAGGTATAGCTAAAGAATCCTGGTGAGTGTCCTGCACCCACACACTGAGCTAGAACCCTCTTTGGCCACAGTTAACCTTCAATCTTGCTTCAAACCCAGTTGTCACAGCAATGGCGCCTGGATATTAAAGGGCTGGAGGTGAAGCAGCTGGTCACAAGGAGAACAGTGTGTTCATTCTCCATTCTCTGTTCTAGGACTCCTCTCATGATGGCTTGCACCAGGAAAAACATGGAGGTGATTAAAGAGCTCATCCAGCGTGGCGCCAACCCATTGTTACGGAACAAGGACGGCTGGAATTGCTTCCACATCGCAAGTCGAGAGGGCGACCCCCAGATCATCCAGTACTTGCTGACTGTGTCACCGAGCAGCTGGAAGACAGAAAGCAAGATAAAGAGAACTCCTCTGCACACGGCAGGTATGGACCCTCCGTCTCATGGCCCCAGGAGCGCTTGTGTCATTTGGGGAGGAGAAGAGCATATGGCTCTCATTTTTATCACTCGCATTTGCCCCTAAAAGGGCAGTTTTGGTTTGTGCCTGTGCGAAGGCTGATAATGTATTCCTGCTAGGGGATGTGAACAGCGACTGTAACGGGGTTCAAGAAAGAACTAGATAAGTTCATGGAGGTTAGGTCCATCAATGTGGCTACTAGCCAGGATGGGCAGGGATAGTGCCCCTACCCTCTCTTGGTCAGAAGCTGGGAATGGGAGACAGGGGAGGAATCACTTGATGGTTCCCTGTTCTGTTCATTCCTCCTAGGGCACCTGGCATTGGCCACTGTCGGCAGACAGGACACTGGGCTAGAGGGACCTTTGCTCTGCCCCCCAAATGGCTGCTCTGATGTACTATTAATAATCTGGGCTGGGTGTAGGTGTTTCTTACATTTTTTAAGACCAAGGAACACCAAATGATAATTTTTTTTATGAGGAATACCAAGGATTTTTTGTTGAGCAAAAAAAAGAGGTTGGGGGAAAGTTATTGAGAAAAAAAAAAAGGTCGCCTGCCCCTTTAAGGGTGGCCATTTTGAACTCTGTTGTTCTCTGCAGCACACCTCCAACTACCATGTGCCACGGAACACTGTTTAAGAAACACGAGTGTAGGGGCTGTGATGAGTTTGGGAGCATACCTGGGTTAGCGTGCAAAGCTGACTCTCCACTGCCTCGCATGCTACGTAGCCCTTTTACACCCGTGCAAAGTATGCCGTATATTTAAATAGCATGAACCACATGCATGGTAGGGATTGGGGTGTAGTAATCGGAGCGATGACCGAGTTTCCAAATTTAGGTTCCACTCCTCGCTCACTTGGTGTCCCGTAGCAGCCCGGTGCCACAGTCTAACGATCTGTGCGTGGGGACAAAGCTTACCATGCCTCACACAAGTACTTTGAGGCATGGGGCCAACTTTCATTTCCCTGGGGGGATGCTTGCCCCCCCCCCGCTTTGCCCCAGGTCCCACTCCCATTTCACCCCTGCCCCACTTCTTTCTGCCCCCTTCCCCAAGCACGCCCTGCCCTCGCTCCGTCCCCTCCCCCCAGCACCTCCTGCGCACTGCTGAACAACTGATCGTGGGGTGGGGGAAGAGCTGGTCAATGAGGTCACTGGTGGATGCAGAGCACTCACTGTTTTTTTTCCTGTGGGTGTTCCAGCCCTGGTGCCTTTGCTCATGGGCTTAATAAAGGTTTGGGGCAGTTAGTTACTTACCACCGAGTTAAAGTTGCCTGACTGTGCCTTGCGCCCTTCCAGAACATTGAGTTCAGTTGCATTCAAACCACTGAAAACCACAATTACGGTTCACCTCAGCCCCCACCACACAGCCTTAATTCTCACCCTCTGTAGCCCCTGGTAACGGGTCCGTAAGGATAGCACACAACTTAACAAACAGCCAAGGGAAGTGGGGGGCTCTCCATCTCTTGGAGTCTTCAAGTCAAGTCTTTCTGGGAGATTCTAGAGTCAAACTCAAGGGATTAGGTTCAACACTGCAGTACAGGCGACCCCTGCACTTACGACCTAATTGGTTCTTGGAGAACCGTCGTAAGTCAAGTCGAACCCTTATTTCCCATAGGTGCAATGTTATAAATGGTGGTTCTGTTTCTGGAAACCCATTTCATACCCTAAAAATATCAAAATGGACTACGGAAATGGAGGAAAACTAAACTAAATAGTTCAAATAATGCACAAAAATAACTAAAAAGTGAAGACTGATGTGGCAGAGACACGCGCAGTTCAAGCAGCAGCTGCAGACTGGCGAGTCTGACTGACCTAGTGTGTTTCCTGGTTTGGGATGATGCGTGGAGTCTGCATAGTACACTGTCATAAATACGAGCTGCGGACGTGAATTAGGGGGGTTTAGGAGCTATCTCGCCTGAAAAAAATGATTGTAAATGTGGGGGGTAGTAAGTTGGGTGGTCGTAAGTCAGGGGCTGCCTGTAACGGTATGGCATTCTCAGACACCTGTACGAGCTCAGACTAGTGAATAGTCCCTCCTGGCCCTAGCATATATGAGTCTACATCAGTGGCTACGAGGAAGGCCTAAGAGGATGTGCCATCATTGTGTTGCCTTCCAAAGGATTGCATTCCTGTGTTTAGTGTGCATGTGCTGCGTGAGGCATCGGGGTGCTGGATGGCGGAGGGACCAGTCAGACCAGCTTGGCAGAGCTGGTCTGAAATCTGAGAAAAGGGCCGAGCTCTGTAGGCAGCGCCAGTAGCCGTGCGTAGGATCTTCTTGCCATGGGGGCTGTCAGCCAGTGGTCTGTGGGGCTTAGGGAGGGTGAATGCAGGCCATGTCTCAGAAGGAATCCCCAAGGCAAGCGTGAAGGGACTGTAATGTTTGCCAAGTCCGGGGTGGGTCTTGGGGAGGAGGCCCAGAGTCGTAGTGTAGGCGGCCCCAGTGTGCGACACCTTATCGACACCTGAGTGTTGCCGAAGCGGAGAGAAAGGGTTAGCCAGGCCTTGTCCTGCAGTGCTCCTGTGCTCTGTCCCAGGTGTGCTGCAGTGCCAGGGAGGAGAGTGCGCAAGGATGTGCTACAGGAGTACCGGGTCACCGCTCCAAAAGGGCAGGCAAAGCTCAGGTTGCTGGTGGGGGTGGTGTCTCTGTACTTCCCTGGGTTTCTGACGTATACGTCTGCTTCAGTTGAACTCTGCATTTCCTGCCTGCCCGAGGCTTGAATGCAGCTGAACGAAAAGCTCTTGACGCCCGCAAGGCACAACAGAGTGACCATCACTCTTCTCCTTGCCACTCCAGGCCCCTGGTGAACTTGGCGGGGCATGGGGAAGTGGGAAGATGGTGGGGCTGTCGAGAGGGCAGGTACCCCCTGGAGGCAGGGGAATAGCAAGGTGGATCTAGGCCAGGAGCATGGGGAACGAGTGCACATGTCTGTTTGCAGCATCAGAACAGGCTCAGGTGTGAAACAGCCCTTCACCTCAAGAGAAGGTGTCAGCTGAAGGAGACGAATTCAGCCTGTAACAACAGCGCCTTATCCCAGTCTCAGCGCTATGTCAGAGGCCTGTTTGCCGCTCTCAACGCTGCGTGTAGTGTCATGTACAGAGTATGCCTGTTTCCAAGCTTGCAGGTTCCCTGCTCCCCACCAGGTCCCAGCCCTGTGGGGGTATGTTTTGAATGGAGAACAGAAATGGGGCGTGCGGAGGTTGGGAAGGGGGCAGAGCTGAAGCCCCCGCATCTCCTGTTGTATGTCTCTGACCCTCTTCCTTTCCTCCCCATACTCCCTACGCTGCTCTGACCTCCCTTTACCCTAGAAGCGGCAGCAGTGGGGGGAACGTGAGCCCAGCCTCTTCGCTGCTGGAGGCAGCAGGGGGAAATGGGATGATCTGTCCCCTCTTGATTTCAGCTCACATGTGGGGAGGGGCAGAGAGAGGGGCTCAGAGTCCCCCCAAAGAAGCAGGGCCCCATAGATGCTGCTTAACACATGCGAGTGCCTGGGTGTCCGCACGGCTCAGGTTTCTTGTTGCTGCCCCAACCCGCCTCCTATTTGTGTGAGGTGGATTCCTGTTTGGCACCCAGTAGGTGCCCTGAGATGTGGATGTGAATGGGAGACACCACCCAGATGTTTTCACACAGAAATTGTCTCACTCGCTTGGAGACAGACTAAAAACTGAACCAGCTTGTTTTTTTCCATTTTGTGATTTTTTTTGGGAGGGTCTGATTCATGATTTGTGATCTCTTGAGGTTGGTGATGCTGCGATTAAAGCTAAGCCTATCGCCTGTGTGCAACATATGCCCAGAGCCCTTCTTCTGCTGCAGCTCCGTGATTGGCTGTGGGACCAAAACATTTCCTGGGTTGTCTAAATCCTTAATCCAAATGCGTAAATAGCCTGATAGCAGCAGCCATGAGTTTGGTTTTGTTACACGAAGGTGGCTTGCAAAGGAAAAAACAGGGCTCCTCCCCCATGTTGCTGCAATATCACGTATCAAGAAGGCCAGAGCGGATTTGAGATTTGCAATTCAGATGCTTTTTACCCTGGGGGTTTTTGTCCCCCCCCAGGAGACTCTATGGATGACTGCAGATCTGCTAAGTGCATGTTCCTAACATGTCTGTTCTCCGCTCCCAGTGCTCAGTGCACTGTACGGCACCAAATAGGCGCAGCTGAATTATCAAGGAAGCCAAACCTGAGCAATTGAGAGTGAATATTTTTCAGATTGTTTAAAATTCTTTTTTTTTTCTGTGCTGCTTCTCCTTAACAAGGCCTAACAAAGGGGGATTAAAAATCTGTTAAGATTCAAAACACACACAGCTTCAGGACAAAGCTTCCACTCCACCTCTAGCTTGTGTTTGTCTGGGGGTCCTGGGAGGACAGAGAGAAGATTGGATATTCCTGATATGTCTAAAGTAAAAAATAACCAGCGGTAAAGGATTTTCATTACAAATCAAGGCCTCTTTCTACATCGCCAATAAGCACAAAGGGGCGCAGACCCAATTGTTTTTCTTTTGTAGGTGGGAGGAAACATGAAAACATAAATTACCATCCACTTCCTCTCTCTCTCGCAGCAATGCACGGCTGTTTTGACGTAGTGAAAGCCCTTCTTGAGCGGTAAGCAGGCTTCCTGTTCTAATTTTTGTGTGAAATGTAACCACCCCCCCTACACACGCTTCTTCTCCCTTCCCTCTCTGCCTTTCATTTACAGCACACAGCTTGTGTGACTAAGCCTCAAAGAACCTTGGTGCCATTTAGAAATCCCAGCTGCCTGGAGAACCTATCAATTTCCTCTCACTTTTCACAGCCGATTATGGTGATTTCAGGCTCGCCTCAGCATTCACTGTGACATAACCGGGCTTTTATTCTTTGCTGAATCTCTCCAGTTACCTTCAGTGGGCCAGGCCCTTACGGCAAGGAGAGAGCACATGGGCCTAGTTTATCCCTGATGTAATTCCTCTGGGCTTGACTGCGCCCAGCTAGTGCATTTGCCTGCACCCGTGAGCCTCACTGTGCCAGGATGCAGGGTTTCACCCTGAGATGACAGCACCACCCCCTCTCGCGCTGTGTTTCTGCCATGGCATCCTGGCAGCAGAGGCTGCTGGGAATCTGCATCGAATGAGTCTGTGCCTAGTCCTTCCTGAGCAGCGCTGTTGAAGCTGCCCTTGAAAGAAGGGAGGTGATAGCTGGCCCCATCCCCAACCTCCCCAGTAGCAAACTTCACGCTCCTTCCAGCCCCACTGAACCCTGGCTTACAATTGGCACGGGGTGGATTTGATCCAGTGTGTTGTCCTTGGGCTAGATTCTCAGTTCGGACTCTGTCTTTACCCAGGTCAAATTCCCATTCGCTCCCAAGGCAAGCCCTTGGGATTTCGCTCACAGGAATAATAATGTATGTAGCGCTGTCTTTGTACACTGTGTAATAAGGGGGCAATTTGCCCCAGGGCCGGCCCGGGGCCTCTGCACTGCTAATCTCCCACCAAAGTTCTGTTTGGAAACTTGTGGTGCATAGCCCTGCTGCCCCTCCCATACATGGGGGAGAAATTCACCTGGCGGTAGTGGAGCCAAACAGATCACAGCTCCCTGGCCCAGAGAACCAGAATCACTCTAAAGACGCATGCTGGCACGCAATACAATGGAGGTGAAAGAGAGAGGGGCGTGTGATCATTTCAGCTGGAATGCCTCCCCGCCCTCAAAATCCCTCCCATCAAATTCACTGGGAAACTCCAGGTATTACGCACTGGTCCAACATCATAAAGCAGCCAGGGGCCACCAGGGCGTCTGGCCCCGTCTTTTCTCAAGCGCATGCTTTGTGATCTTTCCAAGGTGCCAGTATGAACCCGACAGCAGGGACAAATGCGGAGTGACTCCCTTTATGGATGCGGTGCAGAATGGGCACATTGACGTAGCGTGGCTGCTTGTAGAAAAGCATAAGGTATGGTGTCAAGAGAGCGACATTGCTTTTCCTCCATGTGCTGGACCCAGACTGCCCCCCAGCAAAGGGGATGTTACTAGCTCGTGGGGGGGCCTGGTCTTGAGGACTTGACTCAGGCAAGCTGCCCCTAAATTAACAGGCCTGAGTACAAAGTGAGTGGGGTGGTTAACGGTGGTGGTTCCACTAAAGACCGGAATGAGTGCCTGTGACTCCCACTGGTGAGCTGTTTCCAAGCTGTTGTTGGCTCAGTGGGGCTACTCGTGCGAGGCCTTCACGCATTCAACACGTCGGCCCAGATCTCCCAAGATTCAATGGGAGGTAGCTGCCTGAGGACCTTTGTGAGTGTGAGCCTTACAGCTTTTCCTCTTCAAAAGGTTTGCTATAGATAAGAACATAAGAGCGGCCACACTGGGTCAGACTAAAGGTCCATCTAGCCCAGTGTCCTGTCTGCCGACAGTGGCCAATGCCATATGCCCCAGAGAGAGGGATCATAACCGGTAATCCTCACGTGATCCCTCCCCTGTCACCCACCTCCAGACAAACAGAGGCTAGGGACACCATTCCTACCCACCCTGGCTAATAGTCATAGATGGACCTAACCTCCATGAATCTATCTAGCTCTTTTTTCAACCCTGTTAAAGTCCTAGCCTTCACAACATCCTCTGGCAAGGAGTTCCACAGGTTGACTGTGCGCTGAGTGAAGAAAAACTTCCTTTTGTTTGTTTTAAATCTGCTGCCTATTCATTTCATTTGGTGACCCCTAGTGCCTATAGTGTGGGAATAAGTAAATAACTTTTAGATACCAGCTAGGTGACTGACCCTAATACATGCCCAGAGATGTAAGTAGTGTCCCTGTGTTATGGATAGGGAAACTAAGGCACAGAGTTTGTAAAGGGACTGACTTGCCCAAAGCTACTGTAGGAGTTGGTGTCCAAGCCAAGAGTAAAACCCTGGCACACCTGGTTCTCTAGCCAGTGCTGACACCACCTCTGCAGAGTTTCTTCTGAAAGTTGTGAGTGACAACCCGAGGGCCAATAGATTTCCACAGCAGGCTGGCGCTGTTGGGAGTGACCTTTCCTGTCCTATTACAGCTGTTCCTCTCAGTATTTCTTACCTCTGATTCCCTTCTAAAATGATCACGGAGCTGCTGTTAGATCCAATCGTATATTTAAAATAGGAAGCACTTCATTGCTCATGTACCGTCGTCAACTTAGACTATAAACCCTTCAGAGAACATTAAAACGTCTAGTTTATTTCTCACTGTTTTTTAAGTTGGTTTATGTTTTCTGTTTCTCACGGCATGGACGCTGGGAAGAGACTGTTCAGTTTCTAGATAGTTTCATTTCTGGTCCTCCTGGGTGCTCTCAGCGCTGCAAAGTTTGGATGGAAACACTAATAGGTGGGGGGGGGGGGTTACCACCAGCTTCATACTTTCAAAAATCAAAAGTCAGCTCCTCAAAACCAGGAGATTGGCTTAGGAATCCCAATCAGGAATTGGGATTTGCAACTGAGCCTGGGACCAGCTAGCTCTGCCTCCCTGATGAGCAACAGAGGCCTTGCAGCAGAATCACCTAATTAGCCACATAGCCCAATTAGCTGGAGAAACCGACAGATGAGCTCTTAACCCCAGGTATGCCGCCAAGCGGGGGCAACTCCAGTGCCAGCTCTGCTCTGCTGCTTGAATCTGACCATTGATTCTGACATCTGGTTCTTGACTGCCACTGCTCCCATCACCAGGTCTGACTGCTGCTGCTCCAGCCACTGGGCCAAACTGCCCACATCCTGGCCTGGAAGCATTTTACATTCCTTTTATTTGCCTCCTGGGCTTCAGCAGTTTCTGGGCAACCATCAAAGCTAAAAACATCCGTGTGTTATCAATGAAAGCTGTTCGTAGCTATTCACATGACTCCAGAAGCTGGGGTTTTAAGAGAAATATACATATTGTCACAAGACGTGCTATAAGATTCCAAAGAGGATAGGGAGAGGCTGTTCTCAGTGGTGGCAGATGGCAGAACAAGACTCAATGGTCTTAAGATGCAGTGGAGGAGGTGTAGGTTGGATATTAGGAAAAACTATTTGCCTAGGAGGGTGGGGAAGCACTGGGATGGGTTGCCTAGGGAGGTGGTGGAATCTCCATCCCTAGAGGTTTTTTTAAGTCCTGGCTTGACAAAGCCCTGGCTGGGATTATTGAGTTGGGGTTGGTCCTGCTTTGGGCAGGGGGCTGGATTCAGTGACCTCCTGAGGTCTCTTCCAGCCCTGGGGTTGGTCCTGCTTTGGGCAGGGGGCTGGATTCGATGACCTCCTGAGGTCTCTTCCAGCCCTAGCATTCTATGATTCTATGGGGGCCACGCAATGGTCACTGCTGTATAGCTGTCCCTCCAATCAGCCCCCTCCCATTCCATGCTACGGAAAACGATCCAATTCCAGGCACACCGCATTTTCCTGGCACAACCAAACCCTGACCTTGCTTTCAGTTAGGATAAGAGGAAGCTGCTCTCATCGTTTAGGAGGACTTCCTGAACAAACAGACTCACAGATGGACGGACGGACTCTCAGACAGACGGATGGGCTCACCCAAGATAACACACATTATGGTAGTGCCTGAAGGCCCAAATGAGAATTGGCACCCCTTGTGTAAACAAATGTTCAAATCCAAATTTGACTTGACCGCATCCCTTTACGTGCTGGCACCAGATTCCAGTGGTGCGCCAGCTGTTTATCGAAGTGTTACAATCTTACTGTCGCTAGAATTCCGTGTCGCTTGCGAACAGGAATTGCTAACAGGGAGTTTGGAGAGGGAGTTCTCCAGGTGAAAGAGGAGTAAAAACGGGACCCTTGTGGTAAGTGGCTGTCTGGAGTGTGTGTTTGTGTGTGGGGGAGTTATTTGCTGTGTGCAGAGCTTGTGTTTATCTGGTTGGTTGGTTGGTTTGATTGTTTGATTGCTTGAAGGAGCTTCTAAAAGGTTTGAAATCTAGAAGCCTCTGTTAATTGGCTAAGCCTCAGTCAGGGGGAGGGGCTACCAGAGCTATATAAGCCTGTGACTCAGCGACCAGGGAGCTTACGAACAGGAATTGCTAACAGGGAGTTTGGAGAGGGAGTTCTCCAGGTGAAAGAGGAGTAAAAACGGGACCCTTGTGGTAAGTGGCTGTCTGGAGTGTGTGTTTGTGTGTGGGGGAGTTATTTGCTGTGTGCAGAGCTTGTGTTTATCTGGTTGGTTGGTTGGTTTGATTGTTTGATTGCTTGAAGGAGCTTCTAAAAGGTTTGAAATCTAGAAGCCTCTGTTAATTGGCTAAGCCTCAGTCAGGGGGAGGGGCTACCAGAGCTATATAAGCCTGTGACTCAGCGACCAGGAATTGCTAACAGGGAGTTTGGAGAGGGAGTTCTCCAGGTGAAAGAGGAGTAAAAACGGGACCCTTGTGGTAAGTGGCTGTCTGGAGTGTGTGTTTGTGTGTGGGGGAGTTATTTGCTGTGTGCAGAGCTTGTGTTTATCTGGTTGGTTGGTTGGTTTGATTGTTTGATTGCTTGAAGGAGCTTCTAAAAGGTTTGAAATCTAGAAGCCTCTGTTAATTGGCTAAGCCTCAGTCAGGGGGAGGGGCTACCAGAGCTATATAAGCCTGTGACTCAGCGACCAGGGAGCTTGCGACCAGGAATTGCTAACAGGGAGTTTGGAGAGGGGGAGGTTAGAGGGCACTAGTGACTTCTGGCCTTCTTTAAAACATAACTCTTATCGTAATCTATATTCCAGAGGTTTAAAAAGAATCCCAGTTTATACTTAAACTTGTTCATTAGAAAAATGGAGACAGAAGCCCAGCAGCAGAGTGGGGGCTATCCTGTTTATTGCGTCGAGTGTAACATGTATGATTACCTGCCCTGTGGGCGGGTGGCGTATGTGTGCACCCGTTGCAAGGAGCTCCTGACCCTCAGAGACCGAGTTCGGGCTTTGGAGGCCAGGGTGGCTGAACTGGAGGAGCTAAGGGAGGTAGAGAGATTTGTGGATGAGACTTTCTGGGACACTGTAGTACTGTCCCACCTCCAGTCTGAGAGCCCCAGTGCTCTTAAGGAGGATGAAAGTCTCAAGGGAACAGAGCATTCAATGGGAGCAGAGGGAAACCATCCCGTAGTTGGGACCCTCCTCCCAGAGGATGTTGCGGTATCCTCTCGCACTGAGGATACCTCTGAGGGGGAGGGAAAGCCAGTTCGGAAGAGGCAGGTGTTAGTAGTGGGTGATTCGATCGTTAGAAACATAGATAGTTGGGTTTGTGATGACCGGGAGAACCGTATGGTCACTTGCCTGCCTGGTGCGAAGGTTGCGGATCTCTCGAGGCATCTAGATAGACTTATGTGTAGTGCTGGGGAGGAGCCGGTGGTCGTGGTACATGTAGGTACCAATGACGTAGGGAAGGGTAGGAGAGATGTCCTGGAGGCCAAATTTAGGCTGCTAGGAAAGAGACTGAAATCCAGGACCTCTATGGTGGCGTTCTCGGAAATGCTTCCGGTTCCACGCGCAGGGCCGGGTAGGCAGGCAGAGATTCAGAATCTCAATGCGTGGATGAGACGATGGTGTAGGGAAGAGGGGTTTGGATTTATTAGGAACTGGGGACACTTTTGGGAGAGGGGGAGCCTATACAGGAAGGATGGGCTCCACCTAAACCAGGGTGGAACCAGACTGCTGGCACTAAACATTAAAAAGGCCGTAGAGCAGTTTTTAAACTGAGAGATGGGGGAAAGCCGATTGGTGTGGAGATGCACGTAAATCGGAGGGAGACTACTCTTAGAGGAGAATCCATTGATAGAGATTCTCTAAGCTGTAGTCAGAAAGAGAGGAGGGGAGAGGGCAAACCATGGGCCAGAGCAGACAAACAACCGTGTACAAAGGAATCCAATGCATCAGGGAAGGGCAGACAAATAAGCAGTGGCAAATTTTTAAAGTGCTTCTACACAAATGCTAGGAGTCTGACTAATAAGATGGGTGAACTAGAGTACCTAGTATTAAATGAGGAGGTTGACATAATAGGCATCACTGAAACCTGGTGGAATGAGGAAAATCTGTGGGACACAATTATACCGGGATATAAAATATATCGAAAGGATAGAGCAGGCCGGGTGGGTGGCGGAGTGGCACTGTATGTGAAAGATAATGTAGAATCAAATGAAATAAAAATATTAAATGAATCAACATGTTCAATAGAATCGCTATGGATAGTAATTCCATGCTCCAAAAATAAGAAATTAGCAGTAGGGATATATTACCGACCACCTGACCAGGACAGGGATACTGACATTGAAATGCTGAGGGAGATTAGAGAGGCTACCAAAACAAAGAACTCTATAATAATGGGGGATTTTAATTACCCCCATATTGACTGGATACATGTCACCTCAGGAAGAGAAGCGGAGATAAAATTTCTCAATGGCTTAAATGACTGCTTCTTGGAGCAGCTAGTGCAGGAACCCACAAGGGGAGAGGCAATTCTCGATTTAGTCCTGAGTGGAGCGCAGGAACAGGTCCAGGAAATAACCGTTACAGGACCGCTTGGGAATAGTGACCATAATATAATAACATTCAACATTCCTGTGGTGGGAAGAACACCTCAGCAGACCAGCACCCTGGCATTTAATTTCAAAAAGGGGAATTACACAAAAATGAGGAGGTTAGTTAAACAGAAATTAAAAGGCACAGTGACTAGAGCCAAATCCCTGCAAGCTGCATGGAAACTTCTTAAAGACACCATAATAGAGGCCCAACTTAAATGTATACCCCAAATTAAAAAACATAGCAAGAGACCTAAAAAAGAGTCACCGTGGCTTAACCACCATGTAAAAGAAGCAGTGAGGGACAAAAAGGCATCTTTTAAGAAGTGGAAGTCCAATCCTAGTGAGATAAATAGAAAGGAACATAAACACTGTCAAATTAAGTGTAAAAATGTAATAAGAAAAGCAAAAAAAGATTTTGAGGAACAGCTAGCCAAAAACTCAAAAAGAAATAACAAAATGTTTTTTAAGTACATTAGAAGCAGGAAGCCTGCTAAAAAACCTGTGGGTCCCCTAGACGATCGAACTATAAAAGGCGCAATCAAGGACGATAAAGCCATTGCAGAGAAACTAAATGATTTCTTTGCTTCAGTCTTCACGGCTGAGGACGTTGGGGAGATTCCCAAATCTGCACCATCCTTTGTGGGTAATGAATCTGAGGAACTGTCCCGGATTGAAGTGTCATTAGAGGAGGTTTTGGAACAAATAGAAAAACTTAATGTTAACAAATCTCCGGGACCGGATGGCATTCATCCAAGGGTTCTAAAAGAACTCAAATGGGAAATTGCTGAACTATTATCTGTGGTTTGTAACCTATCCCTTAAATCGGCTTCCGTACCTAATGACTGGAAGGTAGCCAACGTGACACCAATATTTAAAAAGGGCTCTAGAGGCGATCCGGGCAATTACAGACCGGTAAGTCTAACTTCAGTACCGGGCAAATTAGTCGAAACAATAGTAAAGAATAAAATTGTGAAGCATGTAGAAGAACATAATTTGTTGGACAAAAGTCAACATGGGTTTTGTAAAGGGAAATCCTGTCTTACTAATCTATTAGAGTTCTTTGAAGGGGTTAACAAACATGCGGACAAGGGGGATCCAGTAGATATAGTATACTTAGATTTCCAGAAAGCCTTTGACAAGGTCCCTCACCAAAGGCTCTTGTGTAAATTACATGGCCATGGGATAAGAGGGAAGGTCCTTTCTTGGATTGAGAACTGGTTAAAAGACAGGAAACAAAGGGTAGGAATAAATGGTAAATTTTCAGAGTGGAGAGGGGTAACTAGTGGTGTCCCCCAAGGGTCAGTCCTAGGACCAATCCTGTTCAACTTATTCATAAATGATCTGGAGAAAGGGGTAAGCAGTGAGGTGGTAAAGTTTGCGGATGATACCAAACTGTTTAGGATAGTCAAGACAGAAGCAGACTGTAAGGGACTCCAAGAAGATCTCACCAAACTGAGTGATTGGGCAACAAAATGGCAAATGAAATTTAATGTGGATAAGTGTAAAGTAATGCACATTGGGAAAAATAACCCCAACTATACGTACAGTATGATGGGGGCTAATTTGGCTACGACAAATCAGGAAAGAGATCTTGGAGTTATCGTGGACAGTTCTCTGAAAACTTCCACACAGTGTGCAGCGGCGGTCAAAAAGGCAAATAGGATGCTAGGTATTATTAAGAAAGGGATAGAAAATAAGACCCGGAATATCTTACTGCCCCTGTATAAAACTATGGTACGCCCACATCTTGAATACTGTGTACAGATGTGGTCTCCTCACCTCAAAAAAGATATTTTGGCCTTGGAAAGGGTTCAGAAAAGGGCAACTAAATTGATTAGGGGTTTGGAACGGGTCCCATATGAGGAGAGGTTAAAGCGACTGGGACTTTTCAGTTTAGAAAAGAGGAGACTGAGGGGGGATATGATAGAGGTATATAAAATCATGAGTGGTATGGAGAGGGCCGATAAAGAAAAGTTATTTATTAGTTCCCTAAATAGAAGAACTAGAGGACACCAAATGAAATTAATGGGTAGCAGGTTTAAAACTAATAAAAGAAAGTTCTTCTTCACACAGCGTGTAGTCAGCATGTGGAACTCCTTGCCAGAGGAGGCTGTGAAGGCTAGGACTATAACAGAGTTTAAAGAGAAGCTAGATAATTTCATGGAGGTTAGGTCCATAAAAGGCTATTAGCCAGGGGATAAAATGGTGTCCTTGGCCTCTGTTTGACAGAGGCTGGAGAGGGATGGCAGGAGACAAAGCGCTTGATCATTGTCTTCGGTCCACCCCCTCTGGGGCACCTGGTGCTGGCCACTGTCGGCAGACAGGATACTGGGCTAGATGGACCTTTGGTCTGACCCGGTACGGCCGTTCTTATGTTCTTATGTTCTTATGTTCTTATGTCACGTGCATCTGGAGAGACTGGTTTATACTGGTGTAGCTTCCCTGATGCCAGCGACGTTTCTCCTGATTTACACCAGTGCAGAGGAGAGAAGTCTTTGCTCATCATCTTAAAAGCTGGGTAAATGAGCGGATGTAACTGTACATGCAGGGGTTTGCTAACAGTATTGCGTAATCCTGCTGGCTGGGGCAAGTCATTTTGTTGACAGATGAGTAAAAAAATCGTGTGTTTGTATCATCGTCATGGCGACGGACAGACGCATCATTTGTACACAAGTTGACAACCGTTCATGACAATTTGGCAAAACTCTTCCTGGTTCCTTCCTTTCTTCCCCCCCCGCTAGGCCTGTTGCACAGCTGTGGATGCGGTAGGGGCCCAGCCTTTGCACCGGGCAGCAGTCACGGCCCAGGACGCAGCCATCCGGTTCCTCGTCTGTGACCTTGGCGTCAATGTCGATGAGAGAGCAACGCCAACCCAGCTCACGGCGCTGCATTATGCCGCCAAGGTCTGTCTCCTCCCCGTGGCTCGTGGTGCGACGTGGCTGCGAGCTGATGTGCTGTATGAGGGGTGGCGGGAGGGGCTGAGGGGGGGTCTTTGCCCTGAAGACTGTTAGCTCCTGGCAGAATGGTACCACGTCTGCCTTATGCAGGAGTTGATCTGCACACACTGTAGGAGTTACCTGGTGTCTTGCAGGGGATCTGGACTGAGGCCTGCCAGCTGAAGGGAGCTATTGTGAGGGGTAGATGCAGGGGTCAGTAGGGCTGGTTTAAGGCACGTGTGTTTGCTTGAGGCTCCCCTTGGTCTCAGGCTGAGTCAGCAGCTCACAGTTTGCCCACTCCAGTTTCCTCCTCCTCCTCTTCCTGCCTCCCTAGCAGTTTGGGGCCCAGCAGGTGATGGGTCAGCCCTGCCACCCACAAGTTAGTACCAAGGAGCAATATGAGAGTGTAGCATGGTGCCCGGCTGTGCCAGCCAATGCAGCGGGGAGCTGGGAGGCCTTTTTTGCTAATAGGGCGGGCTGCATTCTGGCCAGATCCTATGCAGACAGGCAAGGTCCGAAAGGTACAAGGAGCTTCCCACACTCCCATTGGCTGCCTTGAATTCCAGTAAAGCAATATCATGTCTGCTGGTGCCTACTACACCTCTGTGCCCCTCAGGGACGGAAAGGGGGAAGAGGGCCAGGTGGTGGATGAGCTATGGCTCTTCCCTCCCCCCTGCATCAACCAGCAGTGCTGGCAAAGCACGGAGGGGCAGGGGTCATATTGTACTAATAGGGGTGGCCTGGCTGCTTCTCCAGTGTATTCTGCTCAGGAGCCTGGAAGCTGCCATCTGGAATCCCTCCTGGGGGCTGACCAGCCACAGCCCCTGTATTCTCATGGGTGTTTGCAGCAGCCTGCAGGATGGGCCAGGTGCTTTCTAACCCCTCAAAGAGGTACAGCCCTGCCCGGTGGAGCACCAACTGGGGAACTCTCACATGCAGCACTCTCACAGGGCACTGTCTAGAGCAGTGTTTCTTAAAGTGTATTCCGTGGCACACCGGTGTGCCGTGGAGAATAGAGTTCAAAATGGCCGCCTTTAAAGGGGCAGGCAACCTTTTTTCTTTTTTTTGTCAATAACTCCCCCCCCCCTTTTTTTTTCTCAACAAAAAAATCCTTGGTGTTCTTCATAAAAAAAAATATTGTTTGGTGTTCCTCAGTCTTAAAAAGTTTAAGAAACACAGTTGATCCTCCTTTTACAAAAGCCTCAATGGCACTTACCAAGACAGCGGGCAACATTATCCCCTCTCCCGTCCCGTTTGTGGCAGCCTGGCTCCCACACAGGAGGCTTTTCTCCCAGCTTAACCACCTCCTTCACTGAGAAACAAGTCAAAAGCCCTCTTGGCTGT
Source organism: Pelochelys cantorii (assembly GCA_032595735.1). Taxonomy (NCBI): domain Eukaryota; kingdom Metazoa; phylum Chordata; order Testudines; family Trionychidae; genus Pelochelys; species Pelochelys cantorii. The sequence continues at coordinate 344,359,644 of CM064326.1, forward strand.
ATTTTCTAATGCGTTGGGGGGATATAAATGTGCTTTGGAAGAGATCGCAGCTCTGCCATGGCAAATAGCTCCGCAGTCTGATTGGCAAAAGATGTGATGGGGTTTGTTCCTTTGTGAGGATCAGTGTCACTTGCAATGTGCCGTATATTTTTTGGGGGGTGGGGGTTGCATGTATAAATACACTACAATTAAATTATGCTTTCAACTCAGTTTGCTGGTAAGGCTGTTGTAGCTAAACCATCTGCTGGCTGATGATTTTTATTGCCACTGTGTGCATACGGTAATGCTTTTGTACTGTGAACAGAGGGAAGAGGGAGAGGAGATACAAATGAGGGCGATTCACATTCATGCTGCAGAACAAAGCATAATTAGCTGGGGTGAAGAAGAAGCAGACGAATCAGATGCATTATTTAGGAGGAAAAGGGAGGGTTAAATTTTCCTCTGAAGCATCCATAATTGCCTACAGCCAGAGAGAAGATCCAGGACTCGATGGATCATTAGTCCACGTCACTGAGGCAATCTCTGTGTTCTTGTAAGATTTGACAAATAGCAGAGTAATCCTTTGGAAAATGCCAGGGCTGTAAGAGCTAATGCAAATAGATAGCAAATCCAGATTGGTTAGACGCTTTTAAAAAGACATAGGTCTCTGGTCTAAAATACCCCCCCACTAGTGGCAATCCCAGACTTCTGTAGTAATCAGACCAGATTTCCAGCATGGGAGAAAATACAGTTTCCTAATGAACCCACATCTGTTTAACAAATCATCAGCTGCCACCATTTCTATTGTTAACTGTAAATCAGGGATCCTCCGGCTGATTGGCCAGCAGAGGATAAAAGCCATAACATTCAGGCGTGCCTACAGGTCACATTTCAATTGACAGCTCTGACACTAAGAGGTGTGAAAAATCCATACCCCCTGAGTGCATTGTAGCTCTGCCACGCTGACCACCCTCCCCTCCCCCGTGTCAACCCAGCGAGGTCAACAGAGGAATGCTGCCGTATCGCTAGCTGCATGGGGAGGTAGGGTTCCTCCAGTGATGGAAAAGCCCCTTCTGGCGCTGCAGGCTGCCTCTCAGCTTGGGGGCTCTGCCGCTGTGGTCCCCGTCATGTAGCCATGGCCTTAATTCTTTGATCTGAGTCGTGGCGGGAGAGGAAAGGCAAGATCAGCTGATAATTTACAGACACTAACATGCTAACAAGCATCCCTGGGAGCAGAGCTATGCTGGCGATAGAGCAACAGTGAGGAAAATCCTCTGAGCAGTCCTGGAGCCTTTGAATTCCACCTGTCCTGCCAGCTGATCTCTATTGAATCACGGGACGGTAGCCCGAGAGGCTCCAGGATCCTGGCGTGTTTTGCAGGAGGATCTTCCAGGATTCAGCATTGCTCTAAATGCAGAGCATGGCCCAGCCTCAGCTCCCTCCCGTTTGGATCTCAGAACCGTCTCCGTCTCAGAGGCTGTGCATCTCAGTGACAAAATTGTTCTCCTTGGCCTCTGAGGATGGGACAAGAAGCAATGGGCTTAAATTGCAGCAAAGGAGGTTTAGTTTGGACATTAGGAAAAACTTCCTAACTGTCAGGTGGTTAAACACTGGAATCAATTGCCTAGGGAGGTTGTGGAATCTCCATCACTGGGGATATTTAAGAGCAGGTTGGACAGACACCTGTCAGGGATGGTCTAAGGATGGTGCTTGGTCCTGCCGTGAGGGCAGGGGACTGCACTAGATGACCTCTCAAGATCCCTTCCAGTTCTAGTATTCTATGATTCTATGACATCCCTCTGCTCCGAATGGTGCATTCCCAGAATGGAGAGGAAGGTATGTCTGGAAAGCGCCATTCCCTTCCCTCTGGGGACTGAGTGTTTTTCCTCAGCTGGTTTGGTGAAGAAGGGATACGCTTAAAAGACCAGACTCTAGATTCCTTATGTGGCAGCAGCAACTCGGTTCTGCTAGGCCACTGGCCTACCTGCATGCTGTCCGTTGTTACCGACGTGTCTGGGGCAGCCGGTCAGTGAATTGATGGGTCGCTCGGTACAGGAGATAGGAATCCACATAAAAAAACCCACCCGCACAGTTATCAGGAATGGGCCTGAATGTTGGCAGTGTCAGCTGAGAGGGTGAGGGTCAAAACATTCTCCTTTCACCCCAGAGCGGCGTCCCACCGGGTCAGAGTGGAGGTTCATTCGCAGGGAGTATGGAGCAAGCTGCCCACATGGTATCTGTTCACTGGTTAGGCTGAGGATTTCAGGCTTCAGCATTTGAAAAAGGATCTTCTACTGCTACTCAGTAGGGATGTGAACAACTAGTCGACTATCCGATAAGCAAATGCTTATCGGATAGTTGACATGCTAGTCGACTAGTCCCTTCCCGCTCCCCCTTGATGCCTCTATCAGAAAGAGGCACCAAGGAGGGGGAAGATGAGTGAGTACTTCAAAGCGCTGCTGCTTTGAAACACCATGTGCAGCCTGGGGCCAGCTGGGGTATCCACAGGCTGCACGTGGCATTTCAAAGTGGCAGCGCCGCATGGAGCCCGGGGGCAGCAGGTGTCCCCAGCTGACCCTGGGTTCCATGTGGCGCGCTGCTTTGAAACGCCGTGGGAAGCATGGGGCCAGCGGGGGACTGATCCACTGGCCCCGTGCTCTCCGCAGCGCTTTTGCCTTTCAAGTGTAGCAACAGCCCTGGGGTTGTTTATGTGAGGATTCCCTGTTGTGTTCCCTCCCTCTGGGACATCTGGCATTGGCCACTGTCAGCAGACAGGACACTGGGCTAGATGAACCCTTGGTCTGACCCAGTACAGCCGTTCCTATGTTCTTATCCCCTGCAATTATGCTTACCGCTGTGAGGGCCAAAGAGCTGTCATGGGCATCCAAGGCCATTACAAAGGGCATCCGGAAGTGCTGATCAGTGTCCAAAGCCTCAGTCCTGCTCAATCTCTCAGCACTGCTGGGGCAGCACACGGGGCAGGAAATGTCGCTTTTATGGCTAGTGGAGGGTTTGCCGGCATCGGGGGATTGCTGCGTGGCCTAGAGCTGTCTAATAGCTCTGTACCTGTGTGACGGCGCGTCGGGGTTCTTCCGATCCTGCAGCCCCATAGCAGCAAGAATGGACTCCACCAGCCAGTAGAACAGAGGGGGTTTATTGCTTCTCCAGGATCCAGCACAGCACAGACGTGATGTGTCTACAGGAGTCTGGGCCAGGATGCCTTGGCCTCCTTGAGATGGGGTCCCTGGGCCCCTAGATTCCAGCCCCCTCCTTAGTATGTTTCCTTCATGGTTCCAGCCCAAGACTGCCTCGCTCCCAGACCCTGCCCCCAAACCAGTTGTTCGTCTCTGCCTCCCTTCCTTTGTCTCTCCTCTGATGAAAGAGCCTTGTTATCGGGTGTCTGGGCTAATACACATGTGGGTGAGTCAGTGGAAATCACACATCACAGCGCAGGGGGACACCAGGTTACAGAGCAGACAGCCCCCCACTATGTCACAACCTGTGAGGGAGGTGTTGCTGGGGAACAGACAGTGTAGTAGGAACACTGCTGGGCTTTGCTGAACTAGCCCATAGGGGATATTGGCAGCCAGGTACTGCTGCTCTAAGATATACCAGGGGCTGAGGCAGACCCTGGTTGGCCCCAGGATCAGGAAATCGCAGCTCCCACCTCTCTGCTCGTTGGCTGGACCAGAGAATCTGCATCCGTTTCTGTAGCTCTCAAAGATTTGCCAGTTTGCTTATGGTGGGGCTTATGGATCACGTACAGAGTTCCTGCAAACGTTGCTTTCCAGAGGACTGTTTCTAGTCCCACTCTTGTAGGGTCTATTAGGACCATGAATGACAGATTTAAAGGGCCGGTTCTGCTTAACAGTCATGCAAGACGTGTGTTTGTGCTTAATAATGCAGGAAGGCCACACACGGACCGTCCAGACGCTGTTGTCCCTCGGCGCTGATCTGCAGGCGACGGATGGGAGGAGTCGATCTGGTAGGTTGGTTGGTGGTGGCAGTTTCTAGAGTCTGAGTTCTGCAGTGGGCACTTTTGCAGGTCAGACATGCCCAGCAAGATGGCAGCACAGTGTTCAGTGCTTCATCTGCAGCCAGTGCCAGAGGCGTGACCTGGAAATGGGATATGGAGGCGCAGTGAGTCACCGCAGGAATTACGCTGAGTTGGACAGGCTGTCTGTGCACGATAATAAACGAGCCCCCCTTCGGATTAGTGCTTCTAGCCATTAAATGGTTTCAACGCAGCCAAAACGGGCACCTTCTGGCTTCTCCCAAGGGATCGGGGTGGTATAAACACTTGTTTTCAGAGTCCTCCTCACCAGTCCCCTAATCAGCCAGCCAGCTAGTCAATCTCTCTCTCCCTCCCACAGACTCGCTTTTTCTCCCAGTCTGCGCTATCGATCAGGTGAGCTCAGGCTCCATTACACTCACCTCTTCCAGCACAAGTGGTTCAGGGCACCTGGCCAGCAGCATTTTTATCTCCACCCCCTTGAGTCAGCAACTCTGGCTCATCCCCGCCCTCTGCATCCTACTGTGTTAGTATGGGCACCTGCAGGCTTTGTTTGGCCCTCCATCCCACACTGCCTCAGCCATGTGTGCGGGGGCAGAGAGCCGCGGGTGTCTGTCATGCCCTTTGGTGAATCCGCCTGTACAGAGAGCTGCGTGGTGCGGAGCGTCTCTTGCACAAGATCGAACGGCCTCGATTCCTGGTTGATTTCAGAGCGAATGGAAGCTGCCAGGCATCCTGCTCTTGGCAGGATTGGGCTGAGAAAGGAGGCAGGCGGACGGGCCACCCTAGCGGTCCAGACTCAGTGCAGCCAGAACTGCCTCCTGGCACAACAGCTGGTGCTAACCTAGTCACCAAGACTGACACAAGGTGCATTGTACAGTTAGAGACTGTGTGTCAGAGCAGCAACAAATCCGACAGCGGCATAGCTCCACTGAAGCCAATGGAGCTGCTAGACATCAGCGTACACCCACTGCGGAGCTGACCCTGGGTGCTCCGTGGTTTCCATAGAGACCATTACACCGCGTAGCCGCACACACAGTACCAATCTCCTTTCCTCTTCAAGGCTCTCAGGGCCAGATTCTCCACTTGGTTGGGGCCTGTCTCCTGTTAAAGTGGCAGCCATCAATGTGAAGGGTCTTGGATTGTCCTTCTTGCCAGGGACCGTGCACAGGAACTCAGCGGATGGTGCTTTCTTTCAACATGGCCGCTCCTTACGGCGCAAAACAAACCGAAACAATCTTATTTAATCTTCTTGGGTATGTCTACACTTGCACCCTCTTTCACCAGAGGGATGCAAATGAAGCCATTTGAAATTGCAAATGAAGCCGGGATTTAAATATCCTGCACTTCATTTGCATATTTGCATTATGGCGCTATTTCGAAATAGCGCTATTTTGAAATAACAGACGCTGTTAAGACGCGGTTATTTCGAGAGAAAACCCTTCTCTCGAAATAACCCTTATTCCTCATACAATGAGGTTTACCAGTTATTTCGAGAGAAGGGTTTTCTCTCTAAATAACCGCGTCTTAACAGCATCTGTTATTTCGAAATAGCGCCATAACGCGAATATGCAAATGAAGCGCAGGATATTTAAATCCCAGCTTCATTTGCAGTTTCGAATGTCTTCATTTGCATCCCTCTATCGAAAGAGGGTGCAAGTGTACACATACCCCCCATTGTCTGCATCCCAAATGGACACAGCGGGGCAGTTTCCAGGCCCACCACTGCAGATTGTAGGGCCTGAGGGCATGCGATAACTGGAAAAGGAGGTGCAGTTATTGTTCCCCTAGGCTCAGTTTTCTCCAGATGAATCCCTTTGGCTGGGAGTCTGGCATTTGCGTCGCTTGTGAAATACAAATCCCAGTGTGTGGGTTTCATTGCCTTGTCAACCTCCTGTCTCCTCACAGCCCTGCACATGGCCTGTGCAGGCCAGCACGTGGCCTGCGTGGGGATTCTCCTGCAGGCTGGATTGCAGGACTCGCCGGACGACACGGGAACGTTTGCCCGGCAGCTTGCCAAGAAACCCGGCATCCTACAGCTTTTCGAGGGGATAAATGTTCCTGCATGAGCCGGCGGAGGAGAGAATAAACGTTTGTTTTCCAAATCACTGTTTTGTGTTGTGCACTAGATATAAGTATGAACAAAGGGCCAAATCCCCCCCCCCTTCCACACACACACACTCTCTCTCTGTCTGCCCCCACGGAGCTGGAGCACACAAAAGCTACTAGCCTTGCCCTCCCCCCCCCCCAGATTCCTAGAGATGTCTAGGTGGGGAATATGGGATGTGCTTTTCAGGGGCCACGTCAGTGAGGGTTTGGGTTGGAGCTTTGGGGGGGGGTTGTTTTTTTTTCTTGGGGTTTTGTTTTGTTTTGTTGCTTCTCACTTGTGTGCAGCCCCCAGCTGTTTTTTTCTGTGGGTCAGTGGCCCAGATCCAAAAAAGGTCCCTCACCCCTGTTATAGGACTTTAACAGGGTTCAAAAAAGAGCTAGATCAATTCATGGAGGTTAGGTCCATCAATGGCTATTCGCCAGGATGAATAGGATGGTGTCCCTCGCCTCTGTTTGTCTGGAAATGGGTGACAGGGGAGGGATCACGTGAGGATTCCCTGTTGTGTTCCCTCCCTCTGGGGCACGTGTTATTGGCCACTGTGGGCAGACAGGACACTGGGCTGGATGGACCTTTGGTCTGACCCAGTGTGGCCATTCTAATGGTATAATCGGTATGTAGTGCTCCATCATTGTCGGAAGGCTCTCTACCAGTCCCTGCACCAGCTGCTTGGGTTTTAGGTTGGGTTGCACACATTTAGGCCTGGTCTATACAAGGAAATTGTGTCAGGATATCTCTGTCTCTGAAAAAGCCACATCCCTGAGCAATGGAGTTAAACTGACTTAGTGTAGACAGTGCTAGGTTGAGGGTTGAATTCTCCCATTGACTAAGCTGCCTTTTTTTGGGGAGGTAGAGTCCCTTAACTGGTGGGAGAACCCCTCACATCAGGGCAGGTAGCAGCTTCACGGAATTGCTACCGTGGCACTGCGGCTGTGTTTTAAGCATAGACAAGTCCTACAGATCTCTCTCTGTGTCTATACTGCACCACAGGCGGCGGTGTCTCCAAATCTTAATTGGAGCCGTCAGACAGCACCGCAATGTAAATGTTTAATAACAATAGCGCTACAATTGGGTGGCTGATTGCGGCCCTGTGTGAAATGAGCAGGCGGGACCATGCCCGTTACTAGTGGAACAGTCCAAAACCACTGCCATCATTGGCTGCTGTTAATACTAGCCAAAGGGTGGCCGAGAAATCGATTGGCTTTCCCCCTGTCATGGGGTGGGTAGCCCATCCCCCCTGAGAGACCGGGCGGGGCATCTCACCCCATCATCTAGCCCCGGCTATAGCCTCTCTTGGCCAGGCGTTATGGCTCAGTGGCCTACTGTGTAGCACCCTCAATTAGTATGGCTTGGCGGCTTAGTCTCTAGCAACCCCAGTTAGCAGGGTTGTAAGGGCCAGCGGCCAAGTTTATAGCACCCCAGACAGCAGGGCAGTACGGCCTAGTGGCCCAGTCTATAGCACCTCTGGCTGCGGACAGTACGGCCCTGAGGCCAAGTCTCTAACACCCTGGTCTGCGGGGCAGTAAGTCCCCATGGCCAAGTCTATAGCACCCCCAGTCCACGGGGCAGTAAGGCCCAGTGGGTAAGTCTCGAACACCCCAGTCTGCAGGGCAGTAAGGTCCTGTAGCCAAGTCTATAGCACCCTCAGTCCGCAGGGCAGTAGCAAGGCCCAGTGGCCAAGTCTCGAACACCCCAGTCTTCGGGGCAGTAACGCCCCGTGGCCAAGTCTATAACACTCCCAGTCCACAGGGTAGTAAGGCCCAGTGGCTAAGTCTCTGTTGTGCTAGGTTTGCTCCCCCCTCTGGGTGTCAAGGGACGTGGGCTTGTGGGGGGGGGCCGTGGGGGGGGGGCGGGCCCCTCCCTCTCCACGGGGTCTCAGCCCAGGGCCCTGTCAGTGGCAGGCATATCCCACCACTGGCTCAGCAGGGAATCTGCCCGAAACATGCCGAGCTCACCAGGAGGTCTCCAGCTCCCCACCCTGGACTACTACTACCTTGACCCACCGGCCGTCTTCCCCACCTGCAATGGCAGCAGCTGCTCCTGAGTTCCAGCAGGAGCTCCTTCCCCTCCCGTTGCCCTTTAAACTTCTGGCAGTTCAGGATAGTTGTAAACGCTACAGCTGTAATAGCTGCCTAGAGTTTATATTCATTGGTTTTTACAGCCTGGAAAACACGCTCATTCTGGAATTAACCAGCCAGCATCACCACAGAGGCTGGTCAGTTTCATGCACTTCCCAATTTCATGTGTCACCCGTCTGCCAGGTGGAGTTGGCACCAACCAGGGCTGAGTTCAGTGTCTAAGGGATTCACTTGTCAACTGAAAATAGAACCCGCTCACATCCCCACCCAGTAGTCTGGGAAATCCAGATGCCGCCCCGGGGCGTCTCTACTTCCCCTCTCACAAGCACCTACTCTCTGTGTAACACACTAAAACTTTCATCACAAGGGGAAAGGGAACCCAGCATGAACTGGGGGAAACCCCACAACCTGGGCAAACCCCCACCCCCACAGAGCTCTGAGCGTGCCCTTTGCTCCAGCGTCTCACCTTGCAGTGTGAAAGTCCAGCACGCTTACACCACCATTCCCCTGTCCCGCCGGGTACCTCACATTCACAGCGACCCAGATCACGGGGACTTTACTGTCAGTGAAGTCTCAGAGTAACCTTTCCTTGTCCCCACGCGAGAGCAAAGACTTTGCCCCTGCACTTATTTAATACCGAGGACACCTTTAGGAACCACAGACCAGGATCTTAATTAAGCCTAATCAGCGCTGTCTTGAAATAAGCCAGCTAAATTGGGGTGGGCAAGATATGACCCGTGGGCCAGATCCGGCCCATCAAGCCATTTCATCTGGCCCCTGGCCTATCCTGCCATGCCCCCGCTCCCAGGCCAATTGAGCATGCAAAGTCTCCTCTCCCGCTGGGGGTACGCAGCAGCAAAGGGAACCACCAGCTGTTCAAAACAGATGATGGTTCCCTCTAGGTCCGGGCATCCTGGCTGGGCGTGGCAGGCAGGGGAGGAGAGATCTCATGTGCTCCCACGCCCCCAGGCTAATCAAGACCTGCAGGGGGAGTGCACAAAGTCTCCTCCCCCACACGCAGCAACAGAGGGAACCGCCAGGTCACTCTGGGTGCTGTATGCCCTTGCCAAGGTGGCGGGGAGGGAGGGAGACTTCCCGTGCTCCCCTGCCCCACAGGGGAGCACAGAAAGTCTCCTCCCACCCCCACATGGTACCTAGAGAGAAACGCGCCTTCCAGCTGAGGCCACGCCCCTTCCACCTAAGGCCCTGCCCCTTTTGGGACTAGCCTGGGACCACTATCAACATTGGTGAAGTGGCACCCCTGCAGAAATTATTGCCCACCGCTGGGTTAAATGCTATCTAGGCCTCATTAGCTAGAGTCAACAGCAGCATGTATAAATATTTACACACACACCCCCCATCTCCTCTTTGCTAGGTTTTGGCATCCCTACCTACCCCCTGCTTAGCAAGTGAGATTTGTTTTAGGGTGGCCCCTTTAATCAGGGCATGCTAAGCACAGTTCTGCAGTCTTTTACTGGAACAATACGAAGAACAATATTTGCATGTTCAGAAAAGGGCAACAAAAATTATTAGGGGTTTGGAACAGGTCCTATATGAAGAGAGATTAAAAAGATTTGGACTTTTCAGCTTAGAAAAGAGGAGACTTAAGGGGGGATATGATAGAGGTCTATAAAATCATGACTGGTGTGGGAAAAGTGAATAAGGAAAAGTTATTTACCTATTCCCACAACTTAAGAACTAGGGGTCACCAAATGAAATGAATAGGCAGCAGGTTTAAAATAAACAAAAGGAAGTTTTTCTTCACTCAGTGCCCAGTCAACCTGTGGAACTCCTTGCCAGAGGATGTTGTGAAGGCTAGAACTTTAACAGGGTTCAAAAAAGAGCTAGATAGATTCATGGAGGTTAGGTCCATCAATGGCTATTAGCCAGGTTGGGTGGGAATGGTGTCCCTAGCCTCTGTTTGCCTGGAAGTGGGTGACAGGGGAGGGATCACATGAGGACTACCTGTTGTGATCCATCCCTCTGGGGCATCTGGTATTAGTCACCGTCGGCAGACAGGATACTGGGCTGGATGGACCTTTGGTCGGACCCAGTGTGGCCATTCTTATGCATCACCCCAGAATTCAAATACTAGAGTGATTGGTAACCCAAATCAACCAAAATGGATCCATTTTCACAAAGCAGCTCCATCAAGAGTAAGCCCATCAATGCAAGCAGGCCTGCTCCTAAAGCCACCAGTTGTCAGAAGAGCTCATTCGGACCTTGCTTACCCACAGAAGGCCAGAAAGAGCAGAATTCTGCAACCTGTAACCAGGTCTGTCTTGTTAGGCTTTGCTTTCAAGCCCAATGCCCTGTTGGCATTGGTCAGGCCACGGTTTGCCACAGGCAGTGTGTGAGTCACATTCTGAGGGTGGATACTGGTGTGGAATTCTCAGACGAGCCATCGGGGTCCTTGTCGGCAGAGCGAGGCCCAAAGAGCCTAGTCTAACGCCCACTGAAGTCAATGGACAGTCTCCCACTGACTTCAGTGGAAGTTGTTAGGTCCTAAATCAGCAGCAATTTCAGAGTCGAATCCCACTTGTCATTAGATCACGGATTACTGGACATACTGAGTGCCAACCCAGCAATGATAATGTTAGTGTATTCTTTACAATGAGGAGTGTTGTTATATATGAGAGAGAGAAGGTAGGTGAGGTACTATCTTTTACTGGACCAATGTCTGTTGGTGGAAGGTACAAGCTTTCGAGCTACACCGAGCTTGAAGTGTCCTTTTAATAGTCAGCAGGTTTAAAACAAACCACAGGAAGTTTTTCTTCACACATCACACAGTTGACCTGTGGAACTCCTTGCCAGAGGATGTGTGAAGACCAGGATTTTAACAGGGTCCAAAAAAGAACCAGATAAATTCATGGAGGACAGGCCCATCAATGGCTATTAGCCAAGATGGGTAGGAATGGTGTCCCTAGCCTCTGTTTGTCAGAGGGTGGAGATGGATGGCAGGAGAGAGATCGCTTGATCACTTCCTGTTTGATTCACTCCCTCTGGGGCATCTGGTATTGGCCACTGTTGGAAGACAGGACACTGGGCTAGATGGACCTTTGGTCTGACCCAGTCTGGCCGTTCTTACGTGGAGGTCTGAGGAAGGAAGCAGAGGGAGCGAAATACAGATTGGAACTCATTGCTAGGCAGCAGGGCTGACACATATTGGAAGTGGTCATTTGAAATGAAAGTGAGCAATTAGGGGTTAGCAGGGCTGTGGAGAGACTTTCTGGACCCCTGGGCAAGATGAGGGGGCCGGCTCCGTGCCCCCAAAGGGGCAGGGCCCTGGGTGGAAAGGGAGCTGAGGGTTAACCTCCCCCAGTCAGTCCTTCTGCACTTTCCAGGCGATGCCTCCTGTGGCTCCAGTGAAGATTTAAAGGGTCTGGGGCTCTGGCCACTGCCGGACCCTTTTCAATCTCCAACCCCTGGGGGCAGCTTCCATCAGTAGCCTGGGGGTTTAGATGGCGATGTCTAAACTAGGGTTTGATATGGGCCATTAAGAGGAGTCGGCTTGTTACGGGGTTGGCACAAATTCAGTCCAGGGCTTTTAGCATCCAGCAGAGTGTTTAAGCTCCCAGACTCGTTTTCCAAAGGTGCTGTGCCACGTTTCCTTAGTGAAAGGTCAGATCTGGCAGGATGGCTCATGAAAAGCATCGGCCCTCAGCTGGTCGTTGGTCTTTTAGCGTGATACACCCTTCCCTAGAGTTCCTTTCCTTAGGGACGGAGCTGAAATCGCCCCGACTGTCTATGTTTTATGGCCAAAATTAATTGACGTCCCCTCCCTACCCCCCACAAAAATGATTGCCCACCCTTGATCTAGCTAGTGTCCTGTCTGCCAACAGTGGCCAATGCCGGGTGCCCCAGAGGGAATGAACAGAACAAGGAATTAACAAGTGATCCCTCCCCTGTCGCCCATCCCAGTTTCTTATAGGCTACGTCTACACTACATGTTTTTTCAGAAGAAAATATGCACAAAAAGAAGCAGTGTGGACTTTTTTTTTTTTTGGTGCAAAAACCCCATTTTGCGCAAGATCCATATGCTTGTCCGGGACGGGGTTTTTGTGCAAAAAAAAAAAGTCCATACTGCTTCTTTTTGCGCAAAAACCCCTTGTGCAAAAAGAAACGGCAGAAAGTATGCTAATGAGATCGTGACTCATTCTAATGAGTCCCTCATTAGCATATTTTCTGCCAAAAAAAGTGTCATATAGACAAAGCCATAGAGGCTAGGGACACCATCCCTGCCCATCCTGGTCAATAGCATTGATGGACCAGGAATTTATCTAGCTCTGTTTTGAACCCTGTTATGGTCTCATAGACCAGTGTTTCTCAACCAGTGGTACAAGTACCCTTAGGGGTCCTCAAGAGACGTCTGGGAGGGTACGTCAACACAACTGAAATTTGGATAAAACTGAATTTTGTTTTAAGCTTTACAGCGCTTTATTATTTGTGTACTTTTTACACCCAAAAATTTCATCACCTCCCCAGCTATGATTAAGTTGTTTAAACAAATGTGTTGCAATGGTAGAAAAAAAAAATTGTGTGTCTGAAAATTGTAGATACTGGAGGTACTTTTTTTTTTTTAAAAAGGGGTTACTTTTTTTGTGAAAAAGGGGTACTTTATAAAAAAAGATTGAGAAACACTGTATAGACAAAGCCTCGCCGGGGTGGAAATGCACCTTGGAATCTGATTAGACTGTCTTAACCCCTGACCATAGAGATTGGCACAGGATGTCTAATCAAGGCCTGGCACTGGGTATTTGCAAGCTCTTCTCCAGACCCCTTAACCCTTCCCTTGAGACTGTTAAGCCGCTTTGCAACGAATGTGCCCAGCCTCATCCATTAACATTTTCTAAGGGAGCCACCCGCCTGTTTTCTGTCACAGTTGGCAGTGTAGTATAAACTTCTACTGTAGCTATATTTAAGTTAGGAGAATGTTATAATAGTTGAGCATTAGGCAAACTGCTTGGGCCTGCTTGGATCTGTATCTGATGTTAAAGACAAGAACTCTGCACGGATTAGGCCTCAGTTGGAGTCTCGTGTCCAGTTCTGGGCACCACATTTCAAGAAAGATGTGGAGAAATTGGAGAAGGTCCAGGGAAGAGCAACAAAAATGATTGACGGTCTAGAGAACATGAGCTATGAGGGAAGACTGAAAGAATTGAGCTTGTTTAGTTTGGAAAAGAGAAGACTGAGAGGGGACATGTTAGCAGTTTTCAATTATCTAAAAGGGTATCACAAGGAGGAGAGAGAAAAATTGTTCTCCTTGGCCTCTGAAGATAGGACAAGAAGCAATGGGCTTAAACTGCAGCAAGGGAGGTTTAGGTTGGACATTAGGAAAAACTTCCTAACTCAGGGTGGTCAAACACTGGAATAAATCGCCTAGGGAGGTTGTGGAATCTCCATCTCTGGAGATATTTAAGAGCAGGTTAGACAGACATCTATCAGGGATGGTCTAGACAGTGCTGGGTCCTGCCATGAGGGCAGGGGACTGGACTCGATGACCTCTCGAGGTCCCTTCCAGTTCTAGTGTTCTATGATTCTGTGAAACCCTTATGATTAGTGCTTGAACTCAGACTTGAGAGGAATACTGTGAAAAAGAGACGTGTCTGTTAAAACTGTAACGGGATGTCCTTGCCCAGTTGCTGATATAGTTTCTGTGTGAATGAAAGCTCCCTGTGGTGTGAGTGAGGAGTGCGTGTGGTAGGAGATAAGCAGGAAGACCGTCACCAGATGTTCTAGCTAGGGCCCAGGGCGGATGAAAAAGCACCGGGACGATTACAGATCCTCATCCAAACAGGAGAAGGGGGCATATCGACGGCACTGAAGGAGAAAGGCAGGCCGTTATCAATGAGGACAAGACAGCAGTGACCCAAACAAGCATAATGGGACAATAGATAAGGGATGAGAAGAACTTGAGAAAACAAGCCTTCGTCAAAACAGCACAATGATGCAAAACCCACTGGTCCCGACGCAAGGAAACTCCTCTAAGAAGGGGCTTCACTTGCCACGGACTTTGGGTTCGTTTGCCACTATCACTGGGATCTCAGCCTGGGCTGGAAGGACCCAGGTCCCAATAGCTTGGCCAACGAGTAAAGGCTGCTTTTGTTCTGTGTTCTCAATAAATGGGGTGTATTGCCTTTTCCCCTGAAAAAGGTCCTGTGTGCTTCTTATAAGCACAACATTATTGGTGGAGAATTATGAGAGGGGGTAGCATATGCTGTTGTTTTTAAAAACCAATGGAAAAGTGGTAAAAGAAGAATATAGTGCAGAAGAGTTTGACTGCAATACTGCAGAAATGTTTTTGGGAGATGGAAGTGATCCATCATTAAGGTGTGCACACTCCTGGTGGGAGAAGCCCAAGCAAAGAGAAGAGGAGAATTAGATTTCTCGCTCCAGGAAAAAAGGAATTGTCTTAAAGGTATATACACCATCGGATGTAGGAAAGGCCACATTTAGGAGAAGGGTTTAGAATTCCATTCTCCGACCCAGCAGACTGGGGAATAATTTAAAGGTGTTTATACCCTCAGTCATAGTAGACCTAAGCCCAAAAAAACGAACGAAGTAGGGTTGCCAGATGGTTTCAACGAAAATACTGCACACACTTGACATTACATCACAATCTACATTACATCTTATTTAGAAAATACTGGACAGTTCTATTATCTCAGTTTGTTTCCCTAATAGAAAGCTCAAATACTGGACTGTCCAGTTCAAAACCAGACACCTGGCAACCCTGTTAGCATCTCTGTTCTACCTTGGGGTGAGTCCTAAGGATATAAAACAAATAGAAGTAAAGATCACTGGGCACATTGATCACTGGGCAAAGATCGCTGGGCACATAGCCCATGGTCTGACAATGCCTTAGCTGATGTTTATACCGTTGCAATGAATCTTGTATTTGTACCTAATGTTAAAAACCAGAACAAACCCTTATAATTATTACTTGAACTCAGACTTAAAATAAATATTGTGAAAAAGCTGTTAAAACTGCAATGGGATGTCCTTGCCCAAATGCTGATACTGTTTCCATGTTAATGAAAGTTCCCTGTTGTGTGAATGAGGGGTGTATGTGCTAAAAATTAAGCAGGAAGTCCATCACCAGATGTTCTAGGTAGGGACCAGGATGAACGAAAAGGCATCAGGACGGTTACGGAACCTCATCAAAATGTGAGAAGGAGGCATATTGACGACTCTAAAGAAAAAAAAGGCAGGCAGTTATTAATGAAGACAAAATAGCAGTAACCAAAACCAGCCAAATAAAACAATAAATAAAAAACAACTTAAAAAGAACAAGCCCTCATCAAAACAGCATAATGATGCAAAACCCACTGGTCCCAATACAAAAAAACTGCTATAAAAAAAAGCTGCTTTACCACCACCTTTGGGTTCGTCTGCCACCTCTACTGGAATCTCAGCCCGTGTGTGTGTGTGTGTGCGTGTGTGTGTGTGTGTGTGTGCGTGCGCTAATTGCTTTTCTACTGTGTTCTCAAGAAACGCGGTGTATTGCCTTTTCCCCTGAAAAAAATCCCGTGCGCTTGTTATAAGCATAACAACAGGCTTCCATTAGCATTCCGGGTGTGTCAGCCGGAGAGTGGCTAGCTCCAAGGCCTTGGAACGCCTGCCTTTCTGCAGTGCAAGGTTCAGTCGCACTCATCTGCCTCGAACGCAGCTCCTGTCCCGATGTAAATGGATATTTGCAGCCCCGGGGATTGCATGGACAGCCCCAGAGCGTTACTGTACTCCGTTAAAAGACCGCAGTATCTAAATGGTTCAAATTACAGGCCTGGAACATTCCGTGGTATCAGATGTTCCTGAGGCTTCACTGGCATAAGCCAGGTGGGGGCTGAGAAATGGGAGGCAGGTGGCCGCATTAAAGCTGCCGGAGGAACGGTGGCCGGGCTAGAGGAGACAATCAATGCATGTCACAAAGACGTGACGGGAGAAAGCGGAGGCTTTGTGGTGGAAGCGTTAAGGAAACTCAATCTGGAAGCCAAATGGCTTCGAAGGGAGCGGAATTCTCCCTGCCACCAGCGTGGCGAGTTGCAGGGGCTCAGCCAGGGATGCCAAATAGCGTCTCCAGCGGAAACCGCAGGGGTTAGTTCAGGCCCGTCTGACTCTCATTAACGACAGTGGGAATCTGTCTGTTGCTTTAATACAGCTTGGAACGAGCGTTCACTTAGCATCTAAGCCAGAACGGAGGAGCCTTTGTTGGGCCGGGGGCTGCTGACCCACAGAAAAAATCAGTCGGGGGCGGCACATAAGTGAGAAGCAAAAAAAAACCCCCAAACTCTCGCTGATGTGGCCCCCAACTGAGAAGGAGAAGGACACTCCCCACATTCCCCTCACACACCAGAGCCTGGGGGGAAAGGGGGTAGGCTAGTAGATTTAGTGTGCTCCTGCCCTACAATGCTGGGGAGAACCCCGAGTCTTGGGGGCCAGATCCCCAGGGCCTTAAGTTCCCCACCCCTGATCTAAGCCCATACTTACAGCTGAGAACTTCCTTCAGTCCCGTGGATGGGAATAAGATTTCAACACATGCTTGAAGAGTACATAAGAGCCCTACCGACTTGGAGCCTTAGGTAAAATCAAAACAAAGCCAGGTGGCTAGGGATGATATCCCTGCTCTTGCAAAACCTGTGATTTATCATCACAATAGAAGCCTCTCCAGCCCCTGAAGAGCCCCCACGTCAAATTGGGCCTCACTGGACCAGGTACAAGTGGTCCGTACCTCTGTTACGCATCTAAACAGAAAGATCAGTTTAATTCATTCATTATGCGTCTGATCCGAAAGAGGGCACCTCCCCTAGCGCCTCGCCCGGTTTCGGTTTGGAACACGTGTGGCGCAAACAGTGCCACCTACTGGATCACCACTGCAGAACCCGCAATGCTACATCATCTTGGGAAGTATCCTACCCACGCCTCCCCATGGCCCATCTGTATAATTAGAGAGAAATCAACCGGCACTCTTCTTGAGGGCATAATGCGTGCAGGTAAGTGGAGGCACATGAAGGGCCAAGACAGGAATCTCCTCTGGTGGCTGCTGCACGTCTTTATTTCCGTGGCTCAAGCAAAAGTCCTGGGGATGTCGAATCTGGAAATGCTCATCCACCTTCCTCCAGATCGCCTCTTTGTTGACGATCTTGCTATTGACAGTTACTAAACTGATATTCAGGGAACAGATGCTGCAGTCCCAAAACAGCATCACAAGGAAGATCTTCAGCCGCTCTGGACTCAACCTTCAGCTTTTGTTCCATTCAAGGGAAGGGAACAGAAACGCCATCCTTCCAGTTTGATACACTCTCCCTGCAATTTTGCTTCGTAGCTAAACCTTCGTCTCCACTGCTGCAAACCCCAAAGCCCGCTTGCCAGCCACTTCAAAACATACAGATGGGACCATGATTTGCAACAAGGAATCTCGCCCCAGCCAGTTCCCACTAGGTGGGGAACTGGTTGTGGGGGGTCTGTTCAGAAGACCTTGTCCGTGTTTCCATGAGATCTTCTAGGGAATGTATGTCACTGGATGATTCCCTGCTCTGTTCACTCCCTCTGAAGCACCTGGCATTGGTCACTGTCAGAGGACGGCAGGGCCGGCCCGAGCCATTGTTGCGCGCCAGGCAGCGGGCGCGCGGCACATGTGCGGCCCTGCCCCGAGCACGCGGCACCTGATTGACATGTACAGCACACCCCGCCCCCAGGTGCATGGTGCATGTGCGGCCCCGCCCCCGGGTGTGCAATTCATGCACGGCCCCGCCCCCGGGCGTGCAATTCATGCGCGGCCCCGCCCCTGGGCGGCAACCTATGGGGGGCACCTGATGCGGCGCCCCTTACCACTTCAATCAGGCGCCCCCTATAGGTTGGCGGCCCAGGCAGCTGCCCAGCTAGCCCCCCCCTTAATCTGGCCCTGGAGGACGGGACACTAGGCTGGATGGGCTTTTGGTCTGACCCAACGTGGCCATTTTTATGTCCTTACGTTCTTTTCTGGTTGCTACGTGGACATAAGTCGGGGCAGTGGTTGGGAGATTCTTGTGGGGAATCTGAGACAGGCAAGAAGACAAAGGTTGGAGAGGCACACGGTTTGGCTCGCGTTCATAGAGGCTATGACACTAGGACAACTGATACCTTCTTTTGTTTGCTCTGGGTCCAGGCCTGCCACGCTTCCTCTGATCGGTATCTTACTATGCCAGTTGTCTCACTGAAGACAATCTCGAGCCCGCGCCTAGTGCTTTTCTGCCTATCAGTCTCAGAGCACTGCCCAAGGGAGCTCCGCATCTGTGCCCCCATATTCCAGCTGGAGAAATGGAGGCAGTGAGGGGAAAGGACACGCCCAGGGTCACTGTGACAAGATTTGCCACCTCAGAGCCTGCCCTCTGGCACTTCCACCTCAGTTTCCCCCTCAATGCTCTTCAGCCTCTTTCTGCCATAGAGGTGACCTGGCCCTCCAGCCTAGCCAGTTTAAAGCCTTCAGCCGTTCCCTGGGCACAAGAGTCCGTACGCCAAGCTTCAAAACAGCTTCACAAGGAAGATCTTCAACCGCTCTGGACTCCGCCATCAGCTCTTGTTCCATTAAAGGGAAGGCATGGATGGCGTTTCTGGCGTGAGCCCAAACAGAAACGCCGTCCTTCCAGTTTGATTCACGCTCCCTGCGATTTTGCTGAGTAGCTAAACCAGGGGTGGCCAACCCGAGGCTCGCAAGCTGCATGCAGCTCTCAAATAAAAAAATTGTGGCTCCTGACGGAACCGGGACGGAACCCGGAACTGCTCAGGTCAGCCGCTCTCCCGGCCCGCGCCGTTCCACTCACGGCCCCCCACGCACTACGTCATATCCTGCACGTGCAGGCCAGGTCACACGCAGCATCCCAGTCTGCACATGTTAGCAGCCAGCCGCTAAGTGCAGATAGTGGCTTCGGCGGCGGCAGCTCCAGGATCCGGGCATAAAGTTGGGGGGGGGGCAGATGCCTGGCTCTGGAGAAAGAGAAGGAAGGGGCTTCGGGGAGGGGGGGGCGGCGCTGTTGCGCATGGCGTCCTGGAAGCGGCGCAGTGGCTCTGGCACCGGGATCCGAACATAGGGTTGGGGGGGAGGGGGATTGGGTTACAGCAGGGAGGGGAGGTGTCTGGCTCTGGGGAGGGGAAGGGAGGGGGATTGGGTTGCACACAGCGTCCCAGCCAGCTCATGTTCAACGCCGGCCACTCAGCGCTGGAGGGAGACGTGCGGCTGTAGCAGCAGCGGCGGCGGCTCCGGGACCCGAGAATTAGGTTAGAATGGGGGGAGGGGGATTGGGCTAGAGCAGGGTGTGTGTGCCTGGCTTTGGGGAAGGGGAGGGGAACTGGGTTAGAGCAGACTGCTCTTCCCCTCCCCTAAACAGCTGGCATGTTTCCTGAAATGCCGGGTCTGTCGCACCACCGGGGACGTTTCCCCCTGCTGCCTGCCTGCGCAGGAGTGGATGGGGAAGGGAGTAGGAATGGCCCCTGACCCAAAACAGGTTCCCCACCCCTCCCATAAATAAAGACAATGCTGAAACAATTTGTGTTTGACATAAATATTTTATTTAAAAATGAAGCCTGGCCAACAAGCCCCCATCTGGCCGCAGCATCATAACACTCTTGACCTCCGCCCTCCCCCCACCCCCAAACCTGAGCCTATCATACACTGGAACCCCCTGTCCTGAGCCTCTCACATCCCCAAACTCCTGCACCCCCAATCCCCAGTCTTCTGCCACAACACTCCTGCACCATTCACATACTGCAAATCTGTGTCCTGAGCCCATCATACTCCCAGCCTCCCTGCCCTGAGCCCCTCATACACCCCAGCCCAAACTCCTGCAACCTTACAGCCACAAGCCTGCAGCTTGCTCAGCACCCCAACCCTCCCCCTGACCCCAACACTCTCCAGCCTGGAGCCCCCTCCCTGAGCCGGCATCCTCTTCTCTACTTCCTCCTGCACCCTAATTCCCTTCCAGAGCTTGCACCTCTCACCCCTTCCCAGTGCTTTTTTTTGTGATGGTATGCCCTAGGACGGTGTACCGGCACCTACCCCCCCCCGCCCCCATATGTGGCTCTTCACACTCTATCCACCGCTATTTTGGCTCTTCGTCTGTAATGGGTTGGCCATCCCTGAGCTAAACCTTCCTCTCCGTTACTGCAAACCCCAAATCCCACTCGCCAGCCACTTCAAAGCACACAGATGGGACCACAACTTGCAAAAAGGAATCTCACCCCGGCCAGTTTCCACTCGCCGGGGAACTGGTCGCGGGGGGTAGTTCATGAGCGAGAGCAGTGGACGAAACAGAAAGTGAAAGTGGCCGGTGGCATTCCTGTGTTCAAACGGAGTGAAATACAGGAGAAGAAATGGCATGGGGGTGGGGGAGAAATCCATTTATTATTCATATTCAAGTAGCACCCAGTGGCTCCACCTGAAATGAGAGCACTGTTGTACTGGAGCAGTGTTTCTCAACCAGGGGTACGAGTACCCTTCAGGGTACTCAAGAGAAGTCTGGGGGGTACGTCAACACAACTGAAATTTGGAGACAACTGAATTTTTGTTTTAAGTTTTACAGCAGTTTATTATTTTTGTACTTTTTACACCCAAACATTTCATCGCCTGCCTGGCTATGATTCAGTTGTTTAAACAAATGTGTTGCAATGGTAGAAAAAAATGTTGTTTGTCTGAAAACTGTAGGTACTGGGGGTACTTATATATATATATATATTTAAAGGGTACTTTATCAAAAAAAAGGTTGAGAAACACTGGACTAGGGGTAGTACAGATGCATAGGAAGAGGCAGGCCCTGCCTCAAAAGCTTGCAGTCTGCCTAGACAAAGGAAACTGAGGCACAGACGGGGGGAAGTGACTTGCCCAGGGTCACTCAGCTGGCTCGTGGCAGTGCAGGGACCAGACCCCATCTGTCTTTCGTCCCAGTGAAGGACGCGGCGCGAGAGATCACACAACACTGCAGAGTTTTAAAATATCTTTTCACTTTCAATCACCCGGGTGCTGATCGGTAACACACGCCAGCCACTTCAAACCACACAGATGGGGCCACGGCGTGCAGAAAGGAAATTAAACATCTACAGGTTGAACCTCCCAAATCTGGGACTCTCTGGTCCGGCAACATCTGTGGTCCAGTAGGACCTCACATGTTGCTAGATCAGAGAGCCCCGGGGGCTGGGAGCCCAAGCCCGCTGCGAGTCCCACGGGTGCTGGGGAGCCCCAGATGGGCCAGTGGGAGGTGGACTGGCAGCAGCCAGGAAGCCCCAGCTTTGGAGCTGGACCCCGGGGAGCCCCAGCAGCATGGGATCAGCAGCAGGGTGGGGAGCCCAGTTTCCGGGGCACCCCACAGCCCAGAGAGGAGCCAGGAGTGGGCAGGCACCAGCAGAGAAGCACTGACCTCCTGTGGTCCGGCAAACTCCCTGGTTCGGGACCTCTCAGGTCCGGAGGGTGCCGGACTAGGGAGGTCCAACCTGTATATCCAGAGATGAATATTTAGCTCTCCAACGAATTATCTTGCCTCTGTTACCCTTTTTCCTGAGCACCTCATAGTATTTACCACCACCATCACCCCCCCAGCCGCTCTGTGACGCAGGGCAGTGCTGCTCTCCACAGGAAACTGAGGCACAAGTAGCATGTCTGTGCTACACACTGAACCCACGCCCTACCTTCTGCCCACAAATCAGTCTGACACGGCTAAGCAAGGACCCAGGCGTGGGGTGGGTCAGAGTCCAGGCCCTGGCGTTCTGCTGTGGGGACGAGCTGCAGACCTGAGTCAGCGGCTGTGTGGCATGCAGCAGGGAGATGTTAGCCCCACAGCGAGTCCCGGGTCCAGCAATGGCCAGCTCAGGTTTATCGTGTAACCTTGGAAACACTGGGTCCATCTGCAGTGCAGTCAGACACCCACGGGTGGCCTGGGCCAGCTTCCTCGGGCTGGCAGGGCTCAGGCGTGGGGGCTATTTCATTGCTGTGTAGCTTTCCAGGCTTGGACTCTGGGCGCCCTTTCGGGAGGGGTTGGGAAGGCTGCAGCCCGGTGTACCAGGACGCTGCTTGTCTTCTACCCCTTCCCTGACCAGGGAACGAGGGGAAAGCACACAGCTGGCATGAATTACTCCTCTGCCCCCTCCACTCCCCAGCGGGGGGCGAGAGGAATTCCCACAAGCTGTGTACTTTCCCCTTGCTCCCTGAGTCAGGGGAAGAAGATCCAGCAGCATCCCGGTACACGTGGTGGCAGCCCCGTCCCGCCCAAAATGGCAACTTTGCTTGGGCTGGAGCCTGGTCTCTAGGGCCCTGCTGTGAAACCGCCTCTTGGCCCGAGCCCTGCGAGTCCAAGGCCGCTGGTCCCAGCCAGCTGCAGTTGTCTAATTGCAGTGTAGACAAACCCATTGAGACCCCAAGCCCAGGTCCCATAGACCCCACTCCTGTGCAGTCATGGGCAGCTGGTCATGCAGGCAAAGGAAGGCACAGCCTTCCCAAAACTGCCTACCTGCCCGACCGCCAAAGGCTGCCACCGCTGGCAGGGAAAGCTAAGGCCACAGTGCAGCAGCCCTGCCCCCTGGCCACTGGGGAGGGCCAAGCTGGGGCCACAGCAAGGCAGCCCTGACCCTCCAGGTGGCCAGTTAAGGATCAGGCTTGGGTGGGTGGGGCTTGGCTCTGGGGGTGGGCCTCCGGCAGAGGGGGCGGGCCTCTGGCAGAGGGGGCGGGGCAATACTGAGGCTAGCCTTCCCCAGCTGAGCTTTGACCCGCCACCCATGAGTGCATGGAAATATGCCCAAAGAGGCTAAGTGACTTGCCCCAGGTCACAGAGAGCAAGAAATTAAACCCCCATCTCCAAGTCCAAGGCACTTCCCTAACCACGAGGCCGCCCTTCCTCTCCACTCATTAAAAACAGCGTTGGGCCCCTTTCAATCTGACCAAGGATTTAGCTACCTTGTTTTAGGCACCTCTGGTTTTGAAAATCCTGGCTCGTCTCTAGCCGCATCCTGGCTGTCACGCACAAGAGAGACGTTTGCCGCCTTTGTGCGGTGTCTGTTGGGTCCGACGTTCCCTGGAGGAAAGCACACTGAAAAGCAGCTCAAAGGATAATTCAGCACGTGCCTCTAGGCCCACGTGGAAACAGTTCTCAGCCCCGTTACGAGGAAAGGAGCCCATTCGGGTCGCTATGGGCGTGTCCCCGGGCAGTCTTCTGCGTGACCCATAAACCTTTGTTCCAGTTTCAGACGGCTGGGCCCAGGGAGCGGGAACCACCGGGATTGCTCTGATCTTCTCCCTTTGCATTCCTCCTTGGCCTCGCCTCACCGGGGCTGTGGGGCAAATGCCCCAACGGTCCTTTCTCTCCAGCTCAGAGGCACAGCGGCCCCCATCTCTGATCACACTCGCCAGCCAGACGCGCCCAGCCTCGGGGCATGTGGGAAGCCATAACGCATGACGCAATAGGCTGAGCCACATTTTCCGTTGCTTTGTCGTTGTCTTCATGAGGAGTCAGAACGGGCTCTTGAGGGTCCTTTGGCCATGTTTACCTCAGAATCCTGATGGGTCAGAATGTAGGCGACTGGGTGCTACATTTTAGTCACATCAATTTATCTTCCCTGTTTCTCTCCGCCGCCTGCAGGGAACGCTTCTCTCGGGACTGGAAAGCACATTTCACTCAGCTGTGGCTATTACAGCATTGAATCCCAGAACGCTAGAACTGGAAGGGACCTCGAGAGGTCATCGAGTCTGGTCCCCTGTCCTCACGGCAGGACCCAGCACTGTCTAGACCATCCCTGACAGGTGTCTGTCTAACCTGCTCTTAAATATTCCCAGTGATGGAGATTCCACAACCTCCCTAGGTGATTTATTCCAGTGTTTAACCACCCTGACAGTTAGGAACTTTTTCCTAATGTCCAACCTAAACCTCCCTTGCTGCAGTTTAAGCCCATTGCTTCTTGTCCTAATGCTTCTTGCCCATTAATGCTTACATGTACAATAGAGGATTTCAAAGCACTTCACAAGCACCCTTGCCTCAATTCCCCCCCTCTCCTGAGAGGGGGGAGTTTCGAGGATGGGGGTTGGGGTGGAGGGATCTCTATCCCTCATGGTCCCTGCAGATACTAAGGGATCCTTGTGTAACACAGACCATCCATGGGGAGGTCCTTTGCCTCTATCCCAGCTCTGGGCTCCTCTGATGCTCCCTCAGCTCCCTGCGATTAGGGGGGCCATGCAGTGCACCCAACTCCCCAGGAAGCAGAAGCCGAACAGAAAAGAATTGCATACAATCCCACAATCGAGCATAACCTTTATAATGCAATGGACTCCAAAGCTATCGAAACTGAATTCAGTAGAACCCTGGGGCTGGACGAGACCTCAGGAGTCACCGAGTCCAGCCCCCTGCCCAAAGCAGGACCAACCCCAACTCCATCATCCCAGCCAGGGCTTGGTCAAGCTGGGACTTAAAAACCTCTAGGGATGGAGGATCGCCTGGAGATCCTGCAGGAAACTCATCTTTTGAGAAAGAGCAATCGGGCTCCCGGCAAAGGATTATTGCAGTTCGGTGGCTGAGTACCGAGAGATCCACCGCCTTTTGGAGACTACATAGAGCCGTGTTTCTCCACCCGTGGTATGAGTTCTACTCGAGAGACGTCCGGGGCAGTACGTCAACACCACTGAAATTTGGAGAAAACTGAATGTTTGTTTTATGTTTTACAGCGTTTTATTATTTTTGTCCTTTTTATACCCAAAAATTTCACCGCCCACCTGGCTACGATAAAGTTGTTTAAACAAACGTGTTGCAATGGTAGAAAAAAAATTTTGTGTGTCTGAAAATGGTAGGTACTGGGGAAACTTATAATTGATTTTTTTTTAAAAAGCGGTACTTCCTAAAAAAAAAGGTTGAGAAACACTGACATAGACTATGGTCTTTCTGGGTCATGAACTGTCTCCTTTGTGACTTGTGGGGTAGCACTGAGGGGCCCTGTTCATTGACTGGAGTGCCTAGGCCAGTGGTCCCCAGACTTTTGAGGGGTGCACCCCCGTAGCCCCTGGCTGCACTCCCCACCCTCCAAGCTAGAGTTGGGAGTGGGGACACAGCACGGAGGGGAAGGGACACATGGATATGGTAAGGGGTCCAAAGCTGGGGGTGGTCCTGGGGCCAGGAGCAGGACAGCCACCAAGGGCTGAGGTGAGGAGGGGGAGCGGGCGCAGAGTCACAGCCAGGCTGTGGTTAGGCTGGCAGCTGGGTCCGTGGCCAGGGGCGGCTTTGCTCCCCTCCTCACCCCCAGCCTCGGCCCTGGGCCAGGAATGGAGCCATGACCAGCGTCCGAGGCTGGAGGGTGGCGTGGGGTTGGGAGCGAAATCAGGCCGAGGCTGGGGCCTGGGCCAGGCCTGGAGCCAGGGATATGGTTGGGGGAGACCGCAGAGCAAAGCTGGGTGCGGAGAGCAGCTGGGTGGTATTCCCTGTCCACACCCAGTGGGGGTTACCTGGGCCCCATGGCGCCTGCCTGGATGTTCCTCCGGGACCCCTATGGGGGTGTGCCCCACAATCTGGGGACCTCTGGCCTACGCACAAATGTAGCAGAAATCCATAATTGCAATACACTTGTTCTTTCAGTCACCATCTTAGTGTTGGTCCCTAATGGGCAGGAAATGCCACTCTCAGCTTTGGAATTGGTAGGTGGGGAAACTCCTAAAGACACAAATATGTTGCCTGACCCCCCAAAAAACCCCAACAACAACAAAAAATACCAGACTTGCTCCCCCTCTTCTTTCTTGGGCCAATGCCTGGTTTTAGTTTCATCAGGGGTATTTTTTGCCCTGCCCACGAGAGCTGAATTGGGCCCCAAACGCTCCGCCAACTTTGATGCAGCCCCCACGTCCCCCGTCCGAGGAAATATTTTCGAGCCGTGTTTGGCAAGGTGCAGCGTCAATGGGAGACAAGTGGAGGTGACGAGTGAAAAAGCGGACATGA
Source organism: Pelochelys cantorii (assembly GCA_032595735.1). Classification (NCBI taxonomy): domain Eukaryota; kingdom Metazoa; phylum Chordata; order Testudines; family Trionychidae; genus Pelochelys; species Pelochelys cantorii. Next base: position 344,385,750 of record CM064326.1, read on the forward strand.
GTGGGAAGTGAGAGCGATACTTGAAAAGGGAAGTACAAATAATCTATTATTACAATCACTGCCTGGCTCTGAAGAAGGCTAAGCGGCTGTTTCCATTATAAATCTCTCTTTTCGGGGTTTGGAAACCCAGCTAACCAAAAGTGGAGCTGGGCTGGGAGATGGTAGAGGGGCAAAAAAAACCAAACAACATACCCCTCAGGTCCAGGAATAAATCTGTCATTCGGCCTAGCCATCTTTCTAGGTGTTATATAAAGGGAAGCAGAGAATTCACATTTGTATGGTCTTTTACATGGTAGGAAGGGCAAGCTTGCTGATGGGGGGGCAGCTCTGGGTAGCTCTAAGGGCTGGGGGAGGGGCATGCCATGGACTAGGCATTGCTAAAGGCTGGCTTCCCGGCCCCACCCCTTCCTCACAAGGCTCCGCCCCTTCTGTAAGCATGGCGCGGGTCGTCCCCCTCCCTCCCCGTCTTGCCCGGGGCTCCAGTGTGACTGTCAGCTCCCCTGAGGAAGGGTGACGTAGTGGATAAAATCCTGGATTCAGCACCGTTTTACTGTGTGACCTTGGGCAAGTCATTTAATCTACCTGGGCCGGCGTTGCCCATCTGTAAAATGGGGTGATACTTCCCTCTCTCTCAGGGCTATTGTAAAGATGAAATCTGTGAACGACTGTGAATTGCTCAGGTAGCCAGTGATCAGGGCCAGAGATGCACACAGAGCCAGCCTGAGAGTCCCTGTCTTCACGCTCGAGAGGGTGGAGTCTTGTGGTTAGAGCCAGGCTCTTGGCATCTGGATTCCTTCCAGTGCTAGTTCTGCTCTTGGCTCACATCTGGCTTAGGCCTGGTCTACACTAGGGCTATGTCTATACTCGCGGCTTCTTGCACAAGTACGGCTGTTCTTGCGCAAGAATCCTTTAGAGCATCCACACTGCCCGCCCGCTCTTGCGCAAGGAAATTTACAGTCCGGCGTGGTAAGAGAGGGCTTCTTGCACAAGAGCTACGCTCTATTCCAACAGGTGAAAGCCCTCTTGTGCAGGAGCTCTTGCGCAAGAGGGCAGTATGGACGCTTGGCAGGGATTTCTTGCGCAAGAAAGCCCTATGGCTAAAATGGCCATCACAGCTTTCTTGCGCAAGAGAGCGTCCACACTGCCATGGGCGCTCTTGCGCAAAAGCACAGCTCGCACATGGCAGTGTGGACGTTTTCTTGCGCAAGACTTCTTGCACAAGAACACTTGCGCAAGAAGCCGCCAGTGTAGACAAAGCCTAGGAGTTTAGGTTGAATTAGCCACTTTTGGTCCATTTTCTAAACACTGAGTCCACACCACCAAGCCTGTTTCGCCGTCCTGAAGGACCGTTACAGTCGATTTCGGTGCTTTTCACGAGGAGTAACGGTAAATTCGACCTTGCGTGGTCGACTTTGGGGTAGTGCTGATGCAGTGCTGCAAAAGTCAATGTTCTTGGCCTCCAAGAGGTGTTCTCCAGGGCCACAGTTCTGGCCTAGACTTTCAACTCTGCTGCTCTCCAGGTGCACAGGAAAAGCCCTGGGAAAGTTTGTGTTTCATTTCCTGTTTGGCCAGTGTGGTGAGCAGACCTCCCAGCAGGCAGCACACCTGACCATGAATGCAAATATGCTCCAGCATGGAGCAGGCAGGAGATCCTGGACCTGATCGCTATGTGGGGAGAGGAATCTGTGCAGGCAGAACTCCGAAGCAGCGTAAAGAGCTCAAGGGAGCAGCTGGACTCAGTTTGGTGGCAGACCCGCTAAGAGACAGGTCGGGGCTTGCTCCTGAGCTTCTGCTTTGAAATCACGTGCGACACTGGGCCTGCAACGAGCAGGGTGGCAGGGGGGGAACCTCCCTATTCCACCATGTCCCAGCCCAGGGTCCTAATGGTGGCCGCCCTGAGGCCACTGAGTGGGTGGGAATCTGGGCCGTTACACGCCAGCTCGGTCGAGGGGTCAGCGGAGTTCCAGGCCACGACACGCTGCCCACCCAACCTCCATCTCCTCAGCCGTCCCAAGGTCGGCTGTCCCTGGGCCACTTCCGAAGTCCCGCTCTGGTGCTGCTCCGGTGGGTTGGCGGGGCATGGAGGAGCTGGCAGGGTGTCCATGGGTTCGGGCACCGGCAGGTGTCCAGGACCAGGTGTCGGGGTCCAGCAAGAGTCCTGGCCAGCTTGGCGTGGCCTTGGGTGGCAGCAGCCGGGGCTGGGGCAGCCCAGGCCAGGGCTCAGGAGTCGGTAGAGTTTTGAGCGGCCCAACCCAGTCATCCGGCTGGGGTTGGCATGGCCGCACCCTTCGGGGTGGGAGTGGGTGCCGAGCGTCTGCCCTGGTCGGCTGCCTGGCTCTGACTGAGCTCTCCACTCTTATACCGCTAGTTCCGCCCTCTGACTTCCTGTGGGCAGGGCTGGGGAAGGTTGGACCTGCCCACCAAGGAGTCTTAGAGGGCACTTTCTCCTCTGGGTCATGTTGTTGTCCATGACTCATTACAGAGAAGGGACTTGAACTCAGGTCTTTTAAGTCTCAGGCTACTGTTCTAAACCCACCTACCTCAATCTTCCCCTCTCTAAAATGGGTATAAATGCTACCCGCTTCACAGGAGATTTGTGAAGGGTAATTTAGAAACATGGAAAGGGCAGGCTGCTTGTGACTTCCAGGAGGAGAAACTTGTCTGAAAGTTTTCTCTCCTCTCATTTCATATAGTAACTATGGGTAGCCACCTAGAAACGTCAGAGTTGTCATTATTCTGCACACCCTATGGTCATCCTGAAATTCAGGCTGGCAGCAGAGGTTCAGAGGAGATGCTCCCACTCCAGAGCCTTGAGCTAAAGGAGGGGAAATGACTCATCTTTTAGGCATATCCCAGGATCGAAAGAGTTAATGTTTTTCTGCCTCAGACAATAAAACTCACAGCAGTATCACCTAACCCTCCGTCCCTCATCACCTGCCTGGCTGGATTTATAACCTGCCTAGCGACATGCAGGCCTTACCAGACAAAGAGGCACCCTGCACAGCAGCAGGATGATATTTACCGCCATTGAATACAAGTAGTTTTTAAACCATCTGCTTGTTTTCCCATCCGGTTCTTGCTGGGCATGGCTTATTTGTGGATCATTGTTATAGGAACCTGGTCTGGATGCGGCTGTTTGTAGGACATTTTTCAATAGCCTGTGATACTTTTAAATGTCTCCCCCATTATAAAAGATGCTGTTCAGTTGCTGATCTCCCAGGATAACCTACACTGTTATGTCCCTGATCCTGCGGTATCATCATCAGTATCATGCAGTTGATATCCCTCTCCACTATCCCGAAAAATCCCTCTCATTTTGGCTGTTGGGTTTATTTCTCCCAGAAATAAAACTGTTTTCACACACCAGCCAGAACTTCCCCGGGGACGCTGCTTCTTTTCTGTTCTCTGGCTGCCACGCCTGAAGCCCAGATAGAGAAGTCAGCTGCATTTGTAAGCGGAAAGGAAACAGAGAACCTAACTTGGCTTCCGCAGAGACAGGAGGGGAAGCTGTTTGATATAGTGATGTTAACATGGGACATAAGGTTAAACACGATACAGACACCTATAGAATGGTGAAATGGCCTGGCATTCTACGAGCTTGTCTCTCTGGTCTCAGGAACCTTTAAGCGTGTCTGTAAATAGTCCCACTGACTCCCTGGGGATATATGCCTGTGCAAAAAATGTAGTATTAGTCTGGGTAAAACACTCCAGTTGCTTTTCTTTCTCTTTCAAAGTTTCCTGCCAAAAACACTGCAGGCAGCATTTTAGAAGAATTGAAAAACAAAAGCAAAACAACCCCCGCCACCCATCTCTATACACCCATTTGCAGTTTCTGAAAGCCATTTTCAGTCAAAGACAAATTGGGTTGGGGTTAAAAAATGGTTTGCGCACGCCAAAAGTAAGAATATTTTTATCCCCCCAAAATTCCATGACTTTCATTGTTGTAAAGCCAGAAGACTCCAACCCTAACAAAGATGTTCATTCATAAGCCATTTTTCAATGCAAAATAGTTTGAACAAAAAATATTCCACCAGCTCAATTTGTTAAAATCTGTTCCTGCGCTCATGCATAGGGTAACCGACGCTGACTTCAATGGGGCAGGACGGATTTCGGTTTTCTTGCACAGTTTGCAGGTGAAGGGACTTACAGCGAGAGGCAGACAGGTCCCATTCACAGCTCTGCACAGAATTGCTATATGACCTTGACTATAAGCATGCAAGACGGATTGAATCTCTCTAATCAGGCACCCTCGGGATCTAACCGGTGCTGAACCAAAGAATTTGCCCAACCACAGGAGGTCAATATTTTCTAGCAGCATCACCAGCACTTCTACTGCTTGCTGGGCTCTTAGAAGAGATTTGGGGTAAATTAGAGCTAAATAACAGCACAGAACACTGAGGCTACGTCTACACTGCAGGCTTCTTGCACAAGGGTGCATCCCAGGGCCGGATTAAGGCATGGGCTAGCCGGGCAGCTGCCCAGGGCGCCAACCTATGGGGGGCGCCTGATGATAGCTGTAAGGGGCGCACAGCACCCCTTATAGCTGCCATCAGGCGCTGCGTGTCCAGCTCCTGGATCGCGGGTTACAGCAGCTCCCAGCAGCCACCCTGCAGCAGCCACCCGGGGTGGAGGCTGCGTTAACCCCTGCAGCACCGGCCAGCAGCACCCTTCCCCCCGTGGCCGCGGGGCCCTGCACGGCCAGGCTCGGCCCGCCCCGGGTGGCCCCAGGCTGTGCGCCAGCGGCGGTAGCTGGGCCGGGCCGGGCCGGGCACATGCGTCCTGCCGCCGCCAGCTCCGCGCACCCTCCCCCACACGCTGGGCGGGGGCGGGGCCGTGCATGCACCCTCTCCCACACGCCGGCACGGGGGTGGGGCCGCGCATGCACCCTCTCCCACGTGCCGGTGCGGGGGCGGGGCCGCGCATGCACCCGCCCCCAATCCGGGGCTCAATTAACCTGTCTGCCCGGGGTGCCGGAATGGCTCGGTCCGGCCCTGCGTCCACACTGCAAAAGCGCATCGGAAAAGCGAGGCGCTTTTGCGCAAGAGAGCATCCAGACTGCATGTACGCTCTCTCGCAAGAAAGCTCTGATTGCCATTCAGAGAATGGCCACCAGGGCACCTGTCCTTCTTCCAATAGGCTGTTTTTCCGCAAAAACCCCTGGCTATGTCTAGACTGCAAGCCTCTTCCAAAAGAGGCTTTTTCGAAAGATACTTTCGAAAAAGCCTCTTTCAAAAAAGGGCGTCTAGACTACAACCAGTACTTTTGAAAAAGCAAGCCGCTTTTTTGAAAGAGAGCACCCAGGCAGTCTGGATGCCCTGGGGATTACATAGCGCCTTTTTTCGAAAGAGCAAGTTTGAAAAAAGGCATTCTTCCTCGTAAAACGAGGTTTTCTGCAGTCGAAAAAACTGCCACGTTCTTTCGATTTACTTTCTAAAGAACGTGGCAGCAGTCTAGATGCAGGGGAAGTTTTTTTGAAAAAAGGCCTCTTTTTTTGAAAAAAACCCTGTAGTCTAGACACACCCCCTGTTTCCCGTCCACACACACCTTGGAGTTATTCCTCGTAGAAAGAGGAATACCTGTACTGCAAAAACCCCTCTGTTCTGTCGATTCACTGTACATTTTCTTGCGCAAAAACGTGCTTGAGGTGTGGACGCGCCACGGGGTTTTGCCCAAAAGGGCTGTTTTTGCGCAAAACCCCTGTAGTGTAGACATAGTCTGACAGCCAGGACTGAGGGCTGCAAACAAACTTTATGGGACCAGGGGAAACTTGGCCACACCCATGATAAGTGGACATCCCGCTAACTAAAATGATGCTGAACCATGGATGTTGCCGGACCAGAGAGTGCCAGATTAAAGAGGTTCAACCTGTATTCTCAAAACCTGTATTCACGTGCTTTTAGTTAAGCACATGCTGAAGAGCTTTTCTGGATGTGGGCCTCCAGGCGATCAAATAGTTCTAAGAGTTCCTTTTTAAAAACTCCATTGCAATGTATCTGTGGGAAGAGGGCAGAAATACATACAAGGAAACTAAAGAGATCGCGATGCGATACCCTTGAATTTGCAAATCCCCATAACCAGCAATGGGGTGCTCCCGCTGTCCATGCAAGCTGATGAGGTTCTATTAGACAGGTGTGAAAATTCCCATTTGATTCCATACCAGAAGGGAGCAGGAAAAACAAAACAAAACAAAAAATAGCGGCTGTTTTTTACAGGTTGGCTTGCTTCCTTTTGCATTGGGGCCCATTCCCAGAAATGCAGATCCCTGAAAACCTGGAGAGAGAGAGCACCAAACCTTGCCTCTTTTGGGAGCAGTGCTGTACATGGCACAGAAATGACTTGGTGAGCTGGATGATCAGTGGTTAGCCCACTGTTTGCTTTTCAAGGAGCGGTTAAGGGAGAATAAAGAGGAAGGAGTCTTTCTCTGACTCACTCTTCCAGCTGTGGTACATTTCCTCATATTTCCCCCTTAATCGCTTGGATTCAGTGGCTCTCACCTCCTGCTGAATTTCAGAGGTTTTTACTCATTTTGCAAAACAATAGAAGAGGCAACAGCTGATCATAATAGGCTGAAACCTGCGCATGGGGGGGTGGAACGAACAAGACAATGAGAATGGGCTGGGCGCCTAGAAACACAGGTTCAACTCCCACTTCTGTCATGGTTTTCCCATGTGATGCTGGGTGCGTCTTTTAATGTCTTTTGTGCCTTGGTTTCCCATCCACCAAATGGGGTTAGAAATACCAACGCTTCCCTTCTTCCACCTGCTTGTGTTGGCTATTTAGATTGTAAATTCTTGGGGGCAGAGACTATCTCTTATTAAGGCCTGGTCCACACTAGAAAATTAGCTACATGGATCAGAGGTGTGAAAAATACACACCCCTGGGTGGTGCAGTGAAACTGATCGGAGTCCCTGTGTAAGTGAAGCTGACCCGAGTCCCCGTGCTAGATCAATGAAAGAATTCCACAGCTGCCTCTTGGGGAGGTGACATACCTAAACCGATGGGGTCAGTTACCAGGTGACTTACCTCCCATTGAGGTCAGTAGTGTCTATCCAGAGGTGCTACAGCAACACAGCCGTGCCACGGCAGCGTTTTAAGTGCAACTAGGCTCTCAGAGCTTGGAGCGGGAAAGAGTGTAGCCTGGTGGTTAAAGCAGGGCTGGGCAAGATGCAGCCTGGGGGCCGAATCCGGCCCACCTAACACTTTGATCCGGCCCACGGACTGGATCTGGCCACTTTGCGTGGCTGCCCGTGCCACTGAATTTCCAGGTGGTGGCTCAGGCAGCAGGATCCTGCTTAAAAGCTCCTGGCTCCTGGTTGCAGTGCTACCCCAGCAGGAGCAGGAGCCAGGAGACCTTTAAACAGCCGCAGCAACCCCAGGTGGCTGCCAGGTAACACGGCAGCAGTGGGACTGGGAGCCACGAGTCCTTTGCTGTGTTTTTAATTCAAAGCCTCTGGCCCCAGACAAAGGCCTAGCCCCTGGCCCTGCCCCTTTTGCCACATGCCCCGCCCCTTCTGGGGTGGAGCCGACCTATGACCACATACCAAAATGCATTAAGTGCCCCCCCCGTGAAAATTATTTCCCACCCACAGGTTAAAGGATGTTAGTGGAAATCAAAGAGACCTGGGTTCTATTTCCAGCTGGCCAGAGTCTCCCTCTGTGACTTGAGGCAAATCACTCAGCACCCATTTTTCAGAAGTTTAGGGTGCCAGCACCAGAGGCGTGGAGCAGTCACATCTTCCATTGATTTCCACAGGAGCTGTGGGCACTTGGCTCTTCTGAAAACTGAAGCCCTCAGCATCTCACGTCAGACACCCAGAAGGAGGGGGCACTTTGGAAAAGGGGCCTTTCGCTTCTCCTTCCCCTTTGGTAAATCGGGGAAAAGGAAGTTTTTTAACTCTCGGGTACATTTGGGCAGATAAGGGCCCCCATTCAGCAAAGCTCTGGTACGCATGCAGAACTTTCACCTTCCATTCGGTGGGCCTTCGGCACCGGCTTAAAACAAAGCGCATGCTTCGGTGCTTTGCTGAATCAGGGCCTTGTGCCTTAATCTTACTAAAAGGCTTGGCGATCGCTGGAGACGGAAAGCACCATAGGAGAGCTGCAGAATTATTCTTGTTTTGTCCCACCACAAACTTACGTATGGCAAACAGTGACCAAAGAGCTGGCAGGAGTCACTGGATTCCAAAAGAGGCCACGGGTCTCAGAAAGGGAGAGATCGCACAAAGATCCAGATCTAAAGTCATTTAAAGTCAGACCCTTTTCAGTTTAGAAAAGAGGAGACTATGGGGGGATAGAATAGAGGTCTATAAAATCATGACAGGTGTGGAAAAAGTGAGTAAGGAAAAGTTATTTACTTATTCCCACAATATAAGAACTAGGGGTCACCAAATGAAATTAATAGGCAGGAGGTTCAAAACAAACAAAAGGAAGTTTTTCTTCACTCAGTGCACAGTCAACCTGTGGAACTCCTTGCCAGAGGATGTGATGCAGGCTAGGACTTTAATGGGGTACAAAAAAGAGCTAGATAGATTCACAGAGGTTAGATCCATTAATGGCGATTAGCCAGGATGGGTAGGAATGGTGTCCCTAGCCTCTGTCTGGAAATGGGTGACAGGAGAGGGATCATATGAGGATTACCTGTTGTGTTCCTTCCCTCTGGGGCACCTGGTGCTGGCCACTGTCGGCAGACAGGATACTGGGCTAGATGGACCTTTGGTCTGACCCAGTATGGCCATTCTTATGTTCTTATCTGCTCAATAAAGAGTCGGATGACGTAGGGGCTTCTGCCGTTGTTCTGCTGGTCTCTTGCTTTGGGATGCAAAAAGAGGGACTCAGGGTAACAACATATGGGTGGGGCCAAGACGAGCAACTCATTAACTCTGCCTCTTGCCCCCCACCCCAACCTTTGCATGGTCTGATTCACAGTTGATGGCAATTAACACAACCAATACGCAATGCTCTGCATTTCTAATGCGCCTTCCATCCACACATCTCTAAGCGCTGGAATGCACATTCATTCCCCAAGCCTCCCAACTTTCCCTGAACAGATACCTATTATTTTATCCCCTTCTCCCAGGTGGGAAACGGAAAGGTACATGAGGAACCCAACGTCACATAGCAGGTCTGCAGCAGGACCCACCCTTATAGAGGACTCCACCCTACTCTAACCACTAGGTAGCACTCACAGACCAGACAGAGCTAAATCTTTCTTCCCTTCTCCGCATCGTTGATTTCTCCAAAGCAATGCTCTTTGGCCCCAGAAGGGCAGGTGGATCAGTGGACAAGAAGCGGACAGAAGCGCCTTTTGTAGCATCCAGTTCAAGTTCAGGTTGGCAGGCTTCAAAAGAGATTGCTTTAGAGCTCTCTGTAAAATGAATGGGGAGGGGATCTCAATGCAGATCCATAAGAACGGCCATACTGGGTCAGACCAAAGGTCCATCCAGCCCAGTGTCCTGTCTGCAGACAGTGGCCAATGCCAGATGCCCCAGAGGGAGTGAACTGAACAGGAAATCAAGTGATCCCACCCCTGTTGGCTATTCCCAGTTTCTGACAAACCGATGTGGTCGCCTTGTCTCATAAACAATCTCTTGGCATTGGAAAAAGTTCAGAAAAGGGCAACACAAATGATTCAGGGTTTGGAATGGGTGCCATATGAAGCAACAATCAAAAGACTGGGACTTTTCATCTCAGAAAAGAGGAGACTAAGGGAGGCTATGGTAGGGGTCTATCAAATCATGACAGGTATAGAGAAGGTGAATAAGGAAAAGTTATTTACTTGTTCCCATAACATAAGAACTCAGGGTCACCATTCCTACCCATCCACCCCCAACTAGGGGGCGACCATTCCTCCCCATCCTGGCTAATAGCCATTGATGGACCTATTCCATGAATGTATCTAGCTCTTTATTGAACTCTGTTAAACTCCTAGCCTTCACAACATCCTCTGGCAAGGAGTTCCACAGGTTGACTGTGCGTTAAGTAAAGAAATACTTCCTTGTGTTTGTTTTAAACCTTATACCTATTAACTTCATTTGGTGACCTCTCATTCTTATGTTATGGGAACAAGTAAATAACATTTCCTTACTGACTTTCCCCACACCTGTCATGATTTTATAATAATCATGACAGTGCTGATGTCCATGGGCAGGGAGATGGGAAAGAGGACCCTGTGCTGCTGTTTCTGGGCGGTACCTGTGATAAGGATGGAGGGCTGCAGATCTGGAGGCTGTCAGTCTGACACCTTTGCCGAGCAATGACGTCAAAAAAGCACATTCAAAAAGGCCTGCTTCTGCACAACTCCTGTTTCACATCACAGCCATGCCACTGATGACAGTGCCGTCCCATCAGTGTAAAAACAGAGTAAGGCAGTGGGGTGGAGAATCAGACCTCAGAAGTTTTACCCATCTTTTCCCCTGTGATGATGCGAGACAGTGTTGCCTACTAGATATAGCCCTGGACTGAGCCTCAGGACCTCTTTTATTCCCAGCTCTGCTGCTGGGTGACCTTGGGTTAACCACTTGGCTACTTTGTGCCTCAGTTTTCCAATCTGTAAAATGGAGCTAAGGACACCTCCTTTGTAAAGCGCTTTGAGGTAAGAACGGCCACACTGGGTCATACCAAAGGTCCATCTAGCCCAGTGTTCTCTTCTCTGACAGTGGCCAGTGCCAGATGCTCCAGAGGGAATGAAGGGTACGTCTACACTGTAGGGCAAGAGTCGAATTAAGCAACGCAACTTCAGCTATGTTAATTGCGTAGCTGAAGTTGAAATAGCTTAACTCGGCTTTTGGCGCTGTCTCCTCTGCAGGAGGTTGAAGGAAGGGCGCTCTTCCTACGACTTCCCTTACTCCTCATGAAATGAGGGTTACAGGAGTCAGAGTAAGACGTCCTCCAGCTCGACATTATTTCGAAATAATGGCTAGCTGTGTAGACGCGCTCTTTGTTATTTCGGAATAACCATCAAGTGATCCCACCCCCTCTGGCAAACAGAGGCCACCATCCCTACTCATCCTGGCTAATAGCCCTTGATGGACCTAACCTCCATGAATGTATCTAGTTCTTTTTTGAACGCTTTTAAAGTCCTGGCCTTCATCACATCCTCTGGCAAAGATCCACTTTGAAAAGTGCCAGATAGAAGCCAGGTTTTATTATCAGACACAAATAATTGTTCCATCGAGCAGCTCATCTGGACTGTCATTTCCCCTTTATTAAAAAAAGAGAGAGAGAAGTCCTGTGTCACTCTAACAAATTTTTAAGGCATAAGCTTGCGTGGGGGGAAAAAGCACGTTGTCAGATTAATAGATTGGAAATCACATAGGTAGATAGAAATACACACACACTAGCATATCAAAGGAAGAGAGCTACTTATCAAGTGCAGGCTCATTGTAGGATCACGTGGAAAGTAACTCCCTTCTTTTGATATGCCTACCTCTGTGATTTCCACTCCGTGCATCTGATGAAGTGGTTTTTACCCACAGAAGCTTATGCCCAAATAAATCTTTAAGGCACCACAGGACTCCTCATTGTACCTGCAGTTGCAGACTAACAGCTACACCTCCGAGACTTCCCCTTTATTGCCATTCCCATTGTCACATTTTTAGAAAGGCTACGTCTACACTGCAACGCTGTTTCGGGATTTCGGAGTATCCTGAAATAGCTATCCTGCGTTTTCACAGCAAGCCTGTTATGTCAGGCTCACTATTGGGACGTCCCTGTAAACTTCGTTCTACGAGGAGTAAGGGACATTTTGGAATAGAGTTTTATGTCTACACAGCGCCAAATGACAAAATAAGCTATTTTGAACTAGCCTTGAAATAAGATATGCACTTTGTGTAGCTCAGATTGCATCTCTTATTTTGAGTTATGGTGCTGTGTAGACACAACCAGGAAAATTGCTTCTGATATCTTTCAGGAACAAAATTCGAGCCAACGCTTTGCTCTTCAAACCCTAATTCAAGGAATCACAGCAAGCAGCTTGCAACAATAGTCTGTTGGGAACAAAGCTTACAGTGCATGTGTATTTTCCATAAGTAGCCTTTGTAGATACTCCAGTTTGGCTCTTTATCATAACAACCCAAATGGGGAGAGGGGCGGGGTTTCAAAAGCCCTCCACGTTGGCCGACCTCTGTGCCTACTGATGTCAGGAATGCCCATTGATCTCAGGGGGAGGGAAGGCCAGGGGAAATCGAAGTACTTCTGCAAAATCCCTCCCATGCCTCTTGCTTATTGCTTTGCAGACGAGGCTTCCAAAGGGCTTTGCAAAAGCGGAGAAGTATCATTATCTCCCACTGAGCAGAGAGAGAGCGATTGAGGCACTTGCGAGGGATTAAACTAATAACACAAAGCCAGCCGGCGGCAGAACCAGACGTAGAAGTCAATCGGGTCTCCTGCCAGGCACTCCCGGACTCAAGGCGTGGGACTTTGCCACGGCATCTGAATCAGAAAGGGTCTGGCGCTTGTATAGAGAGCTAAAACTGTCCACAAGCCTCTTCAGTGGGGTGGGGGAAGGACAAACGCTGAGCTTACCAAGGAGACTATGTGCCTAATCTGTAGGGATGTCAGGCGAGCGCCACATCTTTCTTGGGATGGCTGTGGGCGCCAGAGGGCCTCCCATCTCATCTCTCAGTTGGAAGAACGTTCTCAATGCCTTGGGGGACCAGTCAGGCTAGGGAAAAGGTTCTTAGAGGTCTGACAAGGGCGTGAAAGACCCTTGCTATCGAAAAGAATTTGAGACAGCCGCTAAAAGTGGGACTAAAACGTGGAGCGGGATGTGCATAGGGTATTAAATGATGAAAGGTCGAGAAAACATGGCCTAGGAGGGAAGACTGAAAGAATTGGGTTTGTTTCATTTGGAAGAGAGAAGACTGAGAGGGGACATGATAGCAGCTTTTGAGTCCCTAAAAGGGTGTTACAAGGAGGAGGGAGAAAAATGGTTCTCCTTGGCCTCTGAGGATCGGACAAGAAGCAATGGGCTTAAACTGCAGCAAGGGAGGTTTAGGTGGGACATTAAGAAAAACTTCCTACCTCTCAGGGTGGTTAAACACTGGAATAAATTGCCTCGGGAGGCTGTGGAATCTCCATCATTTGTGATAATTAAGAGGTTAGATAAACATCTGTCAGGGATGATCTATGGTGCTTGGTCCTGACGGGAGGGCAGGGGACTGGACTTGATGACCTCTCGAGGCCCCTTGCAGTTCTAGTGTTCTATGATTCAGGACTGTTTCTTAAACAGCGTTTCCTAATCAGGGTTACCAACTACCATGAACACTTATATGCACCCTGCACCTTTTTTCCATGGGCCATACCATGTTATGCTCCCTCCGTGACTCATGTGGCTTGTAGGTGTAGGCTCCCCAAAATCTGTCTAGGAGGCCGGCCTTGGCAGGGCATCTTGCTTGCCTCATGCAACTGAATACTTATCCTGTGGGTTTCCTGGTCCTCTCCTCCCAGACAGCTCCAGGAAGACACAAATCTTGCATTGTGTGCAATTTATCCTCCTCCGCCCTCTTCTATGGTGGTAGCACATAAAAGCCAACTAGATCAGTCTCGCTTGTGCTCAGTGCTGTACAAAACATAGAAAACAATAGTTCCTGGCCCAAAGAGCTGACTGTCTCAAAAACAAGGCAGGGGAGACAAACAAGGAGAAAAAAATGAGAACAGGGGATGAACAGAATCAAAGGTGCTCGACTGTTGGTCAAGCAGAAGTTGTAATCGCTACAGAGACGGCTCATTCAACAAAGAAAGTGGGGAAGGAGATTGACACAGCATGATCGGACCTAGCTGAAGAAAACTATTGATACCCATGACCCAACATAATTTGACTAATGTGGGCTCCAGCGTGGGGCTGAGGGTCATAGAATCCTAGGGCTGGCAGAGACCTCAGGCGTCACCGAGTCCAACCCCCTGCCCAAAGCAGGACCAACTCCAACTCAGTCATCCCAGACAGGTCTTTGTCAAACTGGGACTTAAACACCTCTAGGGATGGAGATTCCACCCCCTCCCTAGGGAACCCATCCCAGCGCTTCCCCACCCTCCTAGGGAAATAGTTTCCCCTAATATCCAACCTAGACCTCCCCCACTGCAACTTGAGGCCATTGCTTCTTGTTCTGCCATCTGCCACCCCTGAGAATAGCCTCTCTCCAGCCTCTTCGGAACCCCCTTCAGGAGTTGAAGGCTGCTCTCAAATCCCCCCTCGCTCTTCTCTTCTGCAGACTAAACAAGCCCAAACCCCTCGGCTTTTCCTCGTAGGTCATGTGCTCCAGCCCCCTAAGCATTTTTGTTGCCCTCTGCTGGACTCCCTCCAATGTGTCCCCATCCTTTCTGTAATGGCGGGGAGGGGCTGAATTGCATGCAATACTCCAGATGTGGAGCTTTGGCATGTAGGAGGGGGCTCCGGCTTTGGGAGGGTCAGGGCTGGGGCAGGAGGGGGTTACCTCAAGCGGCCCCTGGTCAGTGGTGCAGCGGGGCAGGAGTGGGGTTAAGGCAGCTTCCTACCTCTCCTGGCACCGCAGACCATGCTGCGCCCAGAAGCAGCCAGCAGCACGTTCCCAGCCAATGGGAGTGCGGAGCTAGTGCTCGGGGAAGGGGCAGTACACGGAGCCCTGTGACTCCCACCTAGGAGCCAGGCCTGTTGTCGGCCGCTTCTGGGGCGCAGCACAGTCTGCGGTGCCAGGACGGGCAGGGAGCTGCCTTCACATCCCCACTTGTCACTTGATCTCCCTGCAGCACCGAGACCCAGCACCGTACATTGCACCACCCAGTCCTGGGTCATGACCTGTAGTTTGAAAATCACTGGATTAGGAAATCGAACCTACGTCTGAGAGCCAGTCAAGTGCCTTTAACCACAAGGCTGTCGTACGTCTTACAGTAGAAACCTGTTGTGTCTTACAGCAGAAACCTCATTTTAATGTTAGCACCAACCTCAACCAATCATTGGAACATTTTCATAATGATTTCCTAAACACTCTGCAAGGAAAATCCCTTTTGGCTCATTCTGGGGGGAGATCAGTTAATGAGTAAGGGTATGCCTACACTACAGAGTTTTTTCGGAAAAACAGCCGTTTCTCCGAAAAACTTCAATTACGTCCACACTGCAATTGCGTTCTTCTGAAAGAAAATCTGAAGAACAGAGGGGGTTTTCTGACATTGGTAATCCTCATTCTACAAGGAAGAAGCCTTTCTCCAAAAGAGCTCTTTCAGAAAAGGCGTGTGTGGACGGGGAAGAAAGAAGAGGAAAGAGGAAAAAGCACAGGTGCCCTGGTGGCCACTCCGTTCATAGTAATCACAGCTGAAATGCAAGAGAGCGTCCATTCAGTGTGGAAGCTATCTTTCGAAAAAGCAGATCACTTTTTCAATGCGCTTTTGCAGTGTGGATGCTCTCTTTTGGAAGAAGTTTTTCCGGAAGATCTCTTCCGGAAAAGCTTCTTCCGAAAGAAGCCTGCAGTCTAGACATAGCCTAAGATGAAATCCAGGCCCAATATTCCCATCAATTGTTTTTTTGGTACAGAATTTGCTTCTCCATATCTCTGCATCCGTGAGACATAAACCAGGGACGAGCACTTACAACATTTCTCAGTCTTGTAGGATGTTGATTCTTTTATTTACATGGGCTGCATTTCTGTCATATTTGCTAGCATCCATGTTTGCCTCTATTGATATTGTACAGACCAAAAAAAAAAAGGAGGAACTTAAACTGCAAACAATATAAGATTTTCCTGGATCTGCATGGGATGATCCATGATAGTAGAAAGTATTTCTCTAATTTAAGGTCAGTCTTAGAGGAAACTGTTGCAATAGCTTCTCACAACTGACTAACTTTTGCATAATAGTGAGCATAATGAGCTAACATTTGCAGCATAAATTAGCAACAGCTAAATCTCTGTTACATGGGTTTATGCTGCACAGCACAACCACTCATAACTGTGCCAACAAGATTGAACCCAAATCCTCTTGCACCAAAAGTTGGAGCCTCTAACACTTGAGCTTAAGGAAAATCTTTAGCAAGTATTATTAATATAGGGTCTATGAATGGGAAGCGACTGTCTAGGAAGGAGTACGGCAGAAAGGGATCTAGGGGTTATAGTGGACCACAAGCTGAATATGAGTCAGCAGTGTGATGCTGTTGCAAAAAAAGCAAACATGATTCTGGGATGCATTAACAGGTGTGTTGTGAGCAAGACACAAGAGGTCATTCTTCCGCTCTACTCTGTGCTGGTTAGGCCTCAGTTGGAGTACTGTGTCCAGTTCTGGGTACCACATTTCAAGAAAGATGCGGAGAAATTGGGGTCCAGAGAAGAGCAACAAGAATGATTAAAGGTCTAGAGAACATGACCTATGAAGGAAGGCTGAAAGAATTGGGTTTGTTTAGTTTAGAAAAGAGAAGATTGAGGGGGGACATCATAGCAGTTTTCAGGTATCTAAAAGAGTGTAATAAGGAGGAGGGAGAAAACTTGTTCATCTTGGCCTCTGGGGATAGAACAAGAAGCAATGGGCTTAAATTGTAGCAAGGGAGGTTTAGGTTGGACATTAGGAAAAAGTTCCTAACTGTCAGGGTGATTAAACACTGGAATAAATTGCCCAGGGAGGTTGTGGAATCTCCATCTCTGAAGATATTTAAGAGTAGGTTAGATAAATGTCTATCAGGGATGGTCTAGACAGTATTTGGTCCTGCCATGAGGGCAGGGGACTCGACTCGATGACCTCTCAAGGTCCCTTTCAGTCCTAGTATTCTATGATTCTATGACACACACTTAAATAGATGGCTTCATCCAGCAGTGACTAGGGGCTGACATGTACACTGACCTGTTCACTAGACACTTTCCTTTTAGGACACCAATGGGCTCTATAAACACTAATTAGTATAAATTAAGCCCCACAGTACTCCTGGGAGGGAAGTGTCAATCAAAACTTTTTCTCCTCTTTTGCTCTGAGTATTTTGTATCACAGAGCTCCCCGTATCGCCATGACACCTTATAAATAGTAACCATTGTACAGATTAGAACCAAAGTCGTTAAGTGGAGACATCCTGTTATTTAGCACAATGGATTATCCCAACTGTCTGGCCCACGTTGCCTTAAACTGGACACAGAAAGAGAGGCACCAATATTTTGAAAATCTAGGTCTAAGCTGTGTTCCCTGTAAGCTGTGCACTTGAGCGGCTCCTCGGGAGAGATTCAGATACCTCCAGCTGATTAGAAGATGCCCACAGCTAGGTTTTCTTGTTTCTACTGGTGGTGCACATTCACATTTGCGTTGGTGCACATAAAATTATTCTGCACATGAACGCAAAAAATCTGCATATGGATGGAAAAGGCTAGAGGGAACATTGAGTCTAAGTAATTCCCTCTGGGTCCCCCAGAAAGCAGGTAATAAAAACAGGGGTCTGGATTCCCAGTCTTGTGCTCTTACCTGTTCATCCCAATATAAATCAACCAGGAAATAAATGTTTTGTGCTGTAAACCATGCCAGAAGCTAGAAGCAGAATTTATGATAAGTGACGTTCTAGGCCAGAGATTTTCACACTGTGATACAGGGTAAATGTCCTAAGTTGCTGATCTCTTCAATGGGGAAGTATAACTAAGCACAAGGATTTTGTTTTGTTTTTGCTTTTTCATATTTTAACTTCTCAAAAGGATCGGCAAAGTTGCAAATCTACCTCCCTGATTATGGTTCTATTTTTGCAGTATCCTTAGCAGAAATAACTCATTGCCCTTTTGCAGCTGTTTCCCATGAAAAAACCCACTCCACAAAGCAGATCTATGCACACAGAAAACCAAAAAAACCTCAACAGATGAGCTGAGACCCAGCAAAACCAGGCTGGCCGGTAGGAACACAGTAGGAGAATAGTCAAATCTTACAGTTAACAATGATTTAAAAATGCACAAATGGCTATTTCTTCATGCAACGCACAATCAACCTGTGGAACTCCTTGCCACAGGATGTTGTGAAGACCAGGACTTTAACAAAGTTAGATTAATTCATGGAGGTTAGGCCCATAATGCTTATTAGCCAGGATGACAGGAGAGAGATGACATGATGATTCCCTGTTCTGTTCATTCCCTCCAGGGCACCTGGCATTGGACACTGTTGGAAGACAGGAAACTAGGCTAGATGCACCTTTGGTCTGACCTAGTATGGCTGTCATGTCTGCTGGATAGACTGGTTTGATCAGCAAAGGACTTAAATATGCATTTAATTTTAAGTGCAATTCACATCTACTTCAATGGGCCTTAAGCAGATGCTTCAGTGAAGCATGTACTAGTGTTTTGTTGGTTTGGACCCTAATTTTGTCTGTCTATGCAACTGTAGAAGAAATATGAGTAAAACAAAGGAGCCAAATACATTATAATCACTTAAATAACTACTATCAAACTAACTAGATCTATCTGTGTCACTGTCCATTTGTGAAATACCAATGTGTCTGTCTTTCTAGATCTCTGTGCTGTCCATCTCAACAGAAGAGGCCTGTCCATCTCTATGCCTGTCCATCTTTTTCTCTCAGAATAACTAACGGTAGTGTGGGTCTCTCTGAAGCTACAGACAATATTTGCAGTTTGTGTTTAATCTATAATCAGAACTTGTTGACATTTTTTTCTGGCCCAAAATTTCAACCACCGGTCAAAATACATAGATATGTTTTTGCAAAAAAAAAAAGAAATTCTTTGCCATTTTGAAAAATGTTGACCAACTAATAATCAGCCAAAGCTGACCCCATGCACAAACAAGTGCCTGCATGGGGAGTTATATTCAATAATTGTTTATGACTCCTCTTCATTTCACCAGGTGGCGGATGTTGCTATGTTGTACGCTCAAAATATACAAATGTTAAGTCCAGCTTTCACATTGATTTGAAACAAGGGTGGGGAATTTAGGGCCTGGATTAAGAAAGGGGATTTAGGGGCTGTGTTCCCGGCCAGCCCTTCCTTATGGGGTAGGTGGCTCCATACACTGCTGTCCCTCCTTGTATTATTTTTCTGGAGAAATACATGTCCCTGTTTTCTAATGTTCTCAAAGGCAGCATCAGAGGGCAGAGCAGACTGGAACAGAAAGCGAATTAATTTCATCAGGGCGAGCCTACAGATGTAGGTTAGATCGAATGTGACTCCTCCTCATGCCACCTCTGGCTCAGGGTGGCTCGTCCCTAGGAGGGTGTCCCTGCCCTCCATCCCTGCAAGGGAGGTGGTTTAGGAACAGGTTGGACAAACACCTGTCCCAGAAGGGCTCAGTGCACGTGGCCGCACCCGCCGCTCCCTGCCCATGATTTATAACAAGGCGGTTGGCTGCAAAGCCGCATTTCAGCATCGCCAACAGGGTGCGAGGTGGGGGGCTCAGCCCCACATCGCAAGGGCCGGGCAGGGCATTTCTCCTGGGCCTCGGCAGCCATGTCCCTCCATGCCCCCCCCCCCCGGCCGCCCCGCCCGCCCCGCCCCGTGCGCCCGGCTCGGCCCGGCTCGGCCCGTGCAATTCTCCCTTTGCACCAGCGCTGCCCAGGGCGGCACGCGCCGCAGCCCCCGCAGCGCACCCGGGTCAGCGCAGCAGCCCCCTCCCCGGCCCGGCCCGCGCATGCGCACGCACCCGGCACCACGGTGGCATTGCCGTCGGCAAGGCCGGCCTCCCGCCCCTTAGCGACGGCTGGGGGGCGGGGCCTCCCGACTGACCGCCGCGCGGCCCAACCGGCGGAGGCCAACGGGCGCGATTGACAGCGTCCGTTGCCCGGCTCCGCCCCCTCGGCTCGCTGCGGCGGCCCCGCCCACCCCCCTGGCGCGGTCTCTTCACGGCGGCGGCGGCGGCGGCGTCTCCATTTTATCCTGCTCCTGCCTCCGCGGCCTGCAGCGCCCGCTCCCCGCGCCCGCCACCCGCCGCCATGAATGAGGAGTACGACGTGATCGTGCTGGGCACCGGCCTCACGGTGAGCAGCGGCCGGGCCGGATCCTCGAGCCGAGCCGGGCCGGGCCGAGCCGAGCCGGGCTCCCTCCCCTCCCCCCCTGCCCTTCCCCCCCTCAGCCCCGCCCCTCCCCCATTCTCCCTTCCTCCCCCCCGCAGCCCCGCCCCTCCCCCATTCTCCCTTCTTCCCCCCCCCCCGCAGCCCCGCCTCTTGCCCCTCCTGCCCCTCCCTCAACCCCGCCCTCCGCAGCCCTGCCCCCTTGTCCTTCCCTGCCCCTCCCCCATTCCCCTTGTCTTCCCCCCCGCCCCTCCCCCGCTGCAGCTCTGCCCTTCCCCCCCTCTCGACCTGCTGCCCCTCCCCCACCCTGCTCCTGCCCGCTCCCTGCGGAGCCAGGCGGGTCCCAGCGGGGCGCTCGAGCTGCTGGCGGCTGCGGGCTCCGCAAGCGGAGGAGGCGGCGGCCGTGCCCGGGGCGGGGGGGGGGCTCCCTGGCTGGGCACTTGGCTGTAGCATCGCGTCTCCTGGCGCGGCCTCGGGAAAGGCGACGGTGGGACAAACAATAAAACCCACCGGCGGGGCTTGATCGCCTGCTGATTTCTCCCCCCCCCCCCCCCCCTCCGCCCGCCAGCCTTAAAATGCACGCTCTGGGGCTTCAGGGGTTTCCTTTGGGGCGCCGATCTGCGTGGCTGGGCGCTGGCAGAGCCCAAGCCTGGCTGTAGGGTGGAGGCTGCCTCCCCTCCCCTCCCCTCCCCAATGCAGCGTTCATGCTCTGTCAGTCCCTGACTGCAGTAGGAGGGGGTGGGGAAAAGAACCAGCAATTGCGTGACTGAGTTGTGAGCAGTCAACCAGCCCCTTCAGTGGGATTTGTTTGCTGCTCCTGCTCACAATTCTCTTCTCTCCCCCCCGTCCCCCTTGTTTCCCCTGCTGAAATATGCCTCTTGGCAATATGGTGCTCTACAAAATCCTTGGTAATCGCTTCCTCTGCTGGAGGATGCTGCGTTGCAGCTTGCAGATAAGTAACAATGCTGCTGCTTCCAGGTCTGCTGTGATTGACTCCCTATTTGTTCTTTGAATGGGGGGGGGGGAGGAGGGGAATCTCACTCCACCATGTCTTTCTCAAATGCAAGTTTAGTAAGAAAAACAGTCTGGGATGGATTGTGGGTTGTGCAGAATAAGACAGGCATTGTTCTTTCCAGGAATGGAGAGAAAAAAACACAATATAGCCATGAATGAATGCTATCTTCATTGTTAAAACGGTCTTTCCTGGTCTTGTCTTTCTATTGTAATCTGGACAGATACATGCATGTTGAGGTGGGTGGGCATTCTTGTATTTTCTCCCCACTACACCTCAGGCTCAGGATTTGATACCTTCATAAAGAGCTGAATGCACTTCCTACCATAGGCTAAATGCTGTTGTACCATACTATGGGGACTGATGCTTTATCTATGGTGGTTAATAGCCATATTTTTTGCCATTTGAAGTAGACATGGCCTGTTTGTTGCTGTAGGCTGATCCCTGTTGGTACAGGGTTATTGCTACAGTAATTGTGTCCTAGTCTGGCTAAAAGTGTGAAACCCACTTTAAACCCCCTTCACTGGTGGATGCACCTTGACAGCTACAACCTGTCCTATCTTCTAAAAGTGGTGAGTGAAACTGGCACAATCCTAGTTGGTTTCATTCTCTTCCCTCAGCTGTTTTTTGAGTTTCCATCTCTCTGGGAAGTAGGACTTATGTGTTTATCTTTTGACTGAGTTTAATGCCAGTGGTATTTAAAAAAAAAAATAGAGAAATTATTCTAAAGTTCTAAGAAACACTAGAAACTATTCAGAAGCAGAGGGGTGCGTGTGTGTGTGTGGTGTTTCTCCTACAATAGATTGACACCACTAATGTCTGAATGCAGCTCCCTGGGCTAATCTGTGTGGTGGTGGTGTTTGAAACACAGGATGGTAAAAATGAATTGGCAAGCTAAAGTAGCATCTTCATCCAAAACAAAGTGGATTGTCCAGTTGTAATGTCCTCTGTTCATGTTATGGACATAAAAAAATCAATGTTCTCTCAACATTTAATCGGTTTAAGAGCTACAGGTGAGCAGATTTATTTGAATGGATATGCTTGATTAACAGGCTGTATTGTGTTAAAGTGCTTTGGGCACAACTTAGTTTATGATAAAAGATAGGATTTTAATTTTCTTTTTTGGTACTGTAGTATCGAGGAGCTCCAGTCATAGTAGGTCTTGAATTTAATTATGGTGGTTCTGCTAAAAGACACTCCTTTTCCAAACAATACTATGAGGGCATGAAATTGAGCTTTTTTTGAAAGGACAGACTCAAATGTGGGAAAATGATGCATGCGAACAAGTGGAGGAATGGTACAGTGAAGGGACTGGGATCAAAAACAGTACACTGCAACTTTCAGGGGGAAATAAATGGCCTGCCAAAAATGCAGGTAAATGTCAAAGCTGGACTCATTCAAACTTGACTACAAGACTTCTGCCCCATCAGATAAATGAAGCAGCAAACCAGGTTGAAATTAAAAAAAAAAAAAAAAAAAAAAAGCAAAATTTTTAAGTGCATCAGAAGCAGGAAGCCAGCTAAACAACCAGTGGGGCGGGGCCCCTAGAGGATGGAGATGCTAAAAGAGTACTCAAAGATAAGGTCATTGTGGAGAAACTAAACAAATTCTCTGCTGCAGTCTTCATGGCTGAGATATTGGGGAGAGTCCCAAACCTGAGCCATTCTTTTTAGGTGATACATCTGAGGAATTGTCTCAACTGAGGTGTCATTAGAGGAGGTTTTGGAACAAATTGATAAACTTAACAGTAACAAGTCACCAGGACCAGATGGTATTCACCCAAGAGAGCTGAAAGAACTCAAATGTGAAATTGTGGAACTATTAACTGTGGTTTGTAACCTATCCTTTAGATTAGCTTCTGTACCTAATGACTGGAATATAGTTTGATGCCAGTATTTAAAAAGGGCTCTACTGGTGATCTTGGCAGTTATTGACTGGTAAGTCTAACATTTGCATCAGGCAAATTAGTTGAAACTATACTTTAGTATTCTCAGATACATAGATGAACATAATTTGTTGGGGGGGGGGGAGTTAACATGGTTTCTGTAAAGCAGGGCTATTCAACTTTGGGAGTCCCCGGGGCCACAGTGATACTCTCAGCACATGCCGAGGGCCGCAACTTAAGTGTGGTTGCATATACATGCAAATAGCTTCGTTTTCACTGATGGGCATGAATACAAAGATTAAGGCAAGACTACACAACACGCAGGCCCCATTTAAGTCAGTTCTGCTGATACTAATAAAATGCAATATTTAACCCAGTTTCTGCTTGTTGAGCCCTGTGTAAAGCCAAATTGCACCACGGACTGCAAACAAACGGGCCACGTGTTGAGTAGCCCTGCTGTAAAGGGAAATCATGTATTACTAATCTACTAGAGTTCTTTGAGGGGGATCAACAAACACATGGACAAGGGAGATCCAGTGGATATAGTGTACTTAGATTTCTAGAAAGTCTTTGACAAGAACTTTCACCAAAGGCTCTTATGTAAAGTTGTTGTCATGGGATAAAAGGGAAGGTCCTTTTATGGATTGATAACTGGTTAAGACAGGAAACAAAGGGTAGAATAAATGGTCAGTTTTCAGAATGGAGAGTGGTAACTACTAGTGGGGTCCCCCTAAGGGTCCATACCGGGGCCAATCCTATTCAACCTATTTATAAATAATCTGGAAAAAGGGATAAACAGTGAGGTGGCAAAATTTGCAGATACTAAACTGCTCAAGATAATTAAGACCAAAGCAGACTGAAGAGCTTCAAAAAGATCTCACCAAACTAAGTGACTGGGCAACAAAATGGCAACTGGCATTTAATGTTGATTGGAAATAAATAATCTCAACAATACATACCATATGATGGGGACTAAATTAGCTGTAACCACTTGAGAAATCTTGGCGTCATTGTGGATAGTTCTCTGAAAACATCCACTCAGTGTGCAGCGGCAGTCAAAAAAGCAAACTGTGAGGAATCATTAAAAAGGGGATAGAATAAGGCAGATAATATCTTATTTCCTCTATATAAAACCATGGTACGCCCACATCTTGAATACTGGGTACAGATGTGGTCGCCTCACTTCAAAAAGAGATGTTGCTCTTCTCTGAACAATGCCAATAAAAATGATTAGCGGTTTGGAACGGGTCCCATATGAAGAGAGATTAAAGACTTGGACTTTTCAGCTTAGAAAAGAGGAGATATGGGGATATGATGGAGGTCTATAAAATCATGACTAGTGTGGAAAAAGTGAATAGGGGAAGGTTATTTACTTGTTCCAATAACCATAATATAAGAACATGGGGTCACCTAATGAAATGAATAGGCAGCAGGTTTAAAACAAACAGAAGGAAGCTCTTCACACAACACATAGTCAGCCTGTGGAACTCCTTGCCAGAGGATGTTGTGAAGACCAGGACTTTGACCAGGTTCAAAAAAGATCTAGATAGATTCATGGAAGTTAGGGCCATCAGTGGCTATTAGCCAGGACAGGTAGGAATGGTGTTCCTAGCTTCTGTTTGTCAGAGGCTGGAAATGGATGACAGGCGAGAGCTCATGTGGTGATACCTGTTCTGTTCATTCCCTCTGGGGCAGCTGGCATTGCCTACTGTTGGAAGACAGGATACTGGGCTAGATGGACCTTTGGTCTGACCCAGTATCGTTGTTCTGATGTTTTTACATTGAACATCTATAGTCAAATGTGGCGGCAGCATCCCTAGGACCAGACTTTCCCTTTTCAAACTTGACATGTCTTCCAGCCAGACCACCGCAAGGAACTCTTCATCTGAGAGAAACTGGACAGGGTTCCTTTCAGAGGGAGAGTGTTTTGAGGGAACGTGGAGAGATTTCAGCGCTTCTAGAGATGAGGAATATTAAGATACATGAAAATACCCTTAACGCCCTTGTCAGGAAAAACTGTAGACTACACTTGTATTCCTAGGCACTAGTGAAATGAGTCAGCACTCAAGTGTCTGACTGTAGTGCACAGTATTGCTGTGCTGCACCTGTCTTTCAGATTGCCATCCTGTGAGCGCAACTGTCGGGGGACCTGAAATCAGTGTTGAGAGTTCAGCAACATTTGTCAAGAACTTTGGAATTCTAGTCTGTACAAAACACAACATATAAAATCTTCTTACATTAATCCCATCAGATGGGATCTGTTCAATGAGTCCTCTCCCTCCCAAGTGCTCTGTTAATGCCATGTCCTCTACTACGCCACATGCTGACATCTCTTCCTTTATGACATCTCACCACCTCTTTACTAATTTCAAGTAAAATATTGTTCTTAAAGGCACTTGTTGCTTCCCCTTTCTTGCCACTCATCAAACATGAAATAAAACATGTAAGTTGACAGTTTAAAAATCAAATAAGACTTTGTACTGGGGCATAAAAATGTGCCTTGTCTATTTGGTGATCATTCTAGATGGAACCTCAGGTTCACTGTCACAAATGTTGTGGAGTACTGTTAACACACTGTACTGTCAAACAGTTAATTTTGATACTTAGTTGAGGTCTCCTCTCACATTGGGGAGAACTTGCAAGTCCACATTTAAATAACCCTCATGAATATCCAGCAGCATCAAATTACTAACATCTGAAACATTTAAAAACAGATTAGATCTTCCAGTTGATTTAGACAAGCTAATGCGCGAGTTTGCTTTCCCAAGGAGCCTGGTGAGATTGGTAGGCTACAAACAGTAACACCTTCTCCCAGCTTATAAGTGTATAAGTCAAATTGATTAGTTTTATTCTTTGTACCTTTAGTGGCAGATCAATTTGCAATACTGATTAGTCATGGTATCTATTGATAAAGAAGTGCCTGGGGTGTTCGTGCTACCTTCAATTACTAGGAAACTTGGTGTTGCTGGAGTTAAAAATACAGTTGAGCATGTGAACAGTTCATTCATGACTATTTCCACAATCTTTTTGCCTGTAGGAAATCAGACTTAGATGCTACTTGTGACACATCAAAAACAGGCGGACGGTGGGGGAACATTTTTGATCCATTTTAAGATGTCTGTCTGCTTACATATCTACTAAAACTGCCATTTGTAGTTTCAGAGCTGATTGTCACAAACTTATTGCAGTACAACACCAATGCTAACAGGCCCTATGGTCTGCTTACTATGTCTTACCATTCACTGCCAGGATTTATATTTCAAAGTTCTGTGTCAGTAGATTCCTAATAAAGTCTCAACCTTACTATAGTTAGAAATTACATGCTTAAGGTGCAGGTTAGATGAACCAATGTCTTGGTTACAGTCTGGTATTGGCTGGCATGATGGGGACAGATGGCACATCATTCAGTGAAATGAATAGTGATAAACTTTCAGAGCATGGGTTGAAGTGAGAGACTAAAGAATGAGTTTTTACTTGTCAGGGATCATTCAATGCTATTCCCATAGCATGCTTAATTTAAAAGGCCTATGTAGGTTTAACTTTAAACACTGAAAGAATGTCTCTCTCTACACTAATGCCTTTCAGGTATCTGGAAAATATTTAAGCAAAACTAGTAACAGGAGGTATTTGTATGAAAGTTTTCCTCTCATTTCTTTAAGTTAATCAGAAATGAAACTGATTAACAACATAGTTTTTAGCTCACTTCAGACAGTGAAGTGTACTTGGGGCTGGAGGATTCTGGCTTTACATCCTGTCCAATATTCATTCAAAGTAATAGTTAAACAATCTCTTCATAGGAGTCTTCACTTTGTGGTTTAAATAGTAATACACCAAATTGGACTTTTTGTACCTTAGTGAAGTTATGGAATTGCATTCTGTCCACAGATTAAATTGGTATACAAACATCAGTAGGTATTGCTCCTGTAGAAAACATTTCAAGGTAACTCAGCTTTTCAGCCTGTCATTTGCTCTGCAATTTGGAGTTGACTGGTTTAGATTTCTTGATCAACCTAAATCTACCTCTGAGGGAATGTAATTTTCAAATGGATCATCTTTTCTGGTAGCTGATTGAGGTTTGATATCCCAATAATCAGAGCTTTAAAATGAGCTGACTTAACTCTCTTCTGCCTCCTTACCCATTGGTTGGGATAAATGAACCATGGTGCTCTAAGCCTCCTAGAGACTTTTTGGTGGTGGGGGGGAGCTTTGAATAAACACACAGCCAGCTAGTGTGTGTGTGTATATAACTTAAAGATTAGTGGTATTTATCTAAGTGAATATTTTCACTTACTGGCATGCTATCTTAGCAGGGTCACCTGGGCTTCCAGCTTGTTAGGTTAGCATACTTAAGCCTCATCTTGTGTCCTAGAGTGATGTGTCACAATCTTTCCCCACATACAGTAACACAATTGTCTGAAGTTTCTATCATTCTGGCAGTTTGAAGCTGTTTCTGAACGCATGTCCTACTTGGCACCAAGCTCTAGGGGAGAATCCAGGCACACTTGACTTTTTCCTTCACGGTTTTCTGTTTGAGAATGAGACTTCTACTATCTTGGCATCTGCAGCACAGAAACAAATCTTGTTCATGTAAACAGGGGCAGGTCACTTGGTGTCCTTGCTTGGGAAAAGCTCTCACTAGGAAGCTTAACTTAAGCCCCAGTGCCTCTGAGCTGTCTCTTTCTACCCTGGGATTGATACGGGTTTCATATCTTAACACTTTCCTTTACCTATTTCTGTATCAGACTCTCCCGAGTCACAAACTGGACTCTTGGGTGCATAGGAAAGCATGAGGCCAAATTTGCAGCCACCTGACAACTATTAAATTTTGCAGGAGCACTTACAAGTCCAACTTATTTTCATGCCTGTGCGCCATGCTCTGGACAAATTAAGGTGCTTGACGTCCGGAAGGACCCTTCACTGACTGATGCATGTGCTACCATGGCTTGTTGTTGCGCAAGTACCACTTGAACAGTCTCTTGGGTGTTCTTCATGATTTATATGCAAAATGAACACACTAAGCCTCTTTCATTGCTTATGCATTCTTTTATCACACCAGGATTCCCTGGGCTACTTGTGGGAGGCAGGGCCCTCCTTTCTTGCCAAAGCTTTGATGCAATTTCAGCAGTATTTTGTGTTTAACAGCCACTACAGCACAAGCTACGTGTGGCAGACTGAAGGGCCTGATTTAGTTCTACCAGTAAAATGGCTGGAGGGCCACAAACCTGGCAATGAAAGGGAGATTTGGTAGTTAAAAACTGTCACTTTCTCCATTTCGTTCTTTATTCCTGAGCCTGTTCTTACTATGTTCTCTGCTGTCTAACTACCCCATCCTACTTTAACATGGGCATAAAGTTTCAGCAGAGTCCCAGGCGTGAACTACTACACCTGGGGCATGGATGTGACCTCAGAAGCCTGAATAACCAGTTGTGGCTTTGGTCAGTCTCTATCTGCAGTATCTTGCAAGGCACAAGGCTTGATATGCGTTGCTGCCTCTTTCACATTCTCCATCTGACATTGGCATGGGGCATTTGGGGGTAAACTGCCTAAGTTTTGGACTCAAGGAATGTGTTAGAGAACTCCCAAAGCAAGTTCTAAAATACATGCAACTAATCTATTACAATTGAATTTAAGATCCATTTGTACTAGTTATTAAAGATTGAACTACAAAAATCCAGATTAGACAAGTACAGAATTGAAGGAATGAGGCAACTAGAACATTTTCTGGGACTTCAACCAAGCACCAAATAAATCCTCTGTTGCTTCCTCTTAAGATTGTCATGATGAAAGTGGCATATACTTCTGTGTGGGCACGCAAAAGATGCCTACGATTCTGTTGGTATCACTAATGGGGAGAAGAGGAAGTCCACTAACATCTGCGTTCAGGAATTTAGTTACTGAAGGTATTAGAGTAGGTGTGGCCAACCTGAACCTGGGAAGGAGCCACAGTTTACCAATGTACATTGCCAAAGAGCTACAGGAATTTGTCAGCAGCCCCCCTCCTCTCCTCTCCAGCATCGCTTGCCCATCAGCAGCCCACCAATCAGTGCCTTCTCTTCCTTCCCTATGCCTCCTGTCCTCTGCAATCAGCTGTTTCATGGCACTCAGGAGGCTCTGTGGGGGAGGGAAGGAGCAAGGGCACAATACGCTTGGAGGAGGAAGTGGAGCCAGGAGTTGAGCACTGGAAATTTGGCACCTGTAGCTGCAGCCCCAGAGTCGGTGCCTGAGCAAGGAGCCGCATGTGGCTCTAGAGCCACAGGTTGGCCACTCCTGCATTATCATAGAACACTAGGACTGGAAGGGACCTCAAGAGGTCATCAAGTCCAGTCCCCTGCCCTCATGGCAGAACCAAATACTGTCTAGACCATCCCTGATAGACATTTATCTAACCTACTCTTAAATATCTCCAGAGATGGGGATTCCACAACCTCCCTGGGCAATTTATTCCAGTGTTTGACTACCCTGACAATTAGGAACTTTTTCCTAATGTCCAACCTAAACCTCCCTTGCTGCAGTTTAAGCCCATTGCTTCTTGTTCTATCCTCAGAGGCCAAGATGAACAAGTTTCCTCCCTCCTCCTCATGACACCCTTTTAGATACCTGAAAACTGCTATCATGTCCCCCCTCAATCTTCTCTTATCTAAACTAAACAAACCCAGTTCTTTCAGGCTTCCTTCGTAGGTCATGTTCTCTAGACCTTTAATCATTCTTGTTGCTCTTCTCTGGACCTTCTCCAATTTCTCCACATCCTTCTTGAAATGCAATGCCCAGAACTGGACACAATACTCCAACTGAGGCCTAACTAGTGCAGAGTAGAGCGGAAGAATGACTTCTCATGTCTTGCTCACAACACACGTGTCACTCGGGATGGTAAGTTATTTTTTCTTTTTGTTTTGCAATCCTAGTCTGTTCTCATGACTGCACTCCGGCATGGGAATTAGCAGGGCTGTACCACCATCTGCCAGGCCTGACAAGCCAGTGTTTTGGCAGTTCTTAATTTGTCATATTAGTCACAGTAGACACATGGCTGTTGAAGAGCAGCTGTAAAGACAAGCCATTCTGTTTAATGAGGACCTGTCAAATCAAATCCACAAGCCTACAAAGGAAGACTCTGCAGGTTAACTTAGTGAACTGAGTCAAAGGTTTCAAATCAGCCGGTGACTGTGTAACGTTTGTGCAGATTTAACTGAATTGTGTGCACTTGGTGTCTTGTTAATCACTGTCAGTGATGGCCCTCGCTGATAGGGCTGTCTCTTCTCTTTGCCAGCTCTGCTTTTCTGCCTAGATGTGTAGTTCTTCATTGACTCCTAGGGCTGGAAGAGACCTCAAGTCATCTAGTCCAATCTCCTGCGCAAAGCAGGACCAACCCCAACTCAGTCATCTCAGCCAGGGCTCTGTTAAGCTGGGATTTAAAAACCTCTAGGAATGCAGATTCCATCACCTTCCCATTGAACCCATTCCAGTGCTCTACCACCTCCCTAGTGACAGTCTTTCCTAATATTCAGCCTAAACCCCACTACAGCAACTTGAGACCATTGCTCCTTGTTCTGTCACCAGCATAACATGGCTCCATCCTCTTGGGAATCCCCCTTCATGTAGTTAAGGCAGCTATGAAATCATCCCTCACTCTTCTCTTCTGCAGACTAAATAAGCCCAATTCCCTCAGCCTCCTATAAATTGTCCCATTCATTTCATTTGGGTGGTATGTAACCAACTTAAGAGTGATTCACAACTTCCTGAATTCTGGCCATGGTAAGTACAGAGAAATGTTGCATGTTATTTCAGCAGACCTGCTGTTACTGTGAGGAGACCACAGGCTGTGTTTGGGTCAGAGGTTCTCAGCTGGGCTTACTGCTGAAGCAGAGTGCTAATGTCCTTGCTCCATGATCCCAGGTACAGTAACACGTATGAACATGAGAATGGGACTAGCTCAGTGAAATAAACCACTAGTTTAAGATTAAAGTGCTGCTTCACTGGAGCCTGAAAAAAAAAAAAAAAAATCTATGTACAGATGGGAATCAGGTTAGTGGCAATGCTCCAGTTTGAGCTAAAAAGGCCACAAAGACAAGCCCTTAGTGTGTTCTAGTTCTACATAGCCATGTTCTAGCTGTCTAAAAGGCTTGTCTAAGGGCAAACAAGAGCTGACTAGCATGATCTTCTGCTTCTGTAATGTAAGAATAAGCCACTAAAATGTAGATCCACAGTGGCAGATCAGACTTCTCCACTATGGGCTAATACGTTCACTTGGCAGTGTGGTAGAGCAGTCGCTGGAGAAGGAGGAGGGTAGTAGACAATGTTGAAAATAACAAGCTAATCAAAGCATGAGATGGACACTGACTAGGGACTTAGAGTACTTGACTTTTTTACATTCCTTCCCCTTCTCCTCCTGCCTCTATATCAGAGGGAGCAGGAGGAGGGGGGAGCTGACTTAAAAACCAGTTCTCCCCAGCACCATCTTTGCAGCATGGGGTTGGGGGGAGAGGGGACAAGGCAGAGGTGCAGCGGGAAGCCCAGTGTAGGCAGGGACTGAAGCAGTCCTCACTTGCGCTGGGTCCCCACTGCTGTGCCTCTGCCTTTTAAATGTAGTCAGAGCTGCTGGCAGGGGTAGCGAGCACCTCCCCTAAGCAACTAATTGATGGAATTTCCATGGACTACTCAATTAGCTGATTAATCAAAATTTAACATCCCTAAGCCTGACTTAGATGTGGTGGCTTTTGGCTGACTGCTGCAGATTTTCAGGAAGTTGAAGAGAGTGCAACTTTCACTGAAAGTAAACTAAACCCTGGGCCGTTCTGTGTTGGGGTTGCTTCCATGTCTCATCCCACTGCTTATCCTGAGCGAGGCATTCCCATGAAACCCAGGGATATTACAGACTTCCAAAGGGGCCAGAGCGATTGAATTGTCACACTGAATAAACTCCTGGAAACCTGCATCATGTTTGTCTTTATTGATGTCTTTCAATCAGGATGTTTGCTGGTAAGAGCTATTAGGGAAACCTCACAAGGGTGTTAATGTCCAACTGTTAGTCAGAGCTGCTTTGTCAAGGAGTGGAGTGTTCAGGGGCAAAACCATTACCAGTAAATCAGTGTGTGGGCATAGAGGAAGGGTTGCTGTGAAAAGAGTTCTGCATGTGCTGACAGAGGCCTTTGGTCCTGGTCACTCTGCATCTTGGTAAGACGCTTCAGCATCTCATCTTGGTCTTCCATGAGCTTTAGCGTGCACTTAGTGGCTTCTGTTCTGACTTTCATCTCCCTTGCTCTTTGCCCCCTTTTCTGTTTGAAGCAGTGAATGCTGCAACACATCCTGGACCAGATCTCATCCTCTGAAGTTTTTCCTTAGTTGACTGTCTGGGGGGGAGTGAGCCAGACTCTCAAGGTCTGGTTTTCTAAAGTAACTATTAACAATAGTGACTGTACTGTTCCTGATAAAGATTGTAACATTTCACTAACATGCATGTCTGAACAAAACTGGCCACTTCTCTTGTTACCGTAGAGGCAAACAGGTCTCTCCAGACACTGATCATGGTTTTAAACGTGGAGGGTTGGGCACATGGACCCAAGAAAGTACAATCCATGTTGTCCAGTGGAAATAATTTGTAGCAGTCCTACTCTTGTCCACAGGCTGCCATTATTCTGGCCCATACCTCCTTGCTGAAGGTTAACAGGCAAACCCAGACTCTGCTTCTGGCTCCTTAGGCAGCCAAACTCTGTGCTGCCTTGGTTCCGGCAGCACGGTATGAAGAACGGTTTGGGAAAGCGTTGTACCATGGCAGTGGGGAAAACATCAGCCCTGCCATGGAATCTGAGAGAATTAATAAGTACGTCAGGAAAAGCTGCTGCACTGTCTCCCCAGCAAGATTCTGTTGA
Source organism: Pelochelys cantorii (assembly GCA_032595735.1). Lineage (NCBI taxonomy): Eukaryota > Metazoa > Chordata > Testudines > Trionychidae > Pelochelys > Pelochelys cantorii. The sequence continues at coordinate 344,418,446 of CM064326.1, forward strand.
TACCTGTGTACATCAGTGCACTCTTTTGACATGATGTGGACCTAGGCAAGGCTTGGCCGGCTCGCAGAAATACAGCCTCTGTTTGCCTTGCGCCACTGCCGCCACCCCCAGCCTCCTGCAATACACAGCACTCGACCGCGCCACCCCTCCTCTCCCTACTAGAGCAACTCACTGGCCTGCACCACCACTGCCTGCGCTGCTACTCTCCGCCTCTCCTCCCCTCCCCTGAGCCTGCATGTCTTCCCTTGCCTTGTGCTCCATATCAGTTACTGAGAGTCCTTGTGAACCTCAGAACTAGAGAACAATTCCTCGCTGCCTGGTGCACAGGTTGTCACCGGATTGGGTCCTACTTCCTCATCTGCTTCCCCCTCTTCAACAATAACTTCTGCCTCTGGATTGACTCATGTTTCTGACTGTGCTATGGGAAGTACCCACACTCTGCTTGGGTTTGCATCCTGGTCTTTATAAAAATGGCATAGAATCCTAGAACTGGAAGGGACCTCGAAGTCATCCAGTCCCCTGCCTTCACAGTAGGACCAAGCACCATATAATCATCCCTGCATGTTTTGGGTGCAGCACCATACTGTCTGTCTGTCTGTCTGCCTCCTTTGCAATCTGGTAGGCCTGCCGGAGTTCCTTTTTATCTTGGCTTTGCATTGTAGGATGTCTCAATTGTATCCTTTTGCACAAAGGGCTCAAGCTGTGACGGTACGTGTCCCAGGCCCTATGGGGCACCAGTTCTTCACCCCACACAGATAAGATCCAAAAGCTCTGGGTGCTCCAAGCAGGAGAGTGTCTTGAGCAATAGCCACCTGTTTGTGCAGTGGTCCTCTGGCTGCCTTCTCAGGCAATGAACCACGCAGCAGGAAGTGGATTTTAAAGTTCCCAAGGCTTGCAGGTGGGAGGGGCACATCTGTTTAGTGGCTGCAGAGCAGCAGAGTTCAAAGCACTAGCCAGAGTGGTTAATTGGGCATTGTGGGAAACATGATGGTCAATCAACTCGCCCAATACCTACTGTAGTAAATACTACATTGATTGTCAACAGAGGACGAGAGAGACTGTCATGGAGGTGGACGTTTGTCACCAAAACAGGGTTCTTGTCACAACTTGTGTTGCAGCGTAAATGCTCTCCGGGTTTGTCGCCAAAAAGGGTGTTGTGGTGAAAACTTGCCAGTGTAGATGAGACCTGAGTGTCTAAGGATGGATATTAACCTATTCAGGTCAGCTAGTGTTGGCTGCCTGCTGTTTACAGATGAACAGGCATGGCCATGGGACCTGACACTGGATGTAGAGGTCAGGGCTGAATGGGGAGAACTACCACTTTGCTCTGAGAAGCGGGCCCTATTGACCAGGGGTTGGGGGGGGGGGGCGGGTGCTGTTGCTGTTTGCTGTCTCTGGCTATACAACTGCTTTAGGACCATAAACAATACTTCACAGCCTTTCTGCTCCGACAGACTTTCAGAGCAGGCTGAGGGCTTAGCCACGCCACTCCAGCTATCTTCAATGGTAGTTTTATCGCTAAATCCTAGTTAGCTCTGAACACTCAGTGTAATGTTCCTCTGGATTCTTCCAAGTTCACTGTGCTCAGGCTGTCTCTACAGATGTACTTATTGGTGTTCTAACTAACTTCAGACATGGGAAGAAGGGCCACAGCTCGGTCAATGTTAAATGACTAGTGGTGTCCTTGTCTAATGTTTAGTAACAGCTCTGTTCTTAAAGGGCGCAGGCAGCAGCAGTATAAAAACTGTTGGGTAAACAGCTTTGAAGTCACATTCATAAGAGCTGTGATGGTGTTCTGTGTATTTTTCACATCACACTGCTTGAAAAGAAACACAGGCAAAGTAAACCTTCAGTTTTAACTGAAGCTTATTAAGAAAATATTAGGGACCTTGAATCCTAGCAGCTGCATCGCTCCATAAGATGGGCATCTTTAAACTGGTCGTAACCTATGGCCCCAGAACAGGCGGCTTGACATATATGCACTACAAGCCTTCCCAAAGTCTTATTGGGAGAACCCCGATAGCTTCTGTTTTGAACAAAGCATAGCAAAACTAACAGTTTGGGTGTTCTGCAGTCTGTCAGTGCTGATGCCTTCCTTTTAACTTGATGAGCACAGGGGAGACTAGCATGCCTTCTGAAGGTGGTAGTAATCTGCAGCAGGGGAGATTTTTAGCTACTAGAAAAATATTTCTAACTAAGGATAGTGAAGCTGTGGAATAGGCTTCCCGAGGGGGTTGGTTGGAGTTGTTGTCAGTGTGTGTGGTGTGTTAAGAACAGGTTGAATGTTTGTCAGGGATGGTCTAGTAACATCACTTTAATCCTGCCTCAGTGCAGGGAACTGGACTAGATTGGTGTGCCTTTCTAGCTTTGTCATGATTCAGCATATGCTTCTTGTCTGCCTAAAGCTACTCGCATGGAACAGGCTGGCAAGCATTATTCTGGAAGAAATGTTCAGAGTGGAGTGGTACTTCAGATAGATAGAATACCTAGAACAGCTGTTTGGAAACACTTGAAGTCAATAGCTTTATCGCAAACAAAAATGCTCAAGTCTAGTAGGCTTATGTTGACTTGTTAAATTAACATTTGACTTTGAGCTGCTTGAATCTATTCAGTTTTTGCTGCTTAAATTGTCCTGTAATAATTAGTAAGTACTTCAGCATATATTCTTTGCAACAGAAGATGCCCTTTCCTCATGTCTGCCTGGTGGTCACATTGTCAAACCACAGCTTCCTGGCATGTCATGACTAGATACTCAAATATCTTCCATATTCTTGCTGTCTACGTCCTGTTGTTCCTATAAGCCCTCTTGCTTTTCCCATCCAACTTAAATTTATGGGGTAAAACTGTCAAGTGTTGAACTCTGTCTAGGTGCTAAATGAAACTTACAGTGCAGTTCCTGTCCTTGTGATGTTTCAATGAAAGCCGTGACTTGTCCCATGCAGTTCCTAAGAATTGAAGGAGAAAGAAAATGGATGACTGGAGAGATACTACGTGATTCCCTGTTCTGTTCACTCCCTCTGGGGCACCTGGCATTGACTGCTGTTGGAGGACAGGCCATTGGGCTAGATGGACCTTTGGTCTGACCCAGTCTAGCGGTTATGTTCTTAAGGTTTGGGGGATGGGTTGATCTAGCCCTGTAATTGACAGTCGTCTTTTCCTGTATTTAAAACTCTCCTCTTTCTGCAGGAATGCATCCTCTCTGGCATCATGTCCGTGAACGGAAAGAAGGTCCTTCACATGGATCGCAACTCTTACTATGGAGGAGAAAGTGCCTCCATTACACCGCTGGAGGATGTAAGTACTAGACTAGTACACTGTATTGTACTCCACTCATGCATGGCCCCTGCATCTAAATTTTTGTCCTCTTAATAATAAACTGAAGATTTAATCTTGCCCCTTTTCCTAAGGGGAGGATTAACTGTACCTCTTACCAGGAGTGCAGCTAGCATAAGAGTGGAAGAAATCAAACATGTAATTGACAACCTAAAACTAAAATGCTTTCTTAGAACCTTTGGTCCTTATTCCTACACAACTGGGGGAGCTTGATGCTAAGGACAGTTCACTGAATGTCCTGTGGAAATTGTTCAGCATTCCTGCTAAGAATTAGTATTTTTAAACATCTCTCGAAACAAATTGATCCAGAATAGCTTCATTTTGACAGTCATGGATATGACTTGGCTGTCTTCTGGATTGCTGTCCCATTCACTGAGTGAGGTGACTGAATGCTAGGCATCTTGACGCAGTGGCATAAAAATGCAACAAATAGGCTCAAAAGTAAAAGCATTAATGCGTTTGAATCCGAGTCAGTGACTGGAATAGATGTAATTGCTTAGCTCACTTACACATGAGGATTGTGAAGCTTTCCAAGCATCCTAGCCAGAAAGCTGCAGTTGTTGCAAATCTCTGATGAATATTCTCTTGGGAATTGATTTCAGTGGTCTCCGCACATAACCCTACAATAGAAGCTGGACAAAACACATTCACATGGAAACATTTGATTAAAAATCCATCTCACAAATGTGGGTGTTCATTGCCCATTTGCTCAGTGAGGCAACACATTGGGTCAGGGGAGTGAAGTTTTTTGCAGTATCAACCAACTGCAACTTCAGTTCAAGACAAACCTGATAAGCTTGCCTCCAAGTTTAAGGACTGTGACTGTGTACTGGAGGAAAATGAGATCGAGTAAAGCAAGCCTATCTGATGCTGTACCTAAAGTACCAATAGCTTGGTGAGTTTTTCCACATGGCTTCAGTAAGTCCAGTTTCCACCAAACTAAATTCTAGTTGACCAAAGATTTGCAGCAGGAGGGCTAATGCACAAGAAGCCATGGTGAGCATAAGCAAGTACTGTGGCGATTGTAAACTGGCAGATTCATTAAAGATACCGGGGAGAAAACGTGCACTTAAGAGCATTTGTCCTTTTTCTACAGCTTTACAAAAGGTTTAAGTTACCAGGATCTCCTCCAGAATCAATGGGACGGGGAAGAGACTGGAATGTGGACCTCATTCCAAAATTCCTTATGGCTAATGGTAAGTAACAACTTCAGTCAAACCGAAGGTCCCAAGGTTGTAATCTTTCTGTGCATCTGTCACTTGAAACCAGCTCTTACTAATAGCTGTTCTTGCTCTACTGTAGGGCTTGAAATTATGCTCATCCAAGCCAGCCAGACATGAGAACAGATTCTCATTGCTTGTAATACACCTCTACCCTTTGATGGCTAGCTACATACGTGCCACAGTTCTAGCTGTCTTTCCAACTGAGATATTGCTCATGAAGATCTGTCTCATAGACCTACTATAGCATGCTATGCTGCTCTAAAGAGGTCCTAAACCCAACTGGAAAATTCTTCTCCATATACTCAAACTAGTGGGATGTGGGGAGATGGGGGGTGGGGTGGCATGTCCTCTACAGCCACCTTCCCAAACATGCAAATGAACACGTATTTTACACACTCATCAGGGACAAAGCAAGCGATGGCTCTATGGGAAAAACGCTGAAACCTCTCGGCACTTACTAAAGCAAAGCTTTTGAGTTTTGGCTAGAATGGATGCCATTAGGCTGCCTCACTCATTCCTATTGTAGGAAGAAATGACTGCAGTTGTGGAAGATGAGACAGTATTGAGTTCTTAGCCTCTAATAGCCTTGGTCAATGGCTTGCCGCCGCCTTGATCCTTACCTGACTTTTCCAAAGCTAGTTGTTTATGGTATAGCATCAGTAATACTGAGTCTCCTGTCCCCTGGTCCTGATTGGTGCTAAGTGTTCTGAAATGGTTTCTTTCTTTGGCAGCTGCAGAATTATTAGGGTGCAGTTGACTGGTTGTCAGCTTGTCCCATGGTGTGTCCCTTAATTCTTTCAGTTTGACAGTGTGTTACTTCTGGTGACTTTGTCTCTGTAATGTGGGTTAGGAATAAGACACACAGACCAAGCATGACACTTGACTTTGCATAGTGACGATACTACACAAAAGCTATGTAACGTTATTTACAAAATTGAAACTTAAGCTGGTGTTGCTACTTATAGCAGGCTCCATTTAAAAAAAGGACAGGGAAACTAACAGTGTCTATAATATTTCAGTATGCTTAGCAAGGCTATACTGAATTTAACTTGTGTCCAAGGAAGCTAAGCTGCTGTAAATGGCTAAATAGAATGTCAACATTTTTAGGACCCTCTACCATTCATGCAACGTACGTGTGTGTGTGTGTGTGTGTGTTAGTAAATCTGTGGGAATGCTATGATGGGGTAGTGCTCCTAGCATTGCAGGAACTCCTCCTAAACTGCAAAAGCCCCCTATTGCCCTAATGGGGGCCCTACAAAAAGAGGAATGGATCTCTGCCTCATCACCTGGCTGCAGACTGCTCACTGACTTTTCTGCTGCCACTTCTTAATTGCAGGTCAGCTGGTAAAGATGCTGCTGTATACAGAAGTCACTCGTTACCTAGACTTCAAAGTGACTGAAGGAAGCTTTGTCTACAAGGGAGGAAAGATCTACAAAGTCCCTTCTACTGAGGCAGAAGCCCTGGCATCCAGTAAGCCGTTATTTTTCTGTTTTATTGCTTGGGTCTTGAGAGCTCATAGCTGTATGCTTAAATGTTTGGCGTTTCCTGTGACTTGACTTGTACCAGGGTCAGCATGGGTCTCTGAACTGGGACTGTGTTCTTGATCTGCAGCCATGTTGTAGAAAAGGGGAACAAGATTGGGTGAATGTGAGTGTAATGATGCACCTTAGCAAGGGTGTTTTATAGTGGGTGCTCTTCCAGCAGCACATTTGGTGCCTGGCGGGGCTCTTGTCCATTTCAAAAGCAGAAGCAGCACAAGTGGAGCGTGCTTCAGTCCCTGCTTGCACCGTTTCCACTGCTCTACCTCCAGTGCGCCCCGCAGAGACAGTGTTGGGGGGAAGCCAGCTTTTAAGAAGGTTCCCTCGAGTGACAGCACCTGCTCTCCCCCTCTCCACCCACCTGCCTCTTATAGAAGTAGCAAGGTGGGGAGGGGAGAGGAAGGGGGAGAAATGACTAGTCTCTTACATCTCTACTAGCTATTATGAAGTCCAGTGCAACTTGTTAGGCTGGCCTAAGACAAAGCCAGGCCCTTCCAGCACCTCCCCAATACTAAATGGGTTATGAGGTAGTATCTAGGGACCTGCAAATCTGCAGGTATCTGCCTGCAGTGCACTTTTGCAGCATGCGGTTCAGATGCAGATACTAATTTTGTATCCATCCAGGGCTCTGGAGCACACGCTCACCAGAACGGAGTGACTGTCACCCAGCTCCACTCTGAATTATGCAGCAACGGCCATGGGTGTTCTGGGAGCTGGAATTCCTGGCTTGTTCAGACAGGGGGGATAGGAGTGCGACCATGCCCTCCACTGCAGTGCACGGTGTTAGTGACCACAGCTGTGGCGGGGGGGGGGGGGAATTTGAGCCTCCAACTGGAGGGTGGTGCTACATGAGGGCCCAGGATATAGCTCTCTGCCCAGAGTGGGGAAGGAAGTACAATGGAGGTGGGGTGGGAAGTCTCTAAAGAGAATTGCATGTGTCTGGGGGAATGGTTGGGGGTTTCGCTTAGCCCTGTGTCACTGTTGCATGGTGACCTGGGAACTGTCACTAAGCCCTGCAAATCTGCAGACCATTTGTGGATTGGCTGTGGTTACAAATTCTTACACCTGTGCAGGACTCTAATGCCCTTTCCTGAGGAACAAGACAGCCCAGAATCTGTGTCCAGTTCAAAGTACTCTCGCTGTGTCAGGGAGGACACTTTACAGCTGGGGAGCATGTCTGCATGCTATGGAGAAGGCCCTTTGTGTCTGGCTGTTAGCAAAACAGAACAAGTCTAGACACACAGCTGTGTCTCTTAGTCAAATCAGCCCTTTGTGGTTAGTCTCTTGTCTTGATTGGCCTTCAGTAAGGTCTTTGACATTCCCATTGAACTTTTTTCGGGGTCCCTGACCTGTAAACTCCTGAGACTCCAGGAAATTAGGGCTGTTAAGCATGGAATTTGTTAATCGTGTCGTTGACACAATTTTGTTTACACAGTTCATTGATAAGGCTTAACACAGCAACCACTCAGGCCTGAGCCAGCTTGTGGGCTGGCAGACAGGGGAGGTGAGTGTTACGTGTAGTCGATAGTGTTAACCAATAAGCAGGTGCTATAGGTTAATCGTTTAATCAATTATCACAATCGGTGTCCTTGGCCTCTTGAGATCTCTTGGCATTTTGGAGTCTTGGGGTGCACTGGAAAATGCCACAGTGGCACCACTGCAGCACTGTTGTGTACACACAACAGCAGTGGCCTCATGGCTGCAATATGTCCACTTCTTCAAGGGGCTGGGTTGGAGGAAGAATTCCTCCCCACTTAGCAGTGTGACTGCCGGAGCTTAGGTTGGCTTCACTTCATCTCTGGGGAGTTTCTCACTCTGCGTGAGGTAGTGAGGTTGACCTGATCTCCAAATGTAGACTCGCACTTTCTGCAGCTTGCCTGCCCCATGCCATGCGACTGAGGAAGGTATTTAGGTGGCTCTTAGTTCCTTTGGTCCCCATTGCAAGTGACTAGACTGGCACTCTTTGGGCAGTCGTATACAGGGGTCCTCTCTCATTGCTATTGTGGAACACTCCTGACTAATCTCACTGAGCAAGACTGCCTCCTGCTTGCAAGCCGTATTCCCCTAGCTGCTACAGCTGGGCCAGCCTCGCATCACCGTCTGACAGGTTTGGGGAACAAAGGCGTTAAATTCCTCAAAGTTGAACTGTATGCAGCCAACGACTTGTCTGCCTGAATCTGCAGACTGCTCTAATGCTGCTGCTCTGGCAAATTCAGCATTGCTATTGTCATGGAGTGTCACCAGCCCCTCCCTCCCCCACCCCCCAAACTGCAGCCAGATGTGACTGTCACCAAGTAGAACAGAAGGTTTATTGGTTCACAGGGACACAGCATAGCATAAGATCGATGTTAACATAGGGACCAAGAGCAAGCAGCATTATTCCTCTCGGAGAAGGGGTCACAACCCTTCTCCTTTTCCTGCTCTAAGCCCCTTCTCTCATCCTAACCCAGCCGAGACTGACTGGTCCCCAGCCTGGTGTCAGCCCTGCCTACCCTTTGTGAACTCCCCCTTCCTTGGGGGGGGGGGGGGGGAGAATCTCCTATACCTGGCCCTCAAGTGTGAGGCCCAATACAGTCCGAAGTGACTGCAGTGAGTCATCCCTCTTCGTCCAGTGTTGCAGTGCCCAGGACAGTAGGAATCACACAGCACCCAAAGCAACACAGCAATAAGCCAACTGCTGTGGCGTAGCAGTGATTGAACAGTGACTCCCTTTGGCTTCTGCTCAGAACAGGGCTACTCAACTTGGGAAGCCCCAGAGGCTCCAGTGATACTCACAGCACATGCCGAGGGCCACAACTTAAGTGTGGCTGCATATACAGGCAAATATATATGCAAATAACTTTTCACACTGACGGGCATGAATAGAAAGATTAAGCCGTGGCACCGGACCCAAACGTGGCCAGTGTGAGCCAGTCAGCAGCTCTCAGGCTCTGCCCACAAGGCTAAGCAGCCAGCACTTCCCACAATGCCCCGGAGCTCCTGGCCCCCTCCTCCCTGGGGGCTAGAAATACCGACACCCTGTACCTGTCTGCTCCAGCCAACCCGTCCGCTTGCGTCTTTCAGTGCTCACCCTGCCTGGGAGACACCTCGCTGTTGTGGAGCGTGTTCCTAGTGAAGGCCATGTTCACGGGATTCCACCTGCGGGCCACATGCTGAGCCCTGTGCAAACCCAAACCGCACTGCGGGCCACAAACACACGGGCAGCCTGCAGGCTGTGTTGAGTAGCCCTGGCTTAGAACATGATTGTGCTCGCTCCATGTCTTCAATTTGGGGAAAGCTGGCAGCAAGACCAGCAAATGCTACTCTTCTGAGTAGGAGCCAAGTGCAGTGGAAGGGGGTGTGGGGTGTGGTTCCCATTGTTTTGGGTAGGAGAGAGAATTCCTTCTCCCTTAGCTAGAGGGTAGTAGAGCTTACTACAGAATTCAGCTAGTCTGAAACTGATCCAAAAATGCTCTAACCGTGATCAGGGCCATTTCCCTCCCCTGTCCCAGTGGGGAAGAAGCCAGGCTGCATGTGGGTTGTCTGCTCTCTGGGTGTGGCTGTCACTACTCCTGCCTCTGAGTTGTCTGACACATCTTCCAAGCTCTTAACAGGCAGTTGCTATGACAGCTGCCAGTGTTAAGCAAACTGGTTTTCCATGCTTAGCTGGATTTTCAGCCTCTGTAGCCTGAGTGGTTACTTCATACTGCAGCACAGTTAACTTAGGTACCTCGGGGAAAGATTAAAGCATAAACTTCTGTTGGTGTTTAGGGCTAAACAAAGCCCTTCCTCTCTGTGGCATTGCTCCATGGTCTTTGCCAAGGAACTGGAGAAAAGGGCCTTAAAAGTAGCTCAAATTCCTCACTTCTGATTGAATTCTTCTGGTGTTGTAGGTTTAATGGGCCTGTTTGAGAAACGCCGATTCAGGAAATTCTTAGTGTATGTTGCCAACTTTGATGAAAATGACGCCCGGACTTTTGAAGGCATTGATCCCAAGAAGACCACCATGAGAGATGTGTATAAAAAGTTTGACCTTGGCCAAGATGTCATAGACTTCACAGGCCATGCCCTTGCACTCTACAGAACTGATGAGTAAGTGTCTGCTGTCTGCCAGCTTCTCCCAAAGTAAGCTGGGGTGGCACTGCTTCTGTGGGGGAGAATCCTTCAGCGATAACGGGCCATCTCCATCAGCCACAAATGTGGTGGTCTTGAAGTAACTCTCATGCAGCATCCTTGAGTGTTCCTGATGGAGCAGAACCTCTAAACACTGGGTCTTCCATACAGATTGGGTTTCTATCACAAGCAGATGTACCCTGCAGACTTTCTTAAAAGCTTATGTGATAAAATGTTTTATTCCTCTCCAGCCCGACTCAGAGCCCTTCTGAAACTTTAAGGGGAAGCATGGGGCGCATAACTTCATGGGGGATGAATATTGACCCTAATCTAGGGCCATGGTGGGTCTGAGTACACTGCAACTCATTTAGCCAACCCCATCTTACAGCCTGATTCTCTTTTTGCAGCTACCTAGACCAGCCATGCCAAGAAACGATCAACAGGATTAAACTGTACAGCGAGTCTCTGGCTAGATATGGTAAAAGCCCGTACCTTTATCCCCTCTATGGCCTTGGAGAGCTGCCGCAGGGATTTGCAAGGTGAGGACCGGGTCTGAGGAACTGGTCTCAAAGGCATCCATCCATAGTATTGGAGGCTTGCCTGTTAGACTCTCATGTGCAAACTCTGCTGCGAACCTTTTAAGTATTGGGCAGAATTTTCTTTAGCTTCTCTCTCAGTTCAGTCCCACTGTATGGGATGGGCTGCTTCTGCAGGAGGAGCGGGGGTGGTACGTGCATAAACATGGGGATTAAATGAGCAGTGGGGAGAGTTTCTCCGATGGTGAAGCGTCTTGGCTAGCAGGTCACATCTTAGTTCTCTGGCCCCAGGTTAACTAAACTTCCTTGAAAAAGGAAAGCTTTTTCAAAGTAAATGTCTCTGGGGATCAGAGCTGTGGCCTTTGCTAATTGTTTGGTGTCAGATGTGGTAAAACCAGGGACTGGTCATATTGGCTTAATTTAGCAGTTAGCAGGGCATCTGCAATACTACAGGAACTGACTACACTGCCTCTGGGATGTGTGGATCTTTTTAAAATTAAAACTGGAAATTACAGTAAAGTAAGTGCTAGCTTTTCTGCTTTACATCTGCCAGAGTGTTGTGGAATCACACACCAGCTTCAAAACTCCGGCCCTGCCGGCTGGCATTCAGAGTTACTAAACCTTTCTCAGTGCCACACAGAGACCTGCATAAGTAGAATTTGTTCAAAATCCAAATGTGAAAGCAGAAACAGTGCCCAGCTTTTCCACTACAGAACAGTTGCCTGAATGTTGGAATTACTGGTCTTGGAAGTAGGGATATTAAATATTAATTGATTCACTAATTGAATAGTCAATGGGATTTCCATAGACTCTTCGCCTTCCATAGACTCTTCGCCCGTTGGGGCTCTTGTACATTTCAAAGAGGAAATGCCGCTGCTGTGCCCCTACCCCATCCCAGGGAGCTGGGGAGAACTGGCTTTTAAGCTGGCTCCCCCAGCACCCCTCCCCCCCAGTGATAGAGGAGGCGGGCGGGAGGGGTAGTGACTAGTCAATTAGTCACTTACATCCCTGCTTGGAAGTTTTTCATGGCCTGAAGCCTATCTGAGTTTCTTGGTCATCGGAGCTCAAGTTGCTGATACTGCCCGGTTAGCAGAGAAATCATGGCTTTGACTTACCCCAACTACTAGCTGGTGTCTTGCTAGTTCACTGCAGTTTACTTCTTTTGGCCTTAAGTTGACAGTCCTTAATGCTTAATCAAGTAGTTAGCAGCGACTGGGCATGTTGAGTCAATGCTTTCAGTAATTCGATGCAATTTCAAAAGAAGCTGCTTAAATGGCCCTATATTGGCCTCTTAAGATGTAAGATGTGCCTCTTACTGTAGCAGTTGCTTGTTTTGGCTAGTACTGCAACTTAAAACGTAGACATTTGGGAGCAAGTCTCACCAAGTCACTGGACTATACTTACTTACTGGCACCCTGGACAGTAACACTGATCCCAGATTCTAGAGTTACAGGAATAAGACACTTCTGACTCAAAATGTTCACTAATCATTTAAATAGGCTATTCCTCAGTAGGCTATCACCTAGACTTGGGCTGGGCCTGTGTTTCCTGGACAATGTGGGGTGCACGTGAAGGATTTCTTTCTTCTAAGGAGTCAGCCTAGAGATTTGGTGGAGGTCGGGAAACTTACCAGAAGCTCAGTCACTTCTAGTGTACACAGCTGCCTGCTAAGGCAGAGAAAATGAACAGTTACTACAAGAAGGCTGTAGCAAACATGAGAGTTCATTATGTTAAAGTGGTGTCTATTCTTGTAGGCTAAGTGCTATTTACGGGGGCACCTACATGCTGAACAAGCCAATTGAGGAGATTGTGATAGAAAATGGCAAAGTGGTTGGTGTGAAATCGGAAGGAGAGGTACTGTAATGCTTATGGATTATTTTTCAAATGCTGTTAGACTTTCTCTCTGTCTGCATTGGCGCAAGAGAAAGTGTAGCATCTGAGTACAGTGGGCTTGGTTTGGTATGTGCACACATGAAGCGGAGATCTCAGAGCTGTCAGGACTTTTTACTCTGAATCTTAAGGTTGCTTTTAAGCCCTGAAAACTGTACCACTGCAGTGAGGTGGTAAAGACCTACTCTAAACAGGGAACGACAGCTGTTGAGGCAGACTTGGAGAGAAAATCCATCTCAAGTTAATCTTAAGTCTGAACTCTATGTACATCAGGATTGAAAGCTGGGGAGCTGGGTCCATCAAAACTAGACACATTTCCTTGCAGCTGTCAGTGCAGCTAAGCCAAATATAAAATTGGTTTTGCACTTGGCATTAAGATACATTAGTTTATTCCTGCACTAAATTTCCTTACTGTTTTCCCCAGCTGCACAGTAAATCACCATTGCACAACTATCAGAATTTTCTAGCCTAGGCAGAAAATCCACTTGCCCATATCTAATGGAAGCTGTAAATACACTTTACTCAGCTGCAATTTCACAGGACAAGCTGAATTTTGCACTTGCTAACGATCTCCATAATACAGGTGCCTCTTCATTGCCTGTATTGTACCATTAAAAAAGGTACAATACAGGGCAAATCCAAATAAAACTCTACAAATGATGGATGCTGTATATAGCTTACTATTGATAAGTCCCTAAGGCAGCATCTTCACTTGCCACGTGAGAGTGATCTTCTGGTGTTCAATTTAGCAAGTCTTAAATACTGAGGGCAGCTCTGGTCAGCGCTGGTGGTACTCAGTCACAAGGAGTAAGAGAAGTCTATGGGAGCTTTTTTCCTGTTGGCTTCCCTCCAGCCATGTCTACACTAGGAAACTATTTCGAAATTAGTAAATTCGACTTAACTTCTGATTTAACAAATTTGAACTAGCGTGTCCATACTACAGGGAAGCTTCGAAATTAGTCCGAAGTAGGCTCCGTTAATGTGGACGTGCTACCTTGGACTTACAGACCCAGGAAGCGCTGGGGAGTAATTAGTTCCAATTACTCTGGGGAGTAGTTATTTTTGAAATAGCGGCACCAGAGCATCCACACGAACGCCATTTCGAAATAACTATTTTGGAACTGGCACTACTGATGAAAAGCAGGAGTATTGATTTTGAATTAAGCAGCCTGTTTTGAAATAACGGGCTTGATAGTGTGGACGCTCCGCTTATAACTTTGACCTAAGGGGGTTCTTTTGAAATAAATTCCTAGTGTGGACCAGGGCTCTGAACATACCTTAAGCCAAGCTTGGTGCCAAGCCAACTCCAGCAAATATTTTACCTGGTTGGGAGTTGCATTCCGTAAGCCAGTCTTCCAGGTCTACACTAGACTTGGCCTAAGATTTCACAATAAAAATGTGAAAGTACCTGAAAATCCCGATGAAGGAAACTGAACTTTGCAGCATGTATTAACTTTTAAACTTTCAATCGTTCATGTATATCATACAGAGTAGAAGAATGCAAGTCTCTGCTTGTAGAGTTGCATGTAATGATTTGTATTGAAACGACAGCCTGTACAAAACTCTGGTCTACAGCCAACGGTGGGAAACCCATCTTGTACTGAAGGTGAAAAACAAACCTATGACACAAGGAACGTAGCTCCTAAACAAAATGTTTCATAGTATTGGAGGCTTTGCTGCTCTCAGCATTTAATTCTCTGCAGTGAAAATCTGTCGCTGCACAGCACTGTCAGGCTAATCTAGTGGAAACTGTCCCCTCACGGAACTAAATCGGAACGTGCTACCCACTTGCTGGTCCGTCAGCGGTGCTGCTAATCCATTCTAACTAGCGATGCTAGGAGGCCATTCTCCACTTGAACATCGGGGGAAGGGATTCTTCCAGTGGAGGAATTAAGGTTGTACTCTGTCCTTGGCAGATTGCTCGCTGCAAACAACTCATCTGTGACCCCAGTTACGTCCCAGACCGTGTAACAAAAGTTGGCTTAGTGATTCGAGTAATCTGTATCTTAAGCCACCCAATCAAGAACACAAATGATGCCAATTCCTGCCAGATCATCATTCCACAGAACCAGGTCAACCGGAAATCAGGTGTGTTGGGGGGAGAGGCTGTTGAATGCTTAGCATGTCTGTGCAGAAGTAGATGTTACTATAGATGGTCTGCACTTAGGTTGGTGGGTGCATTAATCCATAGTAAGGGGATTTGCCACTGCTAGACCAAATGAGAAGTCTTAGGCTTCTGTGAAATAACAAACTTCCTTGATCATCAAGGAAAACACTTAAAACAATTGCGAGTAAAATAACTTCAAGAAGCCAAAGAACATGGGCACCTTCCCCTCTACCGGTTTGCCTATGTGCTTCCTCTTGGGGTTGTCAGTGTCTTGGTCTAGCTCCCTCCCTGCTCCACACTTGTGCAGTGCAGTGTTTCTTACTGGGAAAAGAATACTGACATGATGCCACACATCCAACTTCAGTGGAGTGGGGGCATTATGCGGTAGATCCTTGTCTGTCTGATTTTGCTCTGCTCCCTTCCCTGGAGCTGCTTGTGTTCTGCCCTCCTGCACACTTGCTCCACTTTGTCTCCACGTGGTGTGGCAGTCATTCCTAGACTCCTTTCCCCCACACCAGTTGCTAGTCTTCTTTCTCTTTATGACCGTGTGTCAGGGTTCCCCTTATTCTGCAGCCCTGTAGCTGCAAGAACAGACTCCGCCAGCCAGTAGAATAGAGGAGGTTTATTGCTCCTCCAGGATACAGCACAGATGTGCTGTGATTACAGGAGTCAGGGCCAGGATGCCTCAGACCCCTTGGGTTAGGGGGTCTATTGCCCCCCTCAACACTCAGCTTAGTCTGTTCCCTTCATATTTCCCAGCCAGAAACTGACCCTTCCCCCAACACTCACTGCCTTTGTTCCGTCCCTGCCCTCACAGGTAAGAACCAGTTGGGTCATTGTCTACCTGTCCTCAGGCAACACCCCCCCTGCTGTGCAGTGCTTACAGATACAGGCCAGTAGGGGTCACCCACAGCCCAAACACAGTGTACAGCCTGCCCCTACATCACACCCAAATGGAAGCTGGATTGGCTCCCGGTGGAGACAGCTGCAAACAGTTTCTGCAGGTGCCAGTATCATGAAGGGACATGAAGCCCGTCACACTCCCCAGCATAAATGTCCAGGTGCTTTATGGCTCAGAGTTTGAGCAGCGTGCTGCCCTCCCATAAGCGGAAGCCCCCAGTGCCAAGAGTGCTACATGAGATGTTAGGTGTAGTTTGTATTTCAGACGGATTCAGGCCCCACATTTAGGCTTCTATACTCAAATGGCTTATCTGAATCAGGAGCATCCAAGCGTGTGCGGTGCACTGTTGGGTGAGGGCAAGACCAGAATGTGGAACTTGCTGTTGCTGATTCAGTTTGGATCAGGAAATATTTATGCAGGGTTCTGCTGCACTGGCTTCTATAGAGCTGCCCCAATCCTGGACGCAGCTTGCAATTCAGATGACTGGCTGACGAGAAGAGCTGCTTCTTTTCCTCCTGCTGCTGTCAGTGGTGGTGTCTCTGCTCAAGCAGTGGAGGCAGAGGGCTGAATTGTGTTCCCAGTGCAACCAGCTGCTGGGGTTTTCTGGCCACAGCTCTACAGTGTTCCATAATTCCAAGAAGTCTGTGGCTTTATCTAAAATCCCACTGTCAGCTCAAACTAAGGGCTTGATGCATGTGGAGGCCTGACGTGCATGCAACAGGGCAACAATTGCCCTAAAGAGCTAAAACTAGCTCTCTGCTGAGACCCAAGTGCGGCACGTTTTAGGAGGAAAGCAGGAGGGTGGATGTCTGTCCATGTGGCCCAGCTGGATGGCTGAGTCAGCTCCCATCCAAAGTTCCTGCCCACATCTCCTAGCGCGTGCTGGCTGGCGCGCCGCGTGGACGCTCATTCCTTCCTGGTCTGTCTAGATATCTACGTCTGCATGATCTCTTCCGCGCACAACGTGGCGGCGCAGGGGAAGTACATCGCCATTGCCAGCACAACTGTGGAAACAAACGATCCGGAGAAAGAAATCAAACCTGCCTTAGAGCTCTTGGAGCCCATTGAACAGAAGTAAGCCCGTTTCCAGCCTCCCCTGCAGCCGGGCTGCTCGTGGGTATTGTTAGTACAAGCCGTGGACAGGTCCTGGGCAGTAAGCAACGGCGTGGCCCCTCAACCTGTCCGTGACTTCTCCTCTTCTCTCCCCCCGGGTAAAACCTAGGATTCCTGGCCAATGGGAGCTGCTATAGTGGCTCCTGCTGGCCTCGCCTTGACTTCTGGGGGAGGCCTGGGCCTCAGTCCCCCTCCCACCCAAATGCCTGCTGCCGGCCGGCAGAGGCTGCTGTCTCACCTGGTTCCGCAGACGTCACGTCCTGGAACGCTGTGGACTCCAGGTCTGGCTCGCAGCCTTGCTCTGTATCAGTGCCAGGAAGGTAGCCCTGTGGGTCGCTGTTGCTGCTGTGGGGTGGCACAGACCAGTCTGGGTGTCTTGGGACTGTATTCTGACCCTGAGAGGTTATGGGGCGGAGGAGGGAGGCCAGAAGGTTCGTACACTTGTTACCTGTAATGGGTCTGTTGTTGGAATACCCCGTCCGCTTACTCCCTCGCCTTGAGGGCCATTTAGGGATCTGGGGCAAATCTGTCAGGGATGGTGCTTGGTCCTGCCATGAGGGCAGGGGAGTGGACTCAGTGACCTCTGAAGGTCCCTTCCAGTTCTGAGAGAGGTAGATCTCCATAGTATAGTGCTTTGTCCTAGCACCAGCAACCTCCTGAGGCACTTCCCGGCCATGGGCTTTGGCATTGGATCTTACTGCAGCTTAACCTGGCTCCTGACATCATTCACCTTAGCTGAGTTGCTGGGACTCAATGCCGGGTAGCATTAAAGCAGGGGTGGGGTGGGGAGCCAGCAGGCCAGATCCGGCCTGTGCTGAGGCTTGGGGCTCCCCCTGGGCAGTGAAGTGAGCTGGGGCTGGCACTCCAGCCCCACAGTGAGTCTCTGAACCTCTGTGCGCTGCTCCCCCTTCCTGTGGGGCTGGAGCTGTTGCTATAAACTGCAGCCCTGGGCTAGTCACACCAAGTTGCACCCCGCCCCCAGCAGCAGGAGTTTGGGTGTGGGAGGGGAGCTGGGGAAGCAGCTATGCCTGGTGGTGTGAGGAGTCTGCTCTCTGCACTGCAGTTTCCTCTTTTCCCTCCTCCCCTGGCTGGTGTAACTGCAGCACAGAGAAGCTCTGTCCCTGCGCTCAGCTGCAGGCTCCACCCCATCACACCCATTGGCCAGGAATCACTGCCAATGGGAGCGGCAGAGCAGTGCAAAGCCACCTGTGGGGGGGGGCCCCCCACCAAATGGGGCACATAGCTGGTGCTGCTCCCAACCCAGTTCCCCCACTGCCAGCCTGCTCCTGCACCCCCACAAGCAGCCATCTCCTGCACACTGAACCCCTCATATTTGGACCCACCCCAGATCTGGGGGGGGGCCCCCACAATCTACTAGCCCCAGGCCTCGAGGAAACTTAATGTGGCCCTGGGAGGAAGTCTAAGCCTTGCCCTCTTCTGCCCCCCCCCAAAAAAAAAAACGTGGGGCTGGAGTGTGAGGGGAACCCTGGTGAAGAGAGTTGAGGCCAAGTCAGTTTTTGCTTCTCAGTGGTCTGGCCCCTGACTGAATTTTTTTCCCCTGTGGATCAGTGGCCTCCAGCCCGAGAAGTTCCCCTCCTGATTTACAGGGTTCTGAAAACCTGTTGTTTTTCATAGGTTTGTTAGCATCAGCGATCTGTTTGCGCCGACTGACATGGGAACCGAAAGCCAGGTGAGTAGGACATGGCCAACGGTCCGACTGGCATGTATGTGTAAGGGGCCGTCTCAGACTCTAAGCTGAAACCTTCTTTTTCCAGATCTTTATTTCTCGCACCTACGATGCTACCACTCACTTTGAGACGACGTGTGATGACATCAAAGATATTTATAAGAGGATGATGGGGTCAGAGTTCGACTTCGAAGAGATGAAACGCAAGAAAAATGATATCTATGGGGAGGAGGAGCAGCAGTAGTAATGTGCTAATGTCTAATTAGGAGAAATTAAGTCGGCTAATATGAATATAAGGAACTTAATGAACACTGTATGAAACTCAATATTGTAAGGCCTGCTTTTGTAATCACATCTGAGAGACTGAAGAGTTCTGCACTGGTAAATGCTCCCCTTTTGGATATCATGTGTTAATTTCATTCCTGTAGGGCTGCTGTCCAGAATCTGGCTAATTACTGACACTGATTTAATTGTTCACTAACCTTGTAAGCAGAACGCAGACTGCTGACCTCTGGGTGGCAGACCTAGACTTTGGTGCAAAGTGAAATAACTCATTGACCCGTTCCCTTTGTCTCTTGACTCATTTGTAACCCTGTCTCCCAATGATGTGCTGCTTCTGGTGGATCAGTGAACTTGACCGAGGCCATTCAGAGCTGATACCGCAAAAACTCTCAACTGAGCACTCCATTGTGGACAGCATCCCTAAAGTCTTTTCCCATCAATCTTAACTTTGTGGCAAGTTGTATTCTGGACAAAGCCCACATCTGTTGTAGCAGCAAATGTTGGCATAGTTTTTAGGCACAGACTCTAACCCGCCCGTAGGCTTCTAAAATGGCTTACATCAGTTGGGACCCCTGTGCCTAAGGTTCCTTTGTGTCAAGCTAATAAAATTGAGAGAACAATTACAAAGCAGGCCTGATGTGACCGTATTTTCTGTACCCATGTGGCTTTCGGGATGGACCAAACTGCACTGCAGTATTGATATGACAGAGCCTTTGCTTCTCATGTCTCTTGAAAAGGCTCACATGATTTCTGTACTGCAAAGTAAAGCCAAATTCTGGAAACCAGTCCTGTGCTCTGGTCTGATTCACTCCACTTTGTACAAATAACATCTGCTGAGGAGCCTAAACGATGCCTGCCAGAGACAAGCAGCTCTGCCTTGGCCTTCAGCCATCCAGCTAGAAGGAAAACCAGTGGACTTGGTCATCCTTGGCTTGGCTTTCAAAGCTGCTGTGGGCTGTCCTCCAGAGCAGCCAAGACACTGTTAGAAACCCATCTCCTGACGCTCATTCTGTCCCTACTAATGAGGGGGAGGGGAATCGATCGCTTCAGAAGAACAGCCACGCTGGGTCTAACCTAGGGATGGTAAGCGACTAGTCATTCTTCCCCATAGAGGCAGCAAGGTGTGGGGAGAACAGGAGCCAGTGCTGGGGGGGCAGCCAGCTGGCTTAAAAGCTGGTTTCCCTCTCCCTCCCCCCCCCACTGTCTCTGCAAGGGACAGGGGAGGTAGAGGCACAGCAGGAAACAGCACGAGTGGGGACTGAAGCATTCTCCACTTGCACCACTTCTGCTGCGATTCTGCTTTTGGAAAATACAAGACTCCCAATTGGGCTCTTGTACATTTCAAAAGCAGAAGCCCCACAGGGAGCATGGAGCCAGCACTGTGGGGCTTCCGCTTTTGAACTGCAAGAGCCTGCCGGGCAGCGGTGCCCTTATAGACTAATGGAATAGTCGATGGAAATCCCATTGACTATTTGATTGATCTAAATTTAACATCCCTAATCTAGCCTTGGATCTTGTCTTCTAGCCAATGCCAGGTGCACCAGAGGGAATGAACAGATCAGGGCATCGAGTAATCCATGCCATTGCCCATTCTTAGCCCTGACACAGGCTAGGGACGCCATTCCTGCCTATCCTGGCTAATAAGTATTAATAGACGTATCCTCCATGAATTTATTTAGCTTTTTTGAATCCTGTTGAAGTCCGGACTTCAGTGCATCCTCTGGCAAGGAGTTCTACAGGTTGACTCTGCATTGTGTGGAAAACTCTTCCTTGTTCTTGGTGTGTTGTGTTTAAAAAAAAAAAAAAAAAAAAACCTGTTGCCTATTTCACTTGGTGTGACACCACCCCCTTTCCCCAGCCCACATGCTACGAGGAGTAAATAGCTCTAGTTTTTCCATGCCAGTCATGATTTTATAGACCCCAGCTGTATCTCCCCTTGTATTTTCCAAGCTGAACAGTCTAAATATGAATCTCTCAACTAATGCTTACTAGCCGATATGGGCAGAAAGGGTGGCCCTAGCCTCGGTTTGTTAGAAGCCGGGGTTGGGAGGAATCACTTGATTCCCTGTTCTGTTATTCCCTCTGGGCCTGTGGCGTTTGCTAATGTCAGCAGCCAGGGTACTGGGCTAGATGGCGGCAGTATGGCCATTCTGTTCTCTCCTTATATGGAAGCTGTTCCAAGCCCCTAATCCATTTTTGTTGCCCTTTTTCTGAACCTTTTTCCTATTCCAGTTTCTTTTGAGATGGTGACCACATCTGCACGCAGTATTCCAGACATGGGCACACCCTAGATTCATACAGAGGCAATATATTGTCTGTTTCTTACTGGTTCCCAACATCGTTTGCGGTTTTTTTTTTTTTTTTTTTTTTTTTTTGTCCATGGCTGCATGTGGTTCTCTAGGAACCTTCCCTCTCCACAGTGACTCCAAGCTCTTGAGTAGTAACAGCTCCGGTAGCCCCTCCCCATCATTTTAGATGGATAGTCTGGAGTGTTTTCTAAGGTGAACTATTGTATGTTTATTGACATTGAGTGGCCATTGGGTTGCCCAGTCACCCTAGCTGGGATTAAACTGCAAGAGGATCTCACCAAAGAACTATCTTGAGCAATTGTCCTTGGCAAAATTTGCCGTGTCACTCTTTACCCCTTTCTCCAGATCATTTATGAACAGGTTGAATGGGATTGGTCCCAGTATGGACCCACCGAGGGGCCCTACTAGATACTCTTCTCCACTCTGAAAACTGTTTATTCCAACCCTTTGTTGCCTGTTTTCTAACCCGTTACCAACCCCTGAGAGGACCGGTCTTCCTGTCCCATCACAGCTTCCTTTGCTTAAAAGCCTTTGGCAAGGAACTCTGGCAAATGCTTTCTGGAAATCCAAGTGCACTCTCTCCTGCATCCCCTTCACAGTGGTGCGACAAGGCCTGCGCTTACAATAAAACACTTCAGCTCTTACTTCTAATGTTGTTTGGTCCTGTCTTCACCCACCACCGAAGTAGGAAGCTTGGCCTTTCAAGGGAGCGTGCAGCCAAATTCCTAGACTCTCCCATCACACCAGCGCTGAATGCAGGGCTGGCTGCTTTCCCTTGCTGAAAGCAGGGCAGTGGCTCCTTGGTGGTGGATGGCAAACGCCTCTCTCGCTGGCTGTCCCTGGACAAGCTGAGCGTCAGCTGCTTTTAAAAAGTCAGGTCTCCCTTTTTGATGGGAGCATTTCAAACACCTGCCAGGTCTGCGACTGGTTTGCGTGACTATTGAAATGTGTAATCCTGCATTTCTTAGAACAAGCTTTGCAGGGTCCTGCTCCATGGGGCAGACTAAAGCTACACGGCTGCTGCACCGCACAGCTTTTAGTAAAGCAACAGCTCCCCCGTGCTTGGCAAATGGTCTCTGAATCCTAAGCTGTGCTGGATGCGTAGGTAGGAGGGGTGAGCTAGCGCCCTTCTCTCAGTACAAAGCCTCCGTCAGTCCTAAAACAGACACCATGCTGCTTTTTGGGGGGGGGAAGGAGGGAGAGGATATGAGGCATTAATGACTCCTGTGGCTGTCTAGAGCCTGCAGTACGAATGTGTTACCTCACATGCAGTAGGGTAGTCTAACTGAAACCAAATTCTGAACTTTATCAGCATCCCTCAGGCTCCTTGGCAGGGCTTTTAGAAAGAGGCAGAAACGATGGTTCCTGCCATAGTGCTAAAATGCAACTAATGGGGTCAGCTGTAAATGAGAAAACCAGGCCTGGTTCCATTTCCTGGTCTGTTTCTAGGTGTTTCAGCCATCGGCACCCCTCCATGGCTATGTCTACACTGGTGGCTTCTTGTGCAAGAACGTCTTGTGTAAGAAAACGTCCACACTGCCATGTGCAAGCTGTGCTTTTGCGCAAGAGCATCCGTGGCAGTGTGGATGCTGTCTTGCGCAAGAAAGCGCCAATGGCCGTTTTAGCCCTAGGGCTTTCTTGCATAAGAAATCCCCGCCGTGCGTCCACACTGCCCTCTTGTGCAAGAGCTCCAGCGCAAGAGGGCTTACATCTGATAAAAAAGAGCGTAGCTCTTGCGCAAGGAGCCCTCTCTTACCATGCCGGACTATAAATTTCCTCGCACAAGAGCGGGTGGGCAGTGTGGACGCTCTGCGGATTCTTGCGCAAGAACGGCTGTACTTGCACAATAACCCGCCTGTCTAGACATAGCCCATAGGTACAGAGGCAGGGAACGAAGACTAGGATGACTTGCTCTTGGAGGCCAGGTCTTCTCTGAAGATCGATGTATGGTTGGCAGCCCCTGGTGCCGAATAGGTTGGTAGTAAGAGTTGGTAGAGCATAAGCCATTTCCAAGTCGTGCACCTAACTCACTAATGCAACAGGCGAACTTGCGTGAGGGGTTAGTTCTGACGGTCACTGAAATCTCACCCCTCAGGGGCTGCAGCTAGTCTGTTTGCACTCACTAAAATAGACTGTCACCTGTGTCCGCTCACTGCTCTCCATGTTAGCCACTCCCCTCACTTTTCACCAGCCCGCTTCTCCTCTCTGGGCTGATTCAACGGCCTGGGGCATCGGGTCGTGCTATGCCACGGCAAGCCAGCCACAGAAGTAGCGAATCTCGCCTCTACCTGGACGGGGCCACCTGCACAACTGCCGTGGCAAGTGTAAAGGGAAGTTACTGGAACTAACTTGTCCTCCCATCAGCGCTCAGGCCGGAGGGGTGGGAAGGAACGTTGCTGTTGTCAAAACCATGTTTCCTGTGCTGCTGCAAACACCAGTGTGTCGGCTGTCTGCTCTGGGCCCAGAACTTGTTTTCAGGGCTGGAGAGCTCTGAACATTTCCATCCCCTCCGGAAGCTTGTTTATTGCCTGGTGTCAGGCGGGCGTGTGAACTCTCTTCTGGGACTGGTGTGTGGGTGCAGGGGTTTGAAGTGAAGAGGCCTGTTTCTTAAGCCACCTCCTACTGGTGCACTTCTGCATTTACCCCCCCTCCCGTGCCCCCCAATCAGGAGGGAGTAGAGGGCATCCCTGGAAGCCTACAGCAATTGTATTCCCTATGGTGGTTTCTGCTTCCTGTGAGTGTCCCCCGTGGGACATGTCCTGTGCTTCCCTGCCCTGCAGTACCTCAAAGAACATCTTCCACGTGAAATCCTTCCACCTACCGTACAGCGGAGGGTGCCTTCCTGGACTGTACAGTAATTCCTCATTTAACATGTGCCCGCTTAACACGTTTTTGCAATAGCACGATTTTTTTTTAGGGAACATTTTTTTGAATTACACAACTGTCCCTGGAATAACACAATTTCCCCAGCTGGTCCGTTGCTGGCAGCTGTGTGGGGCTTCCCCCGCCTTCCTGCAAAGTGGTGGAGGGTTCGCCACTCGCTGTGCCGTTCCCCGCTGACTCCCCCTCGCCGAACACCTTGCCCCCTCTCCTCCACCCCCGCTTGCAGGCCAGCAGCTGTGCGGGGCTTCCCCCCGCCTCCCTGCAAAGCGGTGGACGGTTCGCCACTTGCCGTGCCATTCCCCAGCGACCCCCCTCTCCAGATGCAGTGCGGGTCCTGGCAGACCCATCACAGGGGCATACTCCCAACCCAATCCCCCTCCCCTCTCCTTCCCCAGAGCCAAACACCACCCCTCCCTGCTGTAACCCAGTCCCCTTTCTCCCCCAGCCTTATGTCCCGGTCCCAACAGACACCACCGCTTGAAACGCAACCCCCACCTTTTCCATTATTTCCAATGGGAAAATGGCCCCCTGTGTAGCACATTTTCACTTAACGAGCATTTTCTGAGACATCTATAGTGTTAAATGAGGAATTACTGTACTTAAGACGTAGGCTTAGGGCTTCATCACCTCTTAGCCTCCATTGTTACTAGCACCTCTTTAAATCCTGGATTGGGATTGACGTGACGGGGGAAGAGTCCAGGAAGGCTGCGCCCTGCTGCCGTGGCAATCTAAGCCAGGCAGGAGCTCAGCCGGGCCCTGGCTCACCAAGGACTAGTGCCGTGACTGTTCCTGGGAGACGCTCCCTTCATCAGAAAGGGCAGGATCACTTAATTGCCCAAGGCAGGGGCAAAGTCTGGCCTCTTCTGGCAAACTGCGGCTGGACTCTGCGCTGCTCCCGGAAAGCTAGGGGAGTAACCTCTTCTCTGGGCAGTAGGGGAAATTCTTCAAGAGGCCCCCCCACCCCTCGGTGTGCACCGTTGCAGGTGGGGGAGCCGCCTGGGGTCAGAGCTCTGGCAGCAATGCCTGCTGGATCTCACAGACTCCACCCCCTTGTGCTGTGAGTGGCATCTCGGTGTGGTGCTGTGGGTCCCAGGCAAGAGGCTTAGCCCCCTGGAGCAAGTGAAGATACAACAGCACCGGCTGCGTGCTACCCTGACAGCCTCCAGCCAACTTCCTGCCCCCCCAGCCCTATAGCTAGGTCCAGAAGGGCGGGGAAGGAGGGATCATCCCACCCCCCCCTGCAAGCAGCATCAGCCCAGAACTCTGTGCTGCTCGAAGGGGGCCACACCCTCCCTGACTGAATTGACCTCGTTATCTCCAGCCTTACTCTCAACTGGAACCCTTTTCTCATGCCTGTATATCGATACCGGCCGCTGGCATTTCCACTCCATGCATCTCACAAAGTGGGGCTTTGCCCACGAAAGCTTCTGCTCCGACACGTGTTAGGCGACGTCTACACTGGCAGCGTCTTGTGCAAGAACGCTTTTGCGGAAGCGTTCGTGTGCAAAAACTCTTCCAGAAGAGAGCGTCTACACTGGCATGTGCTTTTGCGCAAGAGCGTCTATGGCAGTGTGGCTGCTCTCTTCCGCAAGAAAGCTCTGACGGCCAGTTGAGCCATAGGGGCTTCTTGCGCAAGAAATGCATGTTGCCTGTCTACACTGGCCTCTTCTGGAAGAGCTCTTGCGCAAGAGGGCTTCTTCCTGAGAGGGAGCATCAGGGTTCTCGCGCAAGAAGCCCTGATTTTCTACAGTACGTCAGTTTACTTGCGCAAGAACGCGCAGCCAGTGTAGACAGGTGTCATGTTTTTGCAAAGAGCGGGTGTTTTCGCACAAGAACGTGCCATTGTGTCGCCAGCCTTAGGGTGTATCTACACCTGCACCCTCTTTCGAGAGAGGGATGCAAATGAAGACATTCAAAATTGCAAATGAAGCCGGGATTTAAATATCCCGTGGTTCATTTGCATATTTGCATTATGGCGCTATTTCAAAATAACAGATGCTGTTAAGATGCGATTATTTCGAGAGAAAACCCTTCTCTTGAAATAACTCTTATTCCTCATATAATGAGATTTACCAGTTATTTCGAGAGAAGGGTTTTCTCTCGCAATAACCACGTCTTAACAGCGTCTGTTATTTCGAAATAGTGCCATAACACGAATATGCAAATGAAGCACGGGATATTTAAATCCCAGCTTCATTTGCATCCCTCTCTCAAAAGAGGGTGCAAGTGTAGACATACTCTTAATCTATAAGGTGCCACAGGACTTCTTGTTGTTCCTGAGGACATGGATGTCTCCTTTCTTCTCCCCTTCAAACTCTGGCTGGCAAAGCCAGTCCTGAGAGCTATTTGCATGACGGGGCAAGCTGTAGTAATTTGCGGGGCAGGGCATTGGAGCGCTTAGGTAAAATCCTAGCCCAAGAGAGAGATGCATGAGCCTTTGAATTGTCTTGTTTTATTAGTCAAATGTTATACAAAGTTCTCCTGTACACAACAGCTTTCATTGCAGTCTGCTTTATTTAAAAAAAAAAAAAAAAAAAAGTTACAAAACATCCTCCGGGTAGCTACTTTGAGGATTCCGCCCGTGCTGCGTGACGGCTGCCGTTTCTCCTCAAAACGCATTGTTTTCTTTTTAGAATACCATAAATAGTTGTGTTCCAGAATCCGCTCGTTCTGCTATGTACAAGAGTTCCCTGTAGTGGAAAACTGAATTCCCCCTGGTTCAAAGGTACCATAGGAACACCAGGGAGAAAGGGACGTAGTGTCGGGGGAGTGACCAGTGGCAGACCGGTGGAGAGGGAGCAGTAATCACACGCTTGCAGCAAATGTACACAACCCCGCTGCTCACACCACATGCACGTTGTGTGTTATGTACAGAACTGCGCCTTTATACAAGCGCTTGCTAAAATGGACTGTCGGCTCCTACTCTTCAAGTAAACTGTTCCTGCCCTCTTGTTGCCAGAGCAGCTGTACTAACATCAGAAAACAAAT
This sequence comes from Pelochelys cantorii, assembly GCA_032595735.1. Taxonomy (NCBI): domain Eukaryota; kingdom Metazoa; phylum Chordata; order Testudines; family Trionychidae; genus Pelochelys; species Pelochelys cantorii. The sequence goes on from CM064326.1 coordinate 344,445,329, forward strand.
AATTTAAAACACTGTATACATTAAAATAGTTCAGTTCCTATGCCGCTAGAGTGGGGTGCGCCCACTCCTCTACTGAGATGCACTGGCAATTCTTAACTGCCTGCTAAAAATGGGGAAGCTACCCCCTCTGCCTTCTGCACCTAGAGCTTTATTCTGTAACAGCAGACCCCAAACAAGTTACCTTCGCCTAAAATAGTCTAACAAAAGCTTCGTTCTTTGTCCCTGGAACCAGCAGAGCCGGGTGTGAGATTCATCACCTGCAACACAGGAAGTTTCAGATGGGTTTTAGTAGCCTGTCCACCAAGGTGTTTAAACATCCCCTTGCGCCCTGCCCTCTGCTGGGTGACAGGCAGGGTGTTGCACGGATAAAGTAGGGTCAAGTGGCTGGAGGAAGAGCCAGGCAGCTGGCCAGCGTACAAACTACCAGCTCCTGGGGCCTGTTTCTTGCTACAGGGAACTTTTCCCCAGAGACTTTGCTTTTTAATTCTCCCCTGTGCCCAGGGCTCCCTCCTTTCAAACAAAGGTCTGTGATCCCACAGCCGCCTGCCCTGTCCCATCCCCCTTCCCTTTGGCAGTGCAGCTTTTGCATCTGCCTGGCCACCTTCCTGAGGGCTTCCGCGACTCCCCCTTGCCCCTCCTTCTGCTGCCCTGCGTAGGGCGGCTGAGCTGCAGGGCCAACCTGCCGCTCAAGGTGGATTTTCACGTCCCGGCCAAGCTGAGCTGTGCTGCCAGCAAGCCAGGACTTTGGCTCAGCCGGGGCTGCTGCCCGCTGTCGAAGGAGAAACTGCTCATATCGCTCCCCTCGCCCCCTCCCACACTGGCCGGCTGAGCCGGAGGGGTGTACTCTGCTGCCCCCCCACTATATCGTTAACCCGCTACCCCCCCTCGCCTCCTGGAAAGGCCGGGCAGGAACAACCTGCCTGGTCGCACCCTGCGTGCTAAGGGTTTCTGCACACCGCAGGGTGTGCCGGGGCTGTGCGCCTGGGCTGCCAGCTGGCCATACTCCTCTCCAGCTCACGGTACGTGGGGCTTTGTATGGGAGCTGGCCGGTCTCTGTGAGAGGCGGGGGCCTTGGGATAAAGCGCGAGGGCTGCGGGAGGAAGAGACAGGAGACGCTGCAGCCTGGTCCTCCCGGTACAGTCAGGGCGCGGCGCTAGTGTTTTGCAGCATGAGGGCGCTGGGCTAACGCGAGACCTTGACTCAGACTAGCACAGTGGGGAAAACATGGGGGAAGCTCTAGGCCGGCCCCCTCGGGACCTAACTGGTTCCGAACCAGGGCTGGGAATGACTCTCCGATAAGCAAATGCTCATCGGACAGTCGACTAGTCGCCCCCCCCACCTTGCTGCCGCTATCAAAGACGCCACTCAAGCACAAGGGGGTGGAGTCTGTGTGCCTGCTTGAGTCCCCCGCTGGCCCCGTGCTCCCCACAGGGCTGTCAGAGGCGGAGGCACCCTTATTGACTAATCGACTAGTCGATGCAAATTATCGACTGTTCGATTAGCCGATTAATCGAAATTTAACATGCCTATTCCAAACCAGAGAATTTGCCAGACCACAGGAGGCCAGTATGGTCTAGCAGCATCACCAACACTTCCCCCGTTTCCTGGGCTCGTAGAAGACACTTAGGAGTAAGTAAGAGCAAAAGAACAGCACAGAACACTGAGCCAGGACTGGTGACTGCAAACAAACTTTATGGGACCGCGAGAAACTTGGCCACTCCCATGAAAAGTGGACATCGGGCTAACTAAAACCATGCTGGATCATGGGTGTTGCTGGACCAGAGAGTTCTGGACTAGACAGGTTCAACCTGTAGCCCCTGAGGGGTTACACGCCCACCAACGCCACCAGGAACGGCCGCAAGAAAGCTACCGAGGGCCGGACGTTTGGTGGCAAAGTCTTTCCGACTTTTCCTCACTCCCTTTATTAAACTGGCAGAGGAGTGAGGCGCGATCGGGGGCAGCGGCAGCAGGACAGCTAGGCAGGGACCACCCCAGTGGTAGGGTGGGAGGGAGCGGGAGTGGTGGCAAGGCCAGGAACGGACACAGGAGGAGGAGAGCAGGGAGGGGGGCGCAGGAGAGGCAGGAAAGGCTCGCTTCCTGTACCCTGCCGGTCCCTCGGCCAGTGCTGGAAGGCAGCCAGCTCTCTGGGAATACCTGGCTTGGCTCATTTTGCTGTACTGATGTTTGTGGGGCCTGAGCCCGTGATGAAAAGGGCAGAAGCCCTCGGGAATCCCAGCTCCTGCGTCTTGGCCACAACACACAAAGGATTTAGCTACAAAGGCAGCAGATGGAGCCCTTGAGCCAGCAAACGCCTGCAGGGACCCGGAGGAAGCCAGACAAGTACAAGTTATTTACCCCCCTTAAGGAACAGGCTAGTAATTGTAACCTCCAGCCTCCTCACTCTGCCCACCCCGAGCATGGATCAATTCCCTCTCGCAGGAGAAGGCTGGGACTGGCTTTGCCGGTGCTGCATGTCTACAAGTCCCAGCCGGGGTCCTGGCGCCCAGGCCGGCAGAGGGATTTGCAGCGGCCTCCCTCGGTTTCTCTTACCAATAGCTGCTGTGAAAGGGGGCCACAAGCTTTTGCACTGTCCCGGGGAAATTATTTACATCAGTGACGAGGATTCCTTTGCTTTCAAAGACCTCGCGGCAGGTGCTGGGCTTCTCTGCAAATGGAAAAGCAGCTGTAAGAACACCCTGCGTGAATCGAACCCGTTGGGTTTGCTTAGGGAAAACCGGGTGTCACTTGGCATGGTCGATTGGCCAGCTCCTGGCTGCCTCCTGTCCGAGCGGAGCGGCTCATCTCCTGCACAAATTGACCTGTTCCCGTTGTTATTGGCTGCTTTGCAAATTTTGGTGGATTCCAGTTGAGCAGTCAATAAAAAAGATGCAATATAAGAACAGGCCAGACTGGGTCAGACCAAGGGTCCATCTAGCCCAGTGTCCTGTCTGCCAACAGTGGCCAATGGCAGGTGCCCCAGAGGGAGGGAACACAACAGGGAATCCTCATATGATCTCTCCCCTGTCATCCGTTTCCAGACAAACAGAGGCGAGGGACACCATTCCTACCCATCCTGGCTAATAGCCATCGATGGATCTAACCTTCATGAATCTATCTTGCTCTTTTTTGAACACTGTTAAAGTCCTAGCTTTCACTGCATCCTCTGGCAAGGAGTTCCACAGGTTGACTGTGCTGAGTGAAGAAAAACTTCCTTTTGTTTGTTTTAAACCTGCTGCCTATTCATTTCATTCGGTGACCCCGAGTTCTTATATTGTGGGAATAAGTAAACACATTCATGCATTAAACAGCCCTGCAAAAGGGCCCCAACATTTACCAAAGCAGACAGAAAATTCTCCAGCCCTTCATTGTGATGAATGGCAATGAAATAATTCCTATTTTATCTGCTTGACAAAAAAACCAAACGTACTTGCCCCGAGCCAGTGGAATTCTGCAATGCTGAACACCAGTCCTCAGGAGGTGGGCGACCTGGATCGTATCCTGCTCTGTGTGACACTGCTCTATGCTTCGGCATCTCCAAAGGCCGGTTAACGCTATCCCTGCCTAAGGCTGTTCTATGCTGTAATTCCTTCAATGCTTGTAATGCCCAATGCGGTGATCTAGGTCTCACGATTAGCCAGGCCTTTTTCACGGCCCCTTCTGTTTTCTACCCTCCTCCACTGGTCGGTGGCACAAGAAAAGACTCCTCTGTGCAAAGCTCACAGAACACGTGACGAGTCTGGGTGCACGCTGGCGAGGCAGGAAAGCATAAGCACTAGGGATGTACAAGGTTAACCGGTAGGGGCTGGAACAGCTCCCTGCCTGCCCTGGGCAAGGGGTTGCTCCAGCCCTGTGGGGCCCACTGGAGCAGACCCTGTCCGTGGCAGGCCCGGCTGCCCTCTGTCCACCCTACCCCCCAAAGGTTACACGCTGGCATCACGGGCTGCCATCCCGTGCCTGGGGAGGCTCTGCTGTGGGCTCTGCAGAATAAAGCTCGTTTGGCGTAGTTGGTGCGGCAGCCTCCCTGCGCTCGGTGCTGTACAATCTTAAACCAGACCATCCCTGCCCTCAACGCTTATTTAAGCTTTATCCTGCAGACCTCGTGGTGCGTAGAGCCTCTGGGATTGTTAGCGGTTACATTTTCAAGCGCATTTTCACACTCCAAATCATCCTGTCTTCACCCTTCTTCAAACGGACGCACAAGTCATGCTGCTTTTCAGTAAAACAGCCGGACAGTAACAAAACTGGGACTCTGGGAGGTCTGTGCTTCTAGTTCCCTACGCTAGAGACGCATGCCCCTTTATCAAGAGGATGCTCCAGGTACTTGCCTATAAACTTTGAGTTGACGAGGACTCAACTCTCCTTTACTCTCAATGTCAAAATCTGGTTGGCATCGACAGGAAGTGTTCATAGAATCCAGATTGCTGGGTAACTGGATGTTCCTGCTGTGGTTACCCTTTTCTCATGCTAAGGATGTTAACTAGCAATTAATTTACTAGTCAAGTAGTCAGCGGGGGCTCTTGTGTATTTCAAGGTTGGAACCCCGCGTGGGCGCTTCTGCTTTGAGATGCACACAAGCCCTCACTGGGGACTCTCGCACATTTCAAACCTGGCATGCTGCGTGGAGTCCGGGGGTCAGCTGGGGACGCCGCAGCTGATCCTGGGCTCCGTGTGGTGCTGCCACTTTTAAGTACCCCCTTTTTCTCCCTCCCCCCTTGCTGCCTCTATCTGATAGAGGCAGCAAGGGGGGGGAGTGACTAGTCGACTATCCTGTCGACTATCTGATAAGCATTTGTTTATCAGACAGTCAACGAGTCCTTTACATCTCTCTCTCATGCCAGGTTTCACGCCCACCTCCCGTGCCTGCGCTTTGTGAGATGCCAAACAATCTGAGGGCAGGGACCATCAAGTTTAAAATTGTACAGCACTGAGCGCAGGGAGGCTGTCACGCCAACTACGACCCAGGAGGCTACCACAGAGCGAACCATTAGCGATGTCCTGAGCTGAGCTCTTACCTGCGAGATACACGGCAAACCTAGCACCAACATGCTGAACCTGCAAGTTCAACAAGCACTTGAGATGCTCGGACTTGGTGCCCGATTTGGAGTCGCACTGGTGGTAGTGAAGGACGTCAATGGTATTCGCTTCTTGGCCCGATTTCATGATCAAGTTCTTCTTGTGGGCTGTAGGATCGACCCTGTTGGCACAGAAACAAGTTCTACCCAGTGAGCCACGGCGTCAGTTTATGTACAGACAGAGTAATCGTGGGCATTTAAGGCCTTTGTTCTAGACCATGCGTTCCCAAACTGGGGGGCGTGAAGAAATTCCGGGGGAGGGGGCGGCGTGCAAGGTGACCCAGCCCCCGCCCCATCAAGTTTTGCTGCCCCGGTCACTTCCTTTTTTTTTTTTGCTCAACAAATTCTGCTGCTTTTTTTGGGGGGGGAGGAGGGTGGATGAGGGTTTCTCAAAAATCAAAAAGGGGGCATGATGCCGAAAAGTTTGGGAATCACTGTTCTAGATGCTCATTCTTTTCCCTGGGACTTTCCTCCCTATAGGTCTGTATGCTTTTTAACCGGAGCCAATGAAACGATATCTGACCACTGCTTAAGAGATCTCAGGGTGGCTTGTTATTGTCAGCAGAGGCCATGTTTTCTCTCTATGGAAGATCAATACGGCTGTGATCGATCTTCTGGAATTTGATTTAGCATGCCTAGTTAAGACTCACTAAATTGAACTCAGAGGGCACTCCTGCAGGTGGCCAGTACTCCTGCTTCAGCAAGAAGTGTTTGCTTTCATCAGCCTCCCGCTGACAGGACGCTACCAAGCTTGCTTTAAGGTAAGCCAACTCCAACTACGTATTCTACATAGCTGGAGTTGCATACCTTAAGCAGTGCTGTTGGGTCTAACTGGCCCGAGGTGTCGTGTTACCAACATGGTAGCAGTTCTTGAGAAGGGCTGCTTTGGTCTAAGTCTAGGTCTACACTAAAGGGGAAGGTCGAATTAAGATCTGCAATTCTAGCTACGTTAATTATGTAGCTGAAGTAGATGTACCTTAATTCAAATTTCCCTGCTGTCACCACAGTGGGAGGCCAACAGGAGCAAACACACCTGTCAGCTTCCCTTACTCCTCACAGGAGCAGGGGTACCGGCTGCCGATAGAGGCAACCTCTGAGTTTGATTTAGGGGTCTTAACAAGACCTGCTAAATCGAACTCAGAAAGATCGATGACGGCACCGTTTTTTCTTTCCTGGAATGAAGACATGGTTCTGTCGATGTAGCTAACACTGACAGAGAGGCCTGGGAATGCCAAACGTTGTGCAGAATCTTTGGTAGATTCTGAAGAAGAGCCTATGTAGAGCATGTCCGCCCCGCAGCAGTGAGTCTCAGAGCCCCAACGGCACCAAAAATAGCACAGATCAGTTGTGGGCAATGTGCGACCCACAGGCTGCACACAGCTCATCCGGGTAAGAGACTGGTGAGCCCCCAGACAGATTGTTTACCTTGTGTCCACAGGTACAGTTGCCCACACCTCCCATGGCCTGGAACAGCAAACCGCAGACTGCCTACCACTGGCATAGATTCTCCCACTAGGGCTACAGCCAGGCTTGGAAACCCACCCGGTCCGAGCGAGAGCATCCATACGACTATGTTTAGCACGGGAACGTGAGTTCGAGTCTGTAACCCCAGGCTCTCAGCCTCCCTGCCGTGGCTTTTGTTGTTGTTGTTTTTTAATCACTATTTACTTTTCACCAGTTTTCCTTTCTGTACTTCTCTCTGCTCAGGCACTGCCAACTGATGGCTCAGTTGTCACTGCTGAGTCTAGTAAGTTCCACTTTCTGGTCCACTCCCTAGCTGGGGAAGAAAACGGCGAGGGAATGTTCAAATCCAAACAAAGTCTTTTCCTTTGAAAGCTGTCAGGGCAGCAATACTATTATATGGACTCTGTACACGGAAACCAACCCTTTAACACGTCGGTTCTTACAAGTCGCTGACAGAGACGGGGGAGGGGGAGGTGGTTCTCTGGTTTTTCCAGCATTTGACAGATCTTCCTGAAAAGTTAGTTTCACTGTTTTCCCAGTACACTCAAGTCCCCTCCTTGTTCGTGTGAGTCTTTCACACACGAATGGGGGGAGAATAATGTTTTAAAAATGACAAAGCCACAAATATTCACAAGGGAACTCGGTGGCCAGGGCAGGGATCACAAAGCACTTTCAACTCAATTTTTTAAATTGCTGAGATTTCAGGCTGACGTCCCTTTAACCTTAGTTTGTGTACAACTCTGCCTTTCCAAAGCTCACCCGAAGCCCAAATGGACTAGACAGTTTAACAGAAATACAGTCAAGTCCATTTTATTGGAAACTGCTCAATGGAAATTTGTACATGAATCATTTCCTTTTTCATATCCAGTGGAAAAACCGCAACCTGCTCCCAACGCTGAAGTCAATAAATCAAACAGTAAGGGATTTCAATGGCAGTTTTGCTCACTAAGGAGTTCAGCATCTGGCCTCATGCCAGCAACTCCAGTGCTTTTTAATGGCCTCGACAACAGCCCTTTGTTTTCAGTGGAGCTGCAGTTTGTACATGTAACTGACTGAATGAAAGATAGTACGTGATCAGTCATTAAACACTTCCCTGCATAAGAACAGCCAGACTGGGTCAGACCAAAGGTCCATCTAGCCCAGTGTCCTGTCTGCCAACGCCAGTTGCCCCAGAGGGAGGGAACACAACAGGGAATCCTCACATGATCCCTCTCCTGTCATTCACCTCCAGACAAACAGAGGCGAGGGACACCATTCCTACCCATCCTGGCTAACAGCCATTGATGCACCTAACCTTCATGAATTTATCTAGCTCTTTTTTGAACCCTGTTAAAGTCCTAGTCTTCAATCACATCCTCTGGCAAGGAGTTCCACAGGTTGACTGTAGGCTGAGTGAAGAAAAACTTCCTACACTGCATCCGTAGGGCGAAAGAAGATATGCAATTTGAGCTACACACATTGCATTATCTTATTTCGACCAAATTTCGAAATAAAGCACTATTCCAAAACGTCCCTTAACCCTTGTGGAATGAGGGTTACAGAGATACCGGCATAGCATGCCCGTTATTTCAAAATCTATTTAGAAATAACGGGTGCATTTAAAGACACAGAATCACTATTTCAGGATACTTCCAGTTTCCCGACAGAGCACCGCTGTCTAGATGTAGCCTAATTCTGTCTTTTTCTAATTCTGGAGTGCTTGACTTTGCAAGCAGAAGCTTTTTTCCCCCCGTTGTGTGTAATATTATGTGTGGTTTCACACAATGAGGCCTCTTCCCAGACTCCCCACTGGTAGCAGATGAAAGATGCGTTCCTGTATCTGAGAGAGGAATTGCGTTCTGAAGACTAGGAGAAGACAGGGCGATCTACTCAGAGTTCTGTTAATGAGTTGTCATCAGGTCCCATGTCGTACAACAAACCAGCGGCACAACCCAAGAGCAGCAAACCATAAAGGGGAAATCAATGCAAGCGCTGAAGCTTTGGGTGTTTGCTGAGCTTATAACAGACGATTTTTTAATTTTTACTTGATTTATAGTCTGGTTTTAAAATCTTAATTATGAACGTCCTGGAGCAAGGCCTTGTCAAACAAAACGTTGCTCACAGAAACAAAATGCAACATGAGCAGAACTTAAAACTCTCGGATCATCCCAGTAAGGGACCAAGACAAAATGTCCGATGCTTATTTGTATCTGCAATGGCAAAAACGATCTGCGGATATCCACATCCATAAATGAGGCTTCCCGTGGATTTAAAGCAGACATCCCTCTCAGTCCAAACCGGACTCAGTGAAGATTGTGATGACAGGGTGTATTACTTAAACACAGCTGCTAAAAGGTACAAAGAAGGGCTGGAAACTAAATGAATCAGATTGGGGCCCGGTCTACCAGGTGCTACCGTGCGGACTCCGGGGGTGTAATTCTAGAGCACTCTGACATGTTGTGCTCAGACTTCTCCATAGATCCCGCTGGTGTGGTCTTAATGGATGCATTATGCAATCTTTTTTGAACTAGAGCTGTCAATACAAACGAGGAAGCTTGTAGTTCATGCCGGCAGGGTCTACAAGTGCAACCTGTTACGGCAGTATTTCTTAAACTTTTTAAGACTGAGGAACACCAAACAATATTTTTTTTTATGAGGAACACCAAGGATTTTTTTGTTGAGGGGGAAAAAAAAAGGATTGGGGGGGGGTGAGTTATTGAGAGAAAAAAAGGCTGGCTGCCCCTTTAAGGACGGCCATTTTGAAGTCTGTTGTTCTCCGCGGCACACCCCCGACTGCCTCGAGGCACACTGGTGTGCCACGGAACACAGTTTAAGAAACACTGTGTTAGAGTGCTCTAGAAATCACACCCCTGTGGTCCGCATCGCGGCACGGTGTAGACAAGCCCTGGGAAATCAGCCAGTGTTGTCATCATATATATAGTAGCCCAATGTCTGACACACTGTAATGCTGAAATGCTGGCTGTTCCCTCTGGGTGGCGCTGTTACCTCTCTGGCTGTTCCCTTTGGGTGGTGCTGTTGCCTGAGTCACGTCCTTCACCTCCCGCCATGGCACTCGGCTGACTTCTGCGCCGCTCAACCGGGCCGCTGCGGGGGAGCAAGCGGCGCAAGCAGCCGTTTGGGTGCTGCATGGGGAGCGCGGTGCCCAAACGGCCGCTTGCGCCACTTGTTCCCTGGTGGCGGCCTGGCTGAGCGGCGCAGAAGTCAGCCGAGCGCCACGGCGGGAGGGGACAGGGAGTGGGGCAGTGATGTTCACGGCCAGGGGGCGGGGCCTGGAGCCGCTGTCATGCCGCACGTCACCGCCCTGCCCTCCTTCGCCTCCCGCCATGGCGCTCGGCTAACTTCTGTGCCCGTCAGCAGGGCCACCATGGGGGAGCCCAAACGGCCGCTTGCTCCCCTGCGGCAGCCCGGCTGAGCGGTGCAGAAGTCAGCAGAGCACCACGGTGGGAGGCAAAGGGGGGCGGGGCGGTGACGTGCAGAATGACAGCGGCTCCAGGCCCCTTCCCCCGGCTGTGAACATCACCGCCCTGCCCCCCTTTGCCTCCCGCAGTGGGGCTCAGCTGACTTCAGCGCTGCTCAGCCGGGCCGCCGCGTGGGAGCAAGTGGCGCAAGCAACCGTTTGGGCTCCGCGCTCCCCATGCAGCACGGGGAGCGTGGTGCCCAAACAGCCGTTTGGGCTCCGCGGTCCCCCGAGTGAGAGGCAGGAGGGGGAGGAGAAGAGAAAGAAAGAGACAGAGAGAGAGGCAGGAGGCAGAGGAGAGCTGAGAGAGAGAAAGAGGGGGAGGCAGTACGAGGAGGAGAGAGAGAGAGAGAGAGAGAGACAGACAGACAGACACACACACACACACACACACATGGAGCAAGAGACCGAAGGCTCAGGAGAGAAGACAGACGTGGAGGAGAGACGTGAAAATCCCGTCTTATGATGGGCTAATTGGCTAGTTACCTTAGAATCTTAGGGCTGGAAGGGACCTCAAGAGGTCAGCTAGTCCAGTCCCTGCCCTCAGGGCAGGTAGAACCCTGCGCAGATACAAAATTTGTTTCCATAGATGAGGATACCCGTGAATATAGAGCAGATCTCCACAAATCTGCAGGGATCTCGATACAAAATGTGCATCGTATCGGCAAAAGGGAGCCGCGGATATCCGAATCCACACCTGCGGCTATAAAGCAGATATCCATGGATTGGCACGGTTCTAATGGCAAGAATAAGTATTGTCTAGATCAGTGTTTCTCAACTAGTGGTATGAGTACCCTCAGGAGTACTTGCGCGAAGTCTGGGGGGGTACGTCAACACAACTGAAATTTGGAGAAAACTGAATTTTTCTTTTACGTTTTACAGCACTTTATTATTTTTGTACTTTTTACACCCAAAAATTGCATTGCCCACCCGGCTACGATTAAGTTGTTTAAACAAATGTGTTGCAATGGTAGAAAAAAATGTTGTGCATCTAAAAACTAGGTACTGGGGGTACTATATATATATATATATATATATTTTTTTTTTTTTTGGAAAAAGGGTACTTTATAAAAAAAAAGTTGAGAAACACTGGTCTAGATCACCGGAACGGGTGTTTAACTTGCTCTTAAATATCTCTAATGATGGAGATTCCACAGCCTCCCTAGGCAATTTATTCCAGTGCTTAACCATCCTGACAAGTAGAAAGTTTTTCCTAATGTCCAACCTAAACCTCCCCTGCTGCAGTTTAAGCCCATTGCTTCTTGTCCTATCCTCCAAAGTTAAGGAGAACAATTTATAGTACAAGCTTTGTTATCTGGCATTCATAGGGAACAGGGGTTGCCGGTTAATCTAATGTGCTGTTATTTGAACTTTTACACCGATGGTCCATGAATTTTTCACCGTACGCTCACCATAGTTGCAGGATGGGTAGGATAATATCCAATAATGGTATCAGGCATAGAAGCACGCCATAAACAAACTTTACTACCACAAGTTTACAAACTTGACTTCCGCAACCGTTGGAAAATGTTGAAAAATGATGTTGGATGGCTATCGGAATTTTTCCAATTAACTGAAGGAGGAATGGTATTGCTCTCTATGACAGACATCGGTTAACTGAGTTTTCTGGATATTAAAATGCTGGATAACACAGCTGGTACTGTACTTCTCAGTTCCTTGTTCCAGCCTTTTATGTACTTGAAAACTATTATCATGTCCCCTCTCAGTCTTCTCTTTTCCAGACTAAACAAACCCAATATGTTCAATCTTCCCTCATATGTCATGTTTTCTAGACCTTCAACCATTTCTGTTACTCTCCTCCAATTTGTCCCTATCTTTCCTGAAATGTTGTGCCCCCAACGGGACACAATATTCCAGTTGAGGCCTAATCAGTCCAGAGCAGAGCAGAATGACTTCTCGTGTCTTGCTCACAACACTCCTAATACATCCCAAAATGATGAAAAAAAAGCAAACAGTGTCCTACTGTTGACTCCTGTTTAGCTTGTGGTCCACTCTAACCCCTAAATCCCTTTCTGCAGGACTCCTTCCTAGACAGTCCCTTCTCATTCTGTATGTGTGAAACGGATTGTGCTCTCTTTGCTATTATTTAATGATGGAGGAAAATACTAACCAGAACCGGAGCCAGAACTAATTCCTCCCTGGAGGACCCCTCGTGATATGTCTTTCCATCTTGACTGAGAACCACTGATAACAACTCTCTGGGAATAGTTTTCCAAACGGTTCGTCACCCATGTTACAGTAGCCCCATCTAAGTTGTATTTCCCTAGTTTGTAAATGAGAAGTTCATGCGAGACTGTATCAAAAGTCTTACTAAAGTCTAGAACTACCACAACTACTGCGTTCCCCCTATCCACAAGGCTTGCTATTTTGTGAAAGAAAACTGTCAGGTGGTTTGACATGATTTGTGCTTGACAAATCCCTGATGTTACCTTGTGTCTTCTTTTAGTTTTTTACTTTCTTTGTAATGCAGCAGCCATTTCCACCTTCCATAACTGTTCAGCTTTTCCAACGTTTTAGCAATTTCCTTCAGCTGACCTGTGGGAATGGAACATTTCAGGATGGAGTCAGACTCGGGGGGGGGGGGGGGGGGCGGGGGTCTGGCAAACCAGAAGTCTAAGCATTGCTACCTCCAAGAGGTGCATTCTCATGTTCTTAATGAGCAAACTGAGGGCCAAAAAGCTGAGCCGGGTTTTGCACTATTTTCAGTGAAAGTTCCAGGGGCTATCAAACCTGATGCATTTTTCACTTCCAGTTCACCAGTGAATCCAGAGAAGGTTGGTATCAGCCAAAAGATGTTACTGACCACTGTCATTTGGCCTATGGGAAATCAATGAGTGGGAATCTCCACCTAGTTTCTAGCGTACGGAGGTTCAAACCACAAAATGCTACCCCTCTCATCGGCGTGAGCTGACATACATCAGTTTCCCTGCAGGACCATGGACACTGCACTACCTTATCAGTCCGAGGGATGATCTCTCGTTGCCAGGGTTAAGGAAAGCTGGAGATGGTGCCCATTTTGTGGGCAGAGGGAAGTCAAACAGATGTCTTTCACAAGCCTTACGTTCAGTAACTAAAATGGAAAAACCTCTGGCAACTTGTCTCTTCCTCGGGAAAATGCTCCATCCTGATTGGCTTTGGGACTATCAGCAGTAACTTCTGCTCCTAACAATGCCCAGGCCTTCCAGAGCCATGTAACACCCTAGATAGTGCACAGGCTTCCAATGACTGATTACAGTGCTGTAACGACCACCCTCTTGCATCAAAGATGAGCGATTTTTATGCGTATAAGGGCGGTGGGCACAATTAGACTCACCTAACGTTACCGTTTCCAGCACCTCGTCATCAGAGACCACAAACCCCCCCATGCGAAACAGCTCCTGATACGTCTGATCTGTTACGTCCTCGGGACTGTCCACGCCGGCAAACGTTACGTTTGGACAGTGCTTTAATCGCAGCAGGCAAGGGATCTGTTAAAGGCAAAAGCGTTCCTCAGGTACACTATGCAGCTGTTCACCCATTAGACTTCCCACCACGGCGCCACGTTCTTTCTTCTTCCAGGAGATCCTGTGTCCCTGCTGGTACCTTGGGGAAGCTGCCCATTTCCTCCTGTTTTCTGCATCCCACCCCTCAGTCTCCATAGCACAGCCCCTCCAAGGACTCAGTGGGCCCTCTCTTTCGTAGGCCAGGGGTGATCCCTGGGGCAGTGAGGAGGTATTTCCCGCTCCTAGCCGCAGGGCTGAGGACACCACCCTGTTTCCAGGGCACTGGCGGCCTCTGGCAGCAATTCAAGGACAATGGGTTTGTCTCCACTGCACGCTAAGCCCAGGTTCTGAGTCGAGTCTGAGCCCAAGACCTTTTGTCCACAGACACAAGCCAGTCGGGAGTCTGATGCAGGCCAGAACTCAGGACCCTGTCCTAGGGCCCTGCTAAGGGGATGAGCCCACATCTTGCTGTGACTCAGTCCAGGTTCTATCATCTTGCAGAGTGGACGCAGGCCAAGGCACAGACCGGAGTCAGACAGTCTGCCTAGCGCAGCATGAATATGTCAGCTTGGTCCTGAGACCCAGGACCAGCCCTTTTCAACACCGGTTTGCAATGCAGGGTGGACACCTAAGCAAGGCCTTGGGAACAGTGAGCCCACAGTCCTGGGCTTAGCGTGCTGTGTAGACACGAGAGCAGGCAGAGTGATCAAAACCGGCTCATGGGCTACAGTGAACTCGAGTGCGTCTGGAAACATGCAGGTTACAAAAGGCTGAGACGCACAGAACCCTGGGGCTGGAAGAGACCTCAGGAGTCCCCGAATGCAGCCCCCTGCCCAAAGCAGGACCAACCCCAACTCAATCATCCCAGCCAGGGCTTGGTTATGCTGGGACTTCAAAACCTCTAGGGATGGAGATTCCACCACCTTCCTAGGGAACCCATCCCAGCGCTTCCCCACCCTCCTTGTAAAATAGTTTTTCCTAATATCCAACCTAGACCTCCCCCACTGTAACTTGAGACTATTGCTCCTTGTTCTGCCATCTGCCACCCCTGAGAACAGCCTCTCTCCATCCTCTTTCTAACCCCCTTCAGGGAGTTGACGGCTGCTCTCAAATCCCCCCCCCCCCCACTCTTCTCTTCTGCAGACTAAGTCCAACTCCCTCAACCTCTTCTTGTAAGTCATGTGCTCCAGGCCCCTTAGCATTTTTGTTGCCCTCTGCTGGACTTTCTCCAATGCATCCACATCCTTTCTGTAATGGGGGCCCCAGAATGGGATGCTACTCCAGATGTGGCTGCACCAGTGCTGAATAAAGGGGAATAATCACTTTCCTACATCTGCTGGCAGTGCTTCTAATAATGCACCCCAATATGTCGCTAGCTAGAGCTACGGACAGGAAGGGTATTTTGATAAATAGTCTCTGGTCATGCGTTAGTTTCCAAGTGTAGACATGCCCTGACTGGTTCGCTGTGCAGGTCTGGAAAAGCTAAACTTGGTTAAATGAGGCAGCCCAGACAGCCTGGTGCCCTGCCTGCACTGGAATGACTTCTGAGGTCACCAGCTATTCTGAGATCTAACGTGGAACAATGGCCATGAAAGAAACGGGCTCTTTGCTCCTGTGTGTTTTTACAACCCCTTCCCCATGCACGCTATGCACTATGCAACAGCCATAGGGATGCAGATGTGAGCCATTACAGCTGAAACCCGGGACAGGCGTCTCCATTTGGAACCTATTTAACAACGGGGCGTGGCAGTCAGCAATGGTGTTTCCGGTTTTGGCACAAGAAAGGTGCTTCTGCACTTACTTTGTGAATATGCAAAGAGATGTCCTCGTTTCTAATAATCACAAGCAGTCGGTCTGTCTCCAGGTGTTGTGTTTTACAGAAATTCAGAGGCTCAATTTCAGTGTGGCCGCCCTTCTTCAGTAAGCCCTGAAACACAAAGACATCATTGGAACGAAGTCAGTGTTTGGATGGCCAGCGCGTTAACGAAAACAGGCTCTTTAATACGATTCCCAGCTGAGTACGAAAGTGATGATTTATCTGCACCTGGCGATTTAGACCTAGGGATGTGAATGGTTAACCCGTTAACTGGTAAGCCTCATCTTCAACAGGTGAAGCTTACAGGTTCTGGTTAACTGGTAGGGGCTGGAGCAGTTCCCTGCTTGCCACGGGCAGGGGGCTGTACCAGCGGACCCACCACCGTTAATGTTTAACTGGTTAACCCAGAGCTGGGTTAGATGCGGCCCGGGGGCCGGATCCGGCCCACCTAACATTTGGATCCGGCCTGCAGACGGCATCTGGCTGCTTTCTATTTATATCCTGCTGCCCGTGCCACCGAATTTCCAGGCGGTGGCTCAAGCAGCAGGATCCTACTTAAATAGCTCCCGGCTCCCAGCTGTGGTGCTACTCAGGCAGGGGCTGGAGTCACGAGCCTTTTAACTAGCCCCAGCAACCCTGGGCAGCTGCCAGGCAACTTTTCTGGGCTTTTAATTCAAAGTGTCTGGCCCAGGCAACTCTGGGGGAAGGCTAGTCCCCAGCCCTGTCTCTTCAGCCTCAATCTCCGCCCCTTCGGGGGGTGGAGCTGGCCCATGACCATGTATAAAATTCATTAAGTGTCCTCCCTGTGAAAATTATTGCCCATCCCTAGGATAACCAGTTAAACGGGACTTTACATCTCTATTTGGACCCTTGAAGTGCTAAAGCCCAGCAATAAATCCTGCTTATTGATCCATTATCAGATGGGTTTTTCTCCCCAGTTCTGCAAACCAACGAATATGCAGTTTGACCTTGTGTATTCCAGGGTTGTTTCACGAGCGCAGCAGTCTGAGTGGGAGAGAGGTGGCTATTTTCCCAACATGCCTCAGGGGCATTTCTCTGACGGACTATTTTGTTTCTCAAAGCATCTAAAGCTGAGCATTCAACTCTAAATATCAACACAAGGCTTTCAAAATAAATGTGCCACTTACTCAAATCCCTCCCCAGAAAAGAAGAGTAAGAAAAAGGGACAAGCAGTTTGCGGTGGACTCTCCTTGTGCCAGCCGGTGTGCAGTGAGGGGTGCTTTAGACTAGCCAGCACCTACTGCATCTCCGCTCCGCTGCACAGCAAAATCTATTTTCGCACTCTTAGATACCCTGGGTGAGGCATACTTCTCGAATTGTAATTACATGTGCGCTCGGCGAGGTGTGGGCTGGTAGCCACAGTTCAGAGAGTAGATGACCCAGTACTGCAAATGCATCCTCGCTGATTTGATTTTACATTTTTTAAAGTTTCCTTGATAGACAAACTCAACCCCAGAATTGAGGTTAAAAAAAATACACCCAATCAACTACACAGAGAAGCATTTTCCCACCACACCCTGGAAGTATGTAAGAACATAAGAACGGTCGTACTGGGTCAGACCAAAGGTCCATCTAGCTCAGTATCTTGTCTTCTCACAGTGGCCAATGCCAGGTGCCCCAGAAGGAGTGAACAGAACCGGGAATCCTCAAGTGATCCCGCCCCTGTCATCCATTTCCAGCCTCTGACAAACAGAGGCTAGGGATACCATTCTTACTCATTCTGGCTAATAAGCATTGATGGACCTAACCTCCATGAATTTATCTAGCTCTTTTTTGAACCCTGTTAAAGTCCTGGCCTTCATAACATCCTCTGGCAAGGAGTTCCACAGGCTGACTGTGCACTGTGCGAAGAAAAACTTCCTTTTGTTTTAAACCTGCTATCTATTAAAGTAGGCAACAGTTCTGTCAGACTAAGGCAGTGTCTACTAGAGTTGGCTGGAAAAAAACCACATAAAATGTTGCACGTTCAAATTTTTTCTTTTATCCCACACTGGGGCAAAAGGCCAAAAAATGCAACATTTTGCATGGGAAGGGTTTTCAGGAAAAAAATCTCTTTGGGGCTCCTGAAATAGAATGTTTTAGCTTCCTGGCTGCTTGCGTATAAGAGGCTTGTCAATTACTTTTGTGCAATCGGCAGAGCCTTCCAATCTGCCCGCAGGAGAGGAAGCCTCAAACACAGCCCGACACCCCTCAAGGAAAGGTTTTGTGAGATTCACTGACTGAAAGGGAACTGGACCACAGCCTTGCAGGCAGGGAGTGGAGAAGCCATTCTTTTGATTTTTTCCAATGGAAAAATCTTTTTCCCCCCTTCCTGCAAAACTGAAATTTCTTATGGAAAATTTTGTTTTGGTGAAAAGGGCATTTTTTTGTCAGAAAAGGCACAACTGTGGTGATCGTAGAGAAGGCACTAGCACATCTCACTGTTTTTACCACCCTGTTTTCTAGACCAGATCAGAGCTGGTGTGGACAACTGGGCTACGTCTACACTGCCCTCTCTTGTGCAAACAAATATGCAAATGAGGCAAACCAGGGAATATCGCTGTGTCTCATTTGCATCATTAATGAGGCTCCGTTTTTGCACAAGAGGCTTTTGCGCAAAAAGGAGCCATCTACGCTGCTCCTTTTTGTGCAAAACCCCCCTCTTGTGCAAGAGCCGTTCTTCCTGAAAAAAAGCAGAACGGCTCTTGTGCAAGAGGGGTTTTTTGTGCAAAAAGGAGCAGTGTAGATGGCTCCTTTTTGTGCAAAAGCCTCTTGCACAAAAACGGAGCCTCATTAATTATGCAAATGAGGTGTGGCGATATTCCACACTTCACCTCATTTGCATATTTTTTTGCGCAAGAGAGGGCAGTGTAGACGTAGCCTTTCAGTACAGGTTGAACCTCTCTAGTCTGGAACTCTAGGGACCTGACCGGTTCTGAACCAGAGAATTTTCTGGACTACGGGAGGTCAATAATGTCTAGCAGCGTTACCAACATTTCCACTGCTTACTGGGCTGTTGGAGGACATTTAGGGATAAATTATAGCTAAATAACTGGGAGGGGATGACCTGGAAGATGCGGAGCAGTTCATCTACTTGGGGAGTATTAGGGGCAGAGATGGAGGAACAGACAAGGATATCAATGCTAGGATAGGGAAAGCAACAGCTGCGTTCAAGTCTCTTTGTCCCATATGGAGCTCACAAATAATACCTGCAAAGACAAAACTGCGAATCTTCAACACAAATGTGAAGAGGGTGCTCTTGTATGGATGCGAGACCTGGCATACTAAAAAGTCTTCAAATCACAAGCTACAGACATTCCTAAACAGATGCCGGAGGTACATCCTTCACATCAAATGGCAGGACTTTGTCACAAATGAAGAGCTTTGGAACAGAGCAGGACAAGAACCACTTGACGTTCAAATCAGGAGAAGAAAGTGGGGATGCTAGGCCACACTCTCAGAAAACCATCATCCAGCACAGTCCGTCAAGCTCTCACATGGAACCCGCAAGGAAAACGCAGAAAAGGAAGACCTCGGACAACGTGGAGAAGATCTATTGAGACTGAAGGGCAACAACTGGGGTACTCCTGGAGTCAGCTAGAAGTTTTGTCTCAAGACAGAGTGAAGTAGAGGAGACTTGTAGCTGACCTATGCTCCACTCGGGGACAAGGGTTTAAGAAGAAGAGCTAAATAACAGCACAGAACACTGAGCCAGGACTGGTGGCTATAAACAAACTTTATGGGACCGCGGGGAACTTGGCCACACCCATGAAAAGTGGACATCCAGCTAACTAAAATTATTCCGAATGATGGATGTTGCCGGACCAGAAAGTTCTGGACTAGAGAGGTTCAACCTGTAGTAAAGATGCTAGTGTCTGTCTACACTAGCTCTCCACCAATGCTACTGCCAATGCAGCTGAAACAAATTCCAGTGTCAACACCCTCCACTGAAAAGCATCTTCCAATAGCACACAGATATCCAAAACACTTGGACTCTTGGCTAAATTCGTCTGTGACAATCAGGTGCAGTGAGAGAAGCTAGTTTCTCAGATTAAACAGGCATCACACCTGGAAGGGTTTTTTCAAAAGCATCATCAGCATCTTGAACGCTGATCAAAACCAAAAAGAAGACACCAGAGCACTCTGTGGCTAACCACCCGAAATAGTTGGCCACTATAATTTGCCCCACCTGAAATGTGAGAATGGCCCCCTTTGGATGAACCATGTCACCAGAGCAAGTAAGCAAGACCTAAATCTGAAACAGATGGTTGTAATTATGCCAAATGCGGACAAAAAAAGGCATTTCAAGCCAGAGGAGACACCTGCAACTCTGGAACTAGCAAGGAGCCAGAATCATGCTTAATCTGATGAAGATGAAGCAAATGCTGCCTTAAAATGCTTCCTTTGCATACATATTTTTGTAAAAAATGATGAGGCGTACAAAAACTGCTGCTCTGGTGCAGTCTGCCAAACTCAACCCTTAGCCATCTGGCACGCTGTGGATAGCTCATTGTGTGGTTTGCCAATTTTCTTACTGTTATGAACAGAAAAAAATCGGAGGTGCCAGATTAGCCTCTAATGCCAGAAGTTTCCATCTTTTCTTTGATCTCAAGTGAAAATGAATCAATCACTGCTGATCCTAGTTCCCTCTAGTTTATGCATCACAAAGCTACCGCATGGGTTGACATATTTTGGTTTGAATTATGGCTCCAGAGAGCCAAACTGGGGTGTTAATGATCCAGATTGAAACTCCCTTGGCAGGAAGGCCAACAGAGTCGCTGGGACCCTGGGTGAGGGGGGGAGCTGGAGCTATGCTCCTGGAAGGGGCGGAGCCTCAGGAAGAAGGGGCGTGGCTTTGGGCAGAAGGGGTGGGGCTGGGACAGCCAACCTTCAGCGCTGCCTGGAGTACACAGCACAGCAGCAGCTGGGAACCGTGGGTGCGGATATCCCCATTCCTCCCCGCTCCCGTCGGGGGGGCAGCCCCTAGGACTGACACAGCAGGTGGATACTATAAGTCGGCATTAAGAAGCATTAGCGAAACTGTTGGAGGAAGCGTGCATAGAGACCTCCTGCACAGTACCTGGCTCCAGCCAGTGATACCAGTTCAACAGAGGGGAGGGATAGCTCAGTGGTTTGCGCATTGGCCTGCTAAACTGAGGGTTGTGAGCTCAATCCTTGAGGGGGGCCATTAAGGGATCTCAGGCAAATCTGTGGGGGATGATATTTGGTCCCCCTATGAGGGCAGGGGAGTGGACTCACTGACCTCTCAGGGTCCCTTCCAGCTCTATGAGATAGGTATAGCTCCATAACAGTACAAGATTCACTCATAATCTTAACCAACCAAGGAAGATTTAGAAGTTGCCACCTTACCTTCATTCTCACAAAGAAAGGATCCTCTTCTGTTTCCACTAGGTAGAACATACAAGCATTTTTGCAGGCCTCTTTCACAACACTTTTCAGTCGGTAGTGTAGAGTGTTGCATAGATCACTGATCATGTGCTCATAGGAGGTGGTTCGTTTGGGGAAAGAGGTACATTTCTTCCTTTTGCCAGCAGGCTCCTCTGAGGTAGTGCTTGGACCTCTTCCTTTGCTACCCGCATGTACACTGTTCAGCATCGCGCTGGGGAACTCGGCATACTCGTTCAGAATGACTGAAATATCCCCCCGGGATTCTTTTAGCTTATTGTCATATTTTAACTTACTGAGGTGCAAAGGAAGAGCATAGTCATGGCCCTGCCTTTTGGCTCTGGCAGCACTGCGTTCATTGCGAAATGTATCCCGCCATCGGACGCAGGGCGGAGGCTCAGCAAAACCCACGTAGCTATCGCCTCTTGGGTACCAACAGGGACCACGCTGCCTTGTATCCGAACGCACCACCGTTACCAAAAGGGGGCTCCTACTCCTGGATGGTGCATTTAGACTAGAGATGTCAGGGGCCTCTCTCAGGGGCAAAGTCTCAGCCGTTAGCTGGGGAGAAAACTCGTTTGGAAAGATACTGCTGGAGGTAGAAAGTCGTGATTTCTGGCTCTTTATTACTTGTTTTAGCTTATAACTGAAGCGCAGACATTCCATGTCTAAAGTGTTCTGGGTAAGATCATCGATAACCTTCCAGGTCCTAGTCAAGGAGCTTATTAAATCAGAGCGTTCCACAGAATGGCCAGGCCTCTTTGAAGAGTGTAACCTTCTAGTTTTGTCTTTGTGTTTTTTGGTAACAGTAAAGTTTCTATAATCCCGTGGGGTGCCCTGATCGTCTTTAATATTGACAAAAGGTGGCACGTATCTATCATCATCCCTAAACCCCACACACCAACCTGACTCGACAAGGGAAAACCTTTTGGCGCCCCACTCACCACGCTTACTGTTTTCGTATTCTGAGCTTATACACAGCCAATCGTAATTAGTCCTGGTGGTGGTTGTTGCACAGATCGCATCAATGGCTCTCGTGCTCCAAGACCGCTGACATTTAGCTGTGGGATGCGTAGTCTCTCCAAAGTACTCCTGCTCAGAGTCTCCAGAAAAAGACTCATAGGACAAATTTTCAAAGGTCAAATGCCCACCTCTAGCGCGGTGAGGGAATGTTGTACCTAGGTTGGGCAAATGTTCCTCCAAAATACTGTCAGTATCACTAAGTTCTAGAGCCTCTCTAGAGTCTGTGTGTACACATGATGCTGTAGGCATGCCAAGAGAGGAAACAGGAATTTCTTCCCTAGTGCCAGATGCAACAGTTTGATGCAAATCAACAAACATATTAGAGTCTTCTGTCATATAATCACTCTGCCGTTCTGTGAGTTCATAAATTGAGCTCCGGTCGCGTGCTTGTGAGAACTGTTCCTCCTCTTCTTCTGGGATAGACCCAGTGCTTGCAGCAGGGCTAGCACTTCCTGGATCAAATTCCTCACAGGACATGGGCCCTTTGTCATCCATCTCCGGTAAGTCTGCTACTTTACTGGCAGGGATGTCCTGTTCTGAAAACATGTCTGGTTTTGCCTGTTCTGTGTAACAGGAACCTGCCTCGTCTTCTGCAGCAGAAGATGCTACCTCCATCACCTCTGGCTGATCCGCGTGGGCAGAATTCATACTTCTGGAAAAATCGGAATCCTCCTCACTTTGCTTTAATGAACTTTTTTGCACCTCTGCCTCTGTGCTAATGGGGATACAATGTGGCTGAAAAGCAACACCTGTCAACAGTTCCAGGTTGGCAGGTTTGTTCGCGGGAGAAATCTCTTCCTCGCTCTCCAGTAAGTCTGCTATTTTGACGACAGAGGTTTCAGGTTCTAGACATTTGTCTTTCTTTGGTTGCTCGGTATCACAAGAACTTGAGGAACCATCCCCAGCAGACAAAGCTGTTTGACCGTCAGAGATGGCGTGTACCTTCAATACATCTCTTTGATCAGTGTGGTCAGAATTCGTATTTTTGCAAAGCGCCAGATCATGCTCATTTGGCTCTAATATACTTCTGTGCGGTTCAGTCTCTCTGCTAATAGGCTGGCTATGCTGCTGAAAAGGAGTACCGGCCAGCCCTTCTGGGTCAGCATGCGTGGGCTTATCAGCTGGACTTGACTCCTCCTCACTCAAAACAGGACTGTGCGGATAATGATGGTTTACCCAGTTAATCTGTTTCAAGTCCAAATGTTCGTTAGCAAAAGGATTTTCATTATCCATTGATAAGGTACAAGCTGGTGTTACCAATTGGCAAAGAGAGGTTTCATCTTCTTCGTGTGTCGTGACCATAGTTACCTGGTTTAACTCATCATTACATGGTGACTTTTTAGCAAAAGAACAGACGCCGGTAATCTGAAAATTGTCACAGCTTTTCTCAGCCGCACAGCCCGCTTCCAAGTGAGTATTTTCAAAGACTAAGCACGGGCTTTTGTTTGCTGCTGCAGCTTTGGTCAGCAGCTCTGCTGTGTCAGTAGAAGAGCTTGTTTGCTCTCCTTGGGACGCTGTATTGCTTTGCACTTGATCTGATTCTTTAATCCTCAGAGAAGTGTCATTGGCGGAACCAGTTCCTCGGTCTTCCTGAGAAACATGGCTGTCTTCTATGGAGTCACTTTGTGCCGAGGACTTAATTTCTTCAGCTGGTTGGACAACGGCCTCTCGGTTCTCTGCATCTGCAGACGGTGTGATTTCATCAGAAGGTACTTCCTGGACAGGACTTGCCCCAGGTGATAAAGTTAATTCACAATCAGAGGGTGGCTTCAAGTCAACTGGACTGGTTGCTTTGCTTTCTTTGGGGAGGCAAGTTTCCGTAGGAAATACTAAACTGATTGGATCTGGCTCTGTATCTTCTTGTTCCAAATCTGCATCATGAGTTTCTGCAGCTGATTTGTCAGTCACCTCTGGGTTCTCTGGAAGTGCGTCTGGAGACGGTGTGATTTCATCAGAAGGTACTTTGTGGACAGGACTTGCCCCAGGTGATAAAGTTAATTCACAATCAGAGGGTGGCTTCAAGTCAACTGGACTGGTTGCTTTGCTTTCTTCGGGGAGGCAAGTTTCCATAGGAAATACTAAACTGATTGGATCCGGCTCTGTATCTTCTTGTTCCAAATCTGCATCTTGAGTTTCTGCAGCTGATTTGTCAGTGACCTCTGGGTTCTCTGGAAGTGCGTCTGGAGACAGTGTGATTTCATCAGAAGGTACTTCGTGGACAGGACTTGAACCAGGTGATAATGTTAGAGTTAATACACTATCAAAGGGTTCCTCTGAGTCCACTGGACTGGTTGCTTTGCTCTCTTCTGGTAGGCAAGTTTCCTTCAGCAGTTCTAAACTGGTTGGCTCTTGGTCCATATCTTCATGTTCCAGATCAGCATCATTGCTTTCAGAAAGTGCTAAATCAATAGGTTCTACATTTATACCTTCATAATCAAAATCCTCCTCCTCCTCCTCATTCTCTTTTTCCTCCTCCTCCTCCTCCTCCTCTCCTCCTTGATTTTCTAATGGATCATATGATTCACTCTCTTTCCCACAGGGGCTATCATGTTTTGTGCTCTTCGTATTCACTTCTAACTGTACCGCTTCACATAGACGTAGTGATTCCTCCCCATCAGCATGACAATTGGCTTTATGCTCTGGAGAGAGAGTCATGTTGTCCAATCCCTTTCTTTCCTCGGGAATGACAGTACCATCATTAATAATCACAGGCCGTTCATTTTCCTGCTTCTTCGGAAATCCAATCTGGGAAAATGCAGAGTCGCTCTGTGAAACTTTACTTAAATCAAGGGCATGACATGCTTCCTCTGAGACATCAGTGGAAAGTTCTTCAGGTCTTATCTTTGTATTGCTGGGTTTATCAGAAGGGTTGCAGGCAGAGCTACTGATAGAAATTACAGGCTCCGGCAATTCCTCTCTTTCACTGTCCTCTTCATCGACCTGAAATTAGAAATTTCAACATGTAGCTATTGAGAGAGACAAATGTCGGAAGCGAAAGATCTCTGCAACTTTTTTAATCCTCAACCTTTCATGAGCCAACCTGTTGGTACAAACCTAGGGAAATGAATTTAAATTCACATCTCAAGTATTTTACTGCCAAATTCTGTCCTCAAAATAGACAAGTGAGCCCATTTCATGTCCTCTATCCTTCCAATTCCTCCTCAAGATCTGCTTCTGTGATACTTATGGGATACTGGCAGCTAACAGCAGCTAGGGAGATGCCAGGTAGGAATCCCTCATTTTCTGTTTTGTTTATTTATATCTTATTTTTTTTAAAACTGCCTTGAAACCAAATCATGGTGCACACAGCTAATCTAACCTCACGCTCTTATCTCTACTACCTTTGTCTTCCCTTTCCAACTTTACCCTCGCTTACTGTGTCTTGCCTTGAATTAGACTGTAAGTTCTTTGGAGCCTGGAACTACCTCTGACATTTGTACAAGACAGAACACACAATTTCCTGACCCTAATTATGGCCTCTGGGCGCTATCACAGTACAAATAATAATGAAATCAACACTGTTCACGCTAATCTGAGGGCTGACTTTTGTCCATGTGGGGCTTGTTTACCTGGGGAGGTGATGGGCTCTGCAGGGAAGAGATCTCTAAAAGTGCACTTATGTGTTGTACGTGAATTGCTCTGTATACCTGCTGGTGGGCTTTGATGGTGTATTGTTTCAACCAGCACTACGTTAAAGCGCACCAGCAGGGTCTAGATCAGCAATGGGCAACCAAGAGTAGGGATGTAAAATATCAATGAATTGGCTAATCGAATAGTCGATGCAATTTGCATCATCGACTATTCGATTAGTCGATAAGGGCGCCTCCTCCTTTGAAGTGTAGCAAAGGCCTCAGGGGCTGTGGGGAGCATGGGGTCAGCGGGGGACTCAAGCAGCCCCTGCTGGCCCCGTGCTCCTGCGGTGTTTCAAAGCAGCGGTGCCGCATGGAGCCCGGGGTCACCAGGGGAGTTCCCAGCAGACCCCACGTTCCACGTAGCGCTGCCGCTTTGAAGCACCCCCTCAAACGTCCCCCCCTCCCTTGCTGCCTTTTTCTGATAGAGGCAGCAAGGAGGGGGGGAAACGACTAGTCGACTAGCATGTTGACTTTCCAATTATCGGATCGTCGACTAGTCAACTAATTGTTCACATCCCTAACCAAGACTATTGCGTGGGCCGAATGAGTGGGCTGCCTTCGTCTCAGTGGGCTGCATGATTCCAGTGGTGGGCAACCCGCAGTCCATGCACCCCCTGTCTGCCCCACTCCCCCACACCTCTCTCGCACACCAGGGCACCGGAGCCCTGTACTGCCGACTTCTCTCCCTCCCTCACAGCACTTTTGGAGCGCCCTGAATCTGCTAATTCGTGCACCGCCCCCGCTCCCTCCTTCCCAGAGCTTGAATAGCCACATAGGGGAGGGAGGCAGACAGGCGGCGTGCGGGCTCCAGGTTGCCCACCACAGGTCTAGATGGACCAGTTAGTGTGTGCCATGTTTGTGTGCTTTAGAAATCGCTCCCCTGAAGAGCCCATTATCCCACCGGTAAATTAGCCCAAGGGGGTACAAGAGGTACCACATTAAAGCCCAATCTGCACGTGCCGTAACATGTAACTAACATGCGACTTTGCGCGCCCCTCCCGCTCCCCCCGACTGGCCTGGGGGAAGGGAAGTGGCAGGGTGTCCAAAGGCCAGATCCACCCGCTTAGCTCCTACTGCCCTGCAAGGGGGCAGGTGCCCAGAGGGAACCGGTAGCTGTTCAGAATGTCTGGCAGTTCTCTCTAGGTGTGGGGAGGGGGCAAAGACTTCACATGCTCTCCCACACCCAGGCCAATCAGGGTCTGTGGGAGGGGGAGCACGGAAGTGTCCTGGCCCCACCCCTTTCACCAGAGGCACCGCCCCTTCTGAGGCGGCCTGGGGCCACTTCAAAAATTAGTGAAGTGGTCCCCCCGTCTAAAATTATTGCCCATCCCTGAGAGATGTCTGCCTAACCTGCTCTTAAGTATCTCCAGTGGTGGAGATTCCATAGCCCCCCTAGGCAACTTATTCCAGTGTTTCACCACCCTGGCAGGAAGTTTTTCCTAATGTCCAACCTAAACCTCCCTTGCTGCAGTTTAAGCCCATTGCTTCTTGCCTATCCTCAGAGGCCAAGGAGAACAATTTTTCTCCCTCCTCTTTGTGACACCCTTTTAGATACTTGAAAGCTGCTCTAATGTCCCTTCTCGATCTTCTCCTTTCCAAACTAACAAGCCCAATTCTTTCAGTCGTCCCTCATAGCTCATGTCTTCTAGACTTTTCATCATTTGGCTACTTCCCTCTCCATCAAAAGATTCAGTTCCTCCCAGTTTCCATTTCAATAGACCCCGCAGAAGGAGCCAGGGATGCTGGAGTGGGAAACAAGGCCCTCTTGCACCCCCTTTTTACATTACTTAAGTATGGATCTTAGAGGTAGGTGTTTGTTACAAAGGCTCCATGTACCCTCCGAGTGCTGTCGTATTTCCTAAATAGCTACACCCACTGTAATCCAGGCTCTTACCTTACTGAATGAATGGACAATATCTACGCATCCATCAACAATAACCTCCTGGGGCCCGTCTTTCAAAGGCGGGCTGCTGGTGTCACCGTAGTCGTCGTCTCTGTTGGACTTTATGCAACTCGTGGATGATGGTTCATCACACGAAAGCAGCTTCTCAAAGGCAGACGACACCGTGCTTTGGACACTGCTGGAAATCTGATTGCACTGGGAATCGACAGGACTTTTTTCCAAGCCAGAAGATCCTTCACAATCATCGCTTAGTTCCGAAGGATCCGCTCTCTGGCTGGAAGTTTGGTTGGCCTCAGATTGAGAGTCGGGAGGGCACTTTTCTAGCTCAAAAGAGCTTTCGCAATCATCGCTCAATTCCAAAGCATCCAGACTACTGTTTATCGAGACATATTTTTCAGGGTTACTGTGTTCTACCACCTTTCTCGTAGTTCTTAGGAATTTGCTCGGTTTGCTGTAAAACAGAGCTACCCACATGTGAAGAATAAGCTTCATTTCTTCCACATCATCAGGCGTATCTGGATCCCAAGGCCTGGGGGGAAAAATAAATGCACTTAATTGCTGTTACTGGTTGTACAAGACTAATTCATATCAGCTCAATGGATTCAAATAGAGGGAGCTGTTAGCAGAGGTCTCAATTATAAACTAAGTGGCTGGTTGTTTTTGTTTTTCCTTGTCTGAAAAAAGGGTCGAATGTAGCCATAAATCAGTGGCTATGATTTTGGATTTTCAGTTCACTGGAGCAGGGGGAAAGCTCTTTGGGGCTTCTGGCCTCGGCAGGGAGCTCCACACCCAGAGTCCAGTCTGCAGCCCAAGCCAGGTGACAGCCCGGCTTGGAGCAGAGACCTGGCAGAAGCCCAGCTGGGGAGCTAGAAACCGGCTTCCTTGTCAGTTTCACATCCCCAGTGGAGTCATGAAATTGACAAGCTAGCCAGCAGCAGTTGTAGGGAATGCCGCCTCTACACCAAGGGTGGACAAGACTGCCTCCGCGGGCTGGATCCGGTCCGCCACGCCATTTGAACCAGCCTGCAGCCTCCCTGCCATCCTCCTGCCCCCAGGCCAATCCAAACCTTGGGATGGGGGAGCGCGGAAAGTCTCCTCCCTCCATCGGGGGTATGTGACACCAGAGGGAACCGCCAGCTGTTCAAAACAGCTGGCAGTTCCCTCTAGGCACCGTGCGCCCCTGGCAGGGCAGGAACAGGAGGTAAGGGACTTTGCACACTTCCCCACCCCCAGGTCCTGATTGCCCTGGGGGCGGGATCAGCGTACAAAGTCTCCTCCCAATGCCAGGGGTTGGAGGCGCCTAGAGGGAACCTCCAGCGGTTCAAAACATCTGGTAGTTCTCTCTAGGTGCTGAGGGTGGTCGGGGGAGCAAAGACTTCATGTGCTCCTCCTACCCACAATCCAATCAGAGTCTATGGGCGGGAGATCATGGGAAGCCTCCTGGCCCCGCCCCTTCTGCCAAGGCCCCGCCCCTTCCACCTGAGGTCCCACCCCTTCCGGGGTGGCCCACGACCACTTCAGAAATTTGTGAAGTGGCCCCCCCTTCAAAAAATATTGCCCTCCCCTTGTCTACACAAACACTGCCTTGCCCTAACTACTAAGCCCTCTGCCTCTCGCAGAGGTGCAGTTATGCGGTGTAGATGGGCACTTATATCAGCGGGAGCAGTGTAGACACCGACACAGATTCACATAAGCTGCCTTATGTCAACCTAACTCTCTAGTGTACACCAACCCCAAAGAAATCCCTGTTCCAAAGTGCTCCAGAAGTGCTGGAGGGAAGTTAGGGCGAGACATACGCACTGTTTACCCACTACCAAACTGCTTACCCATGCAGAGCACGAATGACAGTTTTCTCTAAGGAATTGTTGGTGTATTTGCTATCTAAACTGAAGACGTACTCCGCGTCCCACCGGCACGTCACCTGCACCGACCCCTCGCAGCTCTTGACCGTGTGAGACTTGGAGAAGTCTTCCTTGCACCGGGAAGACAGCGTGCCTCGTCTGCGTTTCACCACCAAGTCGTGACATTGCTTCTGCGCGTGAGTGTGGTTCTGCTGATGCCGGAAAGGCAAGACTTTCCCAACCAGCGGGCAGGCTTTAGCACTTTTCGCGCCATTTCGGAAGGCAGCGGGGCTCAGGCCTCCTTTCAGGAGGGTGTATTTTTTAGAATGTTCTGACAGCTGCGAGGCGTAGGAGTGTTCAGAGGCGATAGAACAATGCTTGTTCATATCTGGAGGATCTAGCGCCTCCCGGGAAAGCAATGGACCGGCTTTTGCCGAGCTAGGGCTGGTGGAGTTCTTCTTGCTGGAAACGACAGGGCTTTTTTCTCCTGGGAGCGCGGCAAAGTCTTTTCTCGCATCAGATTTTTCAGGAGAAGAAAGTTTCTGATTCTGTGTTTTGCTAGAAGAGGATTCTCCCTTTAGCTGTTTGTCCACCCGGTGGTATTCATGATCCGAAGCAATTCGTGAAGGCTTCCTTTTACGAAGAGAGCGTCGCTCTCTTGTCAGGTCATAGGGAGAGGAAACTCTACTATCGTCATGGGAAAATGGAGGAATGCAAGAGCTCAGAGCTAGATCAGCCAGCATATTCAAAGCATGTGATTCACAGTTACTTTCTTTTAGAGTCTGGCTGACGTCTTGAGCAGTCACGCTTTCTGTGCAAGTCTCATTGGAACCACTGACTGTCTCTTGACTTTCCGACGGAATCTCGTCTGAGGACAGTGACAAAACATCTTTCTTTACTACACAAGAAAAATAAAATCAGATACTAAATCCAGCACCACAGATTTCTGTCATGAGAAATCCTTAGAGGTCTGCTCTTAAAAGTGACAGTCCAAATGGCATTTATTGCTTTTCAGTGGTTTCCCTATCAAATATACCCAGTGTGCATGGAAAAATATTTATTGAATGGTAAAAGTTTGCAAATGGAAACAAGTTCAAGAAATTCAAAAATTAATTTTCCTATTATTATTGGTACAGTAGCATTTTAGAGTTCGGGCTGTGTTGTGTCAGACGCTGTACATACAGAGAGAGGCTGTGAGTTTACAATACAACCTTAACTTTAGCACACTGCTCATACTATATATGTTCAAGTATACATTTAAACAATTCCACCGGTATGAAATATACTACAGGTTGAACCTCTCTAGTCTGGCACTCTCTGGTCCAGAAACATCCGTCATCTGGAATAATTTTAGTTAGCCGGATGTTCACTTATCATGGGTGTGGCCAAATTTCCCATGGCCCCATAAAATTTGTTTACAGCCACCAGTCCTGGCTCTCAGTGTTCTGTGCTGTTATTTAGCTCTGATTTACCCCTAAATGTCTTCTAAGAGCCCAGCAAGCAGTGGAAGTGTTGGTCATGCTCTAGATAACATTGACCTCCCATGGTCCGGAATATTCTCTGGTTCGGTACCAGTCAGGTCCCGAGGGTGCCTGACTAGAGATGTTCAACCTGTATCTACATACAATGTAAAAAGCTCCGTGTAATTTTTACATTTCCTCCCTTTTTTCATTTACATTTGCAATCTTAATGTTGCATTAACAGTGGTTTGCTTTTAATTCCCGACATAATTTCTATAGTCTTTAAAAAGAGGAAACCAACCTCACGCTCCATGATTCCTAGTAATGCATACTCAGTTCTTCCAAGCACATAATAAAGATCCATGAATTTCAAAGACTGAATTTCACACAGACCCAGCACAATTACGGTGCCTCCTGGAAGTCAGCCAGGGTACGTCTAGACAGCGGAACTATTCCAGGTACCTCCGGTATCCCAAAATAGCTATTCCACATCTTTTACAAGCGCCTGTTATTTCGAAATAGATTTCGAAATAACGGGAGTGCTATTCCGGTATCCCTCTAACCCTCGTTCCATGAGGGTTAAGGGATGTCTTGAAATAGCGTGTTATTTTGAAATACATTTGAAATAAGCTACGCAATTTGTCTCTGGGCGTAGTGCAAATTGCATAGCTTATTCCGAGATAAGGGTGCTGGCTAGACCTCCAGAGAGCAGAAATATTTGTTTATTTCTCTCCCCAGTGTTTATAATGCACCCATAACCATGTCTCTAGGCATGTGCATAAAAAAACAACACGAACATAATATAATATCTTTAAAGGGGTAGACGAATTGGTCTGTAATAGGAAGAACTTAAAAAACAATAGACTAGTGGCACCTTAAAGACTAACAAAACATGTAGATGGTACATGAGCTTTCGTGGGCACAACCCACTTCTTCAGATGATAGGCATTTAGTTAGTCTTTAAGGTGCTACTAGTCTATTGTTGTTTATTATATAATATGACATAAAGCAGACTCATAATAAAAAGCAGTACAAAACTATCTCCTCCTGCTGTGCATGCAAACCCCCGAAAAAAAAAAAAAAAAAGCTCCGTGAAGAGTCCTGAGGGTTAAATTCTGGCTCTGTAGCAAGACGTTTGAGTGGCGTTTTTCTTCTCTCTCAAATTTTCCCTTTTTTGCCACATGCTGCGGACTCTGCTCCCAGCTGCTTTCCCTAAAATATTACATACCTACGGACTTGTGTAACCAAATCAAACCAACAGGGCGTGCTCTCTAAGGGTATAAAAAAGACACCGGAGAGCTTGGACCACAACCTCATGACTCCACCTCATCTCCTCCACAGCTGGCGAACATGTGGGAGAAGAATGCCAATCTAACACACACACTGAGGGGAGTCTGTTGCTCACACCACCGCTCATGTTTTATGGATGGTAATGAAACGAATAACTATGCATAATTTGAGTCCAGGAGTATGATGACTCCCCAAGACCACTTGGCGAAGGGACCAGAGAGCAGGGAAGTCTGGAGACAGAGCGAAGGATGTTGTCAAACATGCTGAGTTTAAAAACGGTAAGGGCTTTCCTGTTCCATCATTTAATTTGGCACTTCAATACTAGTTCTCAGTTTTAGACAGAGAATCTTTACCAGCCAACATTCGCACATGCTGTATCGACAGGCAACCCACACGGCTTTTTAAACTCCCTCTAGTTTATTCTCTTGGGTTGTGGCAATGACCCTCTTTTTAAAAGCACTGGATTTATGGTGTAATCATCTAAAAATCGGGTTAGATGCCAAATATAAATTGGGGTTGTAAGATACAATATGCAATTTGCTTTCAAGTGGTTTAAAAGCATGAATCATTCTGAGATGTGAAAAGAGCAGTCTAAATTGTTACATTTTCCAGGCTTACTATCGGAGAGATTATAAGGCGTATCAAAGAGGCTGGTGTAGGGATGTGAATGGTTAACCGGTTAACCTTACCAGGTGACGCTTAGTGGTAACCAGTTAATCGGAAGCGCTGTGGGGCCGGCAGCCAGCAGTCCTGAAGGCTAGGGACTGCTGTGGCTGAACCAGGCTCCCCATCTGTGGGATCCCACTTAATCGCTTAACCAGTTAAACGTAATGTTTAATCGGTTAACTGATGAAATGGGATTTTACATCCCTAATACCGTGCACTAATCATGGACATTCATGATAGCCCTAATACTCTAAGGCTATGTCTACAGTGCCCCCTCTTGTGCAAAAAAAATGCAAATGAGGCGAAGCGTAGAATATCGCCATGCCTCATTTGCATAATTAATTAGGCTCTGTTTTTACGCAAAAAATCCCTCTTGTGCAAGAGCCAGTCTTCCTGAAAAAAAGAGGAAGAACTGCTCTTGCGCAAAAATGGAGCCTAATGAATTATGCAAATGAGGCACAGCAATATTCCACGTTTTGCCTCATTTGCATATTTTTTTGTGCAAGAGGGGGCAGTCTAGACATAGCCAAAATGCAAAGTTACACAAAGAACACTATTCTTACCAGATTCCAACTGCTTGCTGGCTTTCGACTTACAGCTCTCTTTAGTTACGGGCTTTATTGTCTTACTTTTTGTTTGCTCTGTGACCTTCTCAGAAGTGTAAACCTTTTTTGCATCTATTTTTTTCAGTTGCCTTTGTTTCTTGGTTTCCAAAGCATTATCTTCAGGTGACGAAGTTCCTTTAGTTGTAGGTTCAGATTGTGTTCTGTGTACAAATTCTGCAGACAGAACCTCTGCACCTTGGAGAAAGAAAAGCCTTTTTAAAGGGCATTAGTTTAAAAAAAAAAAAACATTAAAAAGAAACCCCAGTTTCAATAGACATAGGAACACAGAAGTTGCTGCTGACAACACACTACAGATACTGCCCGATCACAAATGGTTTAAACAATTTTGTTTTATAAAATGGGTACAGATTGAACCTCTCTAATCCGGCATCCTCAAGACCTCACCAGTTCCAAACTAGAGAATTTTCCGGACTATGGGAGGTCAATGTTGTCTAGCAGCATGACCAACACTTCCACTACTTACAGGGCTCTTAGAAGACATTGAGGAGTAAATGAGAGCTAAAAACAGCACAGAACATGGAGAGCCAGGACTGGGGCCTGTAAGCAAACCTAATGGGACTGTGAGAAACATGGCCACACCCATGAAAAGTGGGCATCCGGCTAAGTAAAATCATGCTGGACCACAGATGTTGCTGGACCAGAGAGTGCCAGACTAGAGAGGTTCTACCTGTATATGACTGAAAGAAACCAGTAAGTGCTCATTAAAATTTAAGCTTTAAGTCACAAGCTTATTAGTGTGCTATTTCTAAACACTTTCACTGTCCAAGAATCAACCCGTTACCAAGTCTCGCAGGACAAGTCACTGCGCTCCTCTTGCTCACACACCCAAAGGGAAGGCCTAGATGTATTTATTTAACATCCCACATGGCTTGTGAGTAGGGATGTGAAAGGTTAATTGGTTAACTAATAAGCATCCCCTTAATGATGCTTACCAGTTCTGGTTAACTAGTGGGGGTTGGAGCAGCTCTCCAAACACTACAGGCAGAGGGCTGCTCCAGTCCCGTGGGGCCTGCCGCGGACAGGGGCCCTCTAGCTTAACCGGAGCAGCCTCTGTCCGTGGGGCAGCTGGGCATGCCATAGGAAGGAGCTGCTCCGGCCAGGCTGGAACGGCCCCCTTGCCTGGTCCCCCTTAATCGGTTAACGGATCAAACACTACACTTGTCAAATGTCTGGAATGGCTGTTGTGTGTGGCCACAGATGACAAGGACTTGGCATGTGCAAGGCATTTTGGCTGCAAGTTTATTGCCATGTTTTTCCACCGAGCGTCGGCAGGGTCCTAGTCAGAATGAGAGTCCCCAGTAAGGAAGCCGGAAGGAAAACCACAAAAGGAAATTATTCAGTCAACTAGCAACAAGTGATGCTTAGAAACAAGTGCTGACTCACCAACTGCTCTACTGGCCGTCAACACTGAAACCTAAGAACACACAAGAACATAAGAACGCCCAGACTGGGTCAGACCAAAGGTCCATCTAGCCCAGTGTCCTGTGTGCCGACAGTGACCAATGCCAGATGCCCCAGAGGGAGTGAACAAAACAGGGAATCATCCAGTGATCTCTCCCCTGTCACCCATTCACAGCCCCTGACAAACAGAGGCTAGGGACACCATTCCTACCCATCCTGGCTAGTAAGTATTGATGGACCTAACCTCCATGAATTTTTCTAGTTCTTTTTCGAATGCTGTTGAAGTCCTGGTCTTCACAACATCCTCTGGCAAGGAGTTCCACAGGTTGATTGTGTGCTGCATGAAAAAACCCTTCCTTTTCTTTGTTTTAAACCTGCTATCTATTCACTTCATTTTATAACCCCTAATTATGGGAACAAGTAAATAACTTATTCACTTTCTCCATGCCTGTCATGATTTTATAGATCTCTATCATATCCCCCCTTAGTCTCCTCTTTTCTGAGCTGAAAAGTCCCACTCGTTTTAATCTCTCTTCAGCCGTTCCAAACCCCTAATCATTTTATTGCCCTTTTCTGAACCTTTTCCAATGCCAAGATATCTTTTTTGAGATGAGGCGACCACATCTGTATGCAGTATTCAAGATGTGGGTGTCCCATGGATTTATACAGAAGCAATAAGATCTTATTTTATTCCTTTTTAATGATTCCTAACATTCTGTTTGCTTTTTTCACTGCCGCTGCAGACTGAAACCTAGTTGATTATTATTGCTAACATTGTCACTCCAGGTAAGAATCGAGTGGGGTTCCTTAAATATGCCAGCACACTGTGTTTTAAACTTCAAACATGGATTATATGAGAGAAGGTGTTTTGAGCTGCTTGGTTTATACAGTGCTTACCTCTTTTCCTTTTATGTGGAAACTGCAAATTAGCTAATTTAAGTGTGGGCTCATTAGAATTTGTTATGAGCCCTTGTTTTTTGGGAAAAGGAAAAGAAATGTTCATTTTTTTGGGGGTCCCTTTTCTATTGCTATCCACCACAGAAAAAATTTTCAAAGGGACCCATTTCTTCTTTGTGCTAGTCACAATGTCTCTGCTGGATTTCCTCTTATTCTGCTGCATCTCCAGATTCCCTGCTGGGTTTGTTTCTCCCTGGGCATCTTCATGCAACTGGTTTAGTTCTGGAGTGTGCTTTGGTTTTTCAGTTTCAACTCTTATCTCCGCTGCTATGTCAGGAGGCACCGAGTCCGGTGGCAAAACCAAAGAGAAGTCAGCTTCACAAGTTCTGTCAGAAACGCCGCACGGGGATTCGGGACTGTCTGCCAAACATCCTAAGGCCACGGACATTTCCAAAGAATAGCTGCTGGAGTCAGAAATGTAAGACTGAAGTTGAGAAAATGACGGTTTGGGGCATTTTTCAGAAGGAGAAACACTTTCAAACGTATTTGGTGATCGATCCAAAGAACAGGACAAATTGTCATTTTTGCCAGCCACTGCAGGTGAATTTTTACCAAGTTTGGCAAATTTCTGGAAGCACTGCTTAACCAAAAGGCTGGAATGGGTTCCCTCCTCAGAGGAACACTTTGTTGCTTCCTGTATGGCATAGTGAAGGCTGGGTAAAATAGAGGTTACTTTTAAAGCGATCTCGTTGTGTTCATTTTCACAGTTCACTTCTTGTTTTTCTACTGCAAAGAGAAAAAAGGTACTTCAATAATATAAACAAATGACTTATAATCACACAGACAGACAGACACACACGTATCAATGCTAAAGTAACGTTTGGAAAAACCCACAAACAGTTTTCCCAGAAACTTTCTCCTCACTCTCATGAATGATTGTAACTCCTACACAGGGTCAGGAGAATTCCATGCGGACCTCAAACATACACGAGGCCCCTCAGAACCAAGAAAGAAATCCTAAGCTAAAATGCTTTCATTAGTTTGCCCCATTGTGCAAGTTGTTCTTGAGCGTGTAGAGAAAAGGGTGCGAGATTACCTATTGTACACAGATCAGATCCAAGTATCAGAATGTTTCCAAGGACATCTGAAATACTGAGATAATCAGAGTTTTGAGTAAATGAATTTTTGGTTCCATACACATTTAAAATTTGAGCTCTCTCAAAATTCAGGTAACTGGGATTGAGCTGTGCTGTTTATCAACCTGTTTAGCTGCTACCTTCAATAGAGTTCGCAGCATCTTTACTACGCAGACCGCTGGGGAAAGTCATTAGCTTAGAACTACATTTCTACCAAACAACAGTCGTACATTATGTGGTGCACAACAGGGGACACAGGGTATAAACAGGAGGTGTGGTGGTAATACAAATGAATACTGGACACACTGGGGGAAATCCTGGCCTCACTGAAGATACCACTGACTTCAGTTGGGAAGCGAATTTTATCTCCCGCTTGGGAAACAGAGGTCTGGCTGCAGATACTGATCTCTGTTCCACGTCCCTGCTGTTGGGAGGAATTCATGGTGCTTTTCAACCCACCCCCTTTCCATGAACAGCCATTGCCGGGTTTTTCCAGAGGCACCCGTTGTTCAGCCGATCTTGTTAGCTAGCCGGCTGCAATCACACAACTGCAACGCAAGGCCCCATGATTGACAGCTGTCAGTCTTAGCCAGGCTCCCTGTCGGGCTGCTCTGTTCAAGTACGCAGCAGCATGTGGGCTCTCTGGGTTGAGCAATCCCAAGCCTATCGTACTTATCCTACATTCCTCACTTCAAAGGGCTTTTCACGCAGCTGTTTAGGAGCACCAGATCGGCTAGACAGAGTGTGTGGGCCAGGGATGGGCAACTTGCTGCCAAGTGCTGGGTAGATAGGTAGGCTCGCCTCAGACACTGTTCATCTTCAAAGCCTTTACTGCTCAGATGTCCAAGGGCATAAGAACGGCCAGACTGGGTCAGATCAAAGGTCCTAGCTAGCCCAGTAGCCTGCCTTCGGACAGTGGCCAATGCCAGGTACCCCAGAAGGAATAAATAGAACAGGAAACAAACTGATCCCTCCCTGTCACCCATTCCCAGCTTCTGGCAAAGATTCCTGCCCATCCTGTCTAACTGGCATTGATGGACCTATCTTCCGTGAACTTATCTAGTTCTCTTTTGAACTAGGGATGTGAATGGTTAACTGGTTAATCGGTTAACCTATTAGCATCACCTTTACCAGGTGATGCTAACTGGTTACAGTTAACCAGCAGAGGGCTGGAGCACAATGTTTAACTGGTTAATTAACTAAACAGGATTTTACATCCCTATTTTCAACCCTGTTGGCCTTTGCAACATCCTCTGGCAAGGAGTTCCATACGTTGACTGCTACCTATTAATTTCATTTGGTGACCTCTAGTTCTTGTGTTATGGGAACAACTAAATAACTTTTCCTTATTCACTTTCTACACACCAGTCATGATTTTGTAGACCTCTATCATATCCCTCTGTAGTTCTCTTTTCCAAGCTGAAAAATCCCAGTTTTATTAATCTCTCCTCATCTGACAGCCTCATCATCACCCTCATCATTTTTGCGGCCCTTCTCTGCACCGTTTCCAATGCCAAGATATCTTTTTTTGAGATAAAGTGACCACATCTGCACATAGTAATAATGATGTGGGCGTACCATGGATTTATATAGAAGCAATAAAAAGTAAATAATTGCCATTTTTCATATGATTAAATAAATAAACTTTAGACATGAACACTGTCTCCATCTATAGTGCATGATATAAACTTAATATCCAGATATAAAATGTTATGGAGAAGTTGAAATTGCATCATATTTCATAACTGATATAGGTTTAAATTCGCAAACATTTTGTATTAATTCCATTTGTTTACATAGAACAGAGGCAAATCTTAGAGACCACAAATAGCAGTGAACATACTTAGTGCTTTACTCAACAAAGCTCTTAAACTACACTTCTAGTTCTTACTGTTCTTAACTTACACATGTGAGTGCCATTCAAAGAATTATAACAGGGAAACCACTGTTTATAATCCCATCACCGTTTGAGTTCTACAATCCGCAGGCAAAGAAGCCTAACGGGAATCATGTAATCAAAATATAAGTGCTATGTTTTCTACCGGCTCAATCTTTTCATACATATAATAGATGCAAACAGAACACCCTACCTGTCACGCCTACTGATCTAGAGGAAGTGAATAAAAACAACGCTTGGAGATTGATGGGCTTGTCTAAGTCAAAACCTGGAAAAAAAAGAAAATGCAGCGCGTTTATAAACAAAGAGAGTGTTCTACAATTTTTTAAAAAAAGGTCACAACATTTGAAGTATTTATTTAGGCCTGATTCAATTCTTACCTTTGTCCCCTGTTAACGCAGAGGATGCAAGTAAAATAAGAAACCCGTGATCTTGTAAATATTTGATGATTGCCTAGAACAAGTGCACAGGAGACTAGTGTGAGTTTTTTCTTTCCCTTTAAAGCAAATCAATTATTCATAAAAGGCATACAGCACTGCAGCAAAATCTCAGCGCCACCACCTCTAGAGGAGGGGCAGTAGTTAACCCTCCAGACCTTCCTGCCTATGCTGTCTGCCAACAAGAGTCCCAGCGGAGATGATTTTGTAACAGAACGATTCTCTTAGAAACACACCAGCATCATCAACTCCCTACTTATAAATGAGGTCAAATGAACCCCAGTCAAACGGTAACAATGTTTCAATTAGTACCGGCCTTTGCTGCTCTGAGCTACTGACTCAAAATTCTAATCAATAGTGAAGCGTTCAGAATACGTGTCAGGCATGTATCCTGCATATGCTAGGCATCGTGTGAATTCAAACAGCACAAATGATCCTCAATGGCACTTTCACTTTTAGGCCGCATGGCAAAGTCATGGCCCACACACAGCTGAAAGTGAAACAATAAGGCTGGTAATTTTCGTTTCACTTTCAATTAAGGTTCAGGGAAGCAAAATCACCAGCAATTCACTAGGGATGTTAGATATCGTTTAATTTAATGATCGTGTGACCACACCAAACCTTAGCGGCCACACGATTAGTCGATGGTCCCCGGGGGTGGGACTGGCAGTCAGTGTGTTCCCAGCCCCACTGCTGGGGAGCCCCCTACCACCTCGCACTCCTGCCTCTGTATCAGAGGCAGCAGCACGGGATGGCAGCAGCCTGTCCGCAGGAGGCCCAAGCTCCTGCCTGCCGCCCCCCCATTCCCGTTGCTGCCTCTGATAGAGAGGCAGCAGTGCAGAGGGCAGGCAGCTCCACGGGAGCCAAGACACACAGGGAGCTGGCTTCCCGCATGTACCGGCTCCCGCCTGCCCCATCATCCTCTGCGCTCAGTGCGGGAGTGGGGAAGTGGCTCCACGGGATCCGGTGCTCAAGGGGAACCAGCCCCATGGGCACCGACTCCTGCCTCTTCCTTCAACCCCCTCTTCCCCCCCATTGCTGCCTCTGATACAGAGGAAGCAAGGTGGGGAGTGCGTGTAGTTGTCTGGATTAACCGATAAACTCAGGCTTATCGGTTAAACATTTCAACAACAATACGGTAACATCCCTACAATTAACCAACATCAATACAGAGTAAATAATAATGGTAGAATAAAAAGCCACAGAGCAGAACGATGCGAGCACCTCCTCCCTGAAACACAGAACAGGGTTTTCAGCCCAACTGGACTGTTTTAATTCTTTAAATACCATTTTGAAATGTTCTTAGTTGCATTCACTTCCCAGTCCTTATTCACCATCCCAGCGACACCCCGACCTTACAGACTCCTCCGAGATTTCACTCAACCCAGTGCTTAATTTGAAAGGGAAGAGGTGCCGGGGCTCAAACATTTAGGTGCCGGGGCTCAAGCAATGTTTGAACATTCATGACGGACCCAGAGGTACCAGGTCCATGAACGGCCAAGCCTAGAGGTGCCAGGGCTCAGCCCTGTCCCAAATTAAGCCCCGATGCCACTCACGTCACACAGAGCCGAAGCCCAGCCATGAGCCCTTCCAACGAGGGGAAGCTGTAGAAGGCTACAGATGCTGGGCCAGCCTTCAGCTGGTGTAGCTCAGCACACTTTACTTGAAGTCAGCCAGAGCCTTGACAGCTTCTAGCCGGTGAGGCTCTGGCCCCCTCGCTGTGAGGCAGGATGCTATTGAAGGGAAGTGTTGGGGTGACAGGGAACCGGGGGAAATGGGGAGTGAAGCTTCACAAATCCCGGCTCAGTGACTAGAAGTTGCAGAGCTCACCTCGATGGCAGCAAATCGTCCCCTAAAGTCCCAACTGCATGACAGTCAGACCGGGGACAGGGGTAGATTGAAGCACAGGGAGAAAGCCTGCGCACCGTGCGGAAAACACATTCCAGCATCCTGCGGCCACTGCAAGGGAGAAATTCTTCTTCGCATCAGGGATCTGCCTCCAGAGGTTCAAACTCAGGAAGCCGAGGAGGCTTTAGAACCGGGGTGAGCAAATACGGTGTGCGGGCTGGATCCCAC
Source organism: Pelochelys cantorii (assembly GCA_032595735.1). Lineage (NCBI taxonomy): Eukaryota > Metazoa > Chordata > Testudines > Trionychidae > Pelochelys > Pelochelys cantorii. The sequence goes on from CM064326.1 coordinate 344,486,332, forward strand.
CCACCAAGCATTTGGACCCCCAGTGAGTCCCAGTGGCGACCATATGCCTCTCAAAGGCTGCTGGGGCCTGCGTGTGTGTCTCTGCCCCCAGCACAATCCTTGCAGCTCTCATTGGCCAGAAACCAGTCAATGGGAACTGCAGGGGCAGTGCCTGTGGGCACATGCAGCACATGGGGCCATGGCAGCCAGGGAGCCTGCCTGAGGGACCCATTGGGCCATCAGCTGGAAGCCACCTACAGAAAATGCCTCCCAGCCAGAGCCTGCATCTCCCACACCCCAATCCCCTGCTCCAGGTCACAACCCCCTCCTGCACCCAAACTCCCTCCCAGGCCCTGCTGCATCCCCCTCCCCCTACTCCTCCCCCAGGTCAGAACTCTCTCCTGAACCCACACGCCCTTCCTGTACCCAAACTCCGTCCCAGACCCCACACGCCCCCCCTTTACTCCAATCCCCTACCCTGAGCTCCCTTCTGCACCTAACCTCCATCCCAGATCCTCCAACCCCTCCATTAATAGCTTAGAAAAGTGCGGCCTGTGACCACTAACCAAATTCTTGGAGTGCCCCCCCCATTAAAAATTATTGCTCACCCCCAGTCTAGAGGACAGCTGCCAAGTACCTAGCTGGATTGGGCCTATGATCAGCTATAGAGGAGCGCTCTGAGGGCAGGGTACCTGATACCCTTTGCACAGTAACTGGTCTTTCTGCTTGCACTGCAGCGATCCAACTCCACCGGTGTAACACATCGAGTGCACTAAGGGCCCTGTAACTAAATGACTTCGTCAGCAACGGTACAAAACCCCACTGAATTGCTGCTTTATAAAAAATAAATCTCATCAGGACACAAAGGGAGGTTCAGCTGGGCTTCAGGGGGCAGGAAGCCCAGTGTGCAGCCCAGCTGGGATGCCTGGGGGAGCCAGAAAGCCCCGTGGGGCAGCAGGGCGGGGTGGGGGGGAGGGAGCAGCAGCCGGGGAGCCAGAAATGACCTCCCCTAATCCGGCAAAATCCCTCCTCCAGGACCACTTAGGTCCCGAGAGTGCCGGACCAGGGAGGTCCAACCTGTACCCTGTAACCTACTGTCTACACTCCATAAATTACAGTCCCCACTTAAAAATATACAACGTGCCACTTTCAAAGGTAAGTCACTCAGATGCTAATTTGCATTATTTAGGAAGAGGCCTGTAAACCCCGTTTAAAGTCTAAGGAAGTGCACATAAAAATCAAAGATGATCATTTTCCCCTGTACTACAACCACTTAAAATAATCCTTACCAACTCCTTTTCCTTTAGCTTTTCTAATAATGGATCCATTTTATGTTGGTCTTTATTTGATATTTCCACTTCATACAAACTGAAGTAAATGTCCTGATAACACACTGGGAAGAAAACAAAGAGCACTTTATATTTAAATAACCTGACTTGTAGGAGCTTCTGACATACAACAAAGAAAAAAACCTGTAGCATAACACAGTGACCAGCATGATTAGAATTCGGAGAATGATAATGCTAGGTTTTAAAAGCGTAAATACAGCAGAGATTTTTCTAAACCTTTGCATGAATTCACAGCACAGGGACAATCTCCTGCTATCACCAGTTTATAGGGAAGTTCACGGTTGAAACGCTGCAACACACAAAAGCATCGTAATGTACTTTTATTGATTTTGCTGAGTGGTCCGGAGTAGGCAAGAGGTATAGAGCACACAATATAAAGTCCAGACAGTTGTCATAACATGCCCATGAAGGCTGTCGACCACACCTATTTTATACCCTGGATTCCAGACGTGATGCAGTGGAACAAAAACGCTGGGCCCAATCTAACATCAACTAAGACCAGTTGCAGAATTTCCCGTTACAAATTCATTTTTAAATCTATCAGACATGGCAGAAATGGGTTGCAGGAATCCATAACCCGTATTCTAACAGTTAAAGTTCCTCGCCAAAAGAAATACAAACTAACAGACCCACACTTGAAAACAGAAACCCTCTTCTTCTTCACATTCGTTCTCCCTCCAACCATCCCTGTCGACTGGGGCAAAGAGAGAGAAAGAGAGAGAGAAGGGGAAAGCCCGACAGTACATTATATAGTACTTTAGAGCCCACAATGAAGCATCTCCCCGGGAAGGGGGCTGGCAAGGGCTGCAGCGGGGGGGCCGGGTCCGCCCCACCTTGGATCAGGGCTGCTCCAGCTGGCCAGACAGCCCCTGCCTGTGGTGGGCCTCGCGGGGCTAGAGCCATAGGCGGGCAGAGAGCTGCTCCAGCTCCTACCAGTTAACCAGAACTGGGAAGCCTCACCATTAAGGGTGAAGCTTACTGGTTAATCATTTACATCCCTATTTCCCTCCCCTCCCTCTGGGAATTCCTCATACCTGCCTTAAAATAGTATCTCCCAAGCGTCTGCCCATTTAATTTCTCCTGCTCACAGACACCAAGAGTCACAGGAGCCCTCCCTTTAGCTGAGAGCCGGATGCTGCTCCCTGCCGACTCAGTTCTGTGGGCTCCCCAAAGCTCGCTAGTGCCATGGGGCCTACATTTTGGCTGCTGAATGCCTCCTGCTGGTTCGGGGTGAGGCTACGTCTAGACTACAGAAGTATCCCGGAAAAACTCTGCCGCGTCCAGGGAACGCATCTGCTCTTCCGCTCTTTCAGAAGCCCTGTCTCCCTCATTCCACAAGGAAGAAGCGCTCTTCCAAAAGAGGAGGTTTTTCCGAAATCTGGCCCAGTGTAGACGGGCCAAATTTCGGAAAAGCCTCTTCCGACAAAACTATCGGAAAAAACTATGCAAATTGCAATTTGTGTACCTTTTCCCGATAAAACATTGTAGTCTAGATGTAGCTTGAGTCACTGTAGGTGTGATGAGGTAAGAGAGTAACCTAGGATCAGTGATAGAGAAGGCTCCAAGTTTGGATAGGCCACATGAGAAGTATCTCGTGCCGCCCTAGAAAAAGGGCTGCTTTCACAAAAACAACTGCATAATGAAAAATTAGGAAATAAACACTCCGTATTCCTCCTGTACATGATTCTGTACATACCTTCGTTTTGAGTGTAATTACTTTTCCTAAATGCAGCTTCTGGGAGCTTTTTTTTCAAATCCGACACACCCATGACGTACTTCATTTCCAGTTTGGCTGGCCTATCAAAAGAAGACCCAAAGTGGTGAAGATTCACTATATGTATAGAAGACTTTCCGTGCCAACTCAAACGATGAATGTGAAGTTATTATAGCATCGTGAGGCCTACATTAAATAGCCCTCGATCTACTTTAGCTATACAAGTAGCGCAGCTGAACTCGACATCCTCGCCATGGCGTCTTATGTGCGGTAAGGTCAGTGGGGGCTGCTCTCCCGTTGACGCTGCTCCTTCCTTGTCTTGGTGGAGTACCAGCATCGACGGGAGAGCACTCGGAGATCGATTTATCATGTCTACACAGACAAGATAAATCAACAGCCAGAGTACTGATAGCTGCAGCCTCGATCCGTGCTGTCATGTAGACGAGGCCTAAAACTGAAAAGTGGAGAACTTCTCATTCCACTGAACAGAACTTTGATCTACTGATGATTGTTTGTACTGTTGTTGTAGCTGTACTGCTCCCAGAATATCAGAGACACAAGGTGGATGAAGCAGTATCTCCTATTGGACCGACTTCTCTCTCTTTCATCAACAGAAGCTGATCCGATAAAAATATATTACATCACCCACTTTGTCACCTGTATATTGATTATTGGCTCCCAGAGAAAGAATCCTGAAACGGACATAAGAACATAAGAATGGCCAAACTGGGTCAGACCAAAGGTCCATCTAGCCCAGTATCCTATCTGCCGACAGTGGCCAATGCCAGGTGCCCCAGAGGGAGTGAACAGAACAGGGAATCATTCAGTGATCCATCCCCTGTCATCCCTTCCCAACTGTTGACAAACAGAGGCTAGGGATACCATCCTACCCATTGTGGCTAGTAAGTATTGATGGACCTAACCTCCATGAATGTATCTAGTTCTTTTTTGAACCCTGTTAAAGTCCTGGCCTTCACAACATCCTGAGGCAAGGAGTTCCACAGGTTGTTTGCACTGCGTGAAGAAAAATTTCCTTTTGTTTGTTTTAAACCTGCTACCTATTAATTTATTTTGGTGACTTCCTAGTTCTTGTGTTATGGGAGCAAGTAAGTAACTTTTCCTTATTCACTTCCTCTATACCTGTCATGATTTTATAGACCTCTATCATATCCCCCCTTAGCCTCCTCTTTTCTAAGATGAAAAATCCCATCTTTTTTAATCTTTCTTCATAAGGCAGCCATTCCAACCCCCTAATCAAAACGAATTCGTTTCAGTTGACAAAACCGAATAGTCTTCCCAAAAATTCCTTTTTAAAAATAATACCAGTGTTGTCTTCAAGTCGTCATTGTCAAGTCCAAGTCGAGTCTCAAGTCACTACAGTTCAAGTCTCAAGTCGCGTCTCGAGTCCCTAAAGTCACTTTCGAGTCAAGTCCCAAGTCGAGTCTCAAGTCTTAATTTTAAAAATGTCAAGTCACTTTTGTACAAACCATCAATATCGGCATTTTCTGACAATTTTTTCACCAAGTCAATTTAACAAAATTAGCACGTCTCAAGTTGAGTCTTAAGTCACAAACAATGAACCCAAGTCGAGTCTCAAGTCGAGTCACCTTGGCGACTTAAGTCGGACTCGAGTTCAAGTCGTGGGACCTCGAGTCAAGAACTCTGAATAATACCACTGTTTGGTTTCTTTGACTAGCTTGACAATGGTGCCAAATGAACAATAGTCGCCAAAGACCAAAGCAGGCATCAGAAAGAATTAACAATCCTGTTTACAAGTGATGCCGCTTAACAGTGAAGTATCCGATCTGATGTCTCAGAAATAAAAGCACATCCCTCGTGAGGCAAAAATGGTTAGGGTACAAAGCCCCAGGGATACCCACTGCAGCCACAGAAACGGGGCCTTGTGTGTTCTATACCAGCCTCAGGCCTAGACACGGAATCACATGGTCTCTACTGACCTGAAGGATCTTAAATAGGGGAAGGTTACAGTGAGAAACCAGCTTTTTGACCTGAAGCGTGGAAGCCAGTAGCCTTCTTGTGTGACACTCCTTGATAAGAACCTCAGCAGAGCAGGAGACAATACTACTCGCTCCCGCTTCGAGTGTTTTTTAAAATCTGTTTTTAACTTGCAGGCCAACACTCGCTCCCTGTGAAATTCATAAAAAGCTCCAGCAAATCTGAGAGGAAAGCATGATCAGAAGGCAAAAGAAAACCCTTCTTGACGCCCCTAAGGAGTGACTAGCTAATCTCTCGCCCCAAACAGACTACACCCCCTCAAAGGTGTGAAATTCTTCACCATTACCTAATTTGAAGTACAGATTTTAAACACTTTCTTTAATATCTTATTCATCATTTCCCCAAACGACCTTTCAGCAGTTTGACTTTATCGGTATAAGAACAAAGCCTCTTTGCCATAGGAAGAAGAAAAGGGAAAACCAGGAATAATGTATTGGGCTAAATACTCAGCACTAGACACCTCAGGTAGCACCAACGAAACATGTCCATGTCCGGGTGAAGCTCACCTTCCCCTCTTTGCCAGCTCATCTGGCAGCATGGTGATGGGGGTAAGAACAGCTCTGTGCATGGCAGGGAAGTGGGAGGAGCAGCAGATCAGAAAAGCTAGTGGCTGCTCCCTCCAACACGCCCCTGTGAAAGGTCAGGTGATGAGGGCAGCCCACGTAGGGAGACCAGGTATCAAGTGTGAAAGATCGGGCCACCTTGGGGGAGGACATAGTTGCCTACACAAGGCAAAGCCCCCAGGAGTGCGACAGTCCTGATAATATCAGGACATCTGGTGACCCTAAGCCAGTGGTTCTCCAAGCGTGCTTTGTGGACCACTAGTGGTCCGCAACCATCTTGAAGGTGGGCCGCAGGCTCGGGGCTCCCCCCACTGCAGTGGGGAGCCTGTGCTGGCGCTCCAGCCTTGCGTCCCCCCCTCATGAAGTAGGGGTGACAGCCCCAGGTTCCCACTGCAGGCGTGTGGGGGAGGTGGCTGGGGAAATGGCAGCACAGGAAAATGCTTGTCTGGAGGCTTTCCCCGCTGCTCCCATTGGACGGAATCCCAGCCAATGAGAGCAGCAGGGGGCAGGGCCTGGGAGTGGCGGGAGGCATGGTCCCAGGTAAGTGCTTCTGATCTCCCTCATGCCCAGAAACCTTTTCACCCCCATCCCCCTCCTGCAGCCCCTCCCACTAAGACCCCACACCTCCAGCCCGCTCCCGTACCCTCCCTCCCAGCCACACCCCCCAGCCCGCTCCCCCACCCTCCCTCCCAGCAACACCCCCCAGCCCGCTCCCGCACCCTCCCTCCCAGCCACACCCCCCAGCCCGCTCCCCCACCCTCCCTCCCAGCCACACCCCCCAGCCCGCTCCCCCACCCTCCCTCCCAGCCACACCCCCCAGCCCGCTCCCCCACCCTCCCTCCCAGCCACACCCCCCAGCCCGCTCCCGCACCCTCCCTCCCAGCCACACCCCCCAGCCCGCTCCCGCACCCTCCCTCCCAGCCACACCCCCCAGCCCGCTCCCGCACCCTCCCTCCCAGCCACACCCCCCAGCCCGCTCCCGCACCCTCCCTCCCAGCCACACCCCCCAGCCCGCTCCCCCACCCTCCCTCCCAGCCACACCCCCCAGCCTGCTCCCGCACCCTCCCTCCCAGCCACACCCCCCAGCCTGCTCCCGCACCCTCCCTCCCAGCCACACCCCCCAGCCTGCTCCCGCACCCTCCCTCCCAGCCACACCCCCCAGCCTGCTCCCGCACCCTCCCTCCCAGCCACACCCCCCCAGCCCGCTCCTGCACCCAACCTCCCTGTCAGACCCCCCCCTCCACCTCTAGCCCACTCCTGCACCCTCCTTCCCAGCCAGACCCCCCACAGACCCCCCACCCCGCTCCTGCACCCAACCTCCCTGTCAGACCCCCCCTCCACCTCTAGCCCACTCCTGCACCCTCCTTCCCAGCCAGACCCCCCACAGACCCCCCACCCCGCTCCTGCACCCAACCTCCCTGTCAGACCCCCCCTCCACCTCTAGCCCACTCCTGCACCCTCCTTCCCAGCCAGACCCCCCACAGACCCGCCACCCCGCTCCTGCACCCAACCTCCCTGTCAGACCCCCCCTCCACCTCTAGCCCGCTCCTGCACCCTCCCTCCCAGCCAGACTCTCATCCCCAGCCCACTCCTGCATCCAACCTCCCAGCCAGACCCCCAGCCCCAGCCCCTCCTGCACCCATTTTGTCATCATGGGTGGTTGGCTGGTGGTCGAGGGAAAGGTCTGTGCTGAGCAGGGTGGGCCACAGGCCAGTGAGTTTGAGAACACTGCCCCTAAGCCAATGTAAGGAAGTAAGGGGTCTCCTTACCCCCCGTAACAGGGGTACAAGTAAGTTTATGACTGAACCTTTAGCTTTTCCATCTGCTCGAAACTGGAAACGGCCTAAAGGTGCCACAGGACACATCTGTGACTCCCAGCACCAATGTCAATATAGCCTCAAAAAAGGGTTCATTTTTTCCCTGTTTCACTCTGCGGCTCACCAAACTCAGTAAAAGGGAACATATACTTACAGGTATGCGGGAATCACAGTGCTATATGGGGACTTCAGGGCTATATCACACAACAGATGCCCTTGAATAGAAAGCTGCCCTCTCCATGGGCAATAAAATACTAAAAATAAAATGAGAAAAAGAAAGGTTATGTGTAAATAAAAACCATGCAAATACAGCCGCATTTCAACACAGCATATCAAACCAACAAGAGGCTCTCTTACCTTTATTTTCAAGTTCATTTCTAGAGAAAAAGAGGGGGGGGGGGAAAAAAAGAAGAATGCTTAAAAGTGGGAAAGGAAAAGTCGCACCTGATTGAATGTTGTACAGTAATGCAAAGCTGCTTACATGCTTTCATAGTGTAATGCTGGCATTCTTTTAGGTTCCGTGTACTGAAAGGCTATTATTACATAGGGACAGATCTGTCTAGGGCGCTCCACAACACTGTCACTGGCAAATTCATACACGTAATACTGGAAAGAAAGAAAAAACCCAGATGAAAAAGAATGGCTTCATTCAGCAGTGCCTGAATGTAGCTCTTCATCCCACCCCGATTTCACATTACACTCAGAAACATTCCCTCACGCAGTCGCTGTGTGGCCAGCCCCTCGTACCTGAGTCAGTTCGAAGGCCCGAAAATGACTAGTCTCCGAGGAAACATTATTTATATTCACAGAGATATGGCAGTCATAGCCAGGAGTCGGATGGGTGTAATTCGCTGTGTCGGTCTCCGGCACAAACTTGACCTTTCCCTGTGACAAACATATTTGCACACACACACACAAAAACCACGCTGATAAAAATGCTTCAAGCAGCAGCTACCCGCCTGGGTCAAGAACTTTGCCACCCGTCCCTGACTCTCAGAGCTCCCTATAAAAGGTGCTGTGCACACATTCTCCACAACTCCCTAATCAAGAGCCCTAATGAGGAAAACAAGAGCGAGTTCCACGCCAGGGCCTGCGGAGCAAGGGAAGCAGATGGCAGGGGGACGGGGAGTCTATGTCTCCACATGCTCATAGGGAGGGATATGGAGGAATACAAGGAGAGTACTGATGGGACAGAGCCTGGCACAAAGCATGGGAAGGTTGCTGGGAAATTTGGGAGTGGCAAGGAACTTCGGAGTTGTCTTTTCCACCCTGCTGATTCTGTTCCCCCATTTCTGCTTGGCCATCAACGCCCCTCCCACTACTCCCTACTGCCAGGAGGGCTCGGAGCATGCTGGCCAAGCGTCCTCTGGAGACCCACAGAGAAGGGAGGCAAGAGAGGGCACCTGAAATCCAGCACCACAGCATGGCCAGGAGGACAAACTTGCAAACAGCTGACCCGCAGGTGTAACCCACACACTGTCAGGGGGTGATCCGCTGCCCCGTCTAGTGGCACCGAGACCACTTACAGTGAGAATTATGCATCAGCTCTACAGCCTGAGCTAAGCACCAGCGGGCTTTTCCCTCATGCAGTAGAGGCTCACGCACTAAACTCCAGAGGTGCCAGGTTCAATTCTGCCTCTTGGCACTACACAGGCACAATCCAGTCAGATCCATGACACTTAAAGGATTGCCAGCCTGGGTGATGCGGCTGCCAGAGATACATGTGTCAGAGCCTTCATGCTTGGAAGTGCTCTCGTTCTGCCTTCAGATAGGAGTTGGTGTGCAGCACCAATCAGTTTCCACTGGGGCCCCTTCTTGGCACCCAAAAGCTGAATTTGCCATGTAACTCTAGCAGGGTTGTAAGTAGGGCATCATGGAATGAATACTGAAAGCCTTTCCCAGACAAAACTCTCCATGATATCTGGTAATGCCTGGAGCTCAGGTGTCTTGATGCACCATGCTTCTAATTAACAGGCACTAATTACTCTGGAGTGCCAAAAAAGGCATCACTATAGTGCTGATTTTAGATGATATCAATACTAAGGCAAAACATACCAACAGTAACATTTTTATTTTGCCTGCTGCTCTATGGGAGCTTTCATTAACCAGTCTATGGGCAGGGGGAAAACTATCAAGTTTTACCTTAATTAGTTTAAAAATGACAATGCAGCCAGATTTTCCATGATACCAGGGCTTTGGATGAAGGTAGTCTGAGTACTTGGAAACATACGTCCCTTTAAAAAAATAAAATAGAAATATATTTAATATCTTTTTGGAATTCTGGATGATAAACGATTAAATAAGAAAATCCCAGTGAAAAACCTCTTGGTATTACACTGTACGATTTGTTTTGAGTAAAACTTTAATTTTGAGCCTAAGCTACCTGAAAAGTGTCCCTTTGTACCCCAAGAAAGGCTCTTAAAGGACAAACTTTGACTGCTCAGTGATGTTTCCTATTGTGGGGCCTGCGTTACATTGTTTGTATGGGACCCAAGCATGTCGGAAGATCACATGATTACTTCGCACCCCTCCCTAAACCTTCAAGCCTCACAGGAGATATGTAGGTTACAAGATTTTCCCAGTCAGAAGTGTTTATATACATTTCAAAGTTACAATTAAGGGGTATGGATTGATTTTGGATATGTCTGACTACAGTGCCCCTCACGCACCACCGAACGTAGGACCTTCTCCTGCGAGTCATTCGACTGGCTTGATAGGAGTACTTAGTGTACCTTTTTTCAGGATCAGAGCCATAAACCTGATGAAAGGGCACAAAGCGCTCTGTATGTTGGCCTGACACTGAGGGGCTTAAAACATGCTGGGTTATCAATTCGGAATTTACATAGGTAGGAGAGTTCAGACCAGATGTAGTATGTGGTGCAGGGCTGGATCTGGCCCACCTAACACTTTGATCCGGCCTGTGGACTGCATCTGGCTGCTTGTTATTTATATCCTGCTGCCCATACCACTGAATTTCCAGACAGTGGCTCAGGCAGGAGGATCCTATTTAAATGGCTCTGAGCTCCCGGTCATGGCGCTACCCTGGTGGAGGCCAGAGCTGTGAGCCCTTTAAATACTTGCAACAATTCTGGGTGGCTGCCAGGCAACGCGGTAGTGGTGAGGCCGGGAGCTGCAAGCCCTTTGCTGTATTTTCACTTCAAAGTCTCCAGCCCCAGGCAACTTTGGGGGTAGGTTGTCCCTAGTCCCGCCCCTTCTGTCCCAGGCCCCACCCCTTCTGCCCCAAGACCCCGCCCCTTCCAAAGATGAGCCGGCCCGTGACAACATACCAAAATTAATGAAGTGGCTTCCCTGTGAAAATAATTTCCCACCCCTGATGTGGTGTTTTCCGAGAGGTTGTTTTTATTCAGCTTTCACCTGTGTTAACTATAGAGGGGCAGTCTGTGGTTTAGGGCAGATTAGAACAACTCCTTCCTACTCCCCTTCTCTGTAACATCGATATGCCCCTCAGCTTCCAGATAAAATAACTCTAAACTATTCCATGACCCAAGGGAGCTTTATGTGAAAGTCAGCATCTGCTACCTGCTTTCTCTGTGGGAAAAATCCAACAGTGCTTACAACCAAAATACAGATAGCTACCAACAACTGTCAGAAACAGTATCTTCCACATCACTGCCTGCATTTATCCCTTGGTTTCCATATAAAAAAGGATGGCTAGAGAACTGAGTGAGATTATCTGTTTGACTTTATATAGGCACAATTTCTTGGTAGCTGCTAACGTGCAAACCATCAGAAAACAATGAAACCATGACATATCTTGAATTACTTTCCACAGAAGGAGCTAGGTACACAACTATTAGGCCACGAAGGAGAAAAAGCACTAAGAAATTTAAAGATTTTGGTTACTTTTCTGCTTTAGCATTTGTATTCATGCAAATGCTAAATAAAAATAAAAACACGTTTAAATTCCCCAAATAAAAATAAAAACACGTTTAAATTCTCAGAAATGTCGTGTATGATTCACTGCAATGCTTCAGTTTTACACCTGTTTGAGTGGAACCAAAAATTGATTTTAGCTTCCCGATACCAACAATAAAACGTGTTTAAAACAAAAAGTGTAATATAAACAAATATGTCTTCCTGACTTCAAATGTTAAGAGGAAACTTCTCAGGGTGTTTTTGTTTGTTTGTTTGTTTTTGTTTTAACTGTAGGAGGTAAAATTGATGTAAAACACGGATTCACACTTTAGAATTTCAGTTAGGAATATCAGTGGCCCCAATCATCTAGATCTGCTTGTCCTATTTTGCTTTACATTGAACAAAATGTGCCAAAGTGTCAGGTTCTAACACCAACAAAGTAAAATTAAACAATCTAAAGCAAAAACGACAACAGAAGCCATTTTTTTCAGCTATTTTTTACATGAAAATTCCCCCTCAAGAAGTTTTAGTTAAAAGAGCAAAAATCCATGGGACCTTATCATCACCCTCCTGAAATGAACCTGACTTTATGCAATTTATTTAAAAATTCTCATTGTCATTGTACTCATCATAATCCAGTGGTATCGCATACACAGAAAAAGCCATTCTAAACTTCCCCGTCAGTTATTGGAAAGTCTCTACATCTGTCGCCTGATCTTGCAACCATTTCTCTGAGCCTAGGATTTACCACCATGCGAGGTCCTATTGATTGTTAATGGGATTACTCACAATGGTTAACCCTCTCCCATGTATCTTTTGCAGGATCAGGCCCTTAGATGTTTAGGTCAGGGAATGAGTCTTTTCTGTGTTTTGTAAAGCATGCAGCACTAGGCACTGTATTATTATTACAAGCCGTAATAACAAGAACAGGCAAAATGTAACAGACCTGCAAGGACCTCTGGTCAAATCAGTGGTCGGTGCAGAAGAAGTTGATTTAAATGTTGGGTTTTTTTCTAAACTGTTATTGAAAAACCTGAGCTGAAGAAGAAACATGGTGAAAAGATCATCTCAATAGCTGTCAACCATGTTAATCTGTAGTGAACTGCCTTACAGGAAGAAAACAACACTGATTGCTTGATCCACACAACTACTGAATCAAATTTTTAAAAAATTAGAAATAATAGTTACTTTTTCCACTTTCAAGTAAATAAAATTAAGTCATAAAAGTTCATTTGTGTGTTTTTTCAAGAAACTGCTTGCAGTTCATTACAAGAAGTTAGTTATTCCTCTCCCTCCCCGCCCCATATTTTACCTTTTGCTGGATCACCTAGCGTGGTGAGGGAGCTGGTGTTTATACGAAGTCCACTCTGACAGACCGCTTTTGCCTTCAAAATAAGTTATAGTCTTATTTATTTAAAGATAAGATGTTTAGCTATCCAGATACTACTGTAACAGCAAACATACTTTCAGCTAATAAATGCATTTAAGTATTGCAAGTCAGTTCATTATTTTCACATCCACACGACACTTCTGATCCACATATAATTAAGGACTGATGGAGCATTCATTAAAAGTCAGTGGAAAGATGCAATAGATCCGGCCCCAAGTTCTGAGAGCTATTTATCAGATCTGGGTACAACATTTAATTAACACACCCAACATTTTATATTCATGCAATACACCGTGCTTGGGAAGTTTTTAGAAAATTCCACCCCCTCCACAAACGTCTTGGCAGACAGAAGGCTGATGTCTTGCCCTTTCTTAATTTTCTAACATGTTACTTCCACAACCTACAGATGTCCTTCGAAAGGATGCTTGTAAACTCCTATCTTCTGTCTCTGTAGTCCTTTTTCATTCTAAATACATCTGAGCTGTTTTTCTCATGTCTGCACTAGGCTGCAAATTCACCAGGGGAAGGACAACACCTTTCCCTCTGTTTGCACAATCTATCAACACTCAAACAACAAGAGGGTTTTAAAAAAAAAAAAAATCAGGCATCACTGTCAGATCCTTTTTACAGGCTAACTTCTCCTCTGGGCTACTTATAGAGTGATGATCACAATGAAGAGGCAGTGCGGATTACAAAGAGAAACTAAACTGTGCATGAATATTTCTAATGGACTTCCTTAGGCAAGGTGCCTCATTAAAAGTGAAAGTACTCAAAGATGCTGCATCTCTCAATTTGCTGTGTTGGACAATCTCTCCATGTTACCTCTCTTTCATTATCAAACAGAAGAAATGCGTAGGTCTCTTCAAGCTCCTCCTTCGTATAGCCGCTCGCTTCCTTTTCTTGAGTAAAAGATTTGTACTGTGGAAGACACACACATAAAAAGCTGGTTCTTTTATACATTCCAAGAACGAGACCCATATTAATGTTGTGATGTAGGGAACATTAAGTGTTTAGCGTGGGTCTACACTAGGGAGTTACTTCAAAATAATCCCCCTTATTTCACAGAATCATAGAATACGAGGACTGGAAGGGACCTCGAGAGGTCATCAAGTCCAGTCCCCTGCCCTCATGGCAGGACCAAGTACTGACTAGACCATCCCTGATAGACATTTATCTAACCTACTCTTAAATATCTCCAGAGATGGAGATTCCACAACCTCCCTGGGCAATTTATTCCAGTGTTTGACTACCCTGACAGTTAGGAACTTTTTCCTAATGTCCAACCTAAACCTCCCTTGCTGCAGTTTAAGCCCATTCCTTCTTGTTCTATCCTCAGAGGCCAAGATGAACAAGTTTTCTCCCTCCTCTTTATGACACCCTTTTAGATACTTGAAAACTGCTATCATGTTCCCCCTCAATCTTCTCTTTTCTAAACTAAACAAACCCAATTCTTTCAGCCTTCCTTTGTAGGTCATGTTCTCTAGACCTTTAATCATTCTTGTTGCTCTTCTCTGGACCTTCTCCAATTTCTCCACATCCTTCTTGAAATGCGGTGCCCAGAACTGGACACAATACTCCAACGGAGGCCTAACCAGTGCAGAGTAGAGTGGAAGAATGACTTCTCGTGTCTTACTCACAACACACCTGTTAATGCATCCCAGAATCATGTTTGCTTTTTTTGCAACAGCATCACATTGTTGACTCATATTTAGCTTGTGGTCCACTATAGCCAATAGATCCCTTTCTGCCGTACTCCTTCCTAGACAGTCACTTCCCATTCTGTGTGTGTGAACGTCCACGCTACCAAGCCCGTTATTTTGAAATAATGGGCCGGCTATTTCGAAATCTGCACTCCTGCTTTCCTTGGGGAATAACACTTATTTCAAAGCAGCTATTTCAAAATAGTGGTCGTGTGGATACGCTGCTGCTATTTTGAAGTAACCACTCCCCAGAGTCATTCAAACTAATTACTCCCCAGTACTTTCTGGGGCTCTAAGTCGAGGTAGCACGTCCACATTAACGGAGCCTGCCTCAGACTTATTTCGAAGCTCCCCCGTAGTAGGGACACGCTATTTCGATTTTATTATTTGAGTAATTATTATTTCAAATGTAGTTATTTCAAAATAATTTCCTAGCGCAGACATGCCCTTAGATAGTACATTTCATTTAAAAGTCTTACTTTGCTTTAAATAGTGTTTCTCAACCTTTTTTTAATAAAGTACCCCCTTTAAAAAAAAATTGTAAGTACCTCCAGTACCTACAGTTTTCAGACACACACATTTTTTTTTCTACCATTGCAACACATTTGTTTAAACAACTTAATCGTAGATGGGCTGGCGATTAAATTTTTGGGTGTAAAAAGTACAAAAATAATAAAGCACTGTAAAACTTAAAACAAAAATTCAGTTTTCTCCAAATTTCAGGTGTGTTGATGTACCTCCCCCCCCCCGACGTCTCTCAAATACCCCTGAGGGTACTTGTACCACTAGTTGAGAAACACTGCTTTACAAGCATTAACTAAAGGTAACTAAAATCCTTTTTCTTTTTTTTTTTTTTTTTTTTTACTTCAAAAAGCATTTAAGGTCTTACAGTCTTGACAGAATACCTACTGAATAGCTATTAATAAATGTATTTCATAAATCTAAACATGGTAGCTAATCATTCGTTCCTCCTTTATTTAGGGGGTAAGATCCAAGTTCAGGGTTTTCTTTACAAATATCCCTGACATTACTAACACTCACCGCAATGTACGGTAACATCCGCCTATGCCATTTAGACGTTAGTAAGAAAAACAACTGCCGCTGCAGGGGGGAAAACAGATCGTGCAATGCCGACAAGACTCGGAGCCTTTCAGGCCAGAAAAAGCCACCAGGGTCTTCTAGTCTGATCTCCTGCACATCACAGGCCACAGAACCTCACCCACCCACCTTTGTAATAGACCATAACCTCTGCGGAGTTACTGACGTGCTCCAATAATGATTTAAAGACCAAGTTACAGAGAACCCACCATTTTCAATAGGAGGTTGGATCCCTTGGAACCTGAGCAGTTCCAAACCAGGGAGTTTGCCTGATCGGGGGAGATCGATGCTCTGCTCCTAGGCTGTGGGGCTCCCTGGCCGCTGCCAGTCCTGCTCCCACTGGGGCTCCCTAGGGCCGGTGCTCCCAGCCACCACAGGCCCAACCGCTGCCAGCCCAGCCGGAGCTCCCCAGTCACCATGGGACTCCCCGCTGCCTCCCGCTTCTGGGGCTCTTTGGTCCAGCAACATCCATGGTCCGGACCAGAGAGTCCCAGATTTGAAAGGTTCAGCCTGTACTTTAAACCTGCAAGTGACGCAGGCACTATGCTGCAGAGGAAGGCAAAGCAATCCCTGGATTTCTGCCAGTCGAACCCAGTGGAAAATTCCATCCCGAGCCCAAATATGATAAGCGAGACCCTGAGCGTGTGAGCAAGACCCAGCAGCAATGTATCTGTGCATTGGGTTCTTCTCTCCACTCATAGTCTTTTAAATATTTGAGGCCTTTAAAAAAAAAAAATACAGCGGTACATTTTATCCCTTGAAACTGCCACGTGATGTTGACACATGCTCTGTCCATGTTGCAGAGGGGGAAACTGAGGCACAGTGACATTGGCGGCTAACTCAGGACTCGTGGCTTCCATGCCTCTGCTCTAAACATGCCTTTTGAAGGCATAAAATACATTTCAAGTGGTGGGCGAATTCAAACTTGACCTACTTAAGTTTAAACATTTTGCCATGTCCACAAAAATGGAATTCTTCATTCGAGCCCCCCTTTCTATAATGTGAAGGTCCTGAAGCTGGTCTTCCCTGACTTGCTACCTGGACTTGCCATCATCGACGAATCACACAGCAGGCCAGCTGATCTATCCCACTCGTTAGCACTCAAAGACAAGAGTGGCTATGCCTACACCAACGGTTTCCCGCTGCTGTGGTATCAGTAGCAGGAGGCCAGGAACATTTGTTTTTACCACTATGCCATCTGGTTATTATTCTCAGAGAAGGTTTAGCTGACAGGCTAGTTAAAACTCTGGTGTCCAGTCTACACAGTACTCCTACCATTAGAAAACAAGGAAAACTGCATTGCATCACACAGTCAACCTGTGGAACTCCTTGCCAGAGGATGTGGTGAAAGCTAGGACTTGAACAGGATTCAAAAAAGAGCTAGATAGATTCATGGAGGTTAGGTCCATCAATGGCTATTAGCCAGGATGGGTAGGGATGGTGTATTGGTAGCCTCTGTTTTTCTGGAGGTAGGTGACAGGAGAGGGATCATGTGAGGATTACCGGTTGTGTTCCCTCCCTCTGGGGCATTGGGTATTGGCCACTGTCGGCAGACAAGACACTGGGATAGATGGACCATTGGTCTGACCCAGTACGGCCGTTCTTATGTTCTTATGATCCATCCGTTCGGTGAAAGACACTGAATGTGCAAATGGATGTGCACCGAGTAGAACACAAATCCTAACAACCCAAACACCCTTCCGGGCCAGGGCATAGTCAAGAGCTCTGTCGAAGGCTCCCACCAGGGCATGGATCCCTGAGGAACTCTTGTAATGGCTCTCGTGCCGGGCAGCACACACACAGCAGCCAGCCGCTCCCCCTCCACTCTGGCAGCAACTTTCCCCCCTTCACCTCACAGCGAGGGTGACCACTGGGGAGGGGCACTGGTCACTGTGGAACACCTTGCCAGAGGATTTTGTGAAGACCAGGATATTAACAGGGTTCAAAAAAGAGCTAAATAAATTCATGGAGGATAGGTCTATCAATGGCTATTAGCCAGGATGGGTAGGGGCAGTGTTCCTAGCCTCTGTTTGTCAGAAGATGAGAATGGGTGACAGGAGATGGATCACTTGATGATTCCCTGTTCCCTCTGGGGCATCTGGCATTGGCCACTGTCAGCAGACAGAATACTGGGCTAGTTGGATCTTTAGTCTGACCCAATATGGCCATTTTTATGTTCTTATGTCCACCTCTTCCTGTGGACAGCCATGTGATAGCCCAATAGATTTAGCCCAAGAGGGGGAATATCACACCCAAGTCTCTGTCCTTTGCACAGAAGGTCCCACATGTTAAACATGACACTCCTAGGGCAGGTCTGCACAGCATGGGTTAGCCAACCAGGTGAGCTTAGATCCACCTAGCGTGGGTAATTGTATCAGCACAATGCTGACTTCAGTGTCAATGGTACAGCCCTTGGTACATACTTGGCAACCTGTGGAACTCCTTGCCAGAGGATGTTGTGAAGACCAGGACTTTAACGGGTTTCAAAAAAGAACTAGATAAATTCATGGAGGTTAGGTCCATCAATACTTACTAGCCAGGATGGGTAGGAATGGTGTCTCTAGCCTCTGCTTGTCAGAAGCTGAAAATGGATGACAGGGGATGGATCACTTGATTACCTCTTTATTTTATACAAATTCCCTTTTTCCAGTGATTTATTACTTGGATAACTCTAGCACAGATGCCTGTAACTCAGCTCCACGCTACAGAAAATGGTGCAACCAGAGCCAAAGCGAGCATGTAGAGAGCTAATTTTTTCACACTGATTTATTAAATATCCTTAAACTTGTGGAAGGAGAGAAAATATGGAAGATGAGACTGCAAGTTAGAAAAAGCCGCAGGCTGAATATCATGCTTTAACACCCGCATTTCAGATGGTATTCAGTTTGACTTGATTTTAAAACCAAGGGGGATGTTTGCTAATTATTGTTAAATGGCAAACGAATGCATTTCTAGTTTAGTACTCCATGACTGGGGTTGCCTGGCTACAGTGCTATAAATAATAATATTAATACAAAATAAGTTGTTAGGTTGACAAAAGAATTCTACTGTCAACCCTGTTGCACCCATTCAGTGGGGGTTAGGCTGACCTAACTCTGTCTCACAGAGCGTTAAATTTTTCATTCCCCTGAGCCATGTTGCTAGTTTGACCTAAGTTTTAGGTGTAGAGCAGGCCTCTTGGAGTAGGAGATTACGGACATCAATGGAAAACCCCTCTCATCACTATAGGAATCTTTTTTGGGTTGGGAGCTGCTGGCCCACAGAAAAATCAGTCGGGGGCCGCACACAAGAGAGAAGCAAAAAACCAAATGAAACAAACCCTCATTGATGTGCCCCCCAACTTAGAAGGAGAAAGACCCTCCCCACATTACACCCCAGAGCCTGGGGCGGAGGCAGGGTAGTAGACTGTGTACTCCAGCCAGATCTCTCCTCTCCTCCCACAAACACAAACACCCCCATGCTCCTGTTCCTAGAGGGAAGGTAAAAGATTAATGGGGATTTTTTGGCGGGTAGGGGGGACAAGGACTTCCCTACCACCCCATCAATAAAGCACCTGGCGTTGAACTACCCCTGGGCTACGTCTACACTCGCAGCTTCTTGCGCGAGAAATATGCAAATGACGGCTAAGCGTGGAATATCGTTGAGCCTCATTTGCATACCTAATGAACTGCCGTTTTTGCAGAAGAGGCTCTTGCGCTAGAAGGAGCTGTCTACACTGCCCCTTCTTGTGCAAGAAAAACCCTCTTGTGCAATGCCATTATTCCTGAAAATAATCGGCGTAACGGCATTGTGCAAGAGGGGTTTTCTTGCGCAAGAAGGGGCAGTGTAGACAGCTCCTTCTGGCGCAAGAGCCTCTTCTGCAAAAATGGTGGCTCATTAGGTATGCAAATGAGGCTCGGCGATATTCCACGCTTAGCCTCATTTGCATATTTCTCGCGCAAGAAGCCGCGAGTGTAGACACAGCCCTGGTGTGCATGAGGACAGTTTGCAGAGAGAAATCTAGGCTGAGGGGGGAACCCTCTGACGCACTGACACAGATTAAGACTTCAGCTCCACTTTTAGTTCATGACAAGAGAAGCACTGGTTCATGAAGGCCTGGAAAAAAGAGTCATCTGCAGCCTTCAAAGACTACAGCCCGGAACACAGCACAAAAGAAGATGGCATTTGAAAGCCCTGGGTAAGTACATATTTTTAAAATGCTTTCAACCCTGCTGTAGAAAGGGCGTGATGTGGTTCCAACTTGTACGGGCATGTCTGCAGGAGGAGCTAAGGGAGCAGCAACTCAAGATCATCTCATCTGAAGAAGTGGCTTGTGCCCACAAAAGCTCATGATACTATACGTGCATGTTTGCTAGTCTCTAAGGTGCCACAGGACTACTTGTTGGTTTTTTTAACGTTGTTTTTGGAGCAATCCTGGTCTCCCCTGGAGGGGAAGCTTGTCATATGTCCTAGGCCAGGGCTGCAATAAAAGGAAAGACATCCTGATTTAACTATGAAGCAACCCAACTCCACAGGAAAAGCCCCTAAAGCATAAGCTGCAAGCATTACATTAGCATTTCAACTGGTCCCTGGTGGCAGGGCCCCCAGGACTTGTAGAGAAGGCTCAGCCGCCTTTCTTCCACAGTCAAAGGAAGGAGAGGGGCAGGGAACAGAAGAGTCAAGAGGAGAAAAGAAAGAAAATGCTCTGTTCATTCAGGAATCGTAAACTGGGCAAAGGTCACAAGAAGAAAAACAGATAACTGAACTCTGGAAACTAAAGAATCAAACATCTGCCACAATGGCAGGCGAAAAAAAAACACAAAGGAATCCAGCGGAACCCTGGAAAGTCCAGAAGGAATTCCATCCTTTTCAAAACCTCTAGCTAACTCCCTTGCCGACGAGACTTACCTCGTTTAAAAAGAGATCGTTTTTCACCAAAGTCACTTGACTGTACTGAAAGCCATTCCGAGACGCAGCGTCCAAATACGAGTTACGCAGCACGGAAACAACTGTCTGGTAAAGGGAACTTGAGTCCGCTGGCACTTGGTGAAAAGCTGCAAGGAAAGCAACAAAGGAGTGAAAATATTGACCAAGACAGCGTGAGGACACCGATCGCCACAAAGGTCTTTTCTGATGTTGGTAGCAGCTGAGCAAAATAGCCAGCATCAACTTCTGGGTAATGCAACACATCCTGACATTAAATTGTAATTTAAATAAAAAAGCAAAATAAATCTGGGGGCCTAGAGAAGAGAGGTCTCACCTAATTCCTTGGTGCATGCAACCCACATGTAGGACTCACTTGGTGTATTTCAATCTCTCCGGAGTTTCTATTTGAAGTGGAAAGTTGCTTGGTAGACAGCAACTATTGCCAAATTCACGCAACCTACAGGCGATCCCCAGCTTACAACCCCCCAACTTACAACCCCCCGCATTTACAACCATTTTTTTCATGCGAGATAGCTCCTAAAACCCCCCCAATTTACGTCTGCAGCTCGCATTTATGACGGTGTACAACGCAGACTCCACACACCATCCCAAAACAGGAAATGTACAAAGTCAGCCAGACTCGCCAGTCTGCAGCTGCTGCTTGAACTGCACGCATCTCTGCCACATCAGTCTTCAATTTTTAGTTATTTTTGTGCATTATTTGAACTATTTAGTTGAGCTTTTCTCCATTTCCGTAGTCAGTTTTGGTATTTTTAGGGTATGAAATGGATTTCCAGGAACGGAACCGCCATTTATAACATTGCGCCGATGGGAAATAAGGGTTCGACTTACAACGGCTCGACTTACGATGGTTTTCCAGGAACCAATTAGGTCGTAAGTGCAGGGGTCGCCTGTACAATACTTTATAGCTGCAGTTTAAACTACTGTCAAACAGGAAGTTGACTGGTCTCTTCTAGCTTCATTAATAACTACTGAGTTCAGTCCCATGCACAGTGGGTGAAGGCCCAGATGGTGAAGGCAGGCCCAAGACTCGCCCCTTCCACCTGAAGCCACACCCCTTCCTTGAGACCACGCCCCTTCAACAACCTCCTTTCCCCCCCATCAAGCCCCGCTCAACCTCAGCCCTCAAGAAGATCCTGCCTGGCCACCCGGAGGGCCGTGGCTGTTGTGCCGTGGCCCCAGCTTTCCCCGGTGGCCAGAGAACTGGGCTGCCACACCGTGGCCCCAACGCTCCCTGGTGGCCGGGCAGTGTAGGCAGTTTTGGGAAGACAGTGCCTTCTCTTTCCTACATTACCTGCCACTCATGTTCAGTTCCCACATTTTTCTCACAAGACCCCTTCCCTCAACTCTTTCTAAAGAAACCAGAAGCTGAGGAAACCTTATTTTATTCTGAGCAGATACAGCTTCAAATCCCTTTTCCCAGACCTGTTTTATTTTGTGTTCATTTTTTGCACATTATAAAAGCAAAACCAAAGCAAATAACACTTACATGCCAGGGACAAATGAGACCTTATAGCAAATGATATGTGATTCCGAATAATGACAGATTCAATCATAATATTACAAATGGTCTTTTAGATCTGTTGCCCTCTGCTGAGCGGTAGCAGATCTTGAGACCTTTGTGTGGGAGGAGAAAATGATGTGGTATTTTTTTCAGTGTCACTTGTTTATTTACCCTGCATTCACCAGCCACTGAACAAAGGTCACAAACCACAAACAGGCAATCCCAAACCCAAGAAATCTCTAGCCAACCAGTGTCCTCTCCCAGGAAGCAACTCCACAGCAGCAAGAATTAACTCTAGAATGATTAAGGCAGAAACCTCACTTTTTTCCAAAGTCACAAAAAGAGCATCCCTACAGTATCTCTTCCTACTGTATACTACTCACATGCTAAGAAAAAAACTACTTGCAAACCCATTTATAGCACCAGCAATGGGTGATTCATGTCATAACAGATCCCAAACTTTACAAACTGTGCGTAAAAATCGTCAATTGGGGGGGGAAAGTATGTTAGAGTTGGGATGTTAGCGGCTAGCTGGGTAACCGTTTAACCAAAAAACGATTGCTTAGCGGTTAACAGTTCCAGTTAACCACAACAATCCCCCCCACCCACCGTGCTCTGCATTTAAAACTCGGACTGGCAGGCTGGCTCAGTCCCAGGCCTCTGGTCCGAGTTTTAAATGAAGATGCACATAGGGGAGCCACGTGCTGCCCTCAGTTGCTGCCTCTGATACAGAGGCAGCAGCACGGGGTGGCAGGTGCAAGCTGGTCTGTGTGGAGAGCCAATTTTTAAATGGGTTCTCCTCGCGGACTGGCTCCCGCCTGCTACCTTGCGCTCCTGCCTCTGACAGTTATTTGATGCCCTCTGTATAACCGCCAAGAATTGTTGCGGTTGCACTATTACTAAAATAACATTTTCTAACATCCCTACTCTAGAGTGATAGTTGCTAAAATCCATTCATAGGAAACAGGAAATCCTGAATAAAGGTTCTTAGACTTTACAAAAATGTATTCCTGGAGAGGGTGCCCAAGCCGGAAGCTTCCACTCACCGGTTTCGTTTGCAGTGCGGACAAATTAGAAAAGGTGTGTTTTTGTAACTTGTGAACTTAGAACATAACATGTGCTGGAAGTTGCTGACAGACAATATGGAACCTCTCAATGCTGTTGTGGGAGTAATTTTTCACTGCATAGTGGTGTTTTGCACTCAATAGGATACCACCCAAACCACTGGGCCTTCCTGTCCTTAAGAAACATACCAGGCAATCTGTAAATACAAGGAGTTCAGAATCTCATTTTGCATCTTACATGAAAAGTTGTACCTTCCTCTGAGCTCTGGCTAAGTAAGAGATCACTAATCTTTGTCATAACACATTTTTCAGGTGTGTGGTCTCATTTTTTTTAATGTGTGCTTGAAGGTTTTTCTTTTTTGCTTCTTTGCAATAAAATGACTTCCTAAGTCCTCAACTCCCATCATCCCTCTTCATTACTCAGGTCCAATAAGATCTAAAGTAAGGAAAATAATAGCCCAGCACTCCCAAATTGGCAAGCTTTTAATTTATTTAGCATAGGCCATGTTGCCTATCAACTCTGAGTTATTTGATTTTGCATTTCTGCAGCATATGATTTACAACAATAAAAGGGAGATAAACTTATTGTGTGGGGATTAAATGAAAGGAATGAATGAAAGGCAATTATATGAGTAGAAAACCAAATTTAAATAACTGTTGTAATACACGCATTTAGAGGACAGACAAGAATGGAAACCAGGCGTACAACTATGGAAATTAATTCCTCAAAAGTGCCTTTTTCTCTTTTAATCTTCCTATGGGATAGATGCCTCTTTTTTCCCTGCTCACGTTTGCCTTCTATGTGTCCTGTATTGTACTAATTACTCTGTTGGGATTATTATTTAAAAAGTAGAAGTAAAAATGTAAAAAACAGAAGTATTTTCCCTAAACACACAAAGATGAAAAATATAAACAGTTTAAAGAAAAATACCTGAAACATATTAATGTCTTTTCTCTTACTGAACCTAATGATGCTAAAGAGGAATATTTTCATTTTCTTTTTCCTCCCCTCTTTATATTGCTTTGTTGATAGTTTTCTCTCACACCTCTTGAAGAATCATAGAATCATAGAATACCAGGACTTGAAGGGACCTTGAGAGGTCATCGAGTCCACTCCCCTGCCCTCATTGAAGATATTAAAAAGATAATATGGGAGCTCAGACTTATTCCTTTAAATCAGATGAGGTAATTATATTCTATCTAAATAAAATCCTCAACAGTTTCAGTTGAAATACAAACGCTTTCTTCCCTTCCATTCCACTACAGCGATAGGTCTTCTTTCACCAATGAAATTCAGCCAACACCCAAACCTGCAAGTACTTATGCTTGTGAGTCACTTTACTCAACACAGGGTAATCCCTGTGATTTTAATGGGGCCCAGGCATAAAACAAGCTTGAACTAGCTAGAGACAAAAAGACTAACAAGAAAACATTCTACAAATACATCAGAAGAGGAAGGCCAAACATAGCGTAGGCCCATGACTCAAGGAGATGGGAAAAACAATAAACAGAAAATGTGGAAATGGCAGAAGTGCTTAATGACTTTTTTTCTTTCAGTTTTTACCAAAAAGGCTAACAAGTGCCAGTGAAAATGTGATAGGATCAGAAGCTAAAATATGGAAAGAACATGTTAAAAATTACTTAGACAAGCTAGATGTCTTCAAGTCACCACCATGGCCTGATGAAATACATCCTAGGAGCTGACTGAGGAGACATCTGAGCCATTAGCGATTATCTTTGGAAAGTCATGGAAGATAGGAGAGATTCCAGAAAACTGGAAAGGGGCAAATATAGTGTCAACAAGGCAATCCAGGCAATTACAGACCAATCAGCTTAACTTCAGTACCTGGAAAGATTATGGAGCAAATAATTAAGCAATCAATTTGCAGAAACCTCGAAGACAATAAGGTGGTAAGTGACAATCAGCACAGATTTGCCAAGAGCGAATTGTGTCAACCAACTTAAGGGCATGTCTACACTAGGAAATTATTTCTAAATAATTTATTTCGAAATAATAATTCCCAAAATAATAATTTCCAAATAGCATGTTCACAATACAGGGAAGCCTCAAAATTAGTCCAAGGCAGGCTCCCTTAATGTAGATGCACTATCTCGACTTAGAGAGCCCCAGGAAGCACTGGGGAGTGATTACTTTGAATGACTCTGGGGAGTAGTTATTTCGAAATAGCAGCCGTGGAGTGTCCACATTACTGCTATTTCAAAATAACTATTTTGAAATAAGCATTATTCCTTCTGGAAAGCAGGCGTTATTATTTCAAATGAATAATTTTGAAATAACGGGCCTGTTAATGTGGACGCTCCACTTGTTATTTCAAAATAAGGGGAGTTATTTCAAAATAGTTCCCCAGTGTAGACCAGGGCTAATAGTTTTCTTTGATAGGGGTAACAAGCCTTGTGGAGAAAAGTGGTAGAGGTGATAAATCATGAGTTTAGAAAGGTTTTTGATATCGTCTCACATGACCACCTCATAAACAAACTAGGGAAATACAACCTAGATGGAGCTACTATAAGATGGGTGAATAGTTGATTGGGAAACCGTTCCCAGGGAATCGTTTTTAGCAGTTCATAGTCAAGCTGGAAGGGTATATCAAGTGAGGTGTCACAGGGATCAGATATGTTTATATTATAAAATGTATGAGTGATACCCAGCTAGGAGAGGTTGGAAGCACTTTGAAGGATAGAGTTAAAACTCAAAATGATCTGGACAAACTGCAGAAATGGCCTGAAGTAAAAAGTTTGAAATTCAATAAGGAAAAATGCATAGTAGTCTGCTTAGGAAGGAACAATCAGTTGCACACATACAGAATGGGAAATGATTGTCTAGGAAGGAGAACTGAAGAAAGGGACCTAAGGGTCATAGTGGACCACATGCTAAATATGAGTCAACCGTATGACACTGTTGCCAAAAAACAAACAAACATACATCTTTCTGGGATGTATTAGCAGGATTGTCATAAGCAAGGCACAAAAAGTAATTCAGCTCTACTATGCACTGATTAGACGTAAGCTGGAATATTGTGTCCAGTTGTGGGTACCACATTTCAGGGAAGATGTAGACAAAAAAAACGATTAAAAGTCTAAGGAACATGAGCTATGAGGGAAGAGTGAAAAAATTAGTCAGGAAAAGAGAAGACAGAGAGGAAATGATAATTTTAAAGTACATAAAAGGTTGTTATAAGGAGGAGGGAGAAAAAAACATCTAGAAGAAAGGTTGGGAAGATAGGTCTGTAGGGCTGGGTGAGGAACAAGAAGGCATGGGAGGTAAGTGTGGCAGGGAAGGGGAGATGGGGTCCTAAGTTAGGGGAGGCTGCAGACAGAATGTGGAGGGTAGATGGAGAGCTATGGCGGGGGGCTAAATGGTTTGGGTGTGGAAGTCTGGGGACCAGACGGTGTGGGGTAGGATTGAAAGGTGTCGGTGAAGGGAGAAGGGGTGGGTGAGGTAAGGTGGAGACATGGGAAAGCTGAGTGTGGAGGAGATGGGAGCTAAGGGGCTTGGCGCAGAGCTGAGGGGGCTCAGGACTGAGTGTGAGAGTGGAGCTTGGGATCTGGAGGTAGGGCTGAGGGGGCAGAGGGCATTGAGGGAGGCTGGCTGTGAGGGCAGGCGAGACTGGAAGAGATGAGGCAGGGGTCTGGGGGGGGAGGGGGCCTTTCCTGTCTCCTTCACTGTGGGCCTGGCTCACTCCCCAGAAGCCGGTTCCTCTCGCACTCAGGCCCAGCCAGGGTGGTTACCTGTCTCCGAGCAGCCTGGCCTACCAGCGGGCAGCAGTCCCGGGTGAGCAGGTGGCACTGGCAATGCAAAGCGCTGGCAGAGGGGCCAGTGGCACATGCCCCTAGTGCTGGAGACTGGCTGGAGCAGGGACACGTGTGGGGGGCAGTTTGGGGGGGAAGGGAACAATTTTTGCAGAGGGGTAGGACTGGGGGGGCAGTGGGACAGTTTCCAGGGGGTGGAGGCAGCTTACACAGTGGAAGGGATATGGAAGGGGGGCTGGAGGCCATGCCTGCATCACCCCATAGTGTAGGCGTGGCCTCTACCAATGGAAGGGGCTTTCCTTTGCCATAGGAACTCGGCCTCCCCGACTTGTAGGAACAGCCTCTACCAATGAAGGGACTTTCCGTTGCCATAGGAACTGCATCTCCCCGACCTGTAGGTACAGCCTCTACCAATGAAGGGGCTTTCCGTTGCTATAGGAACTCGGCCTCCCTGACCTGTAGGCACAGCCTCTACCGATGGAAGGGGCTTTCCGTTGCTATAGGAACTCGGCCTCCCCGACCTGTAAGCACAGCCTCTACCAATGAAGGGGCTTTCCGTTGCCATAGGAACTGCATCTCCCTGACCTGTAGGTACAGCCTCTACCAATGGAAGGGGCTTTCCGTTGCTATAGGAACTCGGCCTCCCTGACCTGTAGGCACAGCCTCTACCGATGGAAGGGGCTTTCCGTTGCTATAGGAACTCAGCCTCCCCGACCTGTAAGCACAGCCTCTACCAATGAAGGGGCTTTCCGTTGCCATAGGAACTGCATCTCCCTGACCTGTAGGTGCAGCCTCTACCAATGGAGGGGGCTTTCCGTTGCTATAGGAACTCCGCCTCCCCGACACAGCTGCATCTACGGGGGAGGGGGAAGTAGGTCAGCACAGCAACACCCCACCCAGAAGTGGGGCCTTTTCACACTCCTGCCCGATGTACCAACATTGACTTCAATATTAAGTGTAGACCAGGGCTAGAGGTGATTAGGCGTGTCCAACAGGTCCCTCAGCGCCCTAAGGTCAACTCCCACCAAGTCAGCGGGCTTCTTTCTACTTCCAAGGGGGCTGGGTTGGGCCCTGCAAGCGCTTGGCTTTTCTAGGAGTAGCAGACCTTTTCCTATGGTTCACCAAAGAGCAACTGTGCCCTGGGTAGGGTCATGTCTTCAGGCGGAAAGGGGCTGATGGTAAGAGGATGAACTGCAGGTTTTACTGCAGCCCAGTCTCACCTCCTTACACGACTGATGACAGCATCTGCCAGGAATGACTCTTCCAAGCTAACATCAGGAACATAACTCGGTTAACCAGCTAATGGGCCCCTTTAAGGCCTGAAGATTCACTCCCCTCTTTTTCCTCTGCTTCCAAAATCAACCCCTGCTCGATGACCCACCCACGTGAGAATCAAAAAAACCCCAAAACCGAAAACCCTCAATGACGTGGCCCCCATCGGAGGAGAAAGACACACCCCACATTCTCCTCACACAGTAGAGACTTGGGGAGCCCAGGCTGGTAGATTTTGGGTGCCCCAGCCCCATGGGGGCACCGTCGCGGACTCCCCAATACTAGGGGGGCTGGATCCAGGCCCCGGGTCTGAGGTTCCCCACCCCCATCTTAAACCATATCTAGCTGGTTGCTCAGGGGAAGGCTGCACTGAGCCTAAAGAAAGAATACAGGACCATAAACCCTCATAAGGAGGAGAACGCATTTTAAGGGCCCGATGGACGGAAATCAATGAGATTTGTGGGTGCTCAGAGTCTGTGAGGATCATCTTCAACAAGGCAACTTCCCATGAGCCTGGGAAACTTTCTAAAATGTGACAGAAGCAGAACATTTATAGTTGACTGGAAACATGCGACCCGTAGGGCTACCAGATGGTTTCAAAAAAATACTGGACATGCTTGATCTCAGATGGTGGGGGGGAGACCGGCCGGGAGGAGGTCAGGGGGAGCAGGGCTGGCCGGGGGAGATCAGGGTTGGGGAGAACCAGCCGGTGGGAAGCAGGGCTGGCCGGGAGGGGGTTGGGGGGAGCAGGGCTGGCCGGGGAGGGGGAAACCAGATGGTGGGGAGCGGGGCTGGCTGGGAGGGGGTTGGAGGGAGCAGGGCTGGCCGGGGAGGGGGAAACCAGATGGTGGGGAGTGGGGCTGGCTGGGAGGGGGTTGGGGGAAGCGGGGCTGGCTGCGGGGAACCGGCTGGCAGGGAGTGGGGCTGGCCGGCAGGAGAGCTGGGGGGAGAGGGGGATTGGCCGGTGAGGAGTGAGGGTGGCCTGGGCGCACGCAGATCCTGGGGTGCTGCCATCCTGCGCCCGGTCCCGGTGGGGTGCACGGACGAGTCGGGCCCTGGGGATTCCATCCCGCTCCGGCCCCGCCCTTCTCCTCTCTACTGTGTAGTTGCGTACTGCCTGGCTGGTAGATACGCCCACGCAGTGTGAGCGTGTCTACCAGCCAGGCAGTACACAACTATGTACTGACACTCATTATAATAATAAAAGTTACTTAATTAGAAAATACCGGACATTTATATATCTGGTATTTTCTCAATTTGTTTCCCATACAGAAAGCTCAAATACAGGACTGTCCGGTTCAAAACCGGACACCTGGCAACCCTAGCTACCCGTGTTTATGCTATTCAGTAAAAACCTGAAAAACATTAAATAGCGAGTATGCAGATGTGTATCAGAGGAAACAATGACTGAGCATGCGACAAATTGGAAAATTCAGTAACATTCTCAGGTCCTCTTTGAGGCAAAAGCAGCAATTTGAACTATAGTCAGGCCAAAATTTAGATTCTGCATTGGAAAAAAACGTTACAGAATTTAAAAAAATGGAAAGTGGGTTTTTTTTAAATGTTAATGGAAACCGCAATTTCAGCTTTGAGCACTCTCCTATTGTCTTTGCCCTATATTGAGAAGCTGAAAGTGAAACAGAGAATAGAAGCAAAAGTGAAACTGTCTATTTTCTACTGTCTTAGCTAAGTACAGAAAGAGAAAGAAAAACAACAGCATAAACGGTGAAAAGAAAATTGGATTAGTAACACTAATTATCTTAATAATCTCAGGGATTCCCTTGTTATAAGAGTTATACTGAGGCCTTTGAATTCTACAGTGTTGAATGAACAGTCTTACATGCTTGATTTCATCTTTTTGAGTCTCTTTAGCTGTATTATGCATGATACACATTCTGTAATCAAACTTTGCTATTTATAGGGTTGCAAGATGGTTTCAACAAAAATACCGGACACACTTGACATTACATCACAAACAATCTACATTACATCTTATTTAGCAAATACCGGACATTTATATTTTCTCATTTATATTTTCTCAATTTGTTTCCTGAACAGAAAGCTCAAATACTGGACTGTCCGGTTCAAAACCGGACACCTGGCAACCCTAGCTACTTAGCGCCCAATCCTCGAAACAGCTGTCCGAACAGTAACTTTACTCAACCCGTCTACTCCTTGGGACATCTGTGGAGTTATCCATATTACTCTTAGGCATCAAAGTTTGCAAGACTGGAGCCTCCATTTATAAATATATTAAGGCTGTAAGGGCATCTGTATACTAGAAAGTTATTTCGAAATAACTAAATTAAAAATAATAACGCCCAAAATAACCATTTTGAAACATACTTATTCCCCGAAGAAAGCAGGAGTACTGATTTCGAAATAACGGGCTTGGTAGTGTGGACGCTCCGCATATTATTTCAAAATAAGGGGGGTTATTTCAAAATAACTCCCTAGTGTGGACCAGGGCTTAGGCCCCGAGATATGTTAATATGAACAATGCTACTTTTTATCATCGGACTATGACCTAATTTGTAAGATAATACAAACAAAATCCATTTAGGTCATTGTTCCAAGAGTAAAAATAAACAGACTATTACATGGTTAATTGTTATTGTGGGTACTTGGAAATTGGCCACCAGAGGCTAACACTGTCTACCAATAATTACTTGGTAATAATGATGTGTTATTATTTTATAAAACATGCAGAGCAGTGTTTGGGAACAAACACTACTGCAAGGAACAGATGCTTAGAAATTAATTCCTTTGCTGTACATCAGAATCTGTACCTGTAGTGCATGACAGTATAACGACAGGGATGGCAAACGATTTTAGTCTAGATTCCTATCAAATGCCTGTCTATTTCTAAGTACACTTCAGCACGGTTAGATTCTTGCCAGGGAAATAGCAAATCATAAAACAGACAAGCCAGAGCGAGACTCTGTGTCACATGTGTGCAGCTCTTTGGCACCAGAATATTAGATGGATGAAGCTGCAAGCATCTCTTGCCTTGCCATACTCAGTCCCTCCTTTCCCAGGCTGGCAGGATTCATGTCAAGAAATTTAAGTAGCAGAGAATCCCACCCTTACAAAAGAGAGACAGATTGCTTTTTAGAGCAAAGTTCCTATTACAATCTCCCTGTCTCTCTTCTCTTCTCTACTGCTCCCCTGTGTCACCTCCTCCCTTGTTATCTGACTTATTCTCTCTCCCTTGGCCCTTACCTCCCCCGTTTCTCTCTCTGACTTTCCCACTAGGCCCTGGTCTACACTAGGGCCTTACTCCGAAATAACCCAAATTCAAATTAGTAAGTGGTCCACACTACCAAGCCGTGGAATTCAAACTCTGTAGTCCCGCTTTTCATCAGGAAGAATGCTAATTCCGAACTTGTAAGTCTGAAATAACATTGAGTGTGGACACTCCGGTGCCGCTAATTCGAACTAACTGGCCTCCAGAATGCCTTCCACAGCATCCCAGTGTGCTCTGAGTATGAAGTAGTGCATCCACAGGAACCTACCTTGGATGAATTTCAACGGTTCCCCGTAGTGAATTTGTTCCATCAAGAGTTCGTATGTCGAATTTAGTAATTTCAAAATCTTTTCCTACTGTAGACATGGCCTAGGAGACATATTT
Organism: Pelochelys cantorii; assembly: GCA_032595735.1. Classification (NCBI taxonomy): domain Eukaryota; kingdom Metazoa; phylum Chordata; order Testudines; family Trionychidae; genus Pelochelys; species Pelochelys cantorii. The sequence goes on from CM064326.1 coordinate 344,518,002, forward strand.
CAAGCACAGATAGCAGTAAGTAGTGTTTAAAGTGCCTAGTGCTTGTAGTGATCATAGTGGCAGGGCCAGGGAAATTTAAAAAAAAAAGATATATTAGATCAGCACGCAGTCTGATTGAGGTGAATCCTAGGGATGGGAGTCCTTCCGGGTGTGTCTAGACTACACGGTTTTTTCGAAAAAATGTCCCCTGCGTCTAGACTGCTGCTGCGTTCTTTCGAAAGTAAATCAAAAGAACGCGGCAGCTTTTTCGACCATGGAAAACCTCGTTTTACGAGGAAGAACACCTTTTTTTTTTTAAAGTGCTCTTTCGAAAAAAGGGCGCTATGTAATGCAAACTGGGCTTTTTCGAAAGAGAGCATCCAGACTGCCTAGGTGCTCTCTTTTGAAAAAGCGGCTTGCTTTTTCGAAAGTACTGGTTGTAGTCTAGACGCTCTTTTTCGAAAGAGGCTTGCAGTCTAGATGTAGCCCCAAAGGCTGTGTGTTCAGACCCAGGAGCAAGGGAATGCCTCATGGCTTCAGTGATCATCCAGGCCCATAAAAGATGGTTTCTGGGAAAAGCCAGGCTAGTTGAAGCAGTCTGGCTGTTTTAAAGGGAATGAGGAGGGTTCAAACAGTCTTTTTATGTTTTAAATTTGCCTAAGCATATGCGGCCTGATCCAACAACCATTAAAGCAGCAGAAGACTTTCCAATCCACGGTGAGGAGCATTTTAAGGGCATGTCTACACTAGGAAACTATTTTGAAATAACTACAGTCGATTTAATAACTCCCGATATTACAAAATCGAACCAGCATCTACGGGAAAGCCTCAAAATTAATCCAAGGTGTCGAATGACTCTGGGGAGTGGTTATTTCGAAATAGCGGCATCGGCGCGTCCATACTACCACTCTTTCGAAATAACGGTTTCGGAATTAGTGTTACTCCTGATGAAAAGCAGGAATGTAGATGTTGAATTAAGCGGCCTGTTATTTCAAAATAACGGGCTTGGTAGTATGGATGCTCTGCTCATAAATTCGACCTAAGGGGGTGTTATTTCGAAACAATGCCCTAGTATAGACCAGGACTTGCAGACTAACCTGTCCACGGGGAAGTGTCTTTATAACCCTAGGAAGCTGGGGGTGGCATCTGTCCAGTTTCCCATGCTTTGATCTTCCTTGCTCTGTTTTCACCCAGCTGTACCAAGCACCCAGAATGCCCAATGCAGGTCTTTCTCCCGTGGGGAGATCAGGCAAATAAGTGACTCAAGTGAGGCACCCCAAATCAGTAAACATTCCCGGAAAATGATAGCCAGAAGCGAAGTCTACACTGAAAGTGAAAGCGTGGCCACTGCACCAGCTCCAAGGTAGCCACCTCCACAAGGGGAATAGCTCCCAGCACCCGGCACCCATTTACACTGGTGCTTTACACCCCTGTCCCTTGCTGCGCTGGAGGTGAGGAGGTTTCACAGCCCCACAGCCATAAAACTGCAGTAAAGCTGGAGTGGATTTTTTCTCAGACCCCTCCCTTCACTAATTCTTTTGTAGTCAGACTAGGAAGATAATCTCCTTTGATGGGACAGTAATTGGTTACCATCCAGTTGTGAATTCACTTAACTGCAAATGCTTATCAGATTGAGTATTCCCCAATCTACCTCACTTTCACTGCGACTTAATGACTTTTTAGTACTTAGGAAATTCGCCATGCTTTTCCTAGCAATCTACACATCTAGAAGAATATGCTCGGGGTCCTCTCATCCTCAAATAGCATGCCACTGTTCTTATTTCTAACTATTTTTTCAGGCCTCAGGTTTCTCTTTTGCTCTGATTCACTTTACATGTTTCCCTGTTCCTTGCTCGTCGAATGTCTCAGGGCAGTGGTACTCGCTGTGCCGTGTCTTGGGAGCCACATTTGCAACCAACTATAACCAAAAGAGCCACATAACTATGGTCTGCCGTGCGCACCACCCCACCAAACACAAACACATATAATAATATTAAATATCTATTATAAATTTGAAAGCTAAGGGGGGGTCCCCACAAAAAGATCTGGACTTTTGGTGACCCACAGAGCTTTTTGCAAGGCCCAGGGCTCTGCGCTGCAGCCACTAAAGCCCCTGCATTAATTTGGCCCTGTTCCCTCCGGAAGCACCATAAATCAGCTGTTTGCAGTGCTTTGGGAGGGAGGCAGCAACACTGAAAAGAGCCACATGCAGCTCGCAAGCCCCAGACTAAAATCACTGGCTTAGAGCATCATTTAGCTTTTTCCCATCAGGTCCCTCTATGATTTTCCTCCAAGAAAACTGGTTCATGGAGCTCCCCTGATTTGTCTGAATCACACCAATGTAGATTTAGGCTAGATATAAGGGAAAGCTTTCTACATATAAAGACAGCGAAGCACTCGAACAAGTTTCCTAGGGAGGCTGTGGAATCTCTGATATTGGAGGTTTTTAAGAACAGGTGAGACAAACATCTGTCAGGGATGGTCTAAGTACACTTGGTCCTGCCTCAGTGCGGACGAATGGCCTAGCCCTATACAGCCGGTCCCCAACTTACAGCCACCCCGACTTACAACCATCCGCACTTACGACCAAAGCGCGGGCTCCGAGTTATGAACGCGATCCATGCTTACGAACAGCACGGTCGCAATATAACTCAATGGGTTCTGAGTTACAACCATTCCGAGTTACGGCCAAGTGTTTGGTCTGTAAAGCGTTCGTAACTCGGGGACCGGCTGTATTTCTTAGATCACCGCTCCCCGAAATCCAGTTATCAGCTGTAACAACCTCTCGTTTTCTGTCCTCCAAATCATGTCTGTACGGTGTTAAGCAATCTGGAGAACAGTAGAACCTCAGAGTTACGAACGCCTCAGGAATGGAAGTTGTTCATAACTCTGAAACGTTTGTAACTCTGAACCAAACCTTATAAGTTGTTTTTTCAAAAGTTTATAACTGAACATTGACTTATACAACGTTAAAACTTTACTACCCCACAGAAATAACATGCTGCTTTTAATCATCTTAATTTAAATAAAACAAGTGCCGCGACCATTTCTTATCTTGTCAAATCTTTTTTTACTCTCCCTCTTTTTTCGTAGTTTTATATTTAACATAGTACTAAATTTCCTTTTTGTCTTTTTTTTGGGAAGGTGGGGGGGAAGGGTCTCTCTTGTGGCCTGACTGTGTACTTCTGCTTCCAAACAATATGGGTGCATCTACACAGCACCCTAACCTCGAAATAAGATACACAATTCGCACTACCAAAATTGCGTCTCTTATTTAGGAATTATTTTGAAATAGCTTATTTTGAAATTTGGTGTGCCTACACAGCGCCAAATTTCAAAATAACGTGCTATTTCGAGCCATCCCTTATCCCTCATGCAACGAGATTTACCGGGATGGCAAAATAGCGTGCCCATTACTTCGAAAAATATTTCGAAATAATGGACAGCTTGTGTAGACATAGGGTAGCAATTTCGGGATACCACCCGGGTGAGCTGGTCAGTTCATAACTTGGGTATTGGTAACCCTGAGGTTCTACAGTATTCCCTTTCATTTCTGTGTCAAGTCCGTTTCACTTTCTGATTTGCCTGTAGAAGCATAACGATGACGAAATTAGGTATCTAATGAAGCCAGGGAAATGTAAGCCCAAGACAACAGCTATCTGAAAGCAATATATTGGATAGGTTTGGCTTAAAAAATCCACACACTACAAAAGCCAAACTTGGATTTTGGGCCTAGACTTCCTATGACTGTAAAGTAAGCATCAATACTAGAAGAAATGCAATATTGCTACACCAATTAAACATGAAACAGCTTATTCTTGTGGTAACAACAGAGCATAGGGAGTCCTGGATTCCAGTCCTGGCTTAGCAACTAGCATCCTTTGACGGTTTTTAAATCAGATTTTTCAAAGCTGGGTGCCTAAAGTTAAGCATCGACATTGAGAATGATTTTTCCAGGCAAGCCGAGCACTCACGCTACCCTATCAGGAACCCGGGTGCTTAACACCCCTAATGATCAGATCACCACTGATTCAGACACCCACATTTGAACATGTTGAGGGAGATCCACAAAGGTCATCAGCCACCTCAGGCTGGGGTTTAGGCATCCCAGTTCCGGTTTTAGGCTTCACAGCGATGTCGAAAAGCCTGCCGAGCCCCGGAGGTGCCTAAATACACTCGGTCCCTCAACTCTCAAGGTGTCTAAGTTCTGCTTCTGGTTACATGCCTGCTTGCCTCCTTTGAGGTGTCTGGACACCCATCTCCCCGCTAAGCCCTAATGATTCACAAACTAGGGGATGAGAGGCCTACCTCACCTGGGGGGCCTGGTCCAGCAGGTGTGCTTACGGGCCACCTACTAGAAGGGGCCCCAGTCACAATCTGGGGGAGCTTGTGGTGGAGGTGCCCCCCTTGTAACTTTTACCACAGTGGTTAGCACACTCACGGTGGGGGGGTGAGAGACGCAGGTTCAGTTCCCCAGGGGGTTCTCAAACGTCCATGCATTGCGACCACCTTCTGACAACAAACACAACTGCAGGAGGAAGGACCAAAGCCTGAGCCCGCCCAAGCCCCACTGCCCTGTGGGGTGGGAGGCAAAGCCCATGGGCTTCAGCCCCTGGTAGGGGGCCTGTAACCTGAGCCCCACCACCCTGAGCAGAAGGGATCGGGCTTTGCTGGAGGGACTCCATTTTCAGTCCGAGACCCCAGCACATCTAACGCCAGCCTTGGCAACCCCATTAAAACAGGGCGGCGCCCCACTTTGGGACCCCGACCCACCGGCTGAGAACCGCTGGATTAGGCTGGCCAAATTATGGAGCCTGGGGTGTGACATTTTCCCCAGCCCCGAGTGACAATCCAGCTGGCTCAATCTAATGTGAAGCCTAGATTAGGCCTAGGAGTTCCTCCCACACAGACCGGTTTCTCCTCCTGCTTGACTCAGCAGCGTGATGGTGTGTACTCATGCGACTTTGGCTTTGGAAATCACTTTGCTAGCACTGAGTCAGGCTTACAGTCTCGGGTTGGAAGAAAGGCAAGACTCAAGTAGCAGAAACCCCTTCGTAACTTCAGTCTGCTGGCCAAACTGCAGGGCGGGAAATTCATCCCTCCTACCGCATACTGTGTTTCGTGGATAAAATATTCTTCACCTTATCTCCAAAACGGCCGTGAGCTGAGCAAACCACTGTTGTGTTTCAACCCAGAGGTGGTAGTTTAGTGGTACATGAAGTAACCCATCTAGGTTGTGCCTACCTGCAGAAAACCCTGCTGTTATGTGGGAAAGCCAATCTGCACTTTAATTTTTTTCAGGTGATTCTATGTGCCTGACTATTTAGAGGAAAAGGAATCTGATGCCTAAAAGAAGAGGAAAACAAACCAAACATTGAATAACATTGCAGGGTCAGGGGCAGACAATGTGGACTCTAAAAAGATGTGTCTAATTGGGAGCTGGGCAGTGCTAGAGTTAGTGCACTAAATCTGTGTCTACACTGCTGGGGGGGAAGGGTTCAGAAAAAGATATGCAATTTGTGCACCTTTCTCTGCTTGTTTTTCACGGAAGAGGCTTTTCTGACATTTGGCCCGTCTCCACGGGGGCCAAATGTCAGAGAAACCTCCTCTTTCAGAGGCCATAAAATGAGGAATACAGGACTTCCGAAAGAGCGTGCCCGCTTTTTCGGAAACTGATCCAAAAAAGCGGACACATTCCCAGTATCCTGGAAAAACTCTGCAGTCTAGACATAGCCTAAAACTGCCAGCATGGCCATGGCGACAAGGGTTAGCCACTTGAGTACAAAATCCCTTGATCCCCCCATATAACAAATTGCAAAATCTTCAGGGACGCAACGTTCTCCTTTGACTTGTCACGGACATTGATAGCACTGAACAAATAGTCCAGCCCTAAGCAGAACAGTGATATGACAAATGATAAATACAGAATGCATTTTCAGTCTTGCAGTTAGGCATAAATTAGACCTTTTACCATTTTTTTTCCTGGTTTAATTGTAATTTATAAGCACTACTTAAAAAACGCTGGCTGATTTTGGGCCTATACTACCTGTGAAATAGCACTGACAATAACAAAAGAATCTGAAGTCATTGTGCAAAATTAATAAATAACTCAGGCCTTCGTCCTGCAACGTAAGCCACACAGGCAGGCCTCTACCCAGGCACAGAATCAGAGCAGGAGCGGGGCAAGGGGGGGGTTGCCAATGCGCACTGCAGACATGAGACCTAAATAATAAGTGTCCGATGTTAAATCAGCCGACCTCCTAGCTCTCTCCCCAAAATCCACTCACTTGTCACAACTGGGATAATTTGCTTCACAGAAATTATCAGCAGGGCGATAAAGAGCTTGCTGTTCACTTCCAGATGATGAAATGTCTATCTGGAAATGCTAGATAGGCTTATATTCTGCATAAAGTAGCAATTTATCTGTGGGGAAAAAGTGAAGCTACACCATTTCTTTTCTCACCTGGGTGTTTTTCAAGACATCACACTGAGAGGCAGTGTTTTACACAGACCTTTTCCCTCCTTTCCTCCCTCCCTTCCTTGGATTGTATTATCAACAGGTAACTCAAAGCCACTCGCTTCCTTTCCGCCTTGTTTGCCTAGAAAATGACAGCTTCCTGGGGTAGGCTCTATGGGTACATCTACACAGCAGCATTATTTCGGAATAACTGATGTAGACAGCGCCAAAAGCCGAGTTTAACTATTTCAACTTCAACTACGCAATTGATGTAGCTCAAGTTGCGTCGCTTAATTCGACTTTTGTCCAATGCATGTAGACATGCCCCATGTCTCCCTGGGGGAAATCGATACAGCACCAAGCACACTTCCCCTGCTTCGTTCCAACAAAATCTCTTCCCTCTCCAAAGGCTTTACGACCAACAGTTCTGGCTGCTCAGTTGAGCCAAGCTGTTCAATACCCGGTGCATCATTAAGGATAAAGCGTCCCTGGCAGTGCAAGGAGAATACACTATGTCGGATGGCGAGGCTGCCTGTGATCCGCAAAAACTCTCTACCCCACATAGTAATCCTCTTTGAAGGGGATGCCCTTACATGCCCTCTCCTGGGACTGACAAAGGGTTATTAAATTGTCAAGGCAAGCTGAGTGGGTGGTGTCACTGGAGAGTGAAATACAAAATCTAAAATCCACAATGACATCACGCCCTTCGTAGCCTGTCCAGTCCTCCTACATCGGCCTTCAGGACAGGCTACGTGTAGACACAACGGCTACGTCTACGCCACATGCTTCTTGCGCAAGAAGCCTTTTGCACAAGAGTTTTTGCACAAAAACGTCTTGTGCAAGAGCACGTTCACACCACAAAGCACATCAGAAAAGTGATGTGCTTTTGCGCAAGAGAGCGTCCACACTGCTGGACGCTCTTGTGCAAGAAAGCTCTGATGGCCATTCACAGAATGGCCATCAGAGCACCTGTGCTTCTTCCCATAGGGGTTTCTTGTGCACAAAATCCCTCTGGAGTGTCCACACTTGTCTTCTTGCACAATAGCTGCAGCACTAAAAGCAGTTATGCCTCAGAAAAGGAGGTTTACCTACAGCGGAAAAAAACCTCTGTTCTGCCATTTAACTGCCCATTTAATTGCGCAAGAACTCATTTGAGATGTGGACGCTCTGCAGGTTTTTGCACAAAAACCTTGTAGTGTAGACGTAGCCGACGTGTAGACCCAAACCGGATTTGTGTAGACACAACTGCCCCCAATCTAGGAGGACAGGACAGGCTGCATGTAGACACAAACCAGATTCACGTAGATAGAACTGCCCCCCATCTAGCGCTACATCTACACTACATGCTTCTTTCGCAAGAAGCCTTTTGCGCAAGAGCTTTTGCGCAAAAACTTCTTGTGCAAGAGCATGTCCACACCTCAAAGCACATCGCAAAAGCCATGTGCTTTTGCACAAGAGAGCGTCCACACTTCATGGACGCTCTTGTGCAAGAAATCTCTGATTATCATTCAAAGAATGACCATCAGAGCACCTGTGCTTTTTTCCATAGGCGTTTCTTGCGCAAGAACTCCTCTGGAGCATCCACACTTGCCTTTTTGTGCAAGAACTCTTGCAAAAAAGGGAGTTATGCCTTGTAAAAGGAGGTTTACCGATGGCAGAAAAAGCCCTCTGTTCTGCTGTTTTACTCTTGATTTCCTTGCACAAAAGCGCATGAGAGGTGTGGACGCTCATCGGGTTTTTATGCAAAAACAGTCGTTTTTGCGCAAAAACATTGCAGCGTAGACGTAGACGTAGACACATCTGCCCCCCATCTAGGAGGCCAGGACAGGCTGCATGTAGACCCAAACCAGTTTTGTGTAAACACAACTGCCCCCAATCTAGGGGAACAGGACAGGCTGCATGTAGACCCAAACTGGATTGGCATAGACACAACTGCCCCCAATCTAGGGGAACAGGACAAGCTACATGTAGACACAAACTGGATTCATGTAGACACAACTGCCCCTGATCTAGGAGGCCAGGACAGGCTGCATGTAGACCAAAACAGATGCCAACACAGCCTGTAGACCCAAACCAGATTTGTGTAGACGCACCTGCCCCCAATCTAGGACGACGGGAAAAGCTACATGTAGAGGCAAACCGGATTCGCATAGACACAACAGCCCCTGATCCAGGAGAACCTCCGTGTAGACGCAAGGTGGAGACCCAAACACGGCTCTTGTAAGCACGACTGTCTCCCCCTCCCCCACCCCGCCCCGCCCCGCCCCGCCAGCCCCTTTGCCCGCTCACCTGTACCAGCTGCATCGGGGGCCCCATCTCGCTGCTCCCCCATGGCCGAGGGCTGCTTTTTCTCACGCCCTCCCGGGGCCACCCCTACGGCTCCCTCCATGCGGCGGCTCCGTCCCTCGCGCTCCGCATCCTTGCGGAGCAGCGGCTTGCTCCGGCTTTTCACTGTGCCTTGCACAATCCAAACGGAGGGGGCAATTTCTGGCCTCCGAGCCAGGGAATATTTTGGGTTTTTTTTTTTTTTGGGGGGGGGGGATCAGTTTCTCCAGCTCAATGGCCAGGCAGCGGGTTGGGGGGGGTTCCCACCCGCCTTCAAGCCCCCGCTCGCACTGCCAGCGGAGCGCGCCCCGGCCATGGCCGGGGAATCGAACCCGCCACCCTCGGGAAGGACGTGGGGGTCCCCGGCCGCCCCCGCCGAACGCCCGGGCTGGCGAGCGCCCCGGCCCCGCGCGCGGAACGTGGCCGGCGAGCTCGGCGTTCGCAGGGCGCGCTGGCCCCGGCCCTCCGCCTGCAGCCGCAGGAAGTGAAACGCAGCGGAGAAGGGAAGGCAGGCAGGAGGGGCAGGGAGAGAAAGTGAAAACTGAACCGGAAAGCTACCGCCTTGTACTTCCCGCAAGGTCAGCGCTGGCTGGGCCGGCCTAGGGGCGCGTATTCCCCCGAGCGCCACGTTGCTTTTCGTCTCTTCCTCCTGCCGCTGCTGCTGCTGCTGCTGCTGCTGAATCGAGGGATTTTTCCAACTGCACTGGGAGCCAGCCCGCTTGCTGGGCTTCGGAGCCAGGGCCCCGCACAAGCTGATCTTGAGAAAGTGGCCGCCCTGTTTGGGTCGCCTTGGAATACACGCTCCAGCCCCCTCTCCCTCCGGCCTTCCCACCAAGGACTTAAAAACAAACAAACCGGAGTTAGTCCTGTAGCCCAGTGTTTCCCCGTTGTATGTGGCCACCGAACCCTTTTGAACTCGAACGAATTTTGCAGAACCTTTGACTGACTGCCCAGAACCTCTGACTGACAGCTGAGTAGTGACAGCATCTTCTCCACCCTCTGGCTAAGCTGGCATGACCCAGGAACACTCATCCTGGCAAACACCAGTGAAAATTGTTTTCAATAAAACTCATACGTGAATGAAAATTCCACTCCGCGCCAATAATTCAGGTTCTAATGGAATTTTCTCAGAGAATCCTTATTTTCACTTCTTCCACGGCACACCATTTGGGAAACACTGCGGTAGCCCAAATGGTGGGTAGGGTGCGTCTCCACCACAGCATTATTTGGGAATAACCAGCGTTATTCCGAAATAACCATGCAAGTGTCTGCGCAGCAATTCCATTATTTCGAAGTACATTCGAATAACGGCCGGCTTGTTCCAATTTCTGTAAACCCCATTCCATGAGGATTAACGCCTCTTCCAAAATAGATATTTGGGAACAGCAGTAGTGTGGACGCTGCACTGCTGGTCTTTCGAAATAGCACTTCCCCAGGGCCATTCAGAGTAATTACTTCCCAGTGCCTCATGGGGCTCTAAACCGAGGTAGCACGTCTCCATTGGAGAAGCCTGCCTCGGACTAATTTTGAGGCTTCCCTGTAGTGTAGACGTGCTATTTCGAAATAAGCTATTTTGGAGTATTTCTTCCAGAATAGCTTATTTTGAAATAAGCGTGCAGTGTAGACGTACCCCTTAGACACTTATCTATATCTATATCCAGGGCTCAACAATTAGTATAATCTACTCGCCCATGGTGAGTAGATTACAAGCCGGCACAGCCACACAGCGCAGCGCAGCACGGTCTGCGCATGGGCAGCGTGCCGAACCGCACGGCTGGCGAGCGGGGCTCGCCACCGCTTGGCGAGCCCTGTCTATATCTATATCTATATCTATCTCGAGTTAAAATCAATGACTGGTCCTGTACCACCATAGACACTAACCAAAAATTGTTATGAGCTTTCATGGGCAAAACTCACTGCTTCTATCCCAAAGAATTCTGAAGAAGTGGGTATACATATAGATAGATATAGATTAGACTCTAAGGGTATGTCTACACTGCGGAGCTATTCTGCGTCAATTGAAGCATCCTGTTACTTCGAAATAGATTTTGAAATAACAGGCGGCTTATTCCGATGTTCCGGTAACCATGAGGGTTAAGGGGAATTTCAGAATAGCGAGTTATTTCAAAATTTGGCGCTGTGTGGATAGCGCCAAATTACAAAATAAGCTATTTCGGAAAACACTCGAAATAAGCCACGCAATTTGTGTTGCGCAAATAGCGTAGCTTATTTCGAGCTAAGGGTGCTGTGTAGACGCACCCTAAGGTGTTACAGGACTGCTCGTTTTTTTAAAGTTACAGGCTAACATGGTGACTCCCTCTGAGACCACCAAGGACTGACAGCTTGGAGGCGATTTGGGAGGAAGCTCACTGAAATATACAATACCCTTCATCCCAAGGGAGGCAGGCTTTAAAAACAGGACCTCTAGGTCTGTAAGCCTCCCACAGAGGTATGGGTGAGCTGGGCCACACAGCGAATCTAATATTAAATAATTATCCAAAGTGCAGGAGCCTCTCTCCAGTCTAACTTCTGTCCTTAGTGTTCTCTCCCAGGGAGTGGGACTTTAGCAATTCCTCACGCTTGTTGTTTTCTCTTAGCTCATTAGGATCTTGTAGAGCTTTCACCCTGATTGGAGCAGCTGTAGCTTTCCTATGTGTGTATTCATGCCCTCTTGTATGAACATTTGTACAACTTGAAATAATAGACGTGGCTATGACCTATGTTGCATGCGTCCTTATTAATGGCAGTTCTATATTTTTGGCTTCCTGGAAACAATGACTCATCTTAGGTTTTGGCATTGAGTACAACAAAGTACAAACAAAGACAAAATTAAGACGCTGTCATTTGTCCATCTAGTTCCGCTTTTAAAAACGAGTCGTCCTGTGGCACCGTAGAGACTAACCAAAATAAACAGAATGCCGTGATTTCCGGAGTAAAACCAATTCCTTTGATTCTATATATTTTTCTTAGTATCTAAGGTGAGAGGACTACTCTTTTTTTTTTTTTTTTTTTTTTAAAGATACAGACTAACACAGCACAAGGCGGTTAGAGTGCAGCCTAGGATTCCTTTTCCTTTCCCCCTCTGAGACTAGTTCCTCTTTTGTTGTCAGAAAAACTGAATGAGGGAATAAGCCCCATTGAAAAAAAAAAAAGTTTAATGTTAAAAATGGTTTGAACTGGAAGGGAAAAAAATGAGATGTCTTGAAATCCGAAGCTGACTTTGCTTAAAGGTGACAAGCACCAGTCAAAAATAATGAGACAATACTATTGTGATATGGATTCAGTCATGGCCCCTATCCCATTGGTTTGGCCGCTGTACAAACACAGGAGAAAAATACAGTCCTTGTCCCAGAGAATATCAGGCTTGGTCCTTGGGCCTAAAAGTTTGGTCCATGCAGCTGTGTTAGGGTGTGAAAAATCCAGCCCCTTCCATGAGATAGCAGCACTGACCTACCCCGCCCCCCTCCCAGTTTAAAAGCAGCAAAGTTGATGGAAGAAAGACTTCCTCTCTCTCTGCAGCTCCCTGGCCCAGAAGGGTAGGGCTTTTATTATGCAGGAGGCAAGCTAGAGGCACAGATGAAGCAGCCTGCCTGAGTGAATTCATCTCATTGGGTGAGGCATAAATGCAGCCCCCTGTAGTAAAGTGGTTAAAGTGGCTGTTGATGGTTAATTGCGGCAGAAATGCAGCAGCATGCCTATTGCTCCTATTAAAAACGAGTGGTTCTGGGGCACCTCATCAGAGACTACAGAAATATATATAGGAACAGGTTGGACTTCCCTGGTCTGGCACCTTCAGGACCTGACTGGTCCTGGATGAGGGATTTTGCCAGACCGGGGGCGTCATTTCTGGCTTCCCGAACCCCGACCGCTGCCCTCCCAGCTGACTCCCCCCGTCTCACTGGTCCCACTGCCCTGTCAGCCCCCACCCCGCTTCCTCTGCACGCCGGGTTCCCGCTGCACAGACGGGCTCCTGCTGCCACTCCAGGCAGCCCCGCAGCCTCTGTGCCAGGCTCCTGTTGCCACATGTGGGGCTCCCGCAGCCATGCATGGGGCTCCCACAGCCCTGCTGGGAAGCCCTACTGCTCTGCCAGCTTGCAAGGCACCCAGGCGCTAGCCCTCCACTGGGACTTTCTGGTCCTGGAACATGTTGCCAGACCAGAGAGTCCTGGCTAAGAAAGTTTCAGCCAGAGAGGGTTATATATATACATTTTAAAAAATGACAAATAGGCTAGTAGCACCTTCAAGACTAACAAAACATGTAGATGGTATCATGAGCTTTCATGGGCAAAACCCACTTCTTCAGCTGACTGGTCCGGTCATCTGAAGAAGTGAGTTTTGCCCACGAAAGCTCATGATACCATCTACATGTTTTGTTAGTCTTGAAGGTGCTACTAGCCTATTTGTTGGTTTTTAAGTTTTTCTTGTTACAGACTAACTCAGCTACCCCTCTGAAGCTTATATATATTTTGTTAGTCTCTAAAGTGCCACAGGATTACTTGTTACAGATTAACATGGCTATCCCTCTGAGATGATTGTTCCTATTGCTAGTTAACTGTTCCCATGTTCAGTCAATTCCTTCAGGAGCATAAAACCTGTGAAAGTTGTAAGGCCTCAACATGTAAAGTGATGTAAAGGAGTCTTCTTAAACGTAACCGGACTGGAATCCCCAGCTTTCTCGCTTTTGTTTCCTATGCCAATGTGGCACAAGGGGGTTAGGTTACAGACCTGGGGTTCATTTTACTATCCATTTTAAAAAAAGACTTTGAGGGCAAATAAAACATTTACCAAGCAGTCAATAAAATATTAGGAATCATTAAAAAAGGGATAGAGAATAAGACACAGACGATCTCATTGCCTCTATATAAATCCATGGTATGCCCACATCTTGAATCCTGGTTGCCTCATTTCAAAAAAGATCTCTTGGCATTGGAAAAGGTTCAGAAAAGGGCAACAGAAATGATTAGGGGTTTGGAATGGTGCCATATGAAGAGAGATTAAAAAGACTGGGACTTTTCAGCTTAGAAAAGAGGAGATTAAGGGGTATATGATAGAGGACTATAAAAGCATGACTAATGTGGAGAAAGTGAATAAAGAAAAGTTATTTACTTGTTCCCATAACATAAGAACTAGAGGTCACGAAATGAAATTAATAGGTAGCAGGTTTACAACAAAAGGAAGTTTTTCTTCACACAGCGCACAGTCAACCTATGGAACTCCTTGCCAGAGGATGTTGTGAAGACCAGGACTTTAACAAGGTTCAAAAAGGAACTAGATAAATTCATGGAGGATAGGTCCATCAATACTAATTAGTCAGGATGGGTAGGAATGGTATCCCTAATCTCTGTGAGAGGCTGGAAATTGATGACGAGAGAGGGATCACTTGATGATTCCCTGTTCTGTTCACTCCCTCTGGGGCATCTGGTATTGGCCACTGTCAGAAGACAGGACACTTTGGACCTTTGGTCTGACCCAGTCTGGCCATTCTTATGTTCTTCTTAAATGTCAGGACAATCAGAACCAAGCCATACCCAGACATATCCAGGACAGTGATTAGCAAAACTCTATGACTTTCATGTGTGACATTCTACTTTGTGTGTTTTTTTGATGTTCTGCAATGTAATTGAAATGAAAATCTAGGATTATAACTGGAATGCAGGGTATTAGTTACCAAGGGTTTGTAACTTAATTTGTATGCCTTTGGACGTGCTGAATAGTTATTGTGACTTGTTTCTGTATTGTAATTTAAATAACTTACCAGAACAATTGGTATGGTAATATTGGATTATTTTGACAAATAAAATATGCAGATTTTTGCAAAAATTTGAATTTTTTGGCACAGAATCTCCTCACGACTTACGTATTGTTGTCTGAGGAGCTGTCCTTCCTAGACCTGCATGGTATACCAGTGTTTCTCAACCAGTGGTACGAGAACCCTTGAGAGAAGTCTGGGGGGTACGTCAACACAACTGAAATCTGGAGAAAACTGAATTTTTGTTTTAAGTTTTACAGCGTTTTATTATTTCATCGCCTGCCCGGCTACAATTAAGTTGTTTAAACAAATGTGTTGTAATGATAGAAAAAAAATTGTGTGTCTGAAAACTGTAGGTACTGGGGGTATTTATATTTTTTTTAAAGGGATACTTTACAAAAAAAGGTTGAGAAGCGCTGGTCTATATTACAAAGTTAGATCAACCTGTCTATGCATGTGCCTATACTCAAATTTGTCTCTGACCAATAAAATCATGTCTCCGAACAGCATTGAGCCCTGAGCCCTGGTCTAAATGAGGAATGTAAACAACTAGTCGACTATTCGATAAGCAAAAGTTTATCGGATAGTTGACTAGTCCCTCAGCTCGTTGCTTCCCCCCATCTTGCTGCCTCTGTCAGAGGCATCAAGGTGGGAGGGATCAGGAGCTGGTGCTGGAAGGAGCTGGCTTAAAAACTGGCTCCCCTCAGGACCATCTCCACAGGGGACAGAGGAATAGTGGGGACTGAGCGCGAGCCAGGAATCAGCTGATTCCCGGCTCGCACCTATTCCCAGACGCGCCTCAGCTTTTTAAATGTATCAAGAGCCAATAGGCTCTTGATACATTTAAAAGGCTGAAGAGCAGCAGGAAGGATGCAGCATGAGCTGGGACAGCTGATTCTTGGCTGGCGCAGGGTCCACCCCACTGCACACCAGTCTTTTAAATGTACTAAGAGCTGATAGGCTCTTAATACATTTAAAAGGCTGAGCTGCATCAGGGTTAGCTCCTGGGCCAGGCGTTAACCCCGCTGCGCCTCCCCGCTTATCGATTAATCAACTAGTCGATGGAAAATCCATCGACTAGTTGATTAGTTGATTCAATTAAATTTATCATCCCTAGTCTGCGCGAGGGCTTTATTTCAAAACAACCCCTCTTAGTTCAAATTTATAAGCAGACCGTCCACACCACCAACCCCATGATTTCAAAATAAGGGCCGCTTATTTCGAAGTCTGTAGTGCTTTTCTCAGAGAATAACACTACTTCCGAAATAGCGACAAGGAGTCCTGTGGCACCTTATAGACTAACAGATGTATTGGAGCATAAGCTTTCGTGGGCAAAGACCTACTTTGTCATGTCATGCATCTGACAAAGTGGGTCTTTGCCCACGAAAGCTTATGTTCCGATACATCTGTTAGTCTATAAGGTGCCACAGGACTCCTTATCGCTTTTGCAGATCCAGACTAACACGGCTACCGCTCTGATACTTGACTTCCAAAATAATTATTTCAAAATAGCGTTAGTGTGGGTACTCCGCTGCTGCTGTTTCAAAATAACCACTCCCCAGGGTCATTCAAAGTAATTACTCCCCAGTGCTTCCTAGGGGTCTAAGTTGAAGTAGCGTGTCCACGTTAATGGAGCCTGCCTTGGGCTAATTTCAAGGCTTCCCCGTAGTTGGGACACACTATTTAATTTTGTAAAATCAGGAGTTATTAAGTCAAATGCAGTATTTCGAAATAATTTCCTAGCGTAGGCATGGCCTGAATGACCTACTGAGGTCGATACAGTGCAGCCAACAACCCGCCTGGCATGACGGGACATGTCCCTTTCCTACTGCTCCGTGTTGGGGGATAGTGAAGATGACCCCAGCTGCACAGACACTGACTCATGAGCACCACAGTTTGTGCACAGCTGGGCAAAATGGCCTGCATGTGTGCACTGAAATGGCTGGACATGTTCACTGCCTCTTCAATTTTAAAGTCAGGTCGACCTCTGTAGGAAGTTTGTATTGGGTTGTCTTTTTTATTTGCACTCTGCTTCTGCCACTCAATACGTTCATTTTTTTAAATAAATTCATCTTTATTAGCTTACCACACACACTGCACAATGCATTGCGGCACTCAAAGCACCCGGCACTTGTAAGGACACTGTACCAGGGAATGCATTGGTTCAAGAAAACAACCAAGCCCATAGGAATATTTCCTGCCAGCTCAGCATGATCTGATCAGGAAAAGTTATTTACTTATTCCCACAATATAAGAATGAGGGGTCACCAAATGAAATTAATAAGTGGCAGGTTTAAGACAAACAAAAGGAAGCTTTTCTTCACTTAGCGCACAGTCAACCTGTGGAACTCCTTGCCAGAGGATGTGGTTGAAGGCTAGGACTTGAACAGGATTCAAAAAAGAGCTAGATAGATTCATGGAGGTTAGGTCCATCAATGGCTATTAGCCAGGATGGGTAGGGATGGTGTATTGGTAGCCTCTGTTTTTCTGGAGGTAGGTGACAGGAGAGGGATCATGTGAGGATTACCGGTTGTGTTCTCTCCCTCTGGGGCATTGGGTATTGGCCACTGTCAGCAGACAAGACACTGGGATAGATGGACCATTGGTCTGACCCAGTACGGCCGTTCTTATGTTCTTATGATCCATCCGTTCGGTGAAAGACACTGAATGTGCAAATGGATGTGCACCGAGTAGAACACAAATCCTAACAACCCAAACACCCTTCCGGGCCAGGGCATAGTCAAGAGCTCTGTCGAAGGCTCCCACCAGGGCATGGATCCCTGAGGAACTCTTGTGATGGCTCTCGTGCCGGGCGGCACACACACAGCAGCCAGCCGCTCCCCCTCCACTCTGGCAGCAACTTTCCCCCCTTCACCTCACAGCGAGGGTGACCACTGGGGAGGGGCACTGGTCACGTGACCGCCTCTCCCATGTGACTTCTCCCCGCGCCACCCCTAGCCCGGGGATGGCCGGGACAACCCCTTCTACAATAGGCCTTGGGCCCCACCCCGACACCACCTCTTCCCGCTCTTTCCCCGCCTCTGCTCTGCCCCCTACCCACTTTTTCCCCCCAAGCGCCTTCCCCCAAGAGATGTGGCCTGGGAGACCAGGGGGGCCTGGCACCAAAGGCAGGAATTCGCCCCCCCCAGCTCACTCACCCCCCTGGCTCCCAGCCATGTCATTCCGTGTCCTGCCCGTGAGTGCGGGGAGTGGTTCTGTGCCCTCATCCCAGCGACATGGTCAGGAGCCAGGCACGAGAATGGGTTAGGGCTGCATGGCTCCACATCTTGCTGCTGCCAGTGGTGGTGACTGGGGGGTGGTCTGAGCTTGGCTGCAGGCTTCAGTCTCCTCCCCCGCTGGTCCCCTAGGCTGCCCAGAGGCTCTGGCCCCTTGCCCCTCCCTCCCACAGCATTTGGAGGGCATGTGCCACTGCCTCACGGATATTGGACAACGAACATCACTGGGATATTTTTCAGACTCCAATCAAGTCCTGAAAGTGAACACCGCCAGCGTCCCTTCAGTCTACAAAGGACACATTCAGCTGCCATTCTGCACTGGCTGGGGTGGCTATTGACTCTTTCCTTGGAGTGTCGAGGTGGCCAGTGTATGGCTTCCTCACCCAGGAGACCCAGAATCCCTCTTGGCATTTCAGTGTCACCAGAGGTAATCCATCCGTCAGGACACATCGTCCCTGCTTCCTGCTTTTGGAACAGTCTTGTGTCCTTAGCATCAGGCGCTTTTCCTGACCAGCTTTGGCCCGCGCTCATGAGTGTCCCTGGTTACCCAGCTATACTTGTGTAACCCTGGAAAAACATCGCTTTCTGTGAGCTACCAAGCCCTGCAGTTATTAAATCGTTTGTTTGTGGGCACTGTTGGGGCCTCATGTTGGCAATGCAAATCCTCGCCAGATGCATTTGTCTCAAGCATATTGTCAGCATGGGGCGTTGTGCGGTGGCTCTTGAGAGCCACCCACAGTTGACGTAAGTAACACAGTATCAACCTCACTGTGGCCATGTCTTCACTAAACAGAAGATCGACGCTGCTGAGATCAATCTTCTGGAATTTGATTTAGCGGGTCTAGTTTAGACCCGCTAAATCGAACTCAGAGAGCGCCCCCATCAGCGACTGATACTCCTACTTTTGCGAGGAGTAAGGGAAGCCAACGGGAGCATTTGCTCCCATTGGCCTCCTGCTGTGGCGACGGCGGGGAAACTCAAAACAAGGTACGTCGACTCCAGCTACATAATTAACGTTGCTGGAGTTGCGTATCTTGCTTCGACCTTCCCCTTTAGTATAGACCTGGCCTATGTGGATAGTGACCATATGCTGCTCAGGGAGGTGATGTTATTAAGTCTGTGTAAAGAGGCATTTACCGTAGTGGACGCCAAATTTAAGTGACGACACTTCCCTAGCCAGGTGACCTAACTATGTAGTGTAGACCAGGCCTGGGACAATCCTTCCCAGACATACACTATGAACGTTCCAGGAGTGAATGTTGAACAATTTAGAGAGGAAGGAATTTTTAATCGGCCTGTTTAAAATGTTGTTTTGGGTTGGTTTGGCTCATATTTAGCTTTGATCAGGGGAGAAAGGAAGTCTTGATTGCCATTCATCCTCCTGCCCCTTCAGTGAAGCTGAGAGAACTAACCTCTGAGTCATCCACAGATCCTTCTGCAATCGCTGGGACAGCCAGAGCTGACGTCCCACGTATTTCCAAGTTACAAGAACAAGCAGAGGAAACCACACCTCTTTGCACAGTCCTAATGCAACCGGAAAGACCACCAGTCCCACTATCTATGTATATATATTTTTAGAGTGCATCTGTCTGAATGAGTGTCTAGGGTTGCCAGATGGTTTTAACAAAAATACCGGACACACTTGATAAAAATTTGTTGACCAAAAAAAATATACATGATATGGGAAGTTTATTGATGACAATCTACATTACATTTTATAATCTACATTATATAATCTACATTATATTTTACATTAGATTCTGCAGCTTTTATCAATTTTTAATTTTTCAAAAACTCATCTTTTGCTTCCAAACAAGTGAAAAGTATATTAAAAAAACCCACAAAGTTGACTTCTTACTGACTCAACATTCAATCTGTTGCGTTCGTCAGTCCGTAGATTACCCATGACACTAAAAATTCTTTTCACACCGGCATTTGACACAGGAATTGAAACAGACTATTGAGCCTATTTTAATAAATTTGGAACAGCAGGTTCTTTGCTAAAAAAATATTCCTTACCTAAAGAGAGCGCTGCGAGATACGAGAAAGATGTAAACTAGACGAAGGTCAACACTGTCATGAATTGTATATTTATAAAAGGAAAATATTTAGCACTACTGCGTAGTTGCGTACTGCCTGGCTCACACGGTGTGAGCGTGTCTACCAGCCAGGCAGTACGCAACTACGTACTGATACGCATACCCAAGCAGCGAATCAGCAGAGTAGCACATAGCGCAGGCCTAGAGAGTGAGCGAGAATACTTGTGCACAAGTCATGTCATAACATGATACTAATAAAACTTACTTAGAAAATCCCAGACATTTCTATGTCCGGTTTTTTCTCAATTTGTTTCCCAGACAGAAAGCTCAAATACCGGATTGTCTGGTTTTGAACCGGACACCTGGCAACCCTATGTGTGCCTGTCTGCCAGTCTGTTTGTTCAAGAACTCCTCCTATATGGTAAGAGCTAAGAACACCAAATTGTGTAGGCAGCTTCCTCTTTTAATGGAAAGCAAGCTCTGGGCTTGGTTGTGCCAGGACAATTGGAAGCCCTGGGAAAAGGACTGTTTTCCATAACACACAAAGGGAGGGGCTGCTGCTCGGAGGGACATGATATGAGAGTCTCTGAAACCTGTCCCTTCTGGGATGTGAGGGAGACCCTGGCACACATACGTACCTTGAGTGCACCAGGCTGCAGCCCCTCTTGCAGCTGCCCTTCTCCCTTCACTTATCTATGTACACCCCACCCGTTACCTCCTCGGCATCCTCCTCCTAGCCATGGCCAAGGTGGCCCTTCATAGCACCTGGAAGCGGAGTTTGGCTGAGGGGGCCTGCGACTGTGGGGCCTGCTTTCATTCTTTCCACTTATGCATTCAGCTGGAGTTCCTCTGGGTGGTGTCCATTAGCTCCCTGGATGCTTTTGCACAGTCAACCTGCGGAACTCCTTGCCAGAGGATGTTGTGAAGGCCAGGATTTTAATAGGGTTCAAAAAAGAGCTAGATAAATTCATGGAGGTTAGGGCCATCAATGGCTATTAGCCAGGATGGGGAGGAATGGTGTCCCCATCACTCAGAACTGCCTGCTGGTGATCACCTGGTGGGTAGCGACCTACCAAAAGGATGTGGACACATTGGAGTGGGTCCAGCAGAGTGCAACGAAAATTATGAGGGGGCTGGAGCACATGACTTATGAGGAGAGGCTGGAGGATTGGGGCTTGTTTAGTCTGCAGAAGCGAAGAGTGAGGGGGGATTTGATAGCAGCCTTCAACTACCTGACGGGGGTTTTCCAAAGAGGCTGGAGAGAGGCTGTTCAGAGGGTGGCAGATGACAGAATGAGGAACAATGGTCTCAAGTTGCAGTGGGGGAGGTCTAGGTTGGATATTAGGAAAAACTTTTTCCCTAGGAGGGTGGTGAAGCGCTGGGATGGGTTCCCTAGGGAGGGGGTGGAATCTCCATCCCTAGAGGTTTTTAAGTCCTGCCATGAGGGCAGGGGACTGAATTTGATGATTTCTCGAGGTCCCTTCTAATTCTAGTGTTCTAGCATTCTCTGATTCTAAGTCCCAGCTTGACAAAGCCTTGGCAGGGGTGATTGAGTTGGGGTTGGTTCTGCTTTGGGCCAGGGGTTGGACTCGATGGCCTCCTGAGGTCTCGTCCCACCCTAGGATTCTATGATTCTATGTTGAGACCCTCTGGTTTAATACAACAGAGAAAGCTGTTGTATCAAGAGTGAAATTTCCACTTGCCTCTATCTTGTGCATAGGTAAGGATCCAAGTCCTCTACCCCAGGAGCAAGGAAAGACACACAATGAAAAGCAGAGGACTTGGTTGGTCTATCACATCCTCTTCCCCAGTGTTCCTTGTAAGCTGAGTGCTTGGGCAGTCCCCCACATCAGGAGAGATTCTAATGCCACTCAGCTGATTAGCAGAGTACCCACAGCTGGCAGTCTGCGTTTCTACTAGTGGTGCACATCTGCACTTACCTTGGTGCACAGAAAAAAAATCATTCTGCACATGGATGGAAAACATTAAAGGGAACATTGCTCTTCCCCAAAGATTCACTCTCTGTCTGCCTGACTGCAGATATTAACCTGCCATAGTACCTTTCTCCATCAAGCCGTCCGATTTCCCTGTCTGACTGAACGCATGGGTCTCAGCATTTGCTTAGAATTTTGCCAGACAACAGTGTGAATTTGGCCCCAGTAAGATCTATAGGTTTATTGGTGGGTGGGTGGGGGGAGTTGTTTTGTTTTTACCCATTCAGAGCAAGCCCCTCTGAAATTAAACTGGCAAATTAAACATTCAAGAATCTTCTCCAGCAAGGTCATGAGCAATCAGTTTCACCTAGACCTGTTTCCCGAGCATTCAGATTAGCTACAGATGTATTGCCAACGATGGAGACACACTCTTGGGGAATAGTTTATTCCTTCCTTCCTTTAGTATCTTGTTTATCACACGCTCAGTGTTTGCCTAGTAGAAAAGCGTGTGATATTTTAATACTTGTTGGTCAAGATTCTTCCTTCAGCTGCTCCTTGAAAAAGTCCCTGAAGCCCTGCTTGTACCATGAAGCACCCTGAATGCAACACACCTGACTTTGCTTTTGCTGCTGTCTGATAGCATGGAACTTGGATTGCCGGCATGCTGTGATTTTACGGCCCCTGAAATGCCCCTGATATGCCCTGCACATCTCCAATGTGACATAGCAGCTCAGAGTTCCAGTTTTCAGTTTCTGGTTTTACTCATGGCTAGTGTCTATTTCCGGCAACCTCTTCACTTCCTTGGCAAAGTGGCTTTTGAATGTATTTGTTGTGACAACACAGATTGCAGCAGGAATCGTTGCTTTCAGCAGCAGAGACATAAACCCCAAAGTTTAAAAAAACCTAGAAACCAAACCCAACGCAGAAGAGCTCTTTTTAAACAGAGCTGTCACCTGGGTTACCTGCGAAACATCACACCCCACTTCTGTTGCTGCCAAGAAGCGAGCCAGAGAGGAGATGGATCTGATAGGACAAGTTGCCTTTTCCAGTGGCCAGCATGTGAATTCTGGTTAAAAACTCTTTGCACTTTCTGTATTTTTTTTCAGGGCTTATTATTTAAAAGTATTCTTGGAGCGTTTCAAGCTGGGTTGGTGAACCAGTTGTTTTCCATTTGAGCCCAAACCCAGCGTCTCGAACAACACGCCATGTGGGGTTTATTTATTCTATGTCCCAGACAGCTCCGCTCGACTGTCTGTCTCACTGCGGTTGTAGCCTGCCATCCGCACAGCAAGCGGAGCACCTCACGCTGTAGAACATGCACAGAGGATCCACCCTCCAAAGGGAGGGAGCATTTTGCTTTGCGCATGTGGCCACTGTAGCAAAGCTTGGATGAAGTCAAAGGTCTTGTAGCCTGCTGTGGAAGCTGGAAATAGGTGAGCCCCAGCTCTAAGCTCAGAAATTAATTCAGACACAACACACAAGCCACGGGAAAAACACACAAAACGTGCGATGGGGAGAGAGCAGAAGAGTTAGGACAAAGGTTGTGAAACTAGGGTAGTGCAACCATGTGGAAAAACCCTGTACTGTCCCCTTCCCCCAACAGAGCAACTAACTTCAGAGACTGAACTACATTAGCAGATTTCTTTCTTTCTTTCTTTTTCTTCAGCCCAAACTTTCTTTCTTTCTTTCTTCAGTCCAAACTTTCTTTCTTTCTTTCAACTCCCTTGCTTGAATTTTCCAGTGATTTGGGGGAGATGGTAGGGGGGTGAAGATGGAGTGTAATAAAAGGGTAACACACAACTGCTGTTCATAACCTCTTTCTTTCCCAAGATCAGAGCCAGACCTGTGTCTGAATGACAAAAAATTAATTAAGAACATGGTCACATGGCAGTGATTAGGACCTCCAAAGTCCAAGTGGCTGAGACAGCTGTCTGAGAAAAGCCGCTTTGTTGAGGCGGTGCTAGTTTGAGTGCATTACCTAATGAGAAAGTTAGGGTTTAAAAACGATCCTCCAAACACCAGCTGCCCAGGAAATGCAGCACTCAGGCTGGCATTCTTACACAATAACCATCTCCTCATAGAGACATCAGCCAATCACATGGGCCTGATTCACCATTTCCAGGTGCAGACGTTCATACCAATGCAAACTGAATATAAAACATGGAGGCCGAGATCTTCAAAGATATGTAGGGCTCCTAATTCCAATTGGTTACAGTGGGAATTAGGCACCCTTGCTGATCTGAGCTGACATATTGCACAAGGTGCAGGCGAAAGATGTCTCTGGAGTTACTATGAATATTCATAGTCACACCAATTCATATGGTCATGGCAATTTTCTTCCACAATTTGATCTGAGGAAGTGGGTCTGGCCCACGAAAGCTCATCACCTAATAAATCATCGTGTTAGTCTTTAAAGTGCTGCATAGTCCTGTCTTTTGTTTCAGCTACACCAGACTAACACGGCTACATCTCTATTACTAAGAGGTGGTGGGGGGGGGGGCTGTCTTTGTAATGTGTAAGGTAATTAGCATCTAAATTAAGGCCCATTCGCAGTGTGTTGAATTTTAGTATAAAATACATTTAGATGCTAATTACCTTACACATTACAAAGACAGCCTCCCCACCTCTTGATATTTGTAGTAACTCCAGATTAGCCACTTAATTGACTCTGACAATAAACAATTTCCTCCTTCCTTGTCTCTTCCTCGTCCCCTCGCCCCCCCACCTTCTGCAGTTGATTCGTTACTGTATAATTTGTTTACTCCTTCATTGTATCCCTTTTGTTATATAATGGTCATGCCGATTCACTTTCAGAATATGATCTGAAGAAGTGGGTCTGCCCCACGAAAGCTCATCACCTAATAAACCATCTTGTTAGTCTTTAAAGTGATACATGACTGCTTTTTTTGTTTTACCACGATCAGACTAACACGGCTACCTCTCTGTTACTTATTACCCTGGGCTACCCTCGTAGGTGTCCTGAAAGCCACAGAGAAAATCATTTATTGGGCTTGTCAGATCTGCTCTAGGCAGGTTCTTAGATGGAGTCTTTTTTGAGCAGGGCGTCTCAGAGCCCTTTAGAGAAGTATCATTCAAAGAATGGGATTAGGGTTGCCAGATGGTTTCAGCAAAAATACCAGACACACTTGACATTACATCACAATCTACATTAATCTTATCTAGAAAATACCGGACGTTTATATTTTCTCAATTTGTTTCCCCAACAGAAAGCTCAAATACTGGACTGCCCGGTTCAAAACCGGACACCTCACCACCCTAAATGGGACTCCCCAAAAGGCACACAATGGGGGAGGGGAGAGTTGGCCACAGAAATGGAGGTGATGCTGGAGAGGCAGTGTGGCCTAAGGGATAGGCCCTTGGCTGTAAGTCAGGAGACCAAGGTGCTAGGCCCGGCTTCGTTGGTGACCGTCTTCGTTGGGCAACCCACGCCACCATTTCCGTGCCTCAGTTTCCCCTCTCTTTGTCCTGCCTTTCTTCAGGGTGTGGGGGCTTGTCTCTAAGCCTGAGGCTTCTCCTAACCCAAATCGCTGGCAATGACAGTAACTGGGAAGAACCCAGGCGTGGGTGCTGCACGCAGGGCTAGGTGGGAGGGGGGGCTCTGCCTGGCCCCCCAGCAGCAGAGAGACACGCCCTGAGGCCCTTGCACGGTGCATCACAGCATCACCCCTGGCCAGCAAAGAAAAACTACAAGTCCCAGCGGGCTTTGCGCTGGCCCTTCGGGGGGGGGGGGCCCTCCGCTCTGACGCAACAGTGTGGGCGGAGCGGTCCGCGAGTGGGGGGGGGATCAGCCCCCTCGGTGAGCAGGGGCTGCTGGGACTTGTAGTTCGGGGCAGGGCCATGGACGGGTCGCGCAGCGGCGGCTCCTGGCTGGGGGAGATCGGTGAGTCCTGCGGGGGGGCGGGCTCTGCTCCCAGGGGAGGGGGTGATTTGGGGCAGGGGCTTGCCCCCCACCAGAATAGGGGTGCAATGGGGGGAGCGGGCCGTGCTATCCAGGAGGGGGGGCTGCCTGCAGCGAGGGGGGGGGATTTGGGGAGCCCTGCTCCTTGGGAAGGAGGGAGGGGGCCTTTGGGGTCCAGGGGCTGCTCGCTAGAGAGGGCCCTGGCCCAGGGGTGATGGGGGAGGAATTTGAATCCCCCCCCAACTGGTCCGGGGGGGGGCCTCCTGTCCCCATGAGCACAGGGCCACTTGGAGCAGAATAAAGAAAATTGCACGCCCAGGTGCCTTTCCCAGGCCGCCGAGGGCGTGCACCTGCTGCGGGAGGCGGTGGCGGCAGGGAGTCGTCGGACAGGTGCCGCGACCGGCAGGGACTCCGCTGTGTGAGCTGCGGCCGCTGCCAGGCGGCGAGAGCGGCCGGGTGGCACGGTCCCCTGTGTCCCTGGTGCTCCCACGTGCATCCAGGCAACCGCGTGCCGGGCTAGCTTGCTCCCACGTGCATCCAGGCAACCGCGTGCCGGGCTAGCTTCCCAGGAGCGGGGCGGTCCGACCTGTGCCCCACAGACCCTCGCCTTGAACCCCAGGCGGTGCGTTTGCCTTCTCTGCCCCCCCAATGACCCTCGGCCCCCTTCCTTGCCTCTGGGGCCGTGCCGCTCGCTAGCAAACCACCCACCCTCCCCTCTCGTGCACCCTGCAGTAAAACAAGAGCGCAACGAACGCAGCGTAGAAGTGTGCCGCGAAGACCCTGGTACCACAAGACCCTGGTACCGCAATGCCCCCCAGGGGGTAAATGCATCGTGTGATTCCACTGCCGCGACCATCACGTGTCGGCTGCTTTCCATTTAGCAGGGGCGCTTCAATCCAGTAGCAGGTGCAGCTGGAAATTTCCCGGGGGGGCCCCGTCCTGCCGAGGACGTGGGCACCTCCCCGGGCTACGTGCAGATACACACCCTCCCTGCACGCACATATGGGGTGTGCCAGCTCATGCTGTCTGGAGGGTGCCGTTTGGTGGCCTGCGGAGGTGCCGTGCAAGGGTGTGAGCGGCCCCCCCCCGAAAAAGTCAGCGCGCCCCAAAAGGCATTGATTAAACCCCCCTGCGAGACAGGCTTGCCACCTCACTGTAAATCTCTTCCCCAAGCCTGGCCCCAAAGAGCGGTTGCTTCTCAGGGCTATATGGGCCTTCCCGCATGGGCCCTATAGCACGTGGCTGCCCATACAAGCCGCCTGTATACCCACAGCCCACGCAGGCTTCCCTTCTGCCTTTACCAGCACTAATCTGCGCAGGGGCCAGGTGGGATGATGTCTGAAGATGAGCAAGAATTGCACGAAAGTACAGCAGCGTGGACTGAAAACACCATTCCAGTTCATACCCCTGGCTGCTTTCCCAAGAATTCGGGGCATGTTGCCCCGTGTGCGACAGAAGCAGAATGTGTCCTCTTACAGGGCAGCACTTCTAAACTGAAAATGGGCTTTTTGGCACGCGCCACCAACTCTGGGAGGAAATCACACAGAGACAGAATGGCCTTTTTGTTTCGTACAGCAAACCTTTCCACAATAGGACAGGTCGAACCTCTCTAGGCCGGCCTCTCGGTATTTAACCGGTGCCGAACCAGTGAATTTGTTGAACCACGGAAGGTCAATGTTTAGTGGCATCACCAACACTTCCACTGCATGCTGGGCTCTCAGAAGACACTTAGGCGTAAATTAGAGCTAAAGAACAGCACAGAACACAGAGAGCCGGGACTAGTGGCTGTAAACAAACTTTATGGGACCACGGGAAACTTGGCCACACCCATGATGGGATTGGTCCTGCCTTGGGCGGAGGGCTGGATTTGATGACCTTCTGAGGTCTTTTCCAGCTCTCTGGTTCTATGATTCTATGATTCATGATAAGCGGGCATCCTGATGGGCCTGTCCACGGATGTTGCCAGCCCAGAAAATGTCAACCTGTAACACTGCCAACTCAACCCCTTCACCCACAGGTTGCGACACGTTTGTCAATGAGCAAGTCTGTCAACTGCAACTAGTTTGTCAACCCCTGTATTCTAGCTTTAAGGCACAGGGGACCGGGAGCACCGAGAAGTGAAAGCAATGTCCCCAATAGCAGAGGTGGGACGAGTACTCCAAATTCCTCACTTCCTACTCAAGCCACTAGCCTCCTCACTTCTCCTCCCAACAAGGCTCCTTATCGCCAACCCGCAGACTCAGTCGCGGTCTCTCCTGTCTCCCCAGGCTTCTGGGCCGATAGGACGCCGGTTCACGAAGCGGCCCGGCGGGGGGAACTCCTCCAGCTGCAGCAGCTGATAGCGAACGGCGCCTGCGTGAACCTGCTCACCTACGACGCGATCACCCCCTTGCACGAGGCCAGCCTGCGAGGCCAGACGCAGTGCGTGGAGCTCTTGCTCTCCGCAGGGGCCCAGGTGTGTGATCGATTTGGGTGCAAACTGCCCCCTCCCCCTCATGGAGACCTGTATGGTGTGTTCGTTAGGTTATACAGATTGAACCTCCCAAATCTGGGACTCTCTGGTCCGGCACCATCTGTGGTTTGGCAGGGCCACGGATGTTGCTTGACCAAAGAGCCCTGGAGACGGCAGTGGGAGACAACTTGGGGGGCTGGGAAACTCAGGCCGGATCAGCAGCGTCTGGGGAGCCCCTAACCTGTCCAGGGAACCCCCGATGTTAACAGGGCCAGGTGTAGCTGGGGAACCCCCTCCCTGGTAGGGTCAGCTGGGCCAGGCAGCGAGGAGTTCTGGCCCCAGCTGAGGAACCCCCAGCTGCAGAGGGGCTGCCGGCGGTGGGAGGTCCAGCCAGGGAAGCCCAGGGAATTGCCAGCTGCAGCGGGGTCTGCCCTAGCAGAGGGGCGGGAAACCCCGGGGAACACCCTGAAGCCTGGGGGACACCCTGAGGCAGCAGGGCTGCAGTGGCCAGGCGGTCCCGGCTGGGAGCCCTGGGGGGCTCTGAGGCAGCCTGTGGGCAGCAGGGAGCATTAGAGCAGTCAGGGCAAAGCAGGCAGCCCCAGGGAGCGGAGCCTGGGAGTGGGGCAGCCAGCAGGGAAGCACTGACCTCCTCTGGTCTGGCAAACTCCCTGGTCCAGGACAGCTCAGGTCCCGAAACTGCCGAACCAGGGAGGTCCAACCTGTACTAGAGGATTTACCCCGCGTTGCTCAGGTCCTTAACTCAAATATGGGATGGGAGGGGGGTGGGCACACCCCCAGCCAGCCCCTTTCACTGTATGGTTTTATGTGTCCCTGTATGTGGGGGGGGGGGCAGCGCCCACACACACAATCAAACCCTGACCTTGCTTTAAGTTAGGATCAGAGGAAGCTGCCTCCTGAATTTGGTGGTGCTAGCTCTTCCCGTTTAGGTCAGGAGTTCTTGCACAAACAGATGGACGGACAGACGGCCTTGCTGGCTCTCCCGCTCACCCACAGCCAGGCTCACAAATATACAGTCACTCACACGATTTCATAGAACACGGTTTTCTAGGACTGTGGTCGGTGCATTTCGTAAGAATTGCAGCATTTCTACAAATCCCATTCAGGAAGTTACATCCTGCCCCTGAAAGCAGGGATGTCAAATCCCGTTTCATCGATTAACTTGTTAACCGATGAAGTGGGATCCCAGAGGGGGGAGCGGTGCTCCTGCCTGACTATAGAGCAGCCCCCAGCCCACAGATCGGCTGGCTCCAAGCTCCTGGTGGGACTGCCCGTTCTCCCGGCCCCGCATGTGGCCGCCAGCTCATACCCTGGTCTGGTTCTTGTAGACTCCCCACAGAGTCTTGGCATTTTACAGACTCACATAAGAACGGCCATACTGGGTCAGACCAAAGGTCCATCTAGCCCAGTACCCTGTCTGCCGACAGTGGCCAATGCCAGGTGTCCCAGAGGGAGTGAATCGAACAGGTAATGATCAAGCGATCTCTCTCCTGCCATCCATCTCCACCTCTGACAAACAGAGGCTACGGACACCATTCCTTACCCATCCTGGCTAATAGCCATTGATGGACTTAACTTCCATGAATTTATCTAGTTCTCTTTTAAACCCTGTTATAGTCGTAACCTTCACAATCTCCTCAGGCAAGGAGTTCCACAGATTGACTATGTGTTGTGTGAAGAACTGCCTTTTATTTGTTTTAAACCTGCTGCCTATTAGTTTCACTTGGTGGCCCCTAGTTCTTATATTATGGAAACAAGTAAATAATGTTTCCTTATTCACTTTCTCCACACTGCTCATGATTTTACAGACCTCTATCATATCCCCCATTAGTCTCCTCTTTTCCAAGCTGAAAAGTCCCAGTCTCTTTAATCTCTCCTCATATGGGACCCGTTCCAAACCCCTCATCATTTTAGTTGCCCTTCTCTGAACCTTTTCTAATGCCAGTGTATCTTTTTTGAGATGAGGAGACCACATCTGTACGCAGTATTCCAGATGTGGGCGTACCATGGATTTATATAAGGGCAATAAGATATTCTCCATCTTATTCTCTATCCCTTTTTTAATTATTCCTAACATCCTGTTTGCTTTTTTGACTGCTGCCGCACACTGCGTGGATGTTTTCAGAGACCTATCCATGATGACTCCAAGATCTCTTTCCTGATTAGTTGTAGCTAAATGAGCCCCCACTCTCATGAAATTTAATGTGGATAAGTGTAAAGTAATGCACATTGGAAAAAATAACCCCAATTATACGTACAGTATGATGGGGGCTAATTTGGCTACGACAAATCAGGAAAGAGATCTTGGAGTTATCGTGGACAGTTCTCTGAAAACTTCCACGCGGTGTGCAGCGGCGGTCAAAAAGGCAAATAGGATGCTAGGAATTATTAAGAAAGGGATAGAAAATAAGACCCAGAATATCTTACTGCCCCTGTATAAAACTATGGTACGCCCACATCTTGAATACTGTGTACAGATGTGGTCTCCTCACCTCAACAAAGATATTTTGGCCTTGGAAAGGGTTCAGAAAAGGGCAACTAAAATGATCAGGGGTTTGGAACAGGTCCCATATGAGGAGAGGCTAAAGCGACTGGGACTTTTCAGTTTGGAAAAGAGGAGACTGACGGGGGATATGATAGAGGTATATAAAATCATGAGTGGAGTGGAGAGGGTGAATAAAGAAAAGTTATTCATTAGTTCCCATAATATAAGGACTAGAGGACACCAAATGAAATTAATGGGTAGCGGGTTTAAAACTAATAAGCGAAAGTTCTTCTTCACACAGCGTGTAGTCAGCCTGTGGAACTCCTTGCCAGAGGAGGCTGTGAAGGCTAGGACTATAATAGAGTTTAAAGAGAAGCTAGATAATTTCATGGAGGTTAGGTCCATAAAAGGCTATTAGCCAGGGGATAAAATGGTGTCCTTGGCCTCTGTTTGTCAGAGGCTGGAGATGGATGGCACAAGACAAATCGCTTGATCATTGTCTTCGGTCCACCCCCTCTGGGACACCTGGTGCTGGCCACTGTCGGCAGACAGGCTACTGGGCTAGATGGACCTTTGGTCTGACCCAGTACGGCCATTCTTATGTTCTTACGTTCTCACCTTTCTGTGTCTTCAGCCGAGCTATCAAAGCGACCTCAGGAGCGGCAGGAAAAGGAACTGGGGTGGATTCTCTGGCAGGTTTTATCTTTTACGGCCACGTTCTTTCCAATACTTCCCAAAGCTCTCTTCCGGGGACAGAAGGCCTGGTGAACCGTAGTGCGCCGGGGCCGTCCTCACGCCAGGCCGGCGGCAGCATGGCTGGTCAGCGCGAGCAGGGGGAGTGGTGAGGGCCCAGTCAGTAGCATGCAGCCACCCTTTAGGCAATACTGTCTTTCTGCCTCCGAGGTGGATGCCAGGAACATCGACGGCAGCACTCCTCTTTGCGACGCATGCGCCTCGGGCAGCGTCGAGTGTGTGAAAGTGCTCCTGTCCCATGGGGCGAAGGTGAATCCTCCGCTCTACACGGCGTCCCCTCTCCACGAAGCCTGTATGAATGGTGAGCCAGGGCGAGCCGGCGGGTCGATGCCTTGGGCGCCCACACCCGGGGCAGCTTCAATGGGCCGGAAAGGCCCATCAGCCCCGGTCTACACGAGGGAGTGATTTTGAAATCACCCCCCCCCCCCCATTTCAAAAGAAGAAGCGGCGTGTCCACACTCCCAACCCCGTTATTTCGAAATCGGGACTCCGGCTTTCCTCGGGGAATAACTCTCATTCCGAAATCGTGATTTCGAAAGAGCGGCCGTGTAGATGCGCCGGTGCCGCTATTTCGAAATAACGATTCCCCAGAGTCATTCGAAGTAGTGACTCCCCAGGGCTTCCTGGGGCTCTAAGTCGAGGTAGTGTGTCTACACTAATGAAGTCTTCCTCCGACTCATTTTGAGGCTTCCCCGTAGTGGGGACGCACTAGTTCAATTTTGTTATTTTGGGAGTTATTATTTCGAATGTAGTTATTTTGAAATAATTAAGAACATAAGAACAGCCAGACTGGGTCAGACCAAAGGTCCATCCTGCCCAGTACCCTGTCTGCCGACAGTGGCCAATGCCAGATGCCCCAGAGGGAGGGAACACAATAGATAATCATCACATGATCCCTCTCCTGTCATCCATTTCCAGACAAACAGGCTAGGGACACCATTCTTACCCATCCTGGCTAATAGCCATTGATGGACCTAACCTCCATGAATCTATCTAGCTCTTTTTTGAACCCTGTTCAAGTCCTAGCCTTCATCACATCCTCTGGCAAGGAGTTCCACAGGTTAACTGTGCGCTGTGTGCAGAAAAACTTCCTTTTGTTTGTTTTAAACCTGCTGCCTATTAATTTCACTTGGTGACCCCTAGTTCTTATATTGTGGGAATAAGTACAGGCGGCCCCCGACTTGCAACGTGATCAGTTCCTGGGGAAGCATCGCAAGTCGGGGGCATTGTAACTCAAACCCGCATTTACAATAGGTGCTGTGCGCTGTCGTAACTATGGGCCGAGGACACAAGTCGGGGGTTTTCGGCCCCTTCGCACTTACAAAAATGGTCGTAAGTGCGGGGGGTCGCAACTTGGGCCATCGTAAGGCAGGGGTTTTCTGTAAATAACTTTTCCTTATTTACTTTTTCCACACCCGTCATGATTTTATAGACCTCTATTCTCTCCTGCCTTAGTCTCCTCTTTTCTAAGCTGAAAAGTCCAATAGTTTCCTAGTGTGGACATACCCTAAGATTCTGTTGCTCATCAGACTATCACTGCTGGAAAATATCCCCCGCCTTCTCAGTAGCTGTGCTATGAGGGCCCATTGTGCTCCCTCCGAGGTCAGAATGAAAAGCTCTGCAGGACGGGGCAAATGAAGTAATTGTACGTAAGGCTCTTGGACACCATGTGATGAACACAGCAGAAAGTCCTAGCTAGGTACAGCTACTTCCATTAATTGTTTATGTAGCCCGGGCGGAGGCCATACACTGGGCCAGGGGTGAAAGTAACTTCAATTTCTTACAGGTACTGCCCTCTCACAACCCGCCCCCCTTGGAGGGGGGAGGGAGAGCTCAGCACAGAAGCGGGGGTACAACAGTACCTGTAAGAAATGTAAGTGGGGGGAGGAGTGCGGGGTCAGGGGCTTAGGGCAGAGGGTTCAGGTGGGGGGGTATGAGGAGGGGCTTAGGGCAGAGGGTTCAGGTGGGGGGGTATGAGGAGGGGCTTAGGGCAGAGGGTTCAGGTGGGGGGTATGAGGAGGGGCTTAGGGCAGAAGGGTTCAGGTGGGGGGTATGAGGAGGGGCTTAGGGCAGAAGGTTCAGGTGGGGGGGTATGAGGAAGGGCTTAGGGCAGAGGGTTCAGGTGGGGGGGTATGAGGAAGGGGCTTAGGGCAGAAGGTTCAGGTGGGGGGTATGAGGAAGGGCTTAGGGCAGAGGGTTCAGGTGGGGGGTATGAGGAAGGGCTTAGGGCCGAGGGTTCAGGTGGGGGGTATGAGGAAGGGCTTAGGGCGAGGGTTCAGGTGGGGGGGTATGAAGGAAGGGGCTTAGGGCCGAGGGTTCAGGTGGGGGGGCATGAGGAGGGGCTTAGGGCCGAGGGTTCAGGTGGGGGGGTATGAGGAGGGGCTTAGGGCCGAGGGTTCAGGTGGGGGGGGTATGAGGAGGGGCTTAGGGCCGAGGGTTCAGGTGGGGGGCATGAGGAGGGGCTTAGGGCCGAGGGTTCAGGTGGGGGGGTCATGAGGAGGGGCTTAGGGCCGAGGGTTCAGGTGGGGGGCATGAGGAAGGGCTTAGGGCCAAGGGTTCAGGTGGGGGGGGGTATGAGGAGGGGCTTAGGGCAGAGGGTTCAGGTGGGGGGGTATGAGGAAGGGGCTTAGGGCATGGGGTTGGGGGGTGAGGGGTACAACAGGAGTTAGAGCTGGGGACAGCGATGCAGGAGTCAAGGTTGGCATGTATGTGGGGGTCAGGGCAAGGGGTGTGTGTGTCGGGGGGGTACAGGAGTTAAGGTTGGGGTGTGTGAGGAGGGGGCTCAGGGCAAGGAGTATGACCATGGGGGGGTGCAGCAGTCAAGGTTGGGTAGTATGAGGGACTCAGGGCAGCAGGTATGAGGAGGGGGCTCAGGGCAGGGGGTGTGAGCATGGGGGGGTGCAGGAGTCAGGATTGGGGAGTATGAGGAGGAGGGTCTGGACAGAGGACTGAGTGAGTGGGGGGGTGCAAGGGTGACATTTCGGGGGGGGGGAGGCTGCAGCCGCACTTAACCCTGGTGGCTGTGAGTTCTTTCCTTTTTGCTGACTAAGGAGCCAGGCAAAGTGCAGAGCCTGTATCCTTCCTCCTCTGCCCTTCTCTGGGCAAGTGCGGCCGCAGCGCTTCCCCCCTCCCCCCCGAAAAGGTGGTGGGAGGGGAGGGCGGCACCAGACTGGGGCAGGCCCAGATGCCCACCCATCCCTACCCCGTCAGCTCCTCTAACCAACCAGGCAGTCTGCAGGAAGCCCAGGGAGCCGGGCTGGGAGCACCCTGCCCATCCCCCTGCAGCTAAATGCCCCAGGCGGCCAGTTTCTTGCCAGAGCGCCACACCAGGGCGCGTGGGCTTCCTTTCACCTCTGCCTCGGGCCCACCCCATGGCCCCTCCATGTGTCACATTCCCATCAAAATGTGGGTTGACGGAAGGTTGATCTGGAGTAGACACTGGAGTGGAACTCAAGACCGGCGATCAGTTCCCAGGTCTGGTGCTGACTCCCTGTGTGGCCTTGGTCACGTCTCTTAGTTCCTCTGCGCCTCGCTTTCCCCTCTGTACAGTGGGTGTAATAATACTGCCCTTAGCTTGTCCTGCGAGACGGTACGATGTCGCCCACTGTGAGGTCGGGGAGAGCTGTCGGTTTCTTAGCGCTTTTGCAAGCCTGGCTGGGACTCAAATAGATAAAGTTAAGCTCTTATTTTTCCAAATTCTTGCCGTGAGCCATCTTAGCCTGGTTAGGGGATTCAGTCCCTCCACCTTGGACCATGTACTGACAAGGTATAGTCCAGTTTATCTTCAGGGTTCAGAAAAGGGCAACAAAAATGATTAGAGATTTGGAATGGCTGCTATATGAAGAGAGGTTACAAAGACTGGGAGTTATCAGTTGGAAAAGAGGAGACTAAGGCGGGGATGTGATAGAGGTCTATGAAATCATGAGAGGCGTGGAGAAAGTGAATAAGGAAAATTTATTTACTTGTTCCCATACCATAAGAACAAGGGGTCACCAAATGAAATGAATAGGTAGCAGGTTTAAAACAAACAAACGGACGTTTTTCTTCATGCAGCGCACAACCTGTGGAACTACTTGCCAGAGGATGTTGTGAAGACCAGGACGTTAACAAAAAAAGAGCTAGATAAATTCATGGAGGACAGGTTTATCAATGACTACTAGCCAGGATGGGCAGGGGTGGTATCCTGCCCCGTTTGTCAGAAGTTGAGAATGGGTGACAGGAGAGGGGTCACTTGATGATTCCCTGTTCTGTTCACTCTCTGGGGCACCTGGCATTGGCCACTGTTGGCAGACAGGACACTGGCCTAGATGGACCTTTGGTCTGACCCAATATGGCCGTTCTTATGTTCTTGTGTGCACCTCTTCCTGTGGATAGCCATGCGATAGCCCGATAGATTTAGCCCAAGAGGGGGAATATCACACTCAAGTCTTTGTCCTTTGCATGGAAGGTCCCACATGTTAAATATGACACTCCTAGGGCAGGCCTGCACAGCACGGGCTAGCCAACCAGGTGAGCTTAGATCCACCTAGTGTGGGTAATTGTATCAGCACAACGCTGGTTTCAGTGTCGGTGGTACAGCCCTAGATACGTACCCGGCTCACAATATCTCTCTGAAGGCTGCATGGTGGTGTCTTCCGTGCTGGTTCCTGTGCAAGCTGGATTCAAGCTAGCGCAGGCTGGCTGCTCTGGCCTTGTTGCTCTAGGGCATAGGTTCCCAAACTGGGGGTTGTGAAGAAATTACGGGGGGGGAGGGGGGTAAGGCTGCCGCGAAGGCGATCCAGTCCCCCTTCCTCCCCCACCCCATTAATCTCCTCCCCTAAGAAAGAGTCCGGTCTGTGCAGCTCGGGTTGGCTGGGGCAGGTGGAGGATGGAGCATCCTGGACAGACTTCAAAATGGCTGCCTTAAAAGGGCAATGTCTGCTCTTAAAAGGGCAACTTTTTTTTTCTCAACAAGATTTGCTGCTTTTTGGGGGGGGGGGGAATGAGGGTTTCTCAAAAATCAAAAAGGGGGCATGATGACAAAAAGTTTGGGAACCACTGTTCTAAGGGGTATGAGTCTTGCTTAGAGTGCGGGAGGTCCTGGGTTCAAATCCTGGATGAGTTCCCGTCTTTAGCAACTAGCAGCACCAGGGTGGGTAGCTAGACCGAAGATTTTCTGCTTTGGGCAGGGGGTTGGGCTCTGTGGCCTCCTGAGGTCCCTGCCAGCCCTACGATTCCATGGTCTGTTGGTTCTGCAATGGAGGACTACTCTGATACAAAGCGCAGGGAAAGCCACCCTGCGTCCCACTGACTGGCTCTCTTCCCGCAGGGAGTTCGGAGTGCGTGCGGCTTTTGATAGAGGTTGGGGCCAAACTGGAGGCCCACGACTGCCACTTCGGAACGCCTCTGCACGTGGCCTGTGCCCGGGAGCATGTGGATTGCGTGAAGTTACTGCTCAATGCAGGTACGGCCCAGCCGAGCGGTTTGTGGCACGCGGTAGGAATATAGAAGAGTAGTCAACTCGTAGACTACCCAGTAAGTCTAGGCTTATCGGGTAGTCAAGTCAACTACTTCCCCCCCTCCCCCCCGCCTGCCTCTGTATCAGAGGCAGCAAGGGAGGGGGGAAGCAAGAGCCGGTGTGGGAGGGGAGCCGGCTTAAAAGCCGGTTCCCCCCAGCACTGTCTCTAGTGTGGAGGGGGCAGGGGAGGCAGAGGTGCAAGGGTCTGGGACAGCAGCATGGGGGCTGGGAAGGCTGCCGCGAAGTAGCCTCTGAGCTAAGACCCCCCCCACAGACAGGGGCTGCTGCCACCCCGCACTGCTGCCTCTGTATCAGAGGCAGCAGTGTGGGGCAGCCGGGGGCTCCTCGGGAGAGGGGCCGGGAGCGCTCTGGCTGCTGGCTCCGCCCCCGGAGCCTATCGAAGAGTCGCGTAACCGCTAAAATGTGATGTAGTTACACGACGATTCAATTACACGCCGTCTAACACCCCTAGTATTCACCTAGCTGCTCTCCGTCCCACCTCTTCCTGGTAGCTTGATGGAACAGCTACCAGGAAGAGGTGGGACGGAGAGCAGCCTTCTGGCTTGGGTTTATCTGTTCACGCTTTCTTAGCAGAAATGAGAATGAACACAATTTGGTCAGTGGTTGGTGGGCCCTGAAGGGTGTCTGGCTTCCCAGACCCCGCAATCCCAGCATAACTAGATGTTTCTGTTAAAAATGAAATAGTTAACAGTGTGACATCACAAATGGGCTTAAATTGCAGCAGGGGAGGTTGAGGTTGGACATTAGGAAAAGCTTCCTAGATGTCAGGGTGGTGAAACACTGGAATAAATTGCCTAGGGAGGTTACAGAAGCTCCATCACTGGAGATATTTAAGAGCAGGTTGGACAGACACCTGTCAGGGATGATCTAGATGGTGCTTGGTTCTGCCGTGAGGGCAGGGGACTGGACTCGATGACTCTTGAGGTCCCTTCCAGTTCTCGTGTTCTGTGAGTCTATGAGAGATGACGTACCCAGAGCAAAGTTGGCTGCATTGGGCCTTACTGCCGTCGTTTTGTTTATGCTCCCAGGGGCAAATGTGAATGCAGCCAAACTCCACGAGACGGCCCTTCACCACGCAGCCAGGGTGAAAAATGTGGATTTGGTAGAGATGCTGATTGAATTTGGAGGAAATGTTTATGCCCGGGACAACCGGGGGAAGAAACCGTCCGACTACACATGTGGGACGAGCCCAACGGCCAAGTGCTTGCAGTATTACGAAAGTAAGTGAGGCAAAGTCCCATCTCCCACCGCTGTGCTAGAACTTGTTTCCTCTTCAGCAGGCTGGTTCATCATCACGGTCCTTCCTGGCCTTAAACTCGATGCATCTTAGGGCTGCCATTTTCTCCCCATCTCATCATCTCCTTGTTCCTCATGGAATTGGACACGGAGCAGAAAAGGGCAACCGAAATGATTGGGGTGTTAAAAAGACGGGGACTGTTTAGCTGGGAAAAGAGACAGCTAAGGGAGATGTGACAGAGGTCTATAAAATCACAACTAGCATGGAGAAGGTAAATAAGGAAGTGTTGTTTACTCCTCACAACGCACGAACTAGGGGTCACCAAATGAAATTAATAGCAGGTTTAAAGAAAAACCAAAAAGAAGTATTTCTTCACACAAGCATAGAATCATAGGACTGGAAGAGGCCTCGAGAGGTCAGTCCAGTCCAGTCCCCTGCCCCCACATCAGGGCTAAGTTTTATCTAGATCATTCCTCACAGGTGTCTGTCTAACCTGCCCTTAAATATCTCCAGTGATGGAGATTCCACAACCTCGCAGGGCAATTTATTCCAGTGCTTAACCACCCTGACAAGAAGTTTTTCCTAATGTCCAACCTAAACCTCCCTTGCTGCAATATAAGTCCATTGCTTCTTGTCCTACATCAGAGGCCAAGGAGAACAATTTGTCTCCCTCCTCCTTGTAACACCCTTTTCGGTACTTGAAAACTGCTGTCATGTCCCCCCCAGTCTTCTCTTTTCCAAACTAAACAAACTCAGTTTCTTCAGCATTCCCTCATAGCTCATGTTCTCTAGACCTTGAATAATTTTTGTTGCTCTTTTCTGGACCCTCTCCAGTTTCTCCACATCTTTCCTGAAATGTGGCACCCAGAACTGGACACGATACTCCAACTGAGGCCTAATCAGCGCGGAGTAGAGTGGAAGAATGACTTCTTGTGTCTTGCTCACAACACTCCTGTTAATGCCTCTCAGAATCATGTTTGCTTTTTTGTAACAGGGTCACACTGTTGGCTCATGTTTAGCTTGTGGTCCACTCTGACTCCTAGATCCCTTTCAGCAGGACTCCTTCCTAGACAGCCGCTTCCCATTCTGTGTGTGTGAGACAAGTCAAGTATACTGCATCTACCGCTTCCCCCTATCCACAAGGTTTGTTACCCTGCCAAAGAAAGCTCTCGGGTTGGTTTGACGTGATTTGTTCTTGGCAAATCCAAGCTAACTCTTAGGGTAGGTCTACACTACGGGATAAGGTTGAATTACGATACGCAACTTCAGCTACGTTAATTGCGTAGCTGAAGTCAAAGGACCTTAACTCAGCTTTTGGTGCTGTCCACGCTGCAGGAAGTCGGGGGGAGCACGTTCTTCCTTCGACTTCCCTTACTCCTCATAGAAGCATCGACCGGAGCTCCCCTCAGTTCGAATTAGCATGTCTTCACTAAACCCGCTAATTCGAACCCTGGAAGATCGACAGCGGCAGCTTTGATCTTCTCTGTAGTGTAGCCATAGCCTTACTTATCACCTTATTATTGTCTAGATGTTTGTAAATTGTTTGCTTAATTATTTGCTCCATTATCATTCCTGGGACAGAAGTTGAGCTGACTGGTCTGTAATTCCCTGAGTTGTCCATATTTCTCTTTTTATAGATGGGCACTGTATTTGCCCTTTTCCAGTCTTCTGGAATCTCTTCTGTCTTCCATGAATTTCCAAAGGTAATAGCTAATGGCTCGTCCTCAGCCAGCTCCTTTGGGTATTCTGGGATGCATTTCATCAGGCCCTGATGACCTGAAAACATCTGATTTGATTATGCAATTTTTTAATTGTGCTTTTCCTATTTTAGTCTCTGATCCTACCTCATTTTCACCGGCATTTACTATGTCAGGCATCCAATCAGCACCAACCTTCTTGGTGAAAACCGGAATGGAGTCATTGAAAGTACCTCTGCCATTTCCACATTTTCTCTTGTTAGTCCCCCCCCCCCCTCCCCCCCACCCACACACACACAGTCCGTGAGTAACGGGCCTGTCTTGTCCTTGGGCTTCTTCTTGCTTCTGACGTCTTTATGGAATGTTTTCTTGTCACCTTTTATGCCTTTAGCTAGTTTGATTTTGTGCCTTGGCCTTTCCAGTTGTGTTCCTACGTACTTGTGTGGTTTGCTTATGTTCATCCTTTGTGATTTGGCCTCGTTTCCACTTTTTGCAGGACTCTCTTTTGATTTTCAGATCACCAAAGATCTCCTGGTTAAGCCAGGTGGCCTCTTGCCCTACAGTCTATCTGTCCTGCACAGTGGGATAGTTTGCTATTGGGCTTATATTAATATCTCTTTGAAAAACTGCCAGCTCTCTTGACTTGCTTCCCAGAGGATCTTACCTACCAACTCCCCGAGTTTGTTAACGTCTGCCTTCCTGAAATCCATTGTCTTCATTTTGCTGTTCTCCCTCCTACCCTTCCTTAGAATCATGAACTCTACCATTCCATGATCACTTTCACCCAAGCTGCCTTCCACTTTCAGATTCTCCACCCGTTCCTCCCTATTTGTCAAAATCAAAGCTAGGACAGCGCCCCCCATCCTCCCCCCAGTCACTTTCTCCACTTTCTGGAATAAAAAAAAAGGTCTACAATACATTCCAAGAACTTGTGGGATAATCGGTGACCTGCTTGTTGCTTTCTCAGCCAACGGAGGGGTAGTTGAAGTCCCCCATCACCGGCACATGCTGTGCTTTGGAGGATTTTGTTAGTTGTTTAAAAGAGCCTCGTTTTCCTATGGGGTGCTCCTTCCCGAGGCTCCGCCCCCCACTCCACCCCTTCCCCCATACCCCTCCCTCGCTCCGCCTCCTCTTCCAAGACCCTGCCCTCACTCTGCCTCTTCTCGCCCCACCCCCTCCCTGAGTTCCCCACCCACTGGTCTCTGGACTCCGCCCTCCTCCAGTCCCCTCCCTGAGCCACCAAACAACTGTGGCTGGTAGGTGCCGAGGAGGCTGGTTTTTCCCACGGATTCCATGGAATCGACGTCCGTGGTCTGCAGAGAGTTCCGCGCCGGGCAGAAAGAAGTGGCTCGTGCTGAGCTGACACAGTGACGCCGCCGGTCTTTCGTATCGTTGCAGAAACGCCGCTGAGGCTGTCGCAGCTCTGCAGGGTTAGCCTGCGGAAAGCCGCCGGCCAGCAGGGGCTGGCGAAGATTGCCAAGTTAAATATCCCTCGGCCATTGAGGAAATACCTCTCCTACAACTGACCGGAAGAAGGTGACGCCGAATGATGATATCGTTAGACCCACCGAATGAAGTCCCTTGTCTCTCCCTCCCTCCCCCTTCCCATCAGAAGCCCCTTTAATTTAAGTTCATTGGTGTAAATACTGTTTCTGTGGCAGCCTTCCCTCCTCCCCCACCCCGCCCGTGTCGCTGAGGGTATGTCTAGATTACATACCTCTGCCGACAGAAGCATGAAAAATAGGCTACCCGACATAGTCAATGAAGCCGGGATTTAAATATCCCCGGCTTCATTAAAATAAAAATGGCCGCCGTGCTGTGCCAGCTCAGCTGATCGTCGGCATAGTGCGGCAGTCAAGACGCGGATCGGTCGACAAGGGAAGCCTTTGTCGACCGCTCCGTTATGCCTTATGAAACACGGTTTACAGGAGTGGTCGACAAAGGCTTCTCTTGTCGACCGATCCACGTCTTGACTGCCGCGCTGTGCCAAAAATCAGCTGAGCCGGCACAGCATGGCGGCCATTTTTATTTTAATGAAGCCGGGGATATTTAAATCCCGGCTTCATTGACTATGTCGGGTAGCCTATTTTACATGCCTCTGTCGGCAGAGGCATGTAATCTAGACATACCCTGAGAGTTTTGACAAAGACACTAGCTAAGATCATGTGTAGGTCCAGGCTTTTTGCTCGTCATCTTTTTACACTGGACCTCCTGCCAAACTGCTCCCTCCATTGGAGTCTATCCTGCATTGCCTTGTGTTCGTGAAGGGTAACTGCACCCGACAAGGGGCTAATTATCTGGGTGCCCTCATTAGACCCACATTTCACTTTTAGGCCAGCAGTTGCCCTAGCAAAGCCAGCGGGCAGCCCCCAAGTCATGCCATGTAATCCTCTGTGGGCCTCATCCAAGCCCATGAAAATCGCTGGGTGTCTTTCCAGTGATTTTTGCAATTCTCCACCAGAAAATGTCATGCTGATCAGAAGCACACAGGATCTTTATGGGGAAAAAGGCAACATGCCGCGATCACTGAGAACACAACGGCAAAGCAGTTAGCATATGCTTACATAGACACACACACACACTGTCCTGCCAATCGATGTTATACTTACCAGTCCATGGTCTGTGGCCAACCGGATTTATCATGGGCAGAGGGGCGGGGGGTCTATCCATCCAGTTTTGGCAGGATGCTCCCAAAGTTTTATGGCCAAACAAGTCCTTTTTTTATAGTAGGGTGTTTTTTTTTTTCATTGGGATTAGTAAGTTTTGCATCGTTATGCTGGTTTTTGATGCATGTTTGTTATTTGTGGTTGGGGTTTGTTTTGCTCCCTTTTGTTTGTTCTGCCATGATAAGCTGGGTTTGATTCCAGCTATTTTGTTTCAATTAAAAAATGCTTGCCTTTTTTCAGAGCCGTTCATTTGCCTGCTGCTTACTTCTCAATGGGGATGTACAACAAGTTTTGGCGCCTTTACGTCTGATTTTGGCTTCTTTCTAGAACATTTGGTTCGGTGGCCTTTATGCATAATTTTAGTACATATCTGACCCTCTTACACCACACAAGGTTGATTTCTTTGTTACGGAGAAGCAGCGTTTGTTACGGAGCAGTAAGCACCTTCGAACAAGGACATTTTAAGTTCCAATTTAAAAAAAAACCCAATTACCACACCCTTTTACTTATTTTACAATACTGATTTTAAACCTTAAAACAAAAGTATATAGGGTTGCCAGATGGTTTCAACAAAAATACCAGACACACTTGATAAAAATTTGTCGACCAAAAAAAAATATACATGATATGGGAAGTTTATTGACAACAATCTACATTACATTTTATAATCTACATTATATAATCTACATTATATTTTACGTTAGATTGTGCAGCTTTTATCAATTTGTTTATTTTTCAAAAACTCATCTTTTGCTTCCAAACAAGTGAAAGGTATATTTAAAAAACCACAAAGTTGACTTCTTACTGACTCAACACTCAATCTGTTGCATTTGTTGGACCATAGATTACCCATGACACTAAAAATTCTTTCCACACCGGCATTTGACACAGGAATTGAAACAGACTATTGAACCTGTTTTAATAAATTTGGTGCAGCCGGTTCTTTGCTGGAAAAATATTCCTTACCTTAAAAGAGTGCTGCGAGATACAAGAAAGATGAAAGCTAGACGAAGGACAACAGTGTCGCAAATCGTACATTTATAAAAGGAAAATATTCAGCACTACTGCGTAGTTGCGTACTGCCTGGCTGGTAGACACCCTCATGTAGTGTGAGCATGTCTACCAGCCAGGCAGTACGCAACTACGTACTGATACATGTATCCAAGCAACGAATCGGCAGAGTAGCGCATAGCACAGACCTAGGGATGTGAGCGAGAATACTCGCACACAAGTCACGTCATAACATGATAATCGGGGCTCGACAAATTATGGAAAACCCTACTCACCAGACAAAAAAGGGACTCACCCCCCCCCAAGTGTTTTTTTAATGGCATAAATTCCTAATAAGAATAAGAACAGTAATTACTAATAAGTTATTAATAAATATCACCCAAGTTATTAATAAATATCTTATAAACCTCTACCTTTTCCCTCTGGTGCCATGTCTCTTCCCCTTGCTCCATCAGCTCCCCTGGTGCCTGCTGCCCCCCAACCCCTCACCCTCCTCTGCTGTCCTGACTCCTGCCCTTCTCACTACCCTCAGCCCTCCTGCGACCTGCCCCCCTCCACCAGCCCTTCTCTCCTCCCTGTGCCCACTCCTCCAGTATCCCCACTCTGATCATGTGAGCTACCCCTCCTCATCCCCTCTCCTAACACCTCCCTCTACACACCTGCCCTGCCTCTCTCCTCTGGTGCTGGTCCCTCCCCTGCAGGTGTCTGCCCTTCTGCTTCACCCCCAGAATCCCCTGGCACCTGCACCTCCTGGTGCCTCCCCCTTCCCTCACTGCCCCTGCCCCCTTTTTCCCTGAAACCCACCCCCTCACCACCCTCTGCCCCCATTCCCCTCATGCCCCTGTGCCCTCACACATGCCTTGCTCCATCCCCGCCTTCCTCATGCCCACCCCTTCTTTCAAGCCTTCTCCCAGCACCTCCCCCTCCCCCTCTAGCCCCCAATGCCCTTACCCTCTCCTCTCCCAGCATCACCCTGTCCCCCCTCCCACTGACACCTCCCCTCCTGCCCTTTTCCTCATTGTCTCCACTT
The DNA here is from genome assembly GCA_032595735.1 of Pelochelys cantorii. Classification (NCBI taxonomy): domain Eukaryota; kingdom Metazoa; phylum Chordata; order Testudines; family Trionychidae; genus Pelochelys; species Pelochelys cantorii. The sequence goes on from CM064326.1 coordinate 344,562,507, forward strand.
GGCCCCCTGGCATTTGTCTCTCCTGCACCCCTGTCCCTTGGTGCCTTCCCCTTTCTTCTTCTTCTCCTCCTGACCTCCTGCCCTCCCCTCCCCTCCCCTCCGCACAAGCCCCTTCCCCATATTTTTCCCCTCCCCTCCCTTCCCCACAGCACAGCACAAGCCCCTTCCCCTCCCCTACCTGGCTTCTGCCTTCCACTTTGTGGGGTTGGTTGTGCCAGGACAACTGGAAGCCCCGGGAAAAGGACTGTTTTCCATAACACACAAAGGGAGGGGCTGCTGCTCGGAGGGACATGATATGAGAGTCTCTGAAACCTGTCCCTTCTGGGACGTGAGGGAGACCCTGGCACATATGTCATAACATGATGATAATAAAACTTATTTAATTAGAAAATATAGGACATTTCTATGTCTGGTATTTTCTCAATTTGTTTCCTGGAGAAAAGCTCAAATAGCGGACTGTCCGGTTCAGAACCAGACACCTTTGGACACCTTTGGACACAATATTCTGCCTGGTGCACCTAGCAATGGTAAAGTAAAGGTCCTGAAAAGGTGGCTGGCAAAACAGACTGAGGCACATTACTTTGTGTCAAGCTATGTTTTAGCTACATGGCTACAATTGGAGCAGCCCCTCGTGGATTTGGGGGTGTGGCCTAGTGAGGTAACCAATCCCAGCATGCAGTGCTCCATCTTGATCTGAACGACCCATGTGATGCGGGAGGGGGGGGGGAGAGTTGGGGGAGGGAGAGGCTGGGTGTCAGAGTCAGGCTCTGGCAGGGAGACTTATCTGGGCAGCCCAGCAGGTTTCTCAGGCTCCCTGCCTGCCCCGCCCCCACTGCGTTGGCCAGAAACCGGCCAATGGGATTGTGGTGGGGGCGGGGGCAGCATGCGAAGCCTCTTCCCCCGGGCTCGCAGCTGTTCAAAGACAAACGGCCTTGCAGCCGCTTTTCTGAGCAGCATGTGTGTGTGTGGGGGGGGGGGAGACGGAGTCTGTCTGAGGCTCCCCATTGGTCCAAGGGCCGGATCCAGCGGCTTGGCAGGCCGAATCCTGGCCCGCGGGCCATATTTTGCCCGGCCCTGCTGTATGTGGCGGCAGCCTACAATGATACCACCTGCCATTTCAGCCGGGGGTGACGTGACTCCAGATGTGTAAAGATCTCTGGGGCAAAAGCCGCAACCTGAGTGTCCAATGTGATGTCCTTTTCAAGTCCGGGTCTGCTTCGGTTTCACCCGTCGCTTTATGTTCATGCGGGGTTGGAGCGTGGAGCTGCCTTTGCCTTTGGGATTGGGAGCATGCGGTCGGCACGCACACCCAGCGCAGATAAAATCGGCTCCCCCGGAACTAGCTGTTGCTCGGCTTTGCCCCTTTCCGTTCCTGCCAGGGAAGGAAGCAATGAATCTGCAAAGACAGCGGGGCTTTCCACCCCTCCCCGCTTCCCCCTCCACCCCCGGCTGCCTGGCAGAGCTGTCTTGACAAGGAGGCCTCTGAAGAAAATCCCTCCAAGCCAAACACTGCCAGACCAGATGCGATTCCTCTTTTCCAGTTTGCACCTCTGGAGAGCCCTCCAGGTTGTGTTGCGCGCAGGGTGTGTTAGCTTTGGCTAGTGCTGGAGACTTTTAATCACAGCCATGTTGCGCTAATGAGGCCAAGCCGGTCCAATGAAAACAAGGTGTTGCCTGGATTGTGTGCCTATAAAAACCTGGCAGGGCAGAGGAATTAACTCTTGGTAGCACAGCCTTGTTCTTTTTCCCGTCTTGGTGGCTTGTACAGGAAGCAGACGTGACCCTCGAATCTCCTTGCTCACTGGGTTAGGACAGTGAGCGCTCTGGTGGGAGTGGATGTGGCAAAAGCAAGCAAGGATTTTACACATGCTGCTTCAGTTGGTTTGAAAATCCAGGCAAAATGGAAAACGACTGTTATTTTAAGCGCAACGAGAAGTCATTCTTCCGCTCTGCTCTGTGCAGATTAAGCCTCAGTTGGGGTGTTGTGTCCAGTTCTGGGCACCACATTTCAAGACAGATGTGGAGAAATCGGAGAGGGTCCAGAGAACAGCAACAAAACTAATAAAAGGCAGTATTTCTCAATCATTTTTTATTAAGTACCCCCTTTAAAAAATAATTATAAGTATTCCATTTTCAAAAAAAAAGTACCCCCAGAACCTAGTTTTCAGACACACACATTTTTTTTCTACCATTGCAACACATTTGTTTAAACAACTTAATCGTAGCCAGGCGGGCGATGAAATTTTGGGGTGTAAAAAGTCCAAAAATAATAAAACACTGTAAAACTTAAAACAAAAATTCAGTTTTCTCCAAATTTCAGTTGTGTTGACATACCCCCTACCCCCCAGATTTCTCTCAAGTACCCCTAAGGGTACTCGTACCCCACTGGTTGAGAAAAACTGGTCTAGAGAACATGAGCTATGAGGGAAGACTAAAAGAATCGGTATGATTAAGTTTGGGAAAGAGAAGATTGAGAGGGGACATGATAGCGGTTTTCAAGTATCTAAAAGGAAGTTAAAAGGAGGAGGGAGAAAAATTGTTCTCCTTGGTCTCTGAGGATAGAACAAGAAGCAATGGGCTTAAATTGTGGCAAGGGAGGTTTAGGTTGGACATTAGAAAAAACTGCCAGGGTGGTTAAACGCTGGAATAAGTTGCCTGGGGAGGTTGTGGAATCTCCACTGGAGATATTTAAGAGCAGGTTAGACAGACATCTATCAGGGATGATCTAGATCAGTGGTTCCCAAACTTTTTGGCATCATGCCCCCTTTTTGATTTTTGAGAAACCCTCACGGCCCCCCCCCCCCCCAAAAAAAAAAACATATCAGCAAATTTTGTTGAAGGGAAAAAAAAAGGAACTGACCGGGGAAGAGAAACAAAAATAGCAGCAAAACTTGCGGGGGGGGGGGGGGGGAGATTGTCAGGGGTGGGGTCTGGGTTGCCTCACGCCCCCCCCCCCGGAATTTCTTCACGTCCCCCAGTTTGGGAACCCCTGATCTAGATGGTGCTTGGTCCTGCCGTGAGGGCAGGGGCCCAGACTTGATGGCCCCTTGAGGTCCTTTCCCGTTCTCGTGTGCTATGATTCTGTAAGAATCACCGACACCTTAGAATTCACTTCCTGTCGCTGTGTCCAAGCAGTGTTAAGCAGCAAGCAGACTCTGGGTGTCTGTGGGATCTTAAAACCTGCCCTTGTCTAGACATGCAAGGCAAAGACATTTGAGGCTTCACAGGGGAAGTGACGACTGCAACGGACGAAGGTTGTCCTGTTGTATGACGCAAAGCAAGCCCAAGACTCAAGTCTCCCTCCTGGCTCTCCTGAACCCGGCTCAGACCTCGGGGATCTAACCGAGCTCCTCGTGCCCCCTTTATTCAGCACCCCCACCCTTGCTCAGAGAGGCGTTGGGAGGTCTGTGGGCACGCAGGAGAAAAATGGGCACAGTGTAAATGGTTTCAGGGGACCTCTGCTGATTTATAGTAGGGGATGCTCTCGTCGAACACATCTGTCGTCTAGGCTAGCGGCTGGCCCATGCCCTGGCCCACGGGAGCTCACAGAGCCGACGTTTGCCAAACCAGGCTGCAAAGTGATTGCCCCAGGCCGTTTTCAAACGTGGTTGTCTCAAGTCAGGCACCTCAGTCTACAGCGGGGCACCTACGTGTACGCAACCAGATTTTTCCGAGGCATGGGAAACCCAGAGCGCCTCTCAATTTCCTCTCGGGACACCAAGGGCTTTGGGGTGTCAGATCACTTATATCTATTTAGTACAGTGTTTCTTAAACTTTTTACCGAGGAACACCACCAAACAATAATTTTTTTTATGAGGAACACCAAGGATCGTTTGTTGAGCACACCAGTGTGCTGCAGAGCACAGTTTAAGAAACACCGATTTAGGAACTGCTCGCTGCTGTGCGAACATGGCATAAGTAGCAGGCTAGCGAGGGGCTTCTGGCTGGGTTTGGGCATCGCGAGTTTGCAGGAACGGGGCACGGGACAATGGTGTTATCGTCAGTGTCTCTTGGATTGCCTGGTTTGTGCCACGGGGGAGGGCTTGTTGTGAAAATGGGGCACCTTGTGACTCAGAGGGGGGCTACTAGTTCATTGTATTATTATTGGTCCAACGATGGAGATGCACCCAGGATTCTCAGTGGGATGTGACTGTGTTTTCCTGGGAGGGGCTGCCCCGATAAAATTGGGACCTCTGGTCGCTCTAGTGGGTGCATGACCACCCTCCGGGACTGCCCCTCAACCCTTCGCACGCTGCAGGCTGGGCTTGGACCTTGCGCCGTGTTCTCCTCCCCAGCGGCGGCGGGTGTAATAGGCAGGGGAAGGCGTTGCCTTCCCACACCGCCAGTGTGGCCCTGCCCAGACTCCGCCCCCAGAACACCTGCTGTACCGGTGCTGGGGGGCAGGGTGTTGCTGCCCCCAGTGCCTGTGCTCCGGGGCAGGGAGGCTGGCGCCACGTGCTGCTCTACCTCCCGTGGGTGCTGGGGGTGGGGTTTGGCTCCCGTGGGGGCGGGGCCAAGGTTGAAGGGCTGGGGCAGGGCTGGGGGCTTGGCTCCCCGAGTCCTACCTTCACCCACCACCTGTGCTTGGGTCCCTCCTGGTGGCCCTGTCCAGAGGCACAGCTCTGAGGGGGGAGACGGTCACTCCATTTTAAGCTCATCTAACCCACCCCCTCTGTGCGCCGGCCTGTCTGTGCTGGGCAGGGTACCCCAGTGGTCCCCAAACTTTAAGGGCTGTGCCCCCCGCTTACTACTGTCTGCATCCCCCCACCCTCCTGGGGCTGGGAGCAGGGTCATGGTTCCTGCGTGGGGGAGGGACGTGTGGGGGGGGGGGCGGGGCGCAGACAAGGGTAAGGGGGCCAAGACTGAAACCACAGCTGGGGCTCGAAGTGGAGCCGTGGCAAGGGGTGAGGCTGGGGGGCAGGTGGGCCAGGGTGGGGGCCTGGCAGGTGGGCACCCGGCCAGATGTGGTGCTGCGCTCAGGCTGGGGGCATGGGCCCTGGCTGGGAGCAGGGCTGGGGGTCACCTCTGCCCTGACGTTCCCGTGGGGGGCCCACCCCACAGCCTGGGGACCTCGGGGTGATGCTGATTGTCTGAATCACCTTGCTCCCGCGCACACCCCCATTCTGGCTCTTCCATTCATTGCCGGGGGGGGGGAGGTCTTAGCTAACTGGGGCTCAGCTCGGCACACACCCCCCCTGCCAGTGTACTGGGGCTGCCAGTGGGGGGGCTGGGACAGGGCTTGGAGTGCAGGGCATGGATTCTGGGGGGGGGGGAGTTTGGGTGCAGGAGGGGGCTCAGGGCTGTGTCAGGTTTGGGTTTGGGTGTGGTCTCTGGGAGGGAGTTTGGATGCGGGAGGGGGCTCAAGGTTGGGGCCGACTATAGGGGTGCAGGGTGTGTTAGTCTGGGTGAGGGAGGAGGCTCAGGGCTGGGGCCAAGTATTGGGGTGCAGGGTCTGGATTCGGGGGGGGGTAGTTTGGGTGAGGGAGGAGACTCAGGGCTGGGGCAGAGTATTGGGGTACAGGGTGTGGATTCTGGGGGGTAGTTTGGGTGAGGGAGGGGCTCAGGGCTGGGGCCCAGGATTGGAGTGCAGGGTGTGGATTCTGGGGGGTAGTTTGGATGAGGGAGGGGGTTCAGGGCTGGAACCAAGTATTGGGGTACAGAGTGTGGTAGTTTGGGTGAGAGAGGGGGCTCAGGGCTGGGGCCGAGTATTGGGGTGCAGGGTGTGGATTCTGTGGGGTAGTTTGGGTGAGGGAGGGGCTCAGGGCTGGGGCCCAGTATTGGGGTGCAGGGTGTGGATTCTGTGGGGTAGTTTGGGTGAGGGAGGGGACTCAGGGCTGGAGCCACGTATTGGGGTGCAGGGTGTGGTAGTTTGGGTGAGGGAGGAGGCTCGGGGCTGGGGCCCAGTATTGGGGTGCAAGTGTGGATTCTGGGGGGTAGTTTGGGTGAGGGAAGGGGTTCAGGGCTGGAACCAAGTATTGGGGTGCAGGGTGTGGTAGTTTGGGTGAGGGAAGCAGCTCAGGGCTGCGGCCAAGTATTGGGGTGCAGGGTGTGGTAGTTTGGGTGCGGGAGGTGGCTTAGGGCTGCATCCAAGTATGGGGGTGCAGGGTGTGGTAGTTTGGGTGAGGGAGGGGGCTCAGGGCTGCGGCCAAGTATTAGGGTACAGGGTGTGGTAGTTTGGGTGAGGGAGGCAGCGCAGGGCTGGAGCCACGTATTGGGGTGCAGGGTGTGGTAGTTTGGGTGAGGGAGGGGGCTCAGGGCTGGGGCCCAGTATTGGGGTGCAGAGTGTGGATTCTGGGGGGTAGTTTGGGTGAGGGAGGCAGCGCAGGGCTGGAGCCAAGTATTGGGGCCTGGTATTTGTGGCAAATGCTTCCCGGGGAAATGCCTCACAGGTCCTGTCTGCCCGGTGCCTTTTCCATGGCCGAGTTTGGAACCTCGCACCGAATGTCCCTGTTCCAGAGGGCTGCCAACACCACAGACGGGATGCTCCGGACAAGAGCAGCCCCCGTCTGCAGAAGGCTCCCTGTGGGGCTGGAGCAGCCCCCGGTCCGTGGCAGGCGGGGAGATGCTTCGACCCACACCAGTTACCAGTTAACCCTTTCGGGGGTGGGGAACATAAGGCCCGGGGGCTGGATGCGGCCCCTGGCTTGCGTGGATCCAGCCCCTGAAGCTCAGAGACCCCCCCCCGCTGTCTCTCTGCAGGCCTGGGGTACACAAAATCTACTAGCCTGAGCCCCCCAGGGTCTGGTGTACGAGGGGAATGTGGGGAGAGTCTTCCTGCTTCTCAGTCGGGGGCCACGTCACAGAGAGGGTTTGGTTTTTTGCTCAGCTCAGTGGCGCTGTTTCCTTTTGCCGGCCTCTTCCCCTTCCCTCCATCTCTCCTATCACCTCCCCCCCGGCAGTCTGAAAGCTCCTCTCCTGTACCGGGCAGGAACGTGGCCAACACCCTCCCGCCTCCCCCCAGCCTGTGTGAAACACCTTCCGAATTTCCTGTGCCCCTGGTCCCGGCCTCGGTAGGCCCCAGCCAGGCGCACAAGCAAGGCATGTGGGCTAGGGTGTCACTTCCCTGCTGGCCGCAGTCTCTGTGTAGCCCGGCCTCAGTTCAGCGAGCTGTGTGTGGTATGTCCCCGGCTCTGTTATTATTTGGTTGCCTCAGCCCACGGGGAATCTCCCGTCCCTCCTGCCCTGTGTCACTGAGGGAGATTCAAACGCAGACTCAGCCAGACCTCGCTCGCCAGCTGTGTCCAAACCGGCTAATTGCTTCCAGGGCTCCATCTGTCCTGTAGCTCCGGCGCTCGCCCCCCAACCCAATTCCGCTGTCAGAGCTTTTCTTTTGGAGTGTGTGCTGACCTTCGCAGCCTGAAACTGGCCTGGCCCTGAAAGAAATGGAGGTGCCCTCCAATTGGCCTGGGTGATTTAGCCGCTGGGCCTTGCGTTAGCACTGTGAGGCCAGCTCCTGAAATGTCCGGGCGAGCTTTTTGTGCGGTATCCTGTGGCGCTCTTCCAGCTTGGCTTCAAAGTTCCTCTTCTCTTCGGGGGGACCATTAAGCGCCCAGTGTATGTAGCGTGGCCTTTGTGACCAAAACGTAGCCACAACTCCTGCACTGTGTCCTGTAGCACAGTGTCACTTTTGCCCTTGGCCTGCCGGGCGAGTTCAGGCAGGCGTGCCTCAGTTTCCCCCGCCGGAGAAAGACGTTATGATGCCTCATTACTACAGGGGCATCCCATTGGGGATAATACAGGTTGAAACTCTCTAAACAGGGACTCTCCAGGGATGTTCCAGGAGCAGAGAGTCCCGGTGGAGGGCTGGCGGCTGGGGCCAGGAAGCCCTGCACGCACAGCAGAACGGCAGGGTCCAGTAGACCAGTGGCCAGGCCAGGGCTGAGGGTAGTGGTGGCAGGATGGCCAGAAGTGACCTCTCCTGGTCCAGCAAAATCCCTCATCCAGGACCGGAGAGTGCCTGACCAGGGAGGTCCAGCCTATCCTGCCTTTCTTTGCCAAGTGCTTTGAGATCTCCGGCGAAAAGTACTATGTAAGAGCTAGGCATTACTATGCAGATTGAAGTTGGAGCATAGAAGATGAGCGCATGAAGCCAGCGTCTAGGGGAGGCGTGTGGGGGGCACACCGCCCCTCCCTCGGTGAGTTAAAGATCAGCCGCACGTCCACGGGGCCTTTCTCGAATTTGCATTTTGCGCCCGATCTGTTTGAACGAGACGTGCAAACGGAAGACGCAAAGAGGCCAGAGGTTCCCAGCTCCAGAGCGATCGCCGGGGAAGCAAGCCTTTCAAATCCTGCAGCGAGGCAGGTAATAAAACAGCCTCTGCTCTCGCTGCCAAAGAAGAAGGGGTGGCGTGTTCTTCAGGGGGAAAAGCAAGCGTGGAGGAGACACGTTGGGGCAACGCGTACCCGGGGAGACCGACGTTAAGTCTGGGCAAGCCGCCAGGGGGAAGTATATAGCAAAGCAACCTCCTCGCTTTGAAATGTATCCCACGGTAATAGAACCGGGGCTAAGCTAACCCCCCCGGGGCCGAACACTCCCGAAAGTGCTGGGGAAGTTTGGGGACTGTTGTCTAAGGGCAACCTCTGCTCACAGCGAGCCGGGTGTCTTACGCGCATGCCCCCTCGCGGCTGACGCACAGGAGTCAGTTTTTCTCGGGAGGGTTGACTGAGATGGGACCTCGCTGTGTGGACGGAAGCACCGGGAAAGGTTGTTCTGGAAGAGCTGCGGCTGCTGCCTGGAACCGGGTGGTTCTCAAGGGCCCCAGTGCCCTGTGACGTTAGTAAAGCAGCAAAGAACCGGTCTGCAGCCCAGGGTGCAAGGCTCGGAGGGGAGGCAGCGGGGATGGTTCCTGCAGCCTCCCCTAAGTGCTGAGGCAGGGTACATCCGGCTGCTCCACTCCACTAGCAAAGGCCAGAGGGCCAGACACAGCTGCTGAGCCGATAGGGTTGGGCGCTTGGGCTCTGATGCTTAAACTCTTAGCAGAAATGCTTGTCTGCGTGTGTGTGTGGCTGCGCACGTGCAGAGGTGTGCGCAGGCATGGACGTGTGCACGAGTGTGTGCATGCATTGGCATGTGTATGCATGTTTGCGTGTGTGCATGAATGAGTCTGTGTGTGCATGTGTATGAGTGTGCATTGGCGTGTGCTTGTCTGTGTGTGCATACGGATGTGGGGGCATGCACGTGTGTATTGTGTGTGCGCGTGTGTGTGTGTGTCTGTGCCTGCATGTGTGTATTGCATGTGTGTGCAAGTTTGTGTGTGTGTCTGCGTGTGCAGAACTGGTGTGTATTGCATGTGCATGTTTGTCTGTCTCGGTGTGCAGGTGTGTGGATTGCATGCGTGTGTTTGTATGCGTCTGCATGTGCACGCATGTGTGTATTGCAGGTGCACGAGTGTGTGTGCATGTCTGTGTGTGTGTGTGTGTGTGTGTGTGTGTATTGCATGTGTGTGCGTGTGTTTGTGCGGAGGGTTCAGGAGGAAAATTCAGCTGGGGCTGGTCTCTCCTGCCAGCCCCCTGCAGCTCTGTATCCTCTCTCCCTCCCCTCAGGACACTTCTTCTCCTAGTTCCTTAACTCTTCCTCCTCTCACTGACGGGTTCCAGCCCCTGCCCTGTGATCCTGCCCCGCACCCCTCCCGAACAGCCTCCTTTCCACCCCCACTTCCCACCCGGGGGGGGTCGTGGGGTGGGATGGCCCAGTGGCTGCCGGGATGCTTCCCGGCCCCCTGTCCTAGATGCAGCTTTTGTATCTGGGCCCCCAAAGCAAGCTGCCGACGTCGTGCTCCCCTCCGACGCTGGTAGTGCTGGTACCTACCCCCCCCCCGCCATGGGAGCTGCCATTCGCTCTCCTCACCTCCCCATTCCCTCCAACCCAGGCACCCCAGCTGGACTACATCTCCCATGATGCACCATGGCCTGAGACTCTAGGGCTGCAGCCGCCTCTCCCCCCACCCCGAGGGGAAGCTGTGGTGCATCATGGGAAAAGTAGGCCCACCAACCTGCTTGGTTGTAAGGAAAAGCTGGATACGTGGGATTGTCTGACAGGGTTGCCCACGGGGGTGCAGGGCTCTGCAGGCCTGGGGGGGGGGGTCCCTTCTGAATCAGAATCCATGTCAGGCTGGAAGGGACCTCGCGAAGTCATTAAGGCCGCCCCGCTGCACTGAGGCAGATGCCGATAAATATCGCCCACCCCTAGGGTTATCAGATGGTTTCAAGAAAAATACCGGACACACTTGCCATGACATCACCATCCACATTACGTCTGATTTAGAAAATACCGGACACTTATATTTTCTCACTTACACTTTCTCCATTTGTTTCCCGAACAGAAAGCTCAAATACTGGACTGTCCGGTTCAAAACTGGACACCTGGCAACCCTACCAGCCCTGGCAGGTGTTTGTCTAACCTGCTCTTAAAAACCTCCCAACATTGGGGATGCCACACCCTCCCTCGGACTCCCGTTCCAGAGCGTAACAACCCTTAGAGTTAGATTTTTTCCTAATATCTAACCTAAATCTTCCTTGCTGTGGATTAAGCCCGTTACTGCTTGCCCTAGTGTCTTATGTCCTGACACTCTCATGCTTCAGGGCTTCGGAGGTCAGGAAGGGAACTTCCTCCTCACAGTGTGTTCTGGCTTCTTTATCTTTCTTCGAACCATTAGCGATGGCCCCGGCTGGAGAAAGCAGACTGGACGTGGTGGATGCAGTGCTCTGAGGTGACTCCAGGCATTCTGCTGGGTCCTGCTCATGTGCTCAGGGTCTAATTGATCATCGGGATCAGGGTCAGGATAGAATTTTGCCCTGGGTCAGCGTGCTTGGGATCTTGGGGGGTGAGGGGTTCACCTTCCTCTGCAGCATGGAGTGTGGGTCAATGTTCCCTCTAATTCGTTCCCTCCATGGGCGGAATAAATTTCCTTTCATGCACCGAGACATGGGCAGATGTGCACCACCAAGCGTGGAGGAAGCTGGGAAACCAAACTTTGTACAGGGTTTTCCTTGGGTTGTGAAAAATGCTTCTGTGCTCTTTATGAACTGCGACTGCAGGCCGGGCATGACAGGCTACGTGGGCCTGTTACGTGGGCGGTGAGGCTAGATTATCACAACAGCCCTTCTGGGCTTAAGCGGCGAGGAGTCCTGTGGCACCTTATAGACTAACTGAAGTGTTGGAGCATAAGCTTTCGTGGGCAAAGACCCACTTCATCTTTGCCCACGAAAGCTTATGCTCCAACACGTCGGTTAGTCTATAAGGTGCCACAGGACTCCTCGCCGCTTTTGCAGATTCAGACTCACACGGCTACCCGTCTGATACTTCTGGGCTTAGCCTCTCTGAATCTCACAAGTTCTGACAGAGACCCTGACTTGTAACGTACGACGACTGGAACGCTGATCACAATCTTATCCAAATGCCGTTCAGGCCACGAGCGCGAAAGAATGAAGCCCGGAGGTGGATCTCCCATGAGAAATTCCAGAGCAGAGAGTCCAAAGCCGGCAGCATTAGCCAGGGGCTACGTGAGCGCCAATGGGGCGGCGGCCATTTTGTTTTCTCACACACTTCCGTTAGCAAGCGCGAAAGGCCTCTGCTGGATTCCTGAAGGCAACGTGGGAAATGCCGCCTGACGCAAAGGAAAACACGGATTTTCGCAGGCCGCACATGAGAGAACGGACCCGATACGAGGTGCCTGAGACGCACCCATTCCCAGCTCAGGTCCCTGGTATTAGGGTGTGAGGGTGCTTTCTCCAGACTTACCAACCGCCTTCCGTGCCAGGGACAACACCTAGCACCGCTAACCTGCACCCTCAGGTGGCCTCTTCTCACACCTGTGCTGGAACTCAGCACCCTTGTGCAATGCTCCCCAGAAAATGGACGACAGAGGAGCTGTAGCACAAGCAGGATTGCTCACACCGGAGCAGGAATTAAGGCTAGCCGGTGCGCTGGAGTGGACACTTGATCCGAGCGGGTGTGCTAAAAATAGAAGTGCACACAAGTGACTGAGGGCTAGCTGTCCCGCATGTGTACACAGGGCCTGCGATGGGATTGTACTTACTATGGCTACGCTTCTGTTCTCTGATCCTGTCTCCTCATGGCGGAGATGCAGTGTAGACCTCCACAGAGCCCCGCCGGCTGTGTCTGTGACAGAGAGGCAGGGAGAACCAGAGCGGCCGGCTGTGTCCAGCGACCCCGGTAAAGAATCACTTGTAAGTTCATCGCACCAGGGGGGCATCCCTGCTGCGAGGCGCACCGCAGCAGTTAACCAGCTTCAGGGAAAGTTACCTGTAGAGCTGAAGGCAGTTGGCAGCTTCCTGCTAATCAGGACCTAATCGGGAAGGCTGGCTCTGTGGTGATGGTGGTTATATGCTGTTTATTGCATGGCTTTAGTCAGGGGTGGCAGGTAATGTAGGCAAGGGAAAGCGTTGCCTTCCCAAAACTGACTACAGGCCCCAGCTACCCAGGAAGGCTGGGGCTGCGACACTGGCCACTGTCAGCAGACAGGACGCTGGGCTAGATGGACTGTCGGTCGGACCCAGTCTGGCTGTTCTTATGTTCTTCTGAATCTCCATCACTGGGGATATTTAAGAGCAGGTTAGACAGACCCCTGTCATGGATGATCTAGACAGTGCTTGGTCCTGCTGTGGGGGCAGGGGACTGGACTTGATGCCCTCTTGAGGTCCCTTCCCGTTCTAGGATTCTAGGATTCGATGAAAACGCTGACACAGCTACCTCCCTGCACCGGGAGATAAGGCTTTTGGCCACGAGAGGGCAGAGGTGCACCAAGCTGTCTGCACAGCCCCGATCCAAGCGGCTGACTCCTCTTAGCTGGCCCCAGAGGACTAGCTCTGGCAGGGTTGGTCCCTGCAGCGCTCACTCCCCGAGCCCTGTGCCAGGCCTTGCCTACGCAGCGCGGGTGGTGGGGCCGTCCCGTGGCGAGCGCAGGCTTTCAGCCCGCGGAGGAGCTGGAGGCCCTGCCTGGCGTGGAATTTGTATCTGGATTCGTCAATTTCCGAGAGGCCCTTTGCCATTGGCCCTGTCCACCCCAGAGCAGGCTCTGTGCCAGGGATGGGGGGGCCAGGAACGGGCCCACACGCGGTCCTCCTTCCCCTCCGTGGGCCGCAGCAGCCCCAAGCTGCCCCTCTCCCTCTCACGCCTCTTCATGGGCGTCAGGGATGCTAGGCAGGAGGAGGTATTACCTTCTCAACGCCAGCTTGGCCCGCCTACACTCTGCCCCCAGAACTCCCCGGCTATGTCTACACTCGCGGCTTGTTGCGCAAGTACGGCTGTTCCTGCGCAAGAATCCGCAGAGCGTCCACACTGCCTGCCCGCTCTTGCGCAAGGAAATTTACAGTCCGGCGTGGTAAAAGAGGGCTCCTTGCGCAAGAGCTACGCTCTTTTCCAACAGGTATACGTCCTCTTGTGCAGGGGCTCTTGCTCAAGAGGGCAGTGTGGACACTCGGCAGGGGTTTCTTGCGCAAGCTAAAGCCCTATGGCTAAAATGGCCATCGGCGCTTTCTTGCGCAAGAGAGCGTCCACACTGCCATGGGAGCTCTTGCGCAAAAGCACAGCGCGCACATGGCAGTGGGGACGTTTTCTTGCACAAGACTTCTTGCACAAGAACACTTGCACAAGATGTTCTTGCGCACGAAGCCACCAGTGCAGACAAAGCCCTCCTGTAAGCAGACTGGGGGGTGGAGTGAGGGCGGGGCTGGGGAGGCAGGGGCCATGTGCCACCTCCCCTCCCCAGGGTGCTGGGGGGAGTGGCTTGGCTCCCCTGGGGGCAGAGCCTGCGCAGAGGGGGTGGGGTCTGGGCAGGGGGGCGGGGCTGGGGGCGGGGTTAGGAGCTTGCCTTCTTCCCAGAGCTGTTACCGAGTGGACCTCCACCTGCCCCTGGCAGTAACTGATTTTCAGGATCCACCCCGGTGTTTCGTTGCTGGCCCAGGGCTGTTTGTTCCAGGCCCACCACACATGGGAAGGGCAGGAAAGCACACGCTCAGCTATAGACTGCTGTTTATTCCATGCCACACAGAACGAGAGGTAGGACTTTGTTATAGGGAAGGTGGGGGCAGCTGCTTCGGGGGGCTGCAACGGGGAAACAGAGCCCTTCTGGCCCCGGGAGTGAACTCTCAGCCTCTGCTGGGCCTGGCCGCGGCCCTGGGGCTGGGAGTTGAATGCTCCCCCCCAACACACACCTCCCCACAGCAGGTAGGGCTAGAGGTGGGATCCGGGAAGCATATTCGCTGTAGCCCGACGTTCATTATCAGGGAGGGCGTTATCGCGTGGGTCGGATGCATATGAGAATTGAAAAGGTACAGAGCGCAGGGCAACAGAAATGAGGAGGGGTGGAGCCAGGGCAGCGGGAGGGTAGAATCCTAGAGCTGGAAGAGACCTTAGAAGGCCATCAAGTCCAGCCCCCTGCCCTAGGCAGGACCAATCCCAACTAAATCAACCCAGCCAGGGCTTTGTCAAGCCGAGACTTAAACACCTCTAGGGATGGAGATTCCACCCCCGCCCTAGGTAACCCATCCCAGTGCTTCACCACCCTCCTAGTGAAATAGTTTTTCCTAATCTCCAACCTGGACCTCTCCCACCGCAACTTGAGACCATTGCTCCTCGTTCTGCCATCCGTCACTACTGAGAACAGCCTCTCTCCATCCTCTTTGGAACCTCCCTGCAGGAAGTTGAAGGCTGCTCTCAAATCCCCCCTCACTCTTCTCTTCTGCAGACTAAACAAGCCCAAATCCCTCAGCCTCTCCTCATAGGTCATGCGCTCCAGCTCCCTCATCATTTTGGTTGCCCTCCGCTGGACCCTCTCCAATGCGTCCACATCCTTCCTGTAATTGGGGGCCGAGAACTGGGCACAATACTCCAAATGTGGCCTCACCAGAGCTGAGTAAAGAGGAATAATCACTTCTCTGGATTGACTGGCAATGCTCCTCTTAATGCAACCTAATATGCCATTAGCCCTCTTGGCTACAAGGGCACCCTGCTGACTCATGTCCAACTTCTCACCCACTGTAACCCCCAGGTCCTTTTCTACAGAACTGCTACTTAGAGATCTGTAAATAGACTCATAGACTCATAGACTTTAAGGTCAGAAGGGACCATTATGATCATCTAGTCTGACCCCCCGCACAACGCAGGCCACAGAATCTCACCCACCCACTCCTGGGATAATCCTCTCACCTGTATCTCAGACACTGAAGTCCTCAAATGATGGTTTAAAGACCCCAAGATGCAGAGAATCCTCCAGCAAGTGATCCATGCCCCATGCTACAGAGGAAGGTGAAAGACCTACAGGACTGGTGTGGAGAATGTGAATAGAGAAATGGTATTTCTCCCCTTCCCCCCCCCCCCCCCCCACGACACACGGACCAGGGATGATCCACTGCAGGGTTAGAACAAACAGAAGGAAGTTTCCTCACAGAGCGCACAGCCAGCCTATGGAACTCCTTGCCAGGGGATGTTGGGCAGGCCAAATGTATAAATGGATTGAAAAAGAATGAGAGAGTTCACAGAGGACAGGTCTCTCCAGAACAATTAGCCAGATGTTCAGGGATGCAGCCCCGTGCTCTGGGTGTCCCTAGGTCTCTGACAGCCTGAAGCTGGGACTGGATGGATCAGAAGACAGGATACTGGGCCGGATGGGCCATTGGTGTGACCTGCCTGCCCTGTGCCATGTCTGCCCTGTGCCCTGCCTGCCCTGCGCCCTACCGGCCCTGTGCTGTGTCTGCCTTGCTCCCTGCCTGCCCTGTACCCTGCCCTGCGCCCTACCGGCCCTGTACCCTGCCCTGTGCCCTACCGGCCCTGTGCCATGTCTGCCCTGCTCCCTGCCTGCCCTGTACCCTGCCCTGCGCCCTACCGGCCCTGTACCCTGCCCTGTGCCCTACCGGCCCTGTGCCATGTCTGCCCTGCTCCCTGCCTGCCCTGTACCCTGCCCTGCACCCTACCGGCCCTGTGCCATGTCTGCCTTGCTCCCTGCCTGCCCTGCGCCCTACCGGCCCTGTGCCGTGTCTGCCCTGCGCCCTGCCTGCCCTGTACCCTGCCCTGCGCCCTACCGGCCCTGTACCCTGCCCTGTGCCCTACCGGCCCTGTGCCATGTCTGCCCTGCTCCCTGCCTGCCCTGTACCCTGCCCTGCACCCTACCGGCCCTGTGCCATGTCTGCCTTGCTCCCTGCCTGCCCTGCGCCCTACCGGCCCTGTGCCGTGTCTGCCCTGCTCCCTGCCTGCCCTGTACCCTGCCCTGCGCCCTACCGGCCCTGTGCCATGTCTGCCCTGCTCCCTGCCTGCCCTGTACCCTGCCCTGGGCCCTACCGGCCCTGTGCCCTGCCCTGCGCCCTACCAGCCCTGTGCCGTGTCTGCCCTGCGCCCTGCCTGCCCTGCGCCCTACCAGCCCTGTGCTGTGTCTGCCCTGCTCCCTGCCTGCCCTGTACCCTGCCCTGCGCCCTACCGGCCCTGTGCTGCGTCTGCCCTGCGCCCTGCCTGCCCTGTACCCTGCCCTGCGCCCTACCGGCCCTGTGCTGCGTCTGCCCTGTGCCCTGCCTGCCCTGTACCCTGCCCTGCGCCCTACCGGCCCTGTGCTGCGTCTGCCCTGCGCCCTGCCTGCCCTGTACCCTGCCCTGCGCCCTACCGGCCCTGTGCTGTGTCTGCCCTGCGCCCTGCCTGCCCTGTACCCTGCCCTGCGCCCTACCGGCCCTGTGCCGTGTCTGCCCTGCTCCCTGCCTGCCCTGTACCCTGCCCTGCGCCCTGTCTGTCCTGCATATTGTCTTGCCTAGGCCAGCTCCCCAGATGGTGTAAATCGCTGCGCTGCCATTGACGGCGTAGGGCCAGATCCACCACTCGTGTAACTCAGTTCGGATCCAGTGTAGTCCTCGGGTCAGATCCCTGGGTAGGATGCGCTTGCCTAGTTCTCTTGAAGCCAAGCAAATTACACCCACAGACTGTCTGGCCCGGGTGTTGCACCA
The DNA here is from genome assembly GCA_032595735.1 of Pelochelys cantorii. Classification (NCBI taxonomy): domain Eukaryota; kingdom Metazoa; phylum Chordata; order Testudines; family Trionychidae; genus Pelochelys; species Pelochelys cantorii. The sequence goes on from CM064326.1 coordinate 344,579,454, forward strand.
GGCCCGGGCTAGCTATAAACCTTGGCGTGCGGAAGGTGCTGACAGGAGGCACATCTGGTCTGTGCTTTTTGGCGCTCGCGTCCTGATGGATTTGGCAGGCAGGCCTCCCTTCCAGATCCCGCCGGCTGGCCAGAGGCGTTCTCATGAATTTGCGGCTCCCCCTAGGACTGTACGTTCCATTCGAACACTGGCCTCTTTTTCCTCGCCCCAGCTATAAATCCTGCGCCCATTAAACGTGATTCTTTGGAAAAAATGCTCCAGCGCAATAAAACCTTTGGGGAGCGGCTTTGATTCTCAGCCATGTTCGGTCCCATTGAATTTAAACATTAAAAAATTGCCCGGATGCCGATGGAAAAGTTATTTGACTTCCTTGCGTCAACAGCATCAGACTGTAAAGAAGGTATTTATGGTGGGGACATATATAACTTTTCTCTTCTCCTTTCAGCACTAATATTTACTAGGCTTTGTCTGGGGAAATGGAGCTTTCTCTGGGAAGGCATCGGCAAGCCAGACTGTACAAACCATCAGTGCAGGTTGGGGTGGCTATCCGCAGGGTGCGAGGTTGTTACACATTGTCCGGCTTGCTCCACAGACCCACGTGGAGGAATTTCCTCTGCTCCACAAGAACCTGATTTCCTGACAAACATTCCCCTTCTTGCCCACTCGGACACGTTTCAGCCCCCGGATGCTAGCAGCTCGCCTACAACACAGCTGGTTTCCAGACTAGCGACCAGCACACTCAACGGGGAGGAAAGAACAGCCCCGGGCAGTATGGGGTGGGATCTGATTGTTCTGTGGGAGGACGGTTGTAAAAGGTACACAGGGCTGGCCTGTTGCTGTCCATCAGCGTTGTGGGCAACTTGCAGCCTGCAGGCCCCATGTGGCCTATCAGGGTTCTATGTGTGGCATGGGCCGGGGTGAAGGCCCAAATGGGGAAGGCAGCCGAAGCCCCGCCCCTTCTGCCCAAAGCCACACCCCTTCCCCAAGACCAGGAGGTGGTTTGAGCGTAAAGGATTCTGGATGGACGAGCCAGAATTCCTCCAGGGGCTGCCAGAACGGGAGCTCAGTGCCCTCTTACAGGGAGCAGCCCTCTTTCTGGTGGCTGGCACAGGAGGAAGTCATAATCTCCCCCTGGCCCTAGCCCCCATCCGCAGCCAGATGTGACTCTCAGCCGGCCAGTAAAGTAGAAGGTTTTTATTGCTTCTCAGAGGTACAGTGTAGCGTAGGATCGATGCTAACACAGGAGCCAGGGAAGACCTCCTTATTCCTCTTGGATATTCCCACAGCCAGGTGGGAACACCGGATTACAAAGCAGACAGCACTCCCACTACGTCACAGCGGGGTCTCCCTGACGGGTCAGTGGACGGACCCTGCATGGGGTGGAAGGAGAAGGGTGTTTGACACCCATTTCTGACATGAACCAGCGTGTTCCATAGCAGGAGCCACATATTCCAAAGGGATTGGAGCAAACGCGTCGAATTCGGTAATGAACAGGATGGTGCACACTGCTGCCCTCTGCTGGAGGGAATCGGGACTGGACAAGTGTGCATGCCATAGCTGCTATACTGCTAGCAGCTAATGGTGATTCTCCATTAGCTCCTCTGCTCTTAAAGTTGGCACCCCCGTGGCCTAGCCCTGCTGTTGCTCTGCAGAGCTGAGGCACTGTAACAAACTCCAAGATTCTAGGCCGAGGTGAGCTTTTTAAAATGCTTTATGCTCAAGCCCAGAGTGCTTTGCAAAACTTGGCAGCCGGTTCCCAGGAACAAACCCCAGTTTCTGTAACCTTTTCAAACAGCCTGTTGTTTGTGACCCTGAACGCTGATAAATTTACTGCCCCGCCAGAAAGAAAAATGGCGCCGATGCACATGTCCGTATCAGGCCGACTCAGCGGGAAAGTTTTTCCATGCCGGGAAATGAGAAACGATGACAAATTAAATGCATTCCTCACTCGAGGTGTTGCACAGCCACCCACTGTGAATCCTGGGCCAGCTATTATTAGGAACTGGCGGGTCTGGGTACGTCTGGTTTTTCAACAGAGTTAAGAAAACATATTGACTGAACTCTGCTTTCAAACCGGTTCTGGCTAAACTGGTTTCTTCCCGCATCTGGGGAGTCAAAGGCCCAACCATTCCTAGGTGCCGACCCTGTGGGTGCTCTGGGATTTGTGCACCCCCAGCAGCCACCAGTCACAGATTTTGGGTGGGCCTCGGACTGGCCGCCCATCAGCTGTTCGACAGCTGGCGGGAGGGCGCAGAGGAGTCAGCAGTGGGCGGGGGGCTGAGAGGAGCGAGTGAAGAGCGGGCGGGGAAGCCTGGGGAGGAGGGCAGAGGCGGGGCTGGGAGGAAGTGGGGGAGGTAGGGAGAGGGGCGGAGCCTCAGCGTGGCGCACCGACCGTGAAAAACAAAAGTCAGCGCCCATGCATTTGTTCATTACAACCCGCCGAAATCTCCAAAAGGGGCCCGTGACTTTGGCTGCCCCACCGCCACTCGCTTGGAGCAGCATGATTTGCCTGGCGGGGGGCTGGCGCCTTCTGAAACTGGAGGCCGCTCGCGGGGCACAGGGGTGCGGTTGGCCACATACAATATTTGATACTTGTATTTACCAAAGAGAACATCTCAATAGATTTTTTTTGGAGAGAAACGTTCTCTCCTGTCCAATCTAGCACCCCTTAAAGGCTGGTGCCCAAGTGGCCGCCTAGTTCGCCCATCTGGTCGGGCCGGCCCTGATCAGAGTGCTGGGCCCGCCGTGTCGCCCAGGTCTCTGTCCCAGTGGTGACCACGGGACGTGACCCCCTCTGCACCTCGCCCCCAGCCCCCCGGTGAAGAGGGCAGTGGAGCGAGGCTCCAGGTGAGGCCCCCATGCTCGTGAAATGCTCGAGGAAGGCACAGGAGATGGGTTTGCCTTTCGTTCCTCGCTAGCTCTCGCCTGGCAAAGGGCGCGTGACCATGGAATAAATTTAATCTGCTTTCCCTCCCATTCCTGTTTCATTCAGGCAAGGGCTGGGTCGCGGAGAATTCGGGAGCCAGGACCCCGACCTGTTCCTGGACAGCTGGGGCCTCTGAGTTAAATGCAGGGGGCCCACAGAATTGCCAGGCCCCTGGGCCAGATGCAGGGGGAGGGGGAGGCTCTCCACACTCCTGGAAGGGGCGGGGCTTTGGACAGAAGGGGTGGGTCTTCGGATGGAAAGGGCGGGGTTCAGACGGAAGGGGCGGGGTCAGAGCAGCCAGCTCTTCGTGCTGCCTCTTTCGTCAGCCAGTGCTCAGAGCTTCGCAGAGTGCCTGGTGTGGCATGGTGCTCCGGCGGTGATTCAAAGGGTGTGGGGCGTCCGGCTGCTGGGGCAGCAATGGCAGGGAACCTGGGTCCTTTTGAATTGCCAGGCCCTGGGGGAACTGCCCCTGGCCCCCATGTCGGCGGCCCAGTTAAATGAATAGATTGTCGCTCTGACAGGCAGCGGAAGCTGGGCCAGGCCAAGCATGAACAGAAATGAGGAGCACTGGGCCAAATGTTGTGGGGCGGACTCAGGGAGACGCCTGCAGAAGGAGGAGCAGGAAGGGGGGGAGCCCAGTAACCAGCGAGGGCCGGGGCTTCACCTGGGATCCGTCACCATCGCTCAGTGATGCCCGCTGAGTACCTGGCCCTGCGGTTTGGCGTGATACTGTCACTGCACCTGCTCTGGAGTGTGTGCCGTGTTCGGTACCTGTGGGAGGCCTTGGCTTATGAGGGCCACCCTGTGGCCTGATTGTGCTGCACACCTGAACCCTACCTCCTGCCCAACCCCAGCCCGTTCCTGCACCCCCCATCCTCCCAGCCCCACCGACCCCCAGCCCGCTCCTGCACCCCCCACCCTCCCAGCCCCACCGACCCCAGCTCGCTCCTGCATCCCCTACCTCCCAGACCCACCGACCCCCAGCCCGCTCCTGCACCCCCCACCCTCCCAGCCCCACCGACCCCCGGCCCGCTCCTGCATCCCCCACCTCCCAGCCCCACCGACCCCAGCTCGCTCCTGCACCACCCACCTCCCAGCCCCACCGACCCCAGCTCGCTCCTGCACCCCCCACCCTCCCAGCCCCACCGACCCCAGCTCGCTCCTGCACCCCCCACCCTCCCAGCCCCACCGACCCCCGGCCCGCTCCTGCACCCCCCACCCTCCCAGCCCCACCGACCCCCGGCCCGCTCCTGCACCCCCCACCCTCCCAGCCCCACCGACCCCAGTTCGCTCCTGCACCACCCACCTCCCAGCCCCACCGACCCCCAGCTCGCTCCTGCACCCCCCCACCCTCCGAGCCCCACCGACCCCCCAGCCCGCTCCTGCACCCCCCACCCTCCCAGCCCCACCGACCCCAGTTCGCTCCTGCACCACCCACCTCCCAGCCCCACCGACCCCCAGCTCGCTCCTGCACCCCCCCACCCTCCGAGCCCCACCGACCCCCCAGCCCGCTCCTGCACCCCCCACCCTCCCAGATCCCACACCCAAGCCTGCTTCCCATCAGCCCCCTCCACATACTGAACCTCTCATTTTTGGCCTCACCCCAGAACCATGGGGGGCACCCACCAAATCTACGAGCCTGGGCTCCCTAGGCTCTGGTGTTGAGGGGAATGTGGGTTTTGGGGGGGGTTATTGTTACTTTTGTGCACCCTCCCCGTCGATTTTTCTGTGGGCCAGTGGCCCCTGACCCAAAAAAGGTTCCTCACCCCTGCCTGAAAGGCTAAGAACCAGAGGGCACCTCACCAGGTAGCCATGGGACAGGTCCAGTCACCTCAGCAGGAGGCCTTGTCAGATTGACAGAAGGGTCTGAGCGCAGACAGGGCCCTGCCATGCGCTGCCTTTTACCGTCACCTCCTCTCGCCCTGCCGGGAGCGGCCCAAGACGGCCCGGTGAGAAAAGCCCCAGGATCTGGTCTCCATCACTCTCCCTTGCTGGAGCAGGGCTGGCGGCGGGAGCGTAGGCCGGCCCTTGACGGCGTGGGAGGCACGGATGCAAGCGTCCCCCGAGCCTGCTGTCACGTGCTTTGGTCCCTCCAGCTCAGGGGCACCGGTCTGGGTCACGGAGCCGGGGAACTGCCCTGAGGGAACCCATCGGTTTGTTCCCCTGAGTTCAATTCACTGCGACTGCATTGGCATAGCAACAAGCAGAGCCCTTGGGCCTCTGCGGGGGAGACGAGGCACCAGGGACCTATAAACAACTAGCCAATTAGCCCGTCATAAGACGGGATTTTCAGGTCTCTCCTCCACGTCGGTCTTCTCCCCTGAGCCTCCAGTCTCTGGCTCCGTGTCTCTCTCTCCTCCTCCTACTGCCTCCCCCCTCTCTGAGCTCTCCTCCGCCTTCTGCCTCTTTCTCCGTCTCTTTCTTTCTCTTCTCCCCCTCCTGCCTCTCACTCTCCCTTTCTCTTCTCCTCCCCCTCCTGCCTCTCACTCTCTCTCCGCTCTCCTCTGTCTCCATCAGGGATGCACGCGCCCGGATGAGTCCAGCTCCCCGCCGGCTGATTCCCTCTCCCAGTCCCCCGTCAGCCAGTTCCTCCTCCCAATTTCCCACGGCCAGCCTCGCTGCCCCCAACTCCCACCCCCGACCAGCTTTGCTTCCCGCCGGCCGCCCCTCCCCTGTTCTCCCCTGGCCAGCTACGCTGCCTCTGACCCCCCGCCCCTCCTCCCAGCCAGCCCCGCTCCTCTCCCGGCCGGTCGCTCCGCCCTCCCACCCCCGATCAAGTGTGTCCGTTTTTTTTTTTAACCCTACCCTAGTGACGTACACGGCCGGGGGCGGGGCCGTGTACGTCACCGCCCTGCCCCTCCTTCCCCTCCTGCCGTGGCTCTTGGCTGAGTTCTGCGCCGCTCGGCCAGGCCGCGGCGGGGGAGCAAGCGGCGGCAAGCGGCCGTTTGGGGTCCACGCTCCCCATGCAGCACAGGGGCGCTCTTGCCGCCACTTGCTCCCTCGCTGCGGCCCGGCTGAGCGGCGCAGAACTCAGCCGAGCGCCACAGTGGGAGGCAAGAGCGCCCCCCAGAGGCAAGACTGTAACGCTACAGCATTACAGACTCACGGACATTGGGCTACTATATATATGATGGCACCAGGTACCTGTGCAATATAGAATCAGAGACTTCAGGAGTCATCAAATCCAGCCCCCTGCCCAAAGCAGGAGCAACCCCAACTCAGTCATCCCAGCCAGGGCTTGGTCAAGCTGGAACGTAAATCTCTAGGGATGGAGACTCCACCCCCTCTCTAGGGAACCCGTTCCAGCGCTTCCCCACCCGCCTAGGGAAATAGTTTTTCCTAATGTCCAACCTAGACCTCCCCGACTGTAACTTGAGACCATTGCTCCTCGTTCTGCCATCTGCCCCCGCTGTGAACAGCCTCTCTCCAGCCTCTTTGGAGCTCCCCTTCAGGAGGTTGAAGGCTGCTACCAAATCCCCCCTCGCTCTTCTCTTCTGCAGACTAAACAAGCCCAAATCCCTCAGCCGCTCCTCGCAGGTCATGCGCTCCAGCCCCCTAAACATTTTCGTTGCCCTCCGCTGGACCCTCTCCAATGCGTCCACATCCTTTCTGTGGTGGGGGGGCCCAGAATTGGAGGCAAACTCCAGATGTGGCCGCACCAGTGTCGAATAAAGGCCTCCCAATAACGAGGACATGGTAGCCATCCCATTATACCATGATCTCCCAGCTTGGTGAAAACCGAGGTGTAAGTGGAGTCACCAACCAGTTCGGCTGGGAGCATTTGCTCAAATCTGTGTGTGCTCATACTAAATGGGAAGGTAATAGAGATGTAGCTGTGTTAGTCTGGTCTTGCTGAAACAAAAGACAGGACTACGCAGCATTTTAAAGACTAACAGGATGGTTTATTAGGTGATGAGCTTTCATGGGCCAGACCCACTTCCTCAGATCAAATTGTGGAAGAAAATTGGCATGACCATATATACTAAAGGGATACAATCAAAAAAAGTGAAACAAGCAAAAAATGGGAAGGGACTGTCTAGGAAGGAGTACTTCAGAAAGGGATCTTGGTTGGGATCATAGTGTACTACAAGCTAAATATGAGTCAACAGTGTGACACAGTTAGAGCAAACATCATTCTGGGATACACTTGGGATGGAAGAATCCCAAGCACTGCTCCAGGCTGGGGACTGACTGGCTGGTAGCAGTTCTGCAGAAAAGGACCTGGGGGTTACAGTGGATGAGGAGCTGGATATGAGTCAGCAGGGTGCCCTTGTAGCCAAGAAGGCTAATGGCATATTAGGGTGCATTAGGAGGAGCATTGCCAGAAGATCTAGAGAAGTGATTATTCCCCTTTATTCGGCTCTGGGGAGGCCACATCTGGAGTATTGTGTCCAGTTCTGGGCTCCCCACTACAGAAAGGATGTGTACGCATTAGAGAGGGTCCAGCGGAGGGTGACCAAAATGATGAGGGGGCTGGAGCACATGACCTACGAGGAGAGACTGAGGGATTTGGGCTTATTTAGTCTGCAGAAGAGAAGAGTCAGGGGAGATCTGAGAGCAGCCTTCAATTTCCTGAAGGGAGGTTCCAAAGAGGATGGAGAGAGGCTGTTCTCAGTAGTGACGGATGGCAGAACAAGGAGCAATGGTCTCAAGTTACAGGGGGGGAGGTCTAGGTTGGATATTAGGAAAAACTATTTCCCTAGGCGGGTGGTGAAGCACTGGAATGGGTTCCCTAGAGAGGTGGTGGAATCTCCATCCCTAGAGGTTTTTAAGTCTCGGCTTGACAAAGCCCTGGCTGGGTTGATTTAGTTGGGATTGGTCCTGCCTTCAGCAGGGGGCTGGACTTGATGACCTCCTGAGGTCTCTTCCAGCTCTATGATTCTATGATGCATTAACAGGAGTGTTGTGAGCAAGACACGAGAAGTGATTTTTCTGCTCTACTCCCCACCAATTAGGCCTCAGTTGGAGAATCGCGTCCAGTTCTGGGTACCACATTTCAAGAAAGACATGGAGAAGTTGGAGGAGAAGAGCAACAAAAATGATTAGAGGTCTAGAGAACATGAGCTGTGACTGAAGACTGAAAGAACTGGGTTTGTTTAATCTGGAAAAGAGAAGTCTGAGAGGGGACATGAGAGCAGTTTCCAAGTACCTAAAAGGTTGTTACAAGAAGGAGGGAGAAAAATTATTCTCCGTAACCTCTAAGGACAGGCCAAGAAGCCAGGGCAGTTTAGGTTGAACAATAGAAAAAGTTCCTGTCAGGGTAGTTAAACATTGGAATACATTAGCTAGGGAGGTTGTGGAATCTCCATCGTTTTTAAGAGCAGGTTAAACAAACACCTGTCAGGGATGGTTGAGATAATATTTAATCCTGCCGTGAGGACAGAGCCTGGACTAGAAGGCCTCTTGAGGTCCCTTGCCAGGCCTACGGTTCCGCGAGTCTCTGGTTTAGGTGTTTGAACGGGTTTATAAGTGGTTGCCATGGAAATAGCCGAGATGAAAGGCCAACTGGAGAAATGTTGTACCGGAATGTCCTCAGCTCTGTTTCACAGCGCTCCTGTGTTGTAGACACACGTCCTCACACTGCCCCGGACGGGGCCTGACGGGGGATTTCTCTGCGTGGCATGAAATTCTGCCGGAGACAGCATTACGCTGGGTCCCGGAGCTCAGCTTGCAGCCCTGTGTGGTCGGGGCCCCGCCTGTGCTCGAGCGACGTACGGCAGGCGGGTCCATCTTTCACGCCGCGCCAGCGCTCTCCGTGCACAGGCCCCATGTCAGCAGTCGCCTCCGCTGCCCCGGTGCAAAGCCTCGCAGCCAGCGGCCCTTCACATGCAGGGGGCTGGAGGAATCGGTGGCGGCAGCATGAGCCATCTCAGCGCTCCCACCCTGCTCCAGCGGGATGTGGAGAAGAGACCCCCCCCCACCTTCACCCAGGGAAGTCAGAGGAGGGAACAGGGGAAGGTTATCAATGGTGGGTGGAGCCCACCTTTGGGGAAGCTAGTCCCCCGGCCCCACCTCTTCCACCTGAGGCCTCACCCCTTGTATGAATAGAGCCCCTCCCACACCTGAGCCCCCTCCCCTTCTATGGATAGAGCTCCTCCCCCATCTACGGCCCCACCCCTTGTATGAATAGAGCCCCTCCCACACCTGAGACCCCGCCCCTTCTATGGATAGAGCTCCTCCCCCATCTACGGCCCCACCCCTTGTATGAATAGAGCCCCTCCCACACCAGAGACCCCGCCCCTTCTATGGATAGAGCCCCTCCCTCCACTTGAGACCTGGCCCCTTCTGTAGACGAATCCCCCGGCCTGTAACTGGAGGCATGACCCCGCCACACAAACACCGGAGGAGCCTCAACCTCTCCCCCAGGGCTGGAGGAGCCGCCCCGGCTGGCCTGGTGCCTTCCCTCCTGAACTGCCTTGTGGGCAAGACTCTTGTCTCCTCCCAAAGAGCCCCAGCTCTTTCCATGACCCATGCAGGCTCTGGGCAGCTGGGCAGGCAACAGGTGCTGCTCCGTGTGGGTCCTGAGGAATCAGAACCGTTGTGCCACCAATGAGCATGAAACCTATCCTTGCGTCTGCACGGACTCGACTCCGTGCTGGGACTTTTGTTTTCCAAAGACTTAAGCCATCTGTTCATTCCATCCCTGCTACAAGTCTGAATCAAGAGCTTTGCAATTACGCTGTGTGTATTTAACTCCGCTACCCAATTCCTTTACCCCGCACCTTTCTTTTGATAAACGAACCCGTAGATTTGAGACACTAAAGGATCAGCAACAGCATGATTTGGGGGGGTAAGATTTAAGCGATGTATTGATCTGCGGGTGTGGCTGGTCCTTTGGGACCAGAAGAGCCTTTTATTTGATGGGATTGGTGGTAAAGAACCACTCATCTCTGAATCCAGTGGTTTTGGTGGTGATGTACAGACTTGAATACCTCAGGGAAATGCTCTTCTGTCTTCGTGTTAGCCAGCGTGGTGAGGGAGATGTTTAATAGGTAGCAGGGTTAAAACAAACAAATGGAAGTTTTTCTTCATGCAACACGCAACCTGTGGAACTCCTTGCCAGAGGAAGTTGTGAAGACCAGGGCTTTTAACAGAGTTAAAAAAAACTAGATAAATTCATGGAGGTTAGGTCCGTCAATACTTATTAGTCAGGATGGGTAGGAATGGTGTCCCCAGCCTCTGTTTGTCAGAGGCTGGAAATGGATGATAGGAGAGGGATCACATGATCATTCTGTTCACTCCCTCTGGGGCATCTGGTATTGGCCACTGTCGGAAGACAGGACACTGGGCTAGATGGTCCTTTGGTCTGACCCAATATGGACAATATGTTCTTACTTTTATGGCTGGTTTGATATACCTCATGGGAGAATCATCAACAGCATTTTGGGATATATCTGCCCTATCTCTCAGCAGTTTGTCCTGAATTTGGTATTCCCAGCAGTGTCCCACGAAGACATGGATACAGCCTGTCTCCAGAAAGAATTTCTGGAGGGTGGTTTATGCACACGGGTTTCTATCCTTTCCAAAGGTCTTGGTTTTTTTCCTCAGGTCTTACCGTTGCAATTCATATGTCCGCGTTAGTCATATTGATGCCCAAGCCTTTTTTGAAAACTCCTAAATGCTTGCTCCCACCGATATCTTGTGGCAGTGAGTTCCACAGGCTAACTGCACCCTCTGTGAAAAAAACAAACACGCATTTTCTCTGATCTGTTTGCTGCCATCCCCTCGCAAAGCTCCAGTGTGTGGCTTGTTTGCCGTGTCAACATCCCTGGAAATCAGAGTCATGCATGGCCCTCGGTGGGTGTAACACCCCTGATGAGCCTTGCAATTTACTGTATCAACAGAGGCATTATCAGGAATACAGGAATTACAGCATTGCATTGCCATGCAAACATACTCTGTCCTGCTCCTGGGCCAGTGATTCACACAGCTTCCGTGTAATTTACACAGTGTCAGAGCTGAGATGGCATGACCGTGTGTTAGACGTGACTTGGCTGTGATCCAGCTGGGCCAGGAATTGGAGTGCATTTCCCGTTGTTCCATCTGTTTACACTAGAATTGGGTCTGGCCTAGATTTTCAATTTGGTTTTAAAATGGAAAAGGAAACTCTGGTGGTTGGGAGCCATGAAAAGCCAGATCAGATCAAACCCATGCTCGGGTAACTTGACTTTGACCGTAGCAAAGTTACTGGATCACGTTCCAGTTACTACAGAGGAAGGTGCAAAAACTTCTCACAATTGGCAGATATGGAATAATCTGACCATGAAATTACTCCCTTGTCCCCAGCAGACAGAAATCCATTTATGCTCGGAAGTAGGAGGATTTATCATCCTTCCATGGATGTAACTCAGGATGTTCTCCTCATTCAAACCTTTTCTAAATCCTGCCAAGTGCTTGGCCATAATCTTGTGGCAGTGAGTTCCACTGGCTGCTTGCAAACGCTTTGGAGCTCTGTCTCCGTTACACAGTGAACCCAGGTGACTGTGGCACCTTGTGGTGACTGGGACATGGGCAACTGTGCCAAGTGGTTAGAGCAGGAGTTGGTAGTGAGGAATCAGAGGTCAAGGGTCAGAGTTAAGGGTCAAAGTTGCATTCAGAAGTCAGGACTTGGCTCCGGCATTGTGGCTCTCAAAGGTTTTTCTATGGTAGAGATGGGTGAGGCTCAAACGCAGTTAAGAGCCCTGATTACCTGTACGGTGCAGACATAACCTAGCGCCTATCTTCAGCTGGAAAAAAGGTGGTTTCAGTCCTATATCAGCTTATGCCTGGTAGCCAACGTGTGGTAAAGCCCTAGCATGGCCACGGCCTTTGCAGCTTCCGTGTGCATCATGCCAAATCGCTTTGCGACCATTTACCATGTGGCAGTTCGCAAACAACCAGCAGAACTCCTTGCTACAGGATTACTGCATAGTCACACCTTCTCTTCCTCATCTGGGCCTGTCCCCCCCCCCTACAGCTTTCCCCAAGACTGTCAGAGGGAACAGCTCTGAGGCTGAAAGGTTCTAGTGGTGGCTTGGACGCTAACGCAACCCCAGGCCTCATTACAGTGAAAAAATCACTGATTTCATAGCCAACGGGAAACTGTGTGGCCAGGCCCAGAGCTTTGGCTACACTGCTGTGCAGTGACTGGCGCATGGCATGTAAGGAAGGAGAAACCAATATCCTGGCTAAGTCTGGTTCTTCAGCCCAACCTTTGAGTGTTACCCCTATGGCCACCCCTAGGTGTAGGGAACTCCTGAGAACTAGGCTCTGACACTGTTACCCCTTGTGGCATAAGTCACTTCCCTTCCTCATGCATTTCCCCAGATGTAAAACTGGGATGATAATCTTTACAGCATATAAATGTCTCTGGGGATGGGGTGGGGGGTGCTTTGAGGACCACCCATTAATATGTGTCTCATGCTTTGAGCCTGCAAGGTCAAGTTAGATAGAGGTCTATAAAATCATGACAGGTGTGGAGAAAGTAGATAAGGAAGTGTTATTGACTCCTCCTAACTAGGGGTCACCCGATGAAGCACTAGGGGTCACCCGATGAAATTCATAGGCAGTGGGTTTAAAAATCAACAAAAGGAAGTATTTTTTTCACACCAGGCACAGTCCACCTGTAGAACTCCTTGCCGCAGGATGCGGTGAAGGACAAGACAGTAACAGAAAAGAATTAGATACATTCATGGAGGATAGGTCCATCCATGGCTATTAGCTAGGATGGGTAGGAATGGTGTCCCTAGCCACTGTCTGTCAGAGTGAAATGGGTGACAGGAGAGGGATCGCTTGATCATTACCTGTTCTGTTCACTCCCTCTGGGGCACCTGGCACTGGCCACTGTTGGAAGACAGGACATTGGGCTGGATGGACCTTTGGTCTCACCCCATGTGGCCGTTTTGTTGTTCTTCTGTTCAAGTTTAAGCCGGGTGGAACATTCCTGGAACCAGGGGAGTTGCACTGAGAACACTTTGTGCTTCTTAAGCACCACGCGAGTGTTATTATTTAGTAAGTTGCTGTCTGCAAATCGGTGTGTGTGTGCGTGTGGGGGGAATTGCTAAGGATTGCTATTTGGCTGCGGTGGAACAAAGCTGACCTCACCATGCAGCTAAAGCCTCTTTATTATTTGTGTGACCGTACAAAGAGGTCCTATCAGAGCGTATGGGGGGTGGGTGTTCCCGTACATCGCACAGACAGCTCCTGCCCCAGAGGGCTTGCAGGCTATACGTAGGGATGAGGCGGAGGCAGAAAAATAAGGCAGCAGCAGGACGAGGATAATGGAGGAACCACACGAGTTTGTTAAAAGGACGAGGGGCAACATTGCTCCAGTTTCTTAGCAAGCCCGGGGAGCTATGACTAGATCGCACCCTCCGAACTAAAACCGAACTGTCGTGACCGGATGACTGCCTTTCTCCACCGTGGGCTAGATCACAGGCATCAGGCCCTGAGTTTGGGGTTGCTAGGTGAGGGTCGGCTCCCGCACATGCATGTGGGATTCTCCCAGGTCACGTGCCATGGGGAAGGGACGGGGAGCGCGCGGGGGGCCCCAGGCTAGGAGAGGGAACAAGTCACGTGGGGGGACTTGTGGGGGTGTTGCGTAGAGCCCCATAAATTCTAAGGACGCCCCGGTCCGTGGAGCTACTGCCATCCAGAACTAGGCCCCGTGCTTCATCCCTGGTCCAGGGAAACACACCAAACACCCGGAAATGACAAACACACTCCAATGGGAGTGACCGAGAAGTAAGGGGACGGGCCCGATCCGGCTTTCCTAGCACCCCCTGAACCAACGTCCCTGGGAGAGTTGGGGGCGCAACGCACGCAGAGCCGGATCCGTGAGAGCCAGGCAGTGGGAAAAGAAACGAAACCTCCGCTCTATTTTTTCCATGGTCAAAAATACACGACCTTTGCTCCTTTCTATTCTTGGGGTCGGGGGTGTTTTCGGAACGACTCGATTCCCGTCAGCCTACCACTCATGGCAGGAAGGGTCCAACTGGAGGAAGCGTTGGGAGCCCCTCCACTCTCCCTTACATCAGCGGGAACCGAGAACACGCCGGCCCTCGTTGGAGGAATTATCGTGAAGGATCAACGTCTGTAAGCGAGGAGTTAGAAAATCAGAGGAAATTCTCACCCACGAGGAACAGAGGAGTCATTCTCCCAAGGCATGTTGAGCTGGCTAGTTCTGCGGTTTCCCTGAGCCACTGTGCCGGTGGGCAACTTTACCAACACCCGAACCTTTCAGGGAGCGGCTCCGATACCCCTGTAAGCAAAGGCATCTTTAGTTGGCTCCTTCACCACAATGCACAAGACCAGCCTCAGGGCAGCCAATCACAGACATAAAGTTTGCCGGACTTCTCCCCCACTTTCCCCTCCTGCAGGTACCGGGAGAGGCGCTGGGCTTTGCCCCCACCCCCTTAACGGGGAGGAGACAGAACCGGCCACCGACTACTCGCAACAGACCCCCGCCCACACCTGGAGCCTGCCCTGTGGAGGGGTTGCCCTGGCCAGGCAGAAGAGATTCTTAATCTGGGATCATCCCTGCCTAGGGGGATTCCCTGGTCAGAGGGAGGGGAAGAAAAAATTCCACTGAGAGAATTCCCCCTCTGCCCCATATCCTGTAACATGATGGGGGGCAATGTTCCCTGTAAGCTGAACACTTGTATGGGCACCCAGAGGAGATTCGGGGGCTGCCCAGCTGATTAGCAGAGTGCCCACCGTGCTCATAGCCAGCACCATGCGTTTCTATTGGTGGTGCACATCTGCCCACTCTTTGGTGCGCAAAACAAAAATTATTCCACACATGGATGGAAAAGCTGAGAGGGAACATTAATGGGGGGGCGGGTGTCTCCCCTGTAAGCTTCAGAGGAGGAGCTGAGTTAGTCTATAACTGGAAAAACTTAAAAAACAACGACTAGTCTAGTAGCACCTTAAAGACTCACAAAACATGTCAATGGTATGGAGAGAGCAACCCCCAGGTCTCACACATGGGGTAAACCTACTCCAACTTACAGAAACGCGGTGCAGACACAGTCGTCTTCTTCCGTATGGAAAACAGTCACAAGTCGCAGAAAATTATACAGTAACCTCCAAAATGAAAACAATTCCCTTCAATACGAGTCTTTTACTCTGTTAGATGCTGGGAGCACAGACCAGATGTTTTAATAGATGCTGGGTCTGTCAAATAATACAAGCTGAGGGTCTTGGGCACAGGGGCGGCCCGTCCATATAGGCGAACTAGGCGGTCGCCTAGGGCGCCAAGTTAAATGGGGTTCCAAATGGTGACGCAATATCATGGAGGGGTTTGGAGGCGGGGGCACCGATTGCATGGTTCACCCAGGGCGCCAGTTGCTGGCAGCTAGTCTAGGGCCGTTCCTGCTTGGGCAGTTTGTACTAAAAGATGCTGGGGGCTTCTATTGGAAGTTTTACGGTAGTGTCACATGAAATCATCGTGAACAGTCAAAACGTGGCAGATGGCGCTGAAATAGACAAAGCTGAAACTTCTCTTAAATCTAGAGGGGTGGTGGAACAGATCCAGCAAGCATCTTGCGCTGCTCAGGCTGGATTCTCTGTCTATGTCTACGCAGCCACATTATTTCGAAAGAGCCCAGTCCGCGTCTATGCAGCCAGCGGTTATTTCGACTGCTGTCCAGCTGGAGGCCTGCTACTCCGACTCCTGTAACCCTCCTTGTACGAGGAGTAAGGGAAGTCGGAGGAAGCATGCTCGTCTTCGAAATAAGCGCTGCGCAGACAGCGCTGAAACTTGAAATAAGCCATGGCGAAAGAAGCTACGCCGTGGACGTAGCTCAATGTGCGTAGCTTATTTCGAGCTAAGCCCTGCTGTGTAGACACGCCCTGTAAGCCCTCAACAGGTTGTGATTTAAACTAGAGCAGTGTTTCTCAACCAGGGTGTGAGTACCCTTAAGGGTACTCAAGAGAAGTCCGGGGGGTACATCCACACAGCTGAAATTTGGAGAAAACTGAATTTTTGTTTTAAGTTTTACCATGTTTTATTATTTCCGTACTTTTTACACCCAAAAATTTCATCGCCCGCCCAGCTATGTTTAAGTTGTTTAAATAAATGTGTTGCAATGGTAGAAAAAAAATTTGTGTGTCTGAAAACTAGGTACTGGGGTCCTTATAATTTTTTTTTAAAGGGAGTACTTTATAAAAAAAGGTTGAGAAACACTGAACTAGAGCATCTATCGGCCGTATCCCGCGGGTCAGATGCTGGTGCGGGCCCTGCAAGCTCTCTGGCTAGCCAGGCCTGGCAATGCACACCTGGGCATTGTGCTAAGTCTGGCAGGAGTTTTCCCGGAAAGGACCTCAAGGCATCCACCAGCTTACCTGCTGCATGAGTCAACACCCAACAATGCAAGCAGGAGGACGCTCGCCCTTACAGTAAACAGTGACCTTTTGGAAACAACCAAACAACCCAGATTCCTCCCCGGGCTTGGGAGACCAGGAATGCAGGAAGTGCCCATGACTTCATCGCTCTGGCTTTTGCTATTCTAGGGGGCGGCCGACCCCGAGGCCTCATCCGGCCATTTTTAGCTGTCGTGTTTTGCGTGGACCCAGAACCACGTGTGCTACCCTGCACCTTCCTCCCGCCAGGCCATGGCTGCTTGGCTTCCCTGGAACCACAGCCCGGCACTGTTCTCCTAGCTCCTGGCCCTGCATTTACCGGCACGGCCCCAAGGCCGGGCTGGGGCTGTGCCGGCAGCCTGCCGACAATGGATTGCGTCACCGTGGTGTGTGGCGTGGCACCTGAAAAGGCCAGGCTGTGACTGAGAAGGTCACCGTGTTGCCTATTAAAAGCCAACCGCGTTCTAGGACACGGCAGACGGCGCCGATGTCTGCTCGACGTCAGCGGCGTCCAGGCCTTCCCCTCCCCTTTCGGGAGGCTGTACCGAGCCCATGTGGCGCGCAGCTATTTTGAAGGCCCAGCGCGCTGAGCTGGCACTGGCGACCGGCCCACAGCGAGACCGGCTAGATGTGTGACCGCTGAGGTAATGGCGCGCTTCTTCTCAGGCTGTTAAACTCTCCCCCCCCCCCCCCCGGCTCCGGCAGCAGTGTGAGGATAGACTTTCAGGGAAACAAAACACCACGTGTAAGTTCCTCTCCCAGCCGCACAGGCGGGGGGGGGGGGGACGACTCCCTGATGTCACCCCGCCAGAGTTAACCCCTTCCTCTGGCCCACCTGGGAGGCAGGTTAAAAACTGGCCCACCACGACTCCGTTCAGATCCAGAGTTCGAGTTTGCTTCCTGCCGTGTGTGCTGAGGTAACGAGAAGGCGGGAGGTGCAGATGGGGCGAAAGGACAGGCAGATGCGTGGCAGGATCCCCAGGAATCCAGAGACACACACACACACACACACACACACACAGAACACACTCCCAGACACGAAGGCGCGCCCACCATCAAAGAGGCAGGCCGCCCGGAAACAAGCATGCCGCCGCACCACTGGAAACAGCACACAACCGCACAAGAGAGCGTGGGCATGCTGGCGGCAAGACGCCAGCCCGAGGTGCGCTGTGTCGGAACGCACACGCCAAAAGGCAGGCACAGAAGTCCACCGAAATTGACGTGTATCCCCACGCACCTTGGAGTGACCCCGGGCAACGCACAACCGCCCCGAGATCTATACACCCGCGGGCAGAGGGAAACACGCAGAGAAAAAACACCATGCCCCCAGCAGCTGGTCTCACAGATCAGGGGGAAGCTAAGCCTCCCCCAAGAGGCTGGTTCACCCACCCCCACTGACACTAGGGCAGGTCAGACATCTGCCCCAGATGTGGAGGCAGCTGGGGTCAGTGTTTGTGTAACCATCACTAGGTCAGTTTGAACCGGGGACCTCACGGTAGGAGCTGCCTTAGGCGAGCTACTGAGCCAGATGGTGCCTGGCTCAGGCTGTAGAGCTCCCTTGCTCTTCTCTCTGGCTGTATGTGGGCTAAGTGCTGCTGCATGGGGCCGTGACCTACAGTAGGTGTGGGGGTTACACTTGTGTGCCTGGTGGTCTGGGGCTGCGGGTACTGGGGGCTGCGCTGCCCAGTGTTCCAGGGCTGGGGGGTTGGGGTCATGCCACCCCTCCACCCCGGAGCTTCAGGGCTGGGGGGCGGGGGCTGTGCTGCCCCTCCTAGTGCCCCTGGGACTGCGGGTGCTCAGGGGGCCCAGGACTGGGGTGGGTAGCCATGGTGTGTGTGTGTGTGGGGGGGGAGGCTTCAGGGCTTCAGTGGGGAAGGGGAGGGGCTTTGGGAAGAAGAGGCGGGGCCACCTCGAATGGTTGGTTCACGCATTGCCCATGCACCAGACAGGTACGCACACATTCTTGTGCGAGCACGCACACGTGTGCATACACGCACACACATACACAAAGGCCTTTACATGGCTACACACAGAACTAGCACAGGCTCACAAGAGCACACCCTCCCAGAACCGACACACCCATGCCCATATGCCACAGATGGCTCGCGCCCAACCAGAAGTGGCAGTCGATGCAGGCAGTCTGGGGTGAAAGATTCTGCCCGGCACTAGACAGGCGGGGAGACGGTGCCGGGCCGAGCGGGCCGGTCTGGCCTGGGTGCCAGAGAGTCTGGGAATCGATGCAGGACCCGAAAGCCCAGAACAAGACAGACAAGAGGGTCAGAGAGATCGGAGCCCAACGGCCTTTGCGAAATTCAGAGAAAGGGACCTTTGCCCCCCACCTGACCCACCCAGGGAAGGAGTCGAGAGCATGGTGGGCCGGGGTATGCAGGAGATGGTTAGATTCTCTGCGTCGTTCCCAGCAGGGCGCCATGTGTGGGATGCCTGGACAAATCTGCAATGCCGATCCGACACTGAAACAGGCCCAGGCCCCTTGGCAGTTCACCCCTTGAATCCGTGACAGCCCCTTGGGCCGGTGGGCTCGCACGGCGTCTATCGTCCTCTGAACCCCGCCCGCCCAGTGACTCATTCGCAGGCGTGTGGCTCGTGGATTTCAGGCTGGAAAGACCCTCGGCCGGAGCCGACAGGAATTTGGGGAATTTTAACCTGGGAATGTCTCTGCCCAACCCCCCTCGTGAAGGAGGTAGACAAGCTCCATGAAATGTGGTGGCAGGTGCTGGTGGGGTTTAGAATTCACTTTCCGGAGCCCCTGCGGCCCAGGGAGACAGGCGGGCGCATTCCGGCAAGACGTCGCAGTGTCTCGGCTGCGCCGGGGCCTGTGAAGGCACGGCGTTGAGTTTCCTGCACACTGCCCAGCAGACGCAGCTTGTGACACAGGCCGGGAAGTCCCGGGGGGCGTTCCTGAATTGGGGCCCGCATGCCGATTGCGTTGGGAACGTCATGTATGAACACCGCCTGAATCCCACCCCCCCACGGAGCCAGGTCGGCTCGATCCCACTTCAGCCCTGTCGCCGCCGGCCCCCATCGCCTCTTCTCTGCCTTTGCGGTCCTCGCTTGTGTGGACTGAGCCACGCTGCCGACCAGGGCCGGGCTCTGTGCCGGGGTGCAGCTGCAACGTGAGCCCCAGAGACGAAATGGGAGATTGGCTCGTTGCTCCATCGCTGAGTCGGAGACAGCAGTGGGATTTGCACCGCAACTTTTCTGCCCTGCTTTAGCGGGCTGTTCCAGAGCCAGGGGGCCTGTTGGAGTCGAGGGCATGGCCAGAGAAAGGCAGGTGGGAGCAGGGGACAACGGCACGATTAAGGAGACAGGAGAGCATGGAGCGGGGTGGCGGGGTAGGGAGGAAATGAAGACGAAGATCCAGACAGGCATGTATTGATGTGTTCTGCACAAAGGATGGTCCATTTGTTAGCCAATAGGAGGTGTCCTTGTTCTGCCACAAGCTGTCTTTGGGACCTTAGTCAAGTCACTGAGCCCCTCCATGCCTCAGTTTCCCAACTGTGAGATAGCACCGCCCTACCTCGCAGGGTGTTGTTGAAAATTGTCAACCTGTGGAACTCCTTGCTGGAGGATGTTGGGAAGACCAGGACTTGAACAGAGTTCTAAAAAGAACTAGATAAATTCATGGAAGATAGGTTCATTGGTGGCTACTAGCCAGGATGGGCAGGGATGGTGTCCCTAGCCTCTATCAGAGGCTGGAAACGGGTGACAGAAGAGGGATCACTGGATGATTTCCTGTTCTGTTCTCTCCCTCTGGGGCATCTGGCATTGGCCACTGTGGGCAGACAGGATGCTGGGGTAGATGGACCTTTGGTCTGACCCACTCTGGCCGCTCGGATGTTCTTATTGTTATATCAAGGGCTGCAAACCACTGTGAGTTCTAGTGATAAAAAGAGCCAGATATTATCATGCACCTCCACATTACATCCCCCGTCCCTACACATGTGCATGTTTCCATAGGCACACGCTGTACCCTTCAGCTGCGTGCAACAGTTACAAAGGCCTGTTGGCTGTGCACACCAATTGCACTCAGATCTTGGGGGCTGTCCGGATTGGGGAGCAGGTAGACACTCGTAGCTCTCTGCCAGGTCTTCGTCTGGGAATGTGAGAGCCTGTACCCTCCTCCACCCCTATAGAAACACCAGTTTGTGGTATTGCATTGGGGATGGATTTAGCCCAGGGAGTTATTATTAGCCCCACGTGTCTCCACCGTGGCGGGCTGAGAGCTCCCAGCTGTGTCTCCTGGAATAGCTAAAATCTTCTCCTTCACATGCCAGTTGCTCTCTGCCATGTGTGGTCCCTTCTGACTCAGTTTCCCTTTGGCCCCCATCTCTTCCTCCCTGCCACCTTCCCTCATCTTCCAATTCGTTCTGCCTCTTTTTGCCAGGATTTTCAAGCCGCCTCTCTTCGGGAACAATCCGTCAGGCTGGAAATATCTGTCCAGCTGCGATTCCCCAATAAACATGCTCAAAAATAGCTCTGGTTTGAAGCTCTCTGGGACCCGCTGTCTCCTAGTCCTGCTTGTCCGGCTACATGCTTTGGCCTCCTATGTGCATCCTGCTGGGAAGCTGTGTTTACAACATGCCTGAGCTCAATTTGAACCTGTTCTGGGGCAGCCACGCCAGCCAAGCTCCCTTGCTTTCAGAAGAAACCATGTGGCCCAGCCCTGTCGGGTTCCCAAAACTTCTCATCCTCTTTCTCAGAGCCGCCCACCTAAAGGATGGGAAGGCGCGTGGCCGGGAGACCTGTGTTCAGTGGCGTTAGGCAGTGCCTTTGGACGGTTCACAGCCACGCAAGGTCTAGAACAGTGGTCACCAACCAGTAGATCAGGACCGACTGGTTGATCTTGGTGTTTCTGACAGGGGATCTTGACTGGTTTGGCCAAGAGGCTACCAAGTGCCCGCGCTTCAGCCGCCCCTTTACCCACACTGCTGCGCCTCTCCTGCCCTTTGCCTTGGAGCTGCCCCTCCCCCTGGGAGTCTCCTGCTTTCTGTGCAGGGCAAGGGGAGGGAAAAGAGGGGTACTGATGTCAAGGTGCCCCCTCTCCCATTCTGTATCCTTTCTCCACAGAGCAGAGCGGGGGCATAACAGGACTCAGGGTGGAGTTTGCTGGCTGCTTTGGGAAGTGGTGCAGGGCCAGGGCAGGGGTGAGCCTGGCTTAGCCCCACTGCCCCACCACCCAAGAGCCACCAGCAGTGCCCAGCTGGAGCTCACATCCCAGACTCCTACCCCAGCCGTGAACCCCCTCCTGCACCCCAATCCCTGACCCAGCCCTGAGCACCCCTGCGTCCAAACACCGTCCCAGAGCCTGCACCTAGAACTGCCTCCTACATCCCAACTGCCTGCCCCAAGAGCAGCTCAGAGCCCCTCTCGCACTCCAGATCCCTTCATCCAAGACTAGAGCCTGCCCCCCACCCCTCTGCCCCATTTATAGATGAAAGGCAGCTGCCTTGTCCCACCCCACCATCTAGCTGTTGATCAGGAGGGGTGAGAAAGTGTTTGATTCCCACTGGCACAATGTTGCCTGCACTGACCGGCACATTGTCCCCAATACACCGGATCCAGATTCTAATCCCATTTACACCCCTTTCACTCCTTTACCCCTGGGGAGACTCCACTCCTCCCGGTAAATCCAGAATGGAATTCAGTGGAGTGACTCCAGATTTCGAGCAGTGGGAACGTGGCAGTAGCGTGGCTGTGCCATACACCTGGGTTTAAGGACGATAGCCCGTGGGCATTACAGGGGGACGTATGATCCCCAGGTGAGAGCCCCTCCTGTTGTGGCAGCTGTTGGCCAGGGCTGGCCACCAGGAGCAGAGCACAATGGGCCGGGACATATGGGAGAGCTGCAGCCAAACTGGATGCATTCAATAAACACAGCTAATCTTCTGCCGATGAATTCCAGGCTTCTGGCAGCCTCGGAGACAGCCTGCGGTGGCTGATGAGTAACACCCCTTCTCTGGGCTGAGCTTGAATTCATGTCGGAAGCGGCTGACTTCCCCAGAGAGCCACTAACCAGCCCAAGCAAAAGCCCAGGGAAGTTCAGCAGCAGCAGTGACCGGCATGGGCAGCGGGTGAAGGCCCAAGTGGGGAAGGCAAGCCCTAATCCCGCCCCTGGAGCCAAGCCCCGCCCACAGAGCCAAGCCCCGCCCACCCCCAGCCCTCCCCAGTGGCCAGGGCATGTAGGCAGTTTTGGGAAGGCTATGCCTTCCCTTGCCTGCATTACCGGCCGCCCCTGGCTTCCCTGACAGTCTTTCTAGACCAGTGGTCTCCAACCTTTTTGAGCACGAGATCACTTTTTGAATTTAAGCTGCCACAAATATAAATACCCTTGCCCCACTTCCTTCCTGCCCCTTCTCTGAGGCCCCACCCCTGCTCACTTCATCCTCCCTCTTTTGCCCATCCTCGCTCACTTTCATCTATAAATGGGGCAGAGGGGTGGGGGGCAGGCTCTGGTCTTGGATGAAGGGATCTGGAGTGCGAGAGGGGCTCTGAGCTGCTCTTGGGGCAGGCAGTTGGGATGTAGGAGGCAGTTCTAGGTGCAGGCTCTGGGACGGTGTTTGGACGCAGGGGTGCTCAGGGCTGGGTCAGGGATTGGGGTGCAGGAGGGGGTTCACGGCTGGGGTAGGAGTTTGGGATGTGAGCTCCAGCTGGGCACTGCTGGTGGCTCTTGGGTGGTGGGGCAGTGGGGCTAAGCCAGGCTCACCCCTGCCCTGGCCCTGCACCACTTCCCAAAGCAATGGAAGGGTGGTGGTGCAGAATCATAGAACCCTAGAGCTGGAAGGGACCTCAGGAGCCATTGAGTCCAGCCCCCTGCCCAAAGCAGGACCAATTCCAACTCAATCATCCCAGCCAGGATTTGGTCAAGCTGGAACTTAAACTTCTAGGGACGAAGATTCCACCCCCTCCCTAGGGAACCCATTCCAGTGCTTCCCCACCCTCCTAGGGAAACAGTTTTTCCTAATATCCCTCCTAGACCTCCCCCATGGCAACTTGAGACCATTGCTCCTCGTTCTGCCACGTGCCATCCCCTGAACAGCCTCTCTCCAGGCTCTCTGGATCCCCCTTCAGGTAGCTGAAAGCTGCTAAGAAATCCCTCCTCACTCTTCTCTTCTGCAGACTAAACAAGCCCAAATCCCTCAGTTTCCCCTCTTAAGCCATGTGCTCCAGCCCCCTCATCATTTTTGTTGCCCTCCGCTGGACCTGCTCCAAGCGTCCACATCCTTTCTGTAATGGGGGGCCCAGAACTGGACGCAATACTCCAGATGTGGCTGCACCAGAGCCGAATAAAGGGGAATAATCACTTCTCTAGATCTGCTGGCAATGCTCCTCCTAATGCACCCTAAAATGCCATTAGCCTACTTGGCTACAAGGGTGCCCTGTTGGCTCATAGTATGATGGGCCCGGAGCCCTATGTGGGGACAGGACATCAGGGATTTGCACTATTCTGATAGATGGAGCCAAGTACCTAAAAGGGTGTCAAAAGCAGGAGGGAGAAAAATTGTTCTCCTTGGCCTCTTTGGACAGGACAAGAAGCAATGGGCTTAAACTGCAGCAAGGGAGGTTTAGGTTGGACAGTAGGAAAAAGTTCCTACCTGTCAGGGTGGTTAAACACTGGAATAAATTGCTCAGGGGGGCTGTGGAATCTCCATCTCTGGAGATATTGAAGAGCAGGTTGGACAGACACCTGTCAGGGGTGGTCTAGATGGTGCTTGGTCCTGCTGTGAGGGCAGGGGACTGGATTTGATGGTCTCTCAAGGTCCCTTCCAGTTCTAGGATTCTAAGGGCTCCCAGAGCAGCCCTGGGGGAGACTGAGGTTCTCACGACCCAGCAGCGCCCCCTACAGGCTGGTGCACCATCGCCCAGGCGAACCCCCCGTCGAGAAAAACCAGGGTGACGTTGATATGGCGACTCCCCTCCCGAAGGACCCCCAAAGCACTTTGCAACTTGGCCAGGGGCCCCCAGAGGGGGTGAAACGCAGGCCCTGCCTCTCTGCATACAAAGCGATCAGTGGAGAATGCCTCTCCCAACGGTGGGAATTTCAGACCTGAATTAGGATCGGGCCACGCCACCAGCATCGGTGCCTGGATTTTTCTAACGCACATCCGTAACGGGCACGAGCAGCCACACCCTGATCGTGGCACCTCGTCAGAACAACAGGCCCACCCGTAGCCCTGCAACCCCTGGGACACCACCCTGATTGGGGGGGGGGGAATCCCCCCAGAGCATTACCAGCCCTACCCCCTCCAGCACAGTGCTTCCTCGGTCCCGGCCAGTGTCCCCTGTAAACTGTGATCTTGGGCAGCCACCCAGGAGAGATTCAAATGCCACCCAGCTGATTAGCAAAGCACCCACCGCCAGCAGCAGCCGGCCACATGTGTTTCTGCGGGTGGTGCACACCCACACATACCTGGGTGCACAGAACAAAATTTATTCTGCACATGGATGGGAAAAGTTAGAGGGAACATTGGTCCCAGCTCATCCCAGCTTATCTCATGGGATCCCATGGGCCCAGGCCAGAGTAGCTGCTGGCCCAGGACAAGTACAAATACCCTGTTTGTTAAAAATAGCACTGCTTTGCTCTCTGCGTGGGATGCCAGTGAACTTTCCATTCTCGCTGTGACCATGCTAGTTCATATTCAGCCCATCTCTGGAGGGCTCTGCTGTCGCTGAGACCAAACCGCCAAGGAGTATTTATATCCAGGAGCACTTGGTGGCCAGCGTTCCCTGTAAGCTGAACATTTGTGCTGCTGCTCAGGAGAAATCCAAATGTTGGCCCGCTGATGAGCAGAGCTAGTTTTTTTTTAGTTTTGATTCGTGGTTCACATTCACACATGCCTCGGTGCACATTAAAATTTATTCTGCACATGGGTGGGGAAAATCCGCGCGGAGATGGAAAAGATTAGAGGGAACACTGCTTGGTACACACAGCGAGAGACAGACCCTGCCCAGGAGACCTGACGGGCTAACGAGACCAGCAACGGGGAGGGAAATAGAAAGGAAACAGCCCAGGACAAAGCCCATCAGACCCCTACCGATGCTCTCTGCATGGGATGATAACGGCTTTCCCTCTCCACAAAACCTATCTGTCTCCGGGTTCCTTGTCTGTGCGAACTCCGTAGCAATCCGCACCCGGACTGTCCGTAAGAACAGCAGCCAAGTTTGATGCTAACTTGCAAACAACTGAGTAAACAAAAGTCGAGTCCCACTCTCAGTTGGGGCACCCCTGGAATCTTTCCTCAGCACTGGCCCTAGCCCGGACGTGGGCAACCTGCAGCCCATCGTGGTTATAGGCGTGGCCCACGAGACATTTTGTGTACCGTTGCCCACATGCAGGAAGGCAGCCGAAGCCCCGCCCCTTCTGCCCAAAGCCACACCCCTCCCCCGAGACCACGCCCCTTCACTATCTTTCCCCTCCAGCCAAGCCCCGCCCAACCCCGGCTGAAGGCGCTAGCGTTCCCCACAGCCGGGCTCCCCTACCTGGGAGACCCCGTCGTGGTTACAACAATCTAGCGGCCCACCGAGCGGGAGGAGGGCTGCTCACTGGCCTTGGTGGCCCCTTGCAGCTGTAAAATCACCGGTCTTAGGAGGTGGGGGGAGCGTACAGGATTCTGGCTGGCTGCCGGAACGGGGCCTCAGCGCCTCTTACAGGGAGCAGCCCTTGTTCTGGGGGCTGGCGCAGCAGGAAGCAGAGTCAGAATCTCCCCCCGGCCCCGCCCGGAGAATCTGAGGCCAGCGCAGTTAGAAGAGTCGTGGGTTCTCTCTGAGGTGCCTCCCCCCGGGGGGCTGCTCTCTGGCCCCCCCCCCACGCTGCCCAGCTGGGAACGTGACCTGAATGCAGGGAGCCCTGACAACCCCCCGAAGGGGTGCATGGAGCAGCAGCACAGGCGGAGGTGGGGGAGCAGCAATGCCCCAGGGCACTGTCCTTGGGTAGGTGCAGGTGGGGGGTACCGGGGTTAGGGCAGCAGGAGAGGGTGCAGGGGGTTGGGGGGCAGGAGAGGGTGCAGGGGGATAGGGGCAGGAGAGGGTGCAGGGGTGAAGAGGTACAAGGGGGTGCAGGGTTAGGGGAGCAGGAGGGGGTGCAGGGGCTAGGGGCACAGGAGGGGGTGCAGTGGGTAGGGGTTCAGTAGGGGGTGCAGAGGGGTACAGGGTGAAAGGGGGTGCAGGGGCTAGGGAGCAGGAGGGGGTGCAGGGGTAGACGGGGTGCAGGGGCTAGAGGGGGTGCAGGGGCTAGGGGCACAGGAGGGGGTGCAGTGGGTAGGGGTTCAGTAGGGGGTGCAGGGGTGAAAGGGGGTGCAGAAAGGGGTGCAGTGGGTAGGGGTGCAGGGGTGAAAGGGGGTGCAGTGGGTAGGGGTTCAGTAGGGGTGAAAGGGGGTGCAGGAGGGGGTGCAGTGGGTAGGGGTTCAGTAGGGGGTACAGGGGTGAAAGGGGGTGCAGGAGGGGGTGCAGTGGGTAGGGGTTCAGTAGGGGTGCAGAGGTGAAAGGGGGTGCAGGGGCTAGGGGTGCAGGGGCTAGGATTGCAGGACCCACTCCTGGCGGGGGGGGGGGGGGAGCAGTAGGATGCCAGCCTGGACTGTCTGTAAATTGCCACCAGCCTCCTCCCTGGCTCATCCCTGCCGGCCAGGGCAATGTGGGGCAGAGCCACACGCCCGTCCTTTGGTCACCTGGGAGGAGTGGGTGGGCGGCATTAGCTGATGCCTCCTAGCTGGCCCCAAGCTCTGGGCAGCGTGTGCTGGGGCGCTGAGGGGGGGGTGTGTGTTCCCTGTCACCTCCCTGCCTGGACCCTCCGGGGCAGAATCCAGACCATAATAAGCACTAGACCATTGGCCCGAAGGTTCCCGGCCCCGGCTTCTCCGGGGAGCTCGGCCGCCCGGCCCAAGGTGCAGAGCAGTGCTTCTCCCAGGGTGATCCATGGGCCACCAGGGGCCACCCCCATCTTGCAGCTGGGCTGGGGGCCCAGGGCTTGCCCCCTTCCTGCAGCACAGAGCCTGCACTGGTGCTCCAGCCCTGCACTGCCCCCCCCCCCGCCATTGTGGGGGCAGGCGAGCCTCGCGGTCCCAATCTGGCGCGTGGGGAAAGGAAGAGGCTCCGCCCACTGCTCCTCCCTCCCTCCGGCGGGGAACTGGCAGTGCAGGAAACCGCTCCCCTGAAGGCGTTCCCTGCTGCTCCCATTGGCCGGAATCATGGCCAATGGGAGCAGTGGGGAGGGGCGGTGCCTGGGAGCGGCGGGAGGCACAGAGCCAGGTAAGCGCCTCCCACCCTGCTCCTGCACCCTTCCTCCAGCCAAGACCCTCCACCCTCAGCCCACTCCTGCACCCAACCTCCCGGCCCAGCGCTAGCGTGGGTGCTTGGCGGGTGGTGCGCGGAAAGGCCTGCATTGAGCTGGGTGGGCCATGGGCCAAAAAGTTTGAGACCCGCGGGTCTAGACGCACCCCTCTGCCCCGTGCCCAGGTGAGCACGTCATTTTCCTCAGCCTGCTTCCGGCTGCCCACCCCTCCCTGCCTAGCCGCCTCGCCGCTCTCAAAGACTCCGGTAATTCGCTCCCCCGTCAGGCACGGCAGAGTCCAAGCCCCCGTCCCTTATGTGGCGGACGGGGAGCTACCGCGCCAAGAGGTTAAACAACCTCTGTGACGTCCCAGACGTCAGCTGTTGTCCTCACCTCAGCAGAGGCCGCCCTGTTCGGTCCATGACCGGACGCAGTGGCCGCTCCCCACCCCCCTCGGTAACGTCGTCCATGGTCCAACGCCCGTCGGCGCAATAAGCGTTTCCCCTCCTTTTTCGCGGTGGCAGCCTAAGTCCGTTGCACGGTGCTCGTCTCGTCGACTCGGGGGACTAATCGATCCATGTCCTTCCCCTCACCTCCCTTCCACGCCTGTGCGCCATCACATCGCGTCTTCTTGGCTTCTCTGCAGACGGCCGCCCCTTCGCCCTCCCTCGGGGGCCTCCTGTCCTCTCTGCTGGCCCGGAAATCTGAGGCAGCGTCTAACATTCCACCCGCCGGCCACAACGCCAGCAAAGCTGAGCAGGGTGGAGCTGATAGTCTCCTTGTGCCGAGCGCGGCGGTGGGGAAAGGAGCCCAGGGAGCAGTCTCTGTTCTGCCTGACAGTCTGGCTCTTGTTTGCTCGCAGTGCTGAGCCTCTGAGCCGCTCTGCAGCCGGGGGTTCTGGGTGGCTGAAAGGCTGCAATGTGGGGCGTGCCGGGGAAAGGCTGCCCTACAAGCTGTGCAGAGAGAACATAAGAGCGGCCTCACTGGGTCAGACCAAAGATCGAGCCCAGTGTCCTGTCTGCGGACAGCGGCCAATGCCGGGTGCCCCAGAGGGAGTGAACAGAACAGGGAATCCTCATGTGATCCCTCCCCCTGTCACCCATTCCCAACTTCTAGCAAGCAGAGGCTAGGGACACCATTCCTAACCATCCTGCCTAACAGCCATTGATGGATCTAACTGTCATGAATCTATCTAGCTCTTTTTGAATCCTGTTACAGTCTTAAACTTAACATCTTCTGGCAAGGAGTTCCACAGGTTGCCTGTGCATTGTGTGAAAAAATGCTTCCTTTTATTTGTTTTAAACCTGCTGCCCATTCATTTCATTTGGTGACCCCTAGTTCTTGGGTGAGCAAGCAAATAACTTTTCATTATCCACTTTCTCCACACCAGTAATTTTTTATAGACCTCTATCCTATCCCTCCTTAGTCTCCTCTTTTCTAAGCTGAAAAGTCCCGGTGTTTTTAATCTTTCCTCATATGGCAGCTGTTCCAAACCCCTCCTCATCTTTGTTGCCCTTTTCTGAACTTTTTCCAGTGCCAAGAGATCTTTTTTGAAATGAGGCAACCACACCTGTACACAGCATTCAAAATGTGGGTGCACCACGGAGTTATATAGCGGCAACGAGATATTCTCTCTCTTATTCTCTAGCCCTTTCTTAATGATTCCTAACATTCAGTTTGCTTTTTTGACTGCCGCTGCACACTGAGGGGATGTTTTCAGAGAACTCTCCACATTGACACCAAGATCTCTCTCTTGAGTGGTTACTGCAAATTTAATCCCCTGCATATTATGCATGGAGTTGGGAGGATGTTTTCCAACATGCTTTACTTTGCATTATCAGCATTGAAATTCATCTGCCCTTTTGTTGCCCAGGGCCTGATTACAAGCCCACAGAATATTATGAGATTCTACCCAGGGACTCCAATGGAAGATGGATCGGACCCTGCCCCGGATGAAAACAGTCTGAGAGTTGCTCATGGCTGTCGGGAAAGGCTGGTTTGCCAAGTGGTGCTCTGGACCAGCAAATCGCCCTCCTCAGGCACGTGAGCTCAAGCGAGGAAGAGGAGGGAGAGACAGATACATAATCCTCATCTCTACCTGTCCTGTGGCGATACCCCTCGACCAGGTCTGTTGGCCAAACCGGGCGGTCTCTGCGACCAAGGATAAACAGACACAAATCAGACATGAGAAATAGTAACACACACAAACCTGGAGGGAGGGGCACATTTAAACCTGCCTGGACATACAGTCATGGATTGAAAAGGAGCCCTTCTTCTGTGAAGGAATTTCACCAGCCAGTGACAGAGAGTGGGTGTAAAATTGCTCTTCATCTGCAAATGCGACACTGTTTCCCTGGGCTTGTACAGAGACATTAACTGGATGTCACTTAATAAAGCCATTTATAATTAAACAAAGACTGTGAATGGCTACCCAATTACAAAAGCAGTTTCTCCTCTCTTGGTGTTCACACCTCCAGATCAGCTGCTAGAAGTGGGCCTCACCCTCCCTGATTGAATTAACCTCGTTATCTCGAACCTGATTCTTGCCTGCATAGTTAGACCTGCCTCTGGAAATTTCCACTCCATGTATCTGACGAAGTGGGTCTTTGCCCACGAAAGCTTACGCTCCGATACATCTGTTAGTCTAGAAGGTGCCACAGGACTCCTTGTTGCTTTTGCAGATCCAGACTAACACGGCTACCGCTCTGATACTTGATTATAAAGCCAGTCTCCCCTGCATTTAACTCCTGGGCATTTGGGATGCCCTCCTTTCCTCCAACCCCTGCCCCCACTCCACCACTTTCCCCCAACCCCCACTCCCACTCCACTCCTTCCCCTAAGCCCCCACCCTCCTTTCCTCCAAGCCCCTGCTGCCCTCCATCCCTTCCCCCACGCCCCCACCCCGCCCCTTTCCCCAAGCCCCTGCCTCCTCCTGTACTGTGTGACACTGGGCCAGAGCCAGCAGGGCAGAGCCACGTGGGGGAGAGCCACGTGGGGGCGGTCGCTCTGCCACTGCTTCCCCAGGTCCTAGGTCCCACGTCCTCCTGAAGCAGAGCTAGGTGGCGTGGAGCGGGGCCGGGAGCAGTGCTGCCAGCCCCCATGCGGCCCAGGCCCCACATCTCCCTGAAGCGCAGGGTCCCCCAAAGCACCGGACCCGGGGTAACGGCCCTGAGGGGAGAGCTCTGGACCAGGGCAGGAGTTCCTGGGGATAGTCTGTTTAGTTTGCTGGTTATTCATGAGTCCCGGTTGGGACCCTTTCCCCGGATTTTTCTACCACAACATGCAGTGTTCGCTGTAAGCTGCATGTGTGGGCAGCTACCCAAGACAGATCCAAATGCCACTCGACTATTTAGCAGAGTGCCCACTGCGCTCACAGCCGGTGGCATGTGTGTCTATGGGTGGTGCACACCTGCTCGTGCCTGGCTGCACCTAACACAAAATTATTCTGCACAGTGATGGAAAAAAATTAGAGAGACATTGGTCACACATGCCCCGAGCTGCAGAAAGTGCCTGGCGAAACTCCACGAAGACCAGGCCTGAGAATGCACTAAAATCCCATCTCTGGCACCCGCTGCAGGGCCCCGTCACTTGCTGTTTCCTTCCTGGGGATTCTAGCAGAGCAGAGTGGGATGGGGCCAAACCACCCGTCTAGGAAGCACCCCTCAGAGGGGTACCGGGGGCTGGGGCTGAAGAATTTCCCAAGTGTCCGGGCAGAGTTTCCCTTAAGTTGTCCCCTCAATGAGACCGGAACAGCCACGGCTGCCTGCCTGCTAGTGGCCTGTGGGCGTGGACACAGCCATGGGGGGTCCCAGAAGACATGAGAACAGGGACGGCTGAAATGTGCCCCTGTGGTCCAGTGCCCTTCCGCAGGGAGAACCGACTCAGTCCGGGCACCTTTCTCCTGAGGCCCCATCGCGGTGGCCGGCACAGGGCCGGCATCAGCCCCAGATCTGGGGCGTGCTGGGCGGAGGGCTGCAGAGCACAGGGCAAGCCAACCATGTCTCGGCCGAGCCTCCGGCCGTCTCAGGGCCCCCCCCACCCCCGCACGCGGCTCGGGCACCGTTCCCTGGGTTGGGGTGCCCGAGGCCACGTCTACAGTGCAAAATGGAGCTGCCCCTAACATGGCTTCCACGGCCGCTCACAGGAGGAGCAGGGGGGCGGAGAGGGCAGTGGCCCTGGTGACCGATGACTGAGTAGGGCCCAGGCCTCTGGGCCACTGTGACAGCCTGTGTCTCAGGCCCTTTAAATTTCTGCTGGAGCCCTGGGCAGCAGGGTCTGGGTGTCTGTGAGGGTTGGTGGGAGGAGCCACAGCAGGGTCTGGGTGTCTGTAAGGGCTGGTGGGAGGAGCCACAGCAGGGTCTGGGTGTCTGTAAGGGCTGGTGGGAGGAGCCACAGCAGGGTCTGGGTGTCTGTGAGGGTTGGTGGGAGGAGCCACAGCAGGGTCTGGGTGTCTGTAAGGGCTGGTGGGAGGAGCCACAGCAGGGTCTGGGTGTCTGTAAGGGCTGGTGGGAGGAGCCACAGCAGGGTCTGGGTGTCTGTGAGGGTTGGTGGGAGGAGCCACAGCAGGGTCTGGGGGTCTGTGAGGGTTGGTGGGAGGAGCCACAGCAGGGTCTGGGTGTCTGTAAGGGTTGGTGGGAGGAGCCACAGCGCAGTCTGGGTGTCTGTAAGGGCTGGTGGGAGGAGCCACAGCGCGGTCTGGGTGTCTGTAAGGGTTGGTGGGAGGAGCCACAGCAGGGTCTGGGTGTCTGTAAGGGCTGGTGGGAGGAGCCACAGCAGGGTCTGGGTGTCTGTGAGGGTTGGTGGGAGGAGCCACAGCAGGGTCTGGGTGTCTGTAAGGGCTGGTGGGAGGAGCCACAGCAGGGTCTGGGTGTCTGTAAGGGTTGGTGGGAGGAGCCACAGCGCGGTCTGGGTGTCTGTAAGGGCTGGTGGGAGGAGCCACAGCAGGGTCTGGGTGTCTGTAAGGGCTGGTGGGAGGAGCCACAGCGCGGTCTGGGTGTCTGTAAGGGCTGGTGGGAGGAGCCACAGCAGGGTCTGGGTGTCTGTAAGGGTTGGTGGGAGGAGCTACAGCAGGGTCTGGGCAACACTGAGGGTAGGTTGCCCCTCCCCTCTCCCCTTTTGCCCACCCCCCCCTTCCAGGGGACCCGAAGCCGAGTCCCCCCCCACATTGCCCAGGGCCCAGTGAAGTCTGCCACCAGCCCTGATTATGTCCCTTATACGTGTCTACACTTCACTCTGTGGAGCCCTTACTCCAGTTGAATTTTCAGCCCGGGGCATTATGGGTCAGCTCCTGAAAGCCGGCACCGATCAATGAGAGCAGCACCATGTCTACGTCAGCCTAACGCCGCTGATCGCGAGCTGCTGCCGCTCGTGGAGAAGGAGCGATTAAGCCAGGTGAGTTACCTCAGCGAGCGCGCCGTTCTAGTGTAGACACGTCCATAGTTCGGTCAATGTAGCTGCCTTGCATTGACCTGATGCCAGGGGGTAACCCAGGCCTGGCAGAGGTCGGAGTGTCTAGTGCCTAGAAGGAGCAGTAGCGGCGGATGAGTCAGTGCGTAGGCGAGGAATGGGCGGAGGTGACAGCAATGCTACATTAGTTACTGAGCCAGAATGCAGCCAGCTCTGGGCTCGACACTTTTAACAGGAGCGACACCCCACAATAATTCAGGAATGAGCACTGAGGGGTAGCTCATCTGACCGTCCATCTTTTTTAGACCCTCTTCCTCCATCCTCACAATTCTTCAGTGAGGTTAAGTAGCGCTAGCCCTATGTGATGGGGGGAAACCGAGGCAGGGAGCAATTCCAGGCCTTTGACTGAGCGTGCTCCGGAATGGCTTGCAGCTCCTCGGGGCTAGACTGGCGCTCTGTCTTGGGCCGTGAATTGGGTGCCAGGCTGGGAAAACTGCCCCGAGCTCTGTGCTTTAACTACTAGGCCCCGCTTCCTCTGAGGCTGCACACAAGTGCCTTTGTTACCAAATGGTTGGGGCAGGGGAGGGATCCTTTTTTTTGTTTTTCTTTTCTACACTTCCGTGCGCACAGCGTTCTCTGGAGGCAGCGCTCCCCCAGCTCTTAACAGGCTGCTGTTAATCAGGGACGGGCAGGCTCAGGAAGGGCGGCTTGCTTGCCCTGACCTGCGCTTCAGGAGAGAAACCCCCAGGGGCAGCCGCGCCTTTGGCTCTTTTCGTCGCTTTTCTCGTTTCCTGGCCTGTGCTGGGTGATTTTCCTCAGCGCGCAGCCAAGAAAAGCAACACGGTGACTGAATAAATGTTATCGCCAGGGCCCAGTGCATGGACGTCTGTGGCAAAGGTTTTTGGGCCTCAGCGCCTTCCTTTCAGCGCTTGGGATGCAGCCAAAGAGAGGCAAAGAGGCTTCCCCTATTTTTGGGGTGTGCAGAGACCCACATGGCCCCTGGTGTAAGTTAGAGCCACCTCAGGCTGGCTCTGATTTGTCCTCCATTTCCCACACTCCTCGGGAAACACAGAATAGCTGTAGAGCAGCCCACTCCATCTCCCTCTTCTCTCCTTCCTCTGACACATTCCCAATCTGCCAGACTTTAGGAGCAGGGCTGGGCAGGTGTAGTGGCCCCCATGACAAATCCACACCCGCTGAGCCCAAGCGGAAAGTGAAAATAAAGCCCTTTGTGTATGTGTTTCTGCATCCCACCGCACACACCAACGAGGCCCTATCTCCCATCTGCAGAAAGCAGCCGAGCCAGGAAGGAGCGGGAAACCAAGCTGGTCTCTGCCAAGAGGGGAAAGAAAGGCCCTGCTAGAGACATTCGGGTCCCAAAGACCATGCAGGAAGTGTGTGTGTGTCAGGGAGGGGGGAGGGAGGGAATTAGTTCTGTCAGGGTCAGTCTCTTTCTCAGAGGAGAAAGGGAAACGTAAGTCTGGCTACGTGCCAAAAGCCAAATGAACTGTCTGGGTCACACGTGGTGGCCTCATCTGAGCTGGCGGAAGGCCGCCTTTCGGGGCCCTCGCTCCAGGAGGAGCTGAGAGGGTAAGCCGGGGGCTGCCGCTAGTTTGCTTTGCTGACTCCGTGCTGGGTTGGCTGAGGGCAGGGCCCACGAGTGTCCATCCACCCGCCCTGGCTGAAGTCCTGCACCAGCATGCACCGGGCTCAGGGCAAAACCTGGTGTGTGTGTGTTTAGGGGGCTTGTTCTGCAAGGACCCTCCCTGAACATTTTACACCCTTATTGTTTTATCTGTAAGTCACAGATCCGGGGGTGGGGGGCAGTTATGCATCTTTAACAGAGCTTAACACGCTCCAAGAACCATTAGAGCATGGGTTCCCAAACTGGGGGGGGGCGTGAAGAAATTCCAGGGGGGGCGCAAGGCAACTCACCCCCTCCGGCCCCGTCAATCTCCCCCCCCTAAGTTTCGCTGCTATTTTTGTTCTTCGGCCCCAGTCAGTTCCTTTTTTTTTTTTTGCTCAAGTTTTGCTGCTATTGGGGGGGGGGGGCGTGAGGGTTTCTCAAAAATCAAAAAAGGGGCGTGATGCTGAAAAGTTTGGAAACCACTGCATGAGAGATTAAAAGCCCCTTTAATTAGGTGACCGGTTAAACATTATGTTTAACTGGTTAACCGACTAAATGGTGGCGAGCAGGGGGGGCTGCTCCATGGAGCGGACCCCCACCTGCCACAGCGGGGCCAGAGCAGCCCTGCTGTTTGTGGGGGGCCCCACAGGGCTGGAGCAGCCCCTGCCCATGGTGGTTGACCATAACCAGTAAGCATCTTACCAGTTAACCATTTGCCTCCCTGCTGGACACTGGCCCATTGACCCGCCCCCCCCGCCACCGGGGGGGGGGGCGGGGGAAGCTGGGTAAGAATGGAGACCCCGGTTTTCCAGAGGGACCCCTGAGACCGAAAGGCAAAGCCACATGGCTGGAGCTGATGAGAAGCAGAGGCAGGGCCTGGAGTCCAGGTCCGCCTGGCTGCCCCCAGCCCTATGGCAGACTCCTGTCGTCCCCCCTCCTCCCACTCTCTGGGGTTGGCTTTTGGAGCTGGGGTTCCAGGCACAGCGGTGAGCGGGCCCAATCCTGCATGGTGCTAAGCGCCTTCTGCACGGGGCTGGAGGCCACAAGGCCAGCTGGGGCTTGTGAAAGGCCTCAGGGGAAGGCGCGAGGGAAGGAGAAAGTTACTATTAGCGATGAGCCCGGACGAAACCCGCAGACTCAAGGAGCCCTAAACTTTGGGATCATCTAGCTCCTGGATCTGTACTGGGCCAAACCAAAGCCCTTGCTCCAAACATCCCGCCCGCCTGCCCCAAAATACCCTACTGGGGAGGCCAGCCCCCCATGCCAGCCCCAAATCTTGCCCAGGAGATTCCTCTCCCGTTACTAATAAAGGCAACTCTAGGGGCTCCGTTCTACAGTAGCAGCCTCAGTCAGTTCTGGCCAGCAGCCGAGATGTGGCATAATTCATGGGCCCTCTCTGGGACCCTTTCTGGATATGCTCCATTATTCCTGAGCACTGTAAGCGCATGTTCCCTCTAATCTTTTCCACCCATGTGCAGATTTTCCCACCCATGTGCGGAATAAATTTGTATGTGCACCAAGGCATGTGTGAATGTGCACCACCCACAGAAACAAACAAAAAAATTAATTGTGGGTGCTCTGCTAGACAACTGGGAGGCATTTGAATTTCTCCTGAGTGGCAGCACAAGTACCCAGTTTACAGGGAACACTGTGGGTTACTACAATAACGCCCAACTTAGTAGCAGGCATCGTGACCTAAGTCCTAAGTTGTGTACGTACTGAGAAGAGGGACAAGCAGCCGCTTATTAATTATTATTCTGTATGGATTATATGCTCCTATCCTAGAAGCACTAATCCGGATCAGGGCCCATTGAGTTGGGTGCTGTACACACACAAGATGCATCATGGGAATGTAACACACATACAGGGGGGGAATATTAGAGTAAGAGAGCTAAGAGCATCCGATTGTGTAGACCTGCAAAGGTATGAACAGCCTCAGTGACAGGCTGGCTAGAGAAGTCAGGAGGGGGTTAAACGAATAACAAAAGAGGAGGGTAAAACCAGCAAAGATCTTAAGCCTTCAGCACAAAATCGAACTGTGGAGAACAAAATTAACCAAGGAAGCCAAGGCCATAAAGAGAAGAAATTCTGAAATTGCCAGTACGTCGATGATAGAAGCCCAAACAACGAACCAGAGGCATTCCATCCATGTGTGGATTTTTTTCCAGCCATGTACGGAATAATTTTTTATGCGCACAGAGGCATGTGTGAATGTGCACCACCCATAGAAATAAAAAAACCCTCACTGTGGGCTCATTTATAGGAATTGCTCATTTATGAGCCTAAATCTGAGTTAGCTGGTGATACAGAAGCCTGTGGGATGATTCACATGACTGGAATTGTTAAAATCAATGGCTGTGGCCTACTTAGGAAGGGCAAAACGGGATGAGGCGTGCCGCTATGTGTCTAAAATGGCATTATCTGGTTTTGAGTCACAGATCATGCAGAAGAAATGATGCGGATGGGGCAATGCCCTGACAGATCGAGCACAAGACTGTGTATTCGTCTGTGTCTGCAGCCGGCCACCAAACCACATCCGGGAACCGGATGACTGCCTCTTAGTGCACCTATCTATAATGTGCAGGAAAATAAACTCCTGGGTGATCATGGTTCAGTGACATCCGCTGGAGGTCTTGTACAGCCCATGCCAAGCTGTCTTTGGAATTGCTAAATGCTAGCGAAGACAATTTCCTCTCTCCAAAAAAATGCAGCAGGCGGCCCGGGAGAATTCTATGCGAGCCCTCGTCTGGACAGATGACGGACTTGATCGCAGCATTAAAACCGAATGGTAAAGCGATCGAGCCTGGATGTGCAATCAGAGTAAAGTCCAAACCGAGGACATATAAAGCTGAAAACATTTATGAGCCCGATCGGTGGGGCTGATAGGGCACTCCTTTAATAAAGAATAATAACAGAAGATAATAAATGTCAGTGTTTCATAAACCCTATGTGGATTGGCAATAATTATAGTGCCCTCCCTCAACCTTAGAGATATGGAAAATAGACCCTATCGAACTTACTTGATATCTTTTTTGATAACATAAAGAATGGCCATACGAGGTCAGACCAAAGGTCCCTCTAGCCCAGTGTCCTGTCCACAGACAGTTCCAATGCCAGGTGCCCCAGAAGAAGTCAGTGTTGTCTTCAAGTCATCATTGTCAAGTCCAAGTCGAGTCTCGAGTCCCTAAAGTCACTTTCGAGTCAAGTCCCAAGTCGAGTCTCAAGTCTTAATTTAAAAAATGTCAAGTCACTTTTGTACAAGCCGTCAACATCGGCATTTTCGGACAATTTTTTCACCAAGTCGATTTAATAAAATTAGCACGTCTCAAGTCGAGTCTCAAGTCACAAACAATGAACCCGAGTCGAGTCTCAAGTCAAGTCACTTAGGTGACTTAAGTCGGACTCGAGTTCAAGTCGTGGGACTTGAATCAACAACTCTGGAAGGAGTGAACAAACAGGGAATCATCCAGTGATCCCTCCCCTGTCGCCCATTCCCAGCTTCTGACAAACAGAGGCTATGGACACCATCCCTACCCATCCTGGCTAATAGTCATTGGAACAAATTGCCTAGGGAGGTTGTGGAATCTCCATCATTGGGGATTTTTAAGAGCAGGTTGGATAAACATCTGTCACGGATGGTCTAGATCAGTAGTTTCCCTTTTTGAGCATACGGACCCTTTTTCAATCTATTAAAATTTCACACACGCCCCCCCTCCCCCCGGGGGGGAGGGAAAAAAAGAAAAGGAAGTGGTGGGCCCAATCCTCATTTTTAAACTTTCCACGGACCTCCTGCAGTACTGTCGTGGACCGCCAGGGGCCGCGGACCACAGGTTGGGTACCACTGGTCTAGATGGTTCTTGGTCCTGCCATTAGAGTAGGGGACTGGACTCGATGACCTCTCGAGGTCCCTTCCAGTTCTAGTATTCTATGATTCTATGGACCTATCCCCCATGAATTAATCTAGTTGTTTTTTGAACCCTGTGAAAGTCCTGGCCATCACCACTTCCTCTGGCAAGGAGTTCCACAGGTTGACCGTGCACTGCATGAAGAAATACTGCCTTTAGTTAAACTGCTGCCTATTCATTTCACTTGTTGGCCCCTAGTTCTTGTGGTATGGGAGCAAGTAAATTACTTTCCCTTATTCACTTTCTCCACACGAGTCATGCTTTTATAGACCTCGATTCTATCCCCCCTTAATCTCCTCTTCTTTAAGCTGAAAAGTCCCCGTCTTGGCTCTGTTTAATAATAATAACTATTATTGATGATGATGATGATGCACTGGATTGAAGGAGGCATTAGGCATGAGAAACAGATTCCTGAGGGACAGTCATAGTTTTGGTCTTCCTGCAGTCTGCCTTCTGCAGCCGGATCCTCATCTAGTTTGGATCAGCCTTCTGAAGAGTGAAGCTGCAACGTAAACCCATTTTTTTCCCCACTCCAGCTTCTCTGAAGAAGTGGCTTGTGCCCATGAAAGCTCGTGATACTATATAGCAGGGTTACTCAACTTTGGAAGCCCCAGGGGCCACAGTGATACTCACAGCACATGCCGAAGGCCGCAACTTAAGTGTGCAACCTAAGTGTGGTTGCATAGACCTGCAGATATATATGCAAATA
Source organism: Pelochelys cantorii (assembly GCA_032595735.1). Taxonomy (NCBI): domain Eukaryota; kingdom Metazoa; phylum Chordata; order Testudines; family Trionychidae; genus Pelochelys; species Pelochelys cantorii. The sequence goes on from CM064326.1 coordinate 344,618,652, forward strand.
TATGCAAATAGCTTCTTTCACACTGATGGGCATGAATATAAAGATTGAGGCAGGATTACACAATACACAGGCTCCATTTAAGTCAGTTTTGCTGATATTACGAAAATGCAATAGTTACCCGATTTCCACCTGTATGACAGCACTTCTAATGAGCAATGACAGTCCAGGAGTTGAACTACTAAAATGCATCTCAACAGAAGACCGTTATATTGGCGACTTTTTTGTTTTGCTTCCAGCCATGAGCCACAAACAGGCCATGGGCCACTTGCAGCCCTTGGGCCACGTGTTGAGTAGTCCTGCTATATATGGGTATGTCTACACTGCAAAGTTAATTCGAAATAACAGCCGTTATTTCAAATTAACTTTAATAGCGTCTATACAGGCAAACCGATATTTCGAATTTAATTCGAAATAGCGGAGCCCTTAATTCGAATTTGGTAAACCTCATTCTATGAGGAGTAACGCCAAATTTGAAATAGCTATTTCGAATTAAGTGCTGTGTAGACACTTAATTCGAAATAGGAGGCCTCCAGCCCTTCCCAGGGAGCCCTGGTGGCCACTCTGGGCACAATCAGGAAAACCTACTCTCCTCTCCCCCAGCCCCGGAGCCATTAAAGGGGTAGACTCTGGCCATAGTGCCTGTGCCAGCTCCAAGCCTGCCAGCCCAGAGCCAGCAGTGGCCACCGGGGCCCCTGACCCAGTGGCCCCAAAACATGAGCCAGCAAGCCACTGGCAGCCAGCCCTCCACCACTCCCCAGGAGCAGTCTGCCAGGGGCTGGAGAAGGTGGAGGCCTTCCTGGTCCAGGGTGGAGATCATGGACCTTATTCAGGTTTGGGGGGGATGCCCCCAACATCCATGATCTCCACACTAGATGGAGGAACGCGGCCGTCTATGGCAGGATAGCTGCCAGCCTGGCCACCAAAGGCCACATGCGAACCCAGGAGCAGGTTAGCATGAAAGTCAAGTTGGTCCAGCGAGACCCCCAACCCTGAGCCCTGAGCTTCCCCTCCTCCTTCTTCCCCTTGCTTCCCCCTTCCAGCTCCCTCCTCCCAGGTTTCCCCCTCCCCTCTTCCACCCTCTCTCTTCCCCTCTCCCACCTCCTTTTCCCAGTCTCCCCAGAGGTTCATCTCCCCCCCAGTTTTGTTCAATAAACCCAGTTTCTATTTTTGAACATACGTGTTTTTTGTTTGACATCAGGAAGGGGGGGTAGGGAGGGGTAAGTGGAAGGACGTGAGGGAGGAATGGGTCACGAGCCCCCAGTGGGGAGGACTGGGGAGGCTCTGAGGGCTCCTCGGGGTGGACGCTCTCCCGCAGGGCCTCCTGGATCCTGACAGCCCCCCGATGGACCCCCCGGATGGCAGCCTGCAGCAAGTGCAGCCGGGCTGATGGCAATGACCCCACGAGATGCACCGGCATGCCCAGGGGCAGCTCTGGCTCCATGTGGCCGAGCGCTGCGGTGTCCCGAGTGCGGGCACTCAGGGCACTCCAAGACAGGACTGCTTTGCTGTCCCTCATCGAGGTAGACAAGCAAGCAGGGAACCCTGAGAACTGTCTGTCCAGGGTGGGGGTCAGGTCCCTTTAAGCACAGAGCTCAGTTAGCCTCAGGCAGCAGCCCCACACACTAAGTCCTAACCTTATGCCCTGCTGGCACTGGTTCCGGCCAGCCTTAACTTCGGTTCAGGGTCCACTCAGTGTGAACGCACTATTTCAAAATAGTTTGTGTGTAGATGCGTTAATTGGAATTAGCTTAATTCAGATTAACTATTTTGAATTTAAGTTAATTCGAAATAGCGCTGTAGTGTAGACATACCCTGTTTTATCAGTCTCTAAGGTGCCACAGGGCTATTTGTTTGTAAAGTTACGGACTCACACGGCGACCCCTCTGACACCCAACCTAGTGCCTTGGTGCCGTAATTAAAACCAGCTCTGTAGAGACACTCCTGCCGGGTCCCAACATTGTTCCTTTGCAGTTACTCAATCCCAAGTGCTGTGCAAGCAGTTAAAGGGTTTCTCCCCATGGGTAAGGCAGGAGGAGGGTGGGAGTCCCCTTAGATGCTCCAGATGGGGGACCAAGATCTGGTCATTCTGCTTCAGCGATGGGCAGCCTTGGCTAGTGAGTGGGCCACATGAGTGGCCCTCTGGCATCTCACTGGGATGCAAGACGGGCGTAACCAAGGCGGCCTCCCGGGATCGGTTTTGCTCACGGTGCTTGTGCACCGTGTATCTGCGGGGTGAGCCGATTGCACCGTAACAGCGCTGCAGCTGGGGCTGGAGCGCATGACCTATGAGGAGAGACTGAGGGATTGGGGTTGTTCAGTCTGCAGAAGAGAAGAGTGAGAGGGGATTTGAGAGCAGCCTTCAACTCCCTGAAGGGAGGTTCCAAAGAGGATGGAGAGAGGCTGGTCTCAGTGGTGACGGAGGGCAGAACAAGGAGCAATGGTCTCGAGTTACAGTGGGGAAGGTCTAGGTTGGACAGTAGGAAAAATGATTTCCCCAGGCGGGTGGGGAAGCACTGGGATGGGTTCCCTAGGGAGGGGGTAGAATCTCCATCCCTGGAGGTTTTTAAGTCCTGGCTTGACAAAGCCCTGGCTGGGATGATTGAGTTGGGGTTGGTCCTGCTTTGGGCAGGGAGCTGGACTCGATGACTCCTGAGGTCTCTTCCAGCCCTGGGATTCCCTGATTCCATGACTGGATGCAGAGGGAGCACCCGGCTCTCCCAGTCACTGCTGTGGGCAATCAGCCTGCCCTTCACTTCCCGTGTGGGTCACTTTCGTAACACGGGTAGGAAAGTTTCAGAAGTAGGAAGAAAACCTACGTGGAAGGAAACCAGCAGAATCCGGCAACTCTGCTCCTGGGCAACAGGAAACAAACGTCTGGTGGGTCGCACACAGAACCCATGTGTGGCCCTCAGGTGGCAGGTTGCCCACATAGATTAGGCCAGCACTTCCAACAGCAACCTGGGATGCCTGGAGCCCGGTTTTTCAAAGGTGCTGAGCAACCGAAGTCACTCAGAGCTGTGACTGCTCAAAGGGGAGCCCAGGTTGTCTCAGGTCACATCCACCCCCCAAATCAGTGGCCACTTTGGACGGTCGGAGAATGTGGCTAAGGGCTGCGGCAGGCGTGAGAACTCCGGGGCCTTGCCGTTCCGGCTGCTAGACCACACTGCCGTGCGGGTGCCCGCGGCTCTCCCCCCCGAGACAGGAGATGGAGCAAGTCCCTTGAAGTCAGTGGTACTCAAACTGTGGCGCGCGGGGGCTCCCGGCTCACCCCCCCTGCAGAGGGAGCCTGTGCTAGCACTCCAGTTCCACGCCCTGCCCTCCCACGGTTGGAGCGCCAGCGCGGCCTTCCCGCTGGTGCGGCGCGGGAGCCTCGTGGACCGGATCCGGCTTGTGGCCAAAGGAAGCGGCTCCATGTCTGCTGCTTTCCCCTCCCCCCGACTGTTGAGGGAACAGCAGCGCAGGAAACCGCTCTCCTGGAGGCTTTCCCCGCTGCTCCCATTGGCTGGAATCGTGGCCAATGGGAGCAGTGGGGGCAGCACCTGGAAGCGGCGGGAGGCACAGAGCCAGGTAAGCGCCTCCCATCTTCCTCCCACCCAGAACCCCCACCCCCAGCCCTTCCTGCACCCAACCTCCCACCCAGACCCTCACCCCGCTCCTGCACCCAACCTCACACCTAGACCCCCACTCCCAGCCCTTCCTGCACCCAACCTCCCAGCCAGACCCTGCACCCCCAAACCGCTCCTGCACCCAACCTCCCACCCAGACCCCCACCCCACTCCTGCACCCAACCTCACACCTAGACCCCCACTCCCAGCCCTTCCTGCACCCAACCTCCCACCCAGACCCCCACCCCACTCCTGCACCCAACCTCACACCTAGACCCCCACTCCCAGCCCTTCCTGCACCCAACCTCCCAGCCAGACCCTGCACCCCCAAACCGCTCCTGCACCCAACCTCCCACCCAGACCCTCACCCCGCTCCTGCACCCAACCTCACACCTAGACCCCCACTCCCAGCCCTTCCTGCACCCAACCTCCCAGCCAGACCCTGCACCCCCAAACCGCTCCTGCACCCAACCTCCCACCCAGACCCCCACCCCACTCCTGCACCCAACCTCACACCTAGACCCCCACTCCCAGCCCTTCCTGCACCCAACCTCCCAGCCAGACCCTGCACCCCCAAACCGCTCCTGCACCCAACCTCCCACCCAGACCCCCACCCCGCTCCTGCACCCAACCTCACACCTAGACCCCCACTCCCAGCCCTTCCTGTGCCCAACCTCCCAGCCAGACCCTGCACCCCCAGGCTGCTCCTGCACCCAACCTCCCACCCAGACCCCCACCCCCAGCCTGCTCCTGCACCCAACCCCAGCTGTGGGGACCATGTGCTTCTCTGTGCACCATGCACCCCTGGGGGGTGGGGAGGTCTCTGCACTCTGCTCCACCCCAGGCACAATCTCGCAGCTCCCATTGGTGGGCAATCAGCCAATGGGAGCTCCCTGGGCCGTGCTCGCAGTGCAGGCAGTGCACGGAGGGGCCTCCCCAAGAGGTGCATAGAGATGCATGTGGCAACCAGCCGCTTTGAGTGATGTGCTGGTGCGTGGCGGGCAGGGAACCTGCCACCGGGCTCCCTCAGTGTTAATTAAAACAGGGGCTGGCATGTTCCCCTTTTGCCACAGAGACCCTTCAGCGCGGAACGTCCTCCCGAGGCTGAGCCATTGAAACCACTGAAACCAAGAGAACATAAGAATGGCCAGACTGGGTCAGACCGAAGGTCCATCTAGCCCAATGTCCTGTCTGCCCACAGTGGCCAATGCCAGGTGCCCCAGAGGGAGGGAACACAACAGGGAATCATCTAGTGATTCCTCCTCTGTCACCCATTTCCAGCCCCTGACAAACATTCCTACCCCTCCTGGCTAATAGCCATGATGGATCTAACCGCCATGAATTTATCTAGTTCTTTTTTTGAACCCTATTAAAGTCCTGGTCTTCACAACGTCCTCTGGCAAGGAGTTCCACAGGTTGACTGTGCCCTGAGAGAAGAAAAACTTCCTTTTGTTGGTTTTAAACCTGCTGCCTATTACAGAGAAGGCAGTCGAAACCCCCAGGAGCACACCCGGGCCACACATCAGCAGAGAAGATGGCCTTGGGATCCTATCAGGTCATTCCCAGCCGCATGTTCTGTGCCCGGGACAATCAGCAACACTTCCTGTTATGACTTCAGACCTTGTTATGTAACAAGCTTGGACAGACGTCTCCACTGCTCAGGAGGGAGGAGCGCCGTTCTTGGTGGAGGATCTCTCTTGTTTGGCAAGGTCCGAGTGACTCTCCACTGACTCTGCCGCTGCTGTGAGCAGCCAGCCCTTAGCGCAGTGCCTCCCCAGAGCCCCAGACAAGCCCTAACTCGGTAACGGGCGGAAGGGTTCGTTCTCAGCGTGCTCTGCGGGCACGCCCTGTGCTGCTGTACGCCGATCTCTGGCTCCCGTGTACTCGCTCTGCTTGCTTTGTGGCACGGAGTGTGATTTCTACTGCCCTGTAGTAACCCCGTGTGTGTGCCTCAGTTTCCCCGGGGCACTGCTCCGCTAGCTAAAAGGCAATGGGGCTTCCGGTGTAACGACCTCCCTCCTCTACTCAATGGCTGACGCTTTCTGTAACCTGAGCCCGGGAGTGGGGTGGGATCAGGTGACACCTTTTCCCCGGGGGAAGCTGGATGTGTGGGTGAGTCTCGCTGGCTTGGGGGGCAGAGATGAGGGGGCAGGGCCCTGCCTCTGAGCCCCTTTTCCCCAAGAAGGATGATATTGATGGCTCCTGGTTCCTGTGCTGACCAGTCTGTGCTACACTGTGTCCCAACGAACCAATAAACCCTCTGTTCTCCCTGCCAGCGGAGAGTCACATCTGGCTGCAGATGGGGCCACAGACCAGATCCAGCCCCTGGGATGCATTTTGCCAGGAAGGATCGGGCTGGGGTTGGGAGGGGCTTGGCTCCACGGGGGCGGGGCCTCGGGCAGAAGGGGCGGGGCCTCGGGCAGAAGGGGCAGGGCCGAGGTTTGCCTTCCCCTGCTGGGCCTTCCCCCGCCACACATGGCGTATTCCACTCTCCAGCTGAGGGTGCGTGGCAGGGCATGGACCCAGCCGGCTGCAGGATTCCAGCCCCCTTGCTCATTGTGGGAGAGGTGCCACTGCCTCGTGCCACGGCCCCAGGCCTCATTCACGTGGAAGCCCTTGCGCGGCTAGCAATGAGTTCATCCCACCTTCCCCCATGCGGGCCAGGCAACCAGACATACAGGAACCAGACGCAAAGGGAACTAGCCGGCCTGAGTTTCCACCACCTCCTCCCAGTTCCCTTTTCGAGGGGATGGGCGGGAGGCAGGTCTCCGGGGGGACCGTTCCTCCCTGCGGAGCTGGCAGCATTAATGCCCCTGTCTTTAGCAACGATTTCTTTTTCATATCCCCGCCCCATTGTGTAAGTGAGGGGTCAGACTCTGCCGGATTTACTCCACACTTGCCAGTGGGCCACGTCCTCCTGGTTTACCCCCGACACTTCCCCAGACACGGGGAGTTACCGAATGCAGACTTGGACTCAGTATACCTCTTTCCCACCGTGTTTGGCTTGCACTTTCTCATTAATAATCCCTTTGCACATGGCTAGAGCCTTCCAGCTAAGCGTCTCCAATCTTTACAGGGAGCTAAATCGGTGAGGTTTGCCGGTAGCATGATTCCCATCTCACAGATGGGGAAACTGAGGCACGGGGCTGCCCAGTGACTTGCACTACGATCAAGTCACGAGTCTCTGGCATCATTTTCCTTCCCCTGGAAACCCAGAAGCCCAAGTCAAAACTCTCCAGGGCCTTGGCGCACAGCTGGCTGCTTTGCAGAGAGTTTGATCGGCGCTAGCGGCCACTTTGGCGTTTGGCTGTGGCCAGACCATAGCTCAAAGTGGAACTGGCTTCTGGCACACTGACATGATGGGTAAAACCTCTGTTCCCTTAACCGCTGGGGTGTTAATGAGCCTTTGCAAAAGGAATCAGTCGCAAGTGAGTGATTGTTCCTACAGGACCCTGGGGTGGGCTGGTCATTGCAGCACTGGGGCCAGACTTAGAATCCTAGAATTGGAAGGGACCTCGAGAGGTCATCAAGTCCAGTCCCCTACCCCCACGGCAGGACCCAGCACCGTCTAGATTATCCCTGAGAGATGTCTATGCAACCTGCTCTTAAATATCTCCAGTGATGGAGATTCCACAACCCCCCTGGGCAATTTATTCCAGTGTTTAACCACCCTGACAGTTAGGAAGTTTTTCCTGATGTCCAACCTAAACCTCCCTTGTTGCAATTTAAGCCCCTTGCTTCTTGTCCTATTCCCAGAGGCCAAGGAGAACAATTTTTCTCCCTCCTCCTTGTAACACCCTTTAGGTGCTTGAAAGCTGCTATCATGCCCCTCTCAGTCTTCTCTTTTCCAAACTAAACAAGCCCAATTCCTTCAGCCTTCCCTCATAGCTCATGTTTTCTAGACCTCGAATCATTTTCATTGCTCTTCTCTGGACCTTCTCCAGTTTCTCTGCATCTTTCTTGAAATGTGGTGCCCAGAACTGGACACAATACTCCAACTGAGACCTAATCGGTGCAGAGGAGAGCGGAAAAATGACTTCTCGTGTCTTGCTCACAACGCTCCTGTTAATGCAGCCCAGGATGATGTTTGCTTTTTTTTTTCCTGCCACAGGGCCCCACGAAGACTTCTTGTTGTTGGGTTCCTAGTTTGGATCCCAACCAACGTTGTACAGATCAAAGTGTCCCGCAAGTCTTGTGGCTACAGCCAAGTGTCTCCAGAGGCTTAGGGAAATAAGTTGGCATCTCAGGTCGGTTCCTGATCAGGCACAGCTGATCATCTCTACGGGGACAGATATTAAGGGGTGTGATTTCTTAGCTACGCCGCAGTTCATACTCGCCCCTGGCAAGCTGAATTTGTGCCCTTATTTTTGCCCCCGCCGACTGATTTTTTGGGGGGTGAGAAGCCAGGTACTTGCACCTCGCGGAGCAGCCTCCAATCGAGAGGCAGCCAGAGAGGTGAATACTCACATCTAGCCCCCACTGCTCTTGTGCTGGCTCAGAGATTCTGGCCCAACATGTGACAGAGACAGCTTCTGCCTGCAAAAATGGGATGATGATATTTTCCACCAGGGACCCTGCTGGGGCCAGGTTCTGATCTCAGTGACACCTGTCCCTGCAGCAGGGGAGTAGAATTTACCGCCATGGGACAGCGAGGAGAGTTTCAGCCCTTGGGAGCAGCAGTGTGGGCATCCATCTTTTGCTGTCACTTTCGGTTCAGCGTCTTTGCGCCCTGGAGAGACAGTCCGGACCGGCAGGTGGTGGGAGACAGACAGAGACCTTCCCTCCTGAGCCGTTTATGACAGCAGGTGTCCTTAATCTCCGTTCAGTCAGTTTAGGCTTGAATAAAGATCTTAACTGGTTAACGCACTACAAATGCAATGTCCCTGCCTTTGATATTCACATTTTCACATCATGAATGAGACACATCCAGCCTGGCTTAACTAGTTTGATATTGTGAATTAGCTTAATTAATTTGACGTGGTGAAGGCCAGGACTTTAACAGTGTTCGAAAAAGAGCTAGATAAATTAATGGAGGATAGGCCCATTAATGGCTATTAGCCAGGATGGGTAGGAATGGTATCCCTAGCCTCTGTTTGTCAGAGGTGGAAGTGGATGACAGGTGATCACTGGATGATTCCCTGTTCTGTTCACTGCCTCTGGGGCATTTGGCACTGGCCACTGTCGGCAGACAGGACACTGGGCTAGATGGACCTTTGGTTCAACCCAGTACGGCCATTCTTATGCTCTTACAGCTTGATTAACGCTGGTCCTACAATTAACAGGTAACTTCTGATGATGTTATATATACCCTAGGGTACGTCTAGGCTACAGGCTTTTGTCGACAGAAGTTTTGTCGACAGATACTGTCGACAAAGCTTCTGTCGACAAAGAGCGTCTAGACTACATCCAGTTCTTCGACAAAGCAAGCCGCTTTGTCGACATGACAACGTAGACGCAAAGGACAGTGTAGATGCAATAACGTTTTCTGTCTCCAGAACTCTGTCGACAAAAGGCGTTATTCCTCGTAGAATGAGGTTTACCGCTGTCGACAAAACTGCTGAGTTCTGTCGACAGAACTCAGCAGCAGTGTAGATGCAGGTATAGTTTTGTCGACGAAAGTCCACTTTTGTCGACAAAACCCTGTAGTGTAGACCAGGGCCGGACTGCGGGGTGGGCCAGCTAGGCAGCTGCCCAGCTCCCAGCAGGCTGCAGCAGCTGCCCAGAGTGGGGGCCGTATTAACCCCTGCAGCACCGGCCAGCAGCACCCTTCCCCCCGTGGCCTCAGGGCCCTGCACGGCCAGGCGCAGCCCGCCGCGGGGGCAGGCCTACGCATGCGTCGTGCGCCCGGAGGCAGGGCCGTGTGCCCCTGGGGCGCCAAAATGGCTCGGGCCGGCCCTGGTCTAGACACACCCCTGGAGTCTGTCATTTCCACTCCAACTCATCTGATGAAGTGGGTTTTACTCACGAAAGCTCATGACCAAATACATATGTTAGTCTCTAAGGTGCTCGTTGTTTTTACAGTGACAGACGCACACGGCTGCCCCTCCGAGAGTGCCGGCATGAACACCCCGCCGGAAAGGTGTTGTTTCCTGCAGGGCGGGCCCCGGCTGTGCTTGTAGGGTCTTGTTCGCTGTCAGGCCTGAGTCTCTCCCACTCTTTTCCAGACTCTGTCTGACTCCGGAATGAATCACTGCTTCGTAGCGGCTGCCCTCCTGCGGGACGTTACGGTCAGCTCTGGGCGCCGCGGGAGTATGTCTCCTCTCTAATGGCTCAGGCCTGGCCTGTCAGCAGGGGTGTCACCGGCCAGCCTGACTCCGCCCCCAGAATGCCCACTGTAGACATGTGGGGGGCAGAGCGTTGCTGCCTTTGAGTGCCCACCCTGCCTGTGCTCCGGGGATGAGGAGGCTGGGGGCGTGCACCCTCCTCCCTCCCCATGCTGCAGGGCTATTGCCCCTCCCCCCCACACGTGGTGCTGGGGGGAGTGGCTTGGCTCCCATGGGGCGGGGCCTGATCAGAAGGGGCGGGGCTAGAGGCGGGGCTCGGAACTTGTCTTCCCCACCCGTACCGTCACCCACTACCCAGGCCTGTCAGGCACCAGATGGGCTGAATACTTCCTGCCCTCTACCCCCGAGCAGGGAGTGCGGCGGGGAGTGAAACGCCGCAGAGAACAGTGGCCTGCTTCTGTGGCGCACACACGGGGCTGGGCGTCAGGGCAGTGGCCACTGATTTACCTCAGAGGATGGGGACAGTGTCAGGATAAGCCCTGCGGGCCCCCCGCCCTGGCGCTTGATTTTCTCGCGCGAAAAGAGCAGAACACGAGGCCCGTCTCTGAACATGCGCGAGTGCAAGGCTGGGGGGGGGGGGGGCGGTCGGGTCTTTGTTGCGCAGCAACGAACGGGGCCCAAAATGGCTCCTTCTCTCTGCAGACGGCAACATCCCTCTGGGCTTCCAAGAGGCCGCACGAGGAGGAGGGGAGGGTAAAAATCCTTCAGCCGCTACAACCACCGCGCTTTATGAGGCAGCAAGCCAGACGGCGGCAACGCAGGGGCTGAGGGGGGGCACAAAGCCACCATTCTGCTCCAGCGCGGCCACGTATTTTTATTCAGGGAGGAAACATCGGCTGAGCACTGGGGGTTAGCTCCCTCTACTCTTCTCAAAAACCGTACGCTTCCCAGACAGCCCCGCAGACAGACAGACGGGGCCTGTGTCTCCACCCAGGGCTGTAAAAACAGAGTTGAATGTGTCTTTCCTAATGAGGGGAAGGGGTTGGAGGCGAGTTAAAGAGACACCTGGCTTATTTTAACTCGCTGTGTATATCCCCCCGACGTCCCCGGAGCGCTGTACCCCTGGAAATGGGGAGGGGGCAGGCTGAAGTCATGCCTGCCTGCAATCCCCGCACGACACGGTGTGATCAAACGGGCCAGCACTGCCTTGTTGATTTCCAGATGTTTTCTGGCCGAGGGGCTCCTGTTTCCAGCTCTGAAGTGCAACCGGTTTCCTGCATCAGCCAGACGCACGCGTGCTGCGTGTCAGGAGGCGGCTGGTGCTCTTGGAAAGGCTGTGCGGCAACGAGGCCAGAGCACAGACAAGCGTGACGGCGCGGAAGTGGGGGCCAGGACAGCATTGCCGTGGGCCTCCTGGCTTTCTGGGGTGATGGAAGGAGTGCTCCATCTCCCCCATGCTGAGGTGTGTTCAGAGCACCGGGGACGGGGCTGTCCTGTCCGTTTTTTGTGCCCGGTCTGGACCAATGTTCCCTCTAATTTAGTTCCATTCATGTGCGGAATAAATACTGTTCCATGCACCAATGAAAAAATGGATGTGCACCACCAGTAGGAACACATGCTGCCGGCTGTGGGAGGCTGTGAGTGCTCTGCTAATCAGATGGGTGCATTTGAATCTCTCCTGGGTGGTGCCCAAACACTCAACTTACAAGGAACCCTGGTCCGGACCCAGCTGTCTCCTTGAGGGAGAAGCTCCATTGGCTTATGGAACTGCCTAGAAGTAGCTTGCTGTGCAACAGCCATGAAAATCCCTCTTGTGGCTTGCCCCATGGGGCAGAGCAGAGGAGCACTGCCTGCCATGGTACATCCTGGGACCAGCGTTCCCTCTAATCTTTTCTGCTCATGTGCGGAATAAAATTGTTATGTGCACCAAGGCATGTGTGAATGTGCACCACCACCAGAAGCAAAAAAACCTAGCTGTGGGCACTCTGCTAATGAATTTCTCCTGAGCGGCTGCACAAGCGCCCAGCTGACAGGGAACCCTGACTGCCACTCTGCCTGCAGACAGCTAACCAAGCCCTCCGGTCCTGCTCCAAGAGTCTCAACCATAAGGAGCATCCAAGCCCTTGGCTCATAGTGAGACTGGTCCATGGCATGGGCCATCCCATGCAGCACATGCTGTGTGTGGGCCCAACATCCTCCCCGCCTGGCTTGAAATGCACTGTGCTGTGATTTTCCACCCCCTCTGCATCTTCCTTTGCCCTTCTCCATCCTGAGAGTCCTTCCTCTCTCACACTCCGGCCCCTCTGAAAGCCGCAGCAAAACTCCCCTTGGCTTCTCAGGGCCGGATCCTGGGGGGCGCTGAGCCCCCATCCATGACAACAGAGCAGAAGGCACAGAGGAGCCATTGCTAGATCTCATTTGGGGTGGAAGCACCGGCAGCACTGGGAAAAGTGAAACCTTTTGCATGTGTGTTGCACATCTGTCCACACCGGCACTGGGGAGGCGTTTGCTTTGACCACGGACAGGCCACCTGAAGTGGGTCGTGATAGATGCAGCGATGGCTACGCTAGACTGTTCCTTTTTGACTGAAAGCTAGAGAATTGGAGCAGTCTTGGGAACACCGCTCTCTCTGCGTTGGATCTGAGACAGGACACTCCATGACCCAGGTCACTGGGTAATTTCTATATTCTGTCTTTCTCTTCTCTGCCTCTGCTTCTCTGCTCCTCTCATGAACCTCAGCTGCCAGGTTCTCAAATATCCTTAGTCCCTCCCGGTTTGGAGACATGCCTTTTCTCTCACTTCGAAAAGTCCATTTGTTTCACTTAACTTTTAATGGCCTTTCAGGGACACAGACAGTTTGGGAAGCCAGCGCGAGGTGCCAAATAGCACCGTGCAGAAATGAGGCAGCCGTGGAAAAAAATCTTTGTTTGATTAGAGAAAACAAGCGGTAGAAGTTTGCGAGCGATTCGAGTCCATATTTAGCAGGCTGACTTGGCGTCTCTCCTGATGGCTTTTCCAGCCTTTTCTGCGACTTGTTTCTGAACAGAATCCCAGGTTTCCTCGTACTTCATATCCCTAGAATTTTCTTGGCTGGCTTGGCCAAGAGAAAGGTTGCCATGAAGACATTTAACCAAGTCTGGTTAGTATTAACGGTGCGAAGCTGTCGCTATCACATGCCACCTCCTGGCCTGGGTGACCCTTCCGGTTCTCTGAGGGTGCGCATTTCTCAGGATACAGGTCATATTTGCATAAGATTATTACTGAGGGTGAATAAAGAAATGTGCATTCAACACAAGCTCCAGATAATCAAGACTTGCTTCTCCTTTCATGCCAGTGTTGATGTTTATTAGAGCTGGTTGAAAAACAAAAAGCCAGTTGCATGAAAACATTTAAAATGCCAAAGCGAGTTTCCTTTTGAAGGGGGGTGTTTTGGAGAAAAAAATTGAGATTTTTATAGACATTACTAAAAGCATTATCAAAATGATTCCTGGATGTGGTTCCTTTACCAAGATAAATAAACGGATTCTGTAGCCCTTTTGATAAACTGGAGATAAAAAGGCGATTTAAAATGTTGCGGAATTTGTGGTGAAAAATGAACGATGTTGAGGATGGCTACAGTTCTGGGGAAAAGGGGTTATTTCTGGGAAACGGGACAATTTTTTGATGAACAAGGAGAGGAATAATTTAGACACTGCTGTTTGTCATTATAGTTCTTACACGTACATACCTCCAGCCAAGAACAGGAGCCATTGTGTCAGGTCCTGTATGTGCACACAGTAACAGACAGACACTGCCCGAAAAAGCATATAAACAAAACAGACAAATCACAGAATGGGTGGGATAGAGGAAGGAGTATAAATAATCCCATTTACACCCGGGGAACAGTCGGGGCGGCGGGTATGCTAGGCGGGGAAAGGCTTTGATTTCCCGAACTAAGGATGTTAAATATCGGTTAATTTACTAGTCGAGTTGTTGATGGAATTTCCATCGACTGCTCGACTAGTCGATAGGCACGTCCCCATTTCTCCTCTGAAATGTACAAGAGCCTCAGTAGGGGCTCTTGTACACATCAGAGTTGGAACTCAGCATGCAGTCCAGGGCCAGCGGGAAATCCCGCTGACTCCGGGCTCCACGCGCTTTGAAATGCACAAGAGCCCAAGGGCTCTTGTGCATTTCAAAGCGGAAGTGCCCACATGGAGCCTGGGGTCAGCAGGGGACTCAGAGTCCTCTGCTGACCCCGGGCTTCATGCAGCGCTGCCACTTGGAAATGCTGTGCGGCGCTAGGTTCAGCTCGGGACTCCCCAGCTGACCACGGGCTCTGTGTGCTTTGAAATGCCGGGTGCAGCGCCCGGGATCAGCTGGGGAGTCTCCAGCTGACCCTGGGTTCCGTGGAAATGCCGCGTGGAGCCCGGGGTCAGCTCAGGATTCCTTATCTGACTGGGTTCTGCGGAAATGCTGCACAGAGCCCGGGGTCAGCTAGTCCCCAGCGGACCCCGGGCTCCACGTGGCGCTGCTGCTTTGAAACGCCGTGGTGGTGTTTCAAAGGGCAGCACCACACAGAGCCCAGGATCAGCCGTGTGGCGCTGCCCCTTTGAAACGCTGCCGTGGCGTTTCAAAGCGGCAGCGCCACACGGAGCCCTTACTGGTGATGATAGAGGCAGCAAAAGGGGGTGGAAGCAACTAGTCGATTCGACTAGTCCTTAAGATCCTTATCCCAAACCTCCAGCCTAGCTCCGCTCAGACTCCGCCCCCCAGAACGCCTACTGTAGGCATATGGGGGTGGAGTGTTGCTGCCCCCCAGAGCCTGTTCTCCCCATGCTCTGTGGACAGGAAGGCTGGCGCTGTGCACCACCTGCCCTCCCTGGGAGGTTGGGGGTGGGGGCTGGGCAGAAGGGGCTAGGAAGGGGGTGGGGTTGGGGGTTTGCCTCCCCCAGCCCAACCTTCACCCACCGCCCATGGGAACAGAGTCCCACAAAGACGAAGAGCCTTGTCCGTCTGTGGCAGAGCTGGGAATAGAAAGCATGTCTCCTAATTCCTATTCCTGGGTGTGAATCACAAGATTATGGGTATGTCTGTACAGAAAGTAAAAGTGTGGGGGTGTCTTCTTAATCTGGGTGAGCAAACCCCCATTAACTCAGGTTGAAATTGTTCTGGTCAAAGCCTGTGCGCAGACACACGGATGTTCGACAGAAACACCAGACACTCTTGTTGGAAGGTAGCCCTGTTGAACGCAATACAACATTGCTTCTTGTAACACAAAACAATAACACACAGGGACCAAAACAATTGGGAGACAAAACAGGCTGCTCTCCCGATATGCTAGAATGGTTCTTTCCAGACGGCCTCTGGTAGCAGTGGAAACAGTGTGGCTTTTCATGTGGGTTAGTAGCTCAAGATAAAGCGTATAGGCGAGCTGGGCCTTGACCCGAGCTGGCAACCTGAGTTAAAACCCCATTTGTTGTGTCTTTACTGTGATCCCAGCCTCAGCAAATGCAGGTTAGCTAATCTGATTGAAGAAGATGCCGTTTACGTGCAGTGTAGACACACCTGTGGTGTTAGAAGCCGAGGGATGGAGAATCGTCAGGCCCCGGGAGTAGAAAGACCTGACTTAGAATCATAGAATCCTTGGGTTGGAAGAGACCTCAGGAAGCCATCGTGTCCAACCCCTGCCCAAAGCAGGACCAACCCCGACTCAATCATCCCAGCCAGGGCTTGGTCAAACAGGGACTTCAAAACCTCTAGGGATGGAGATTCCACCCCCTCCCTAGGGAACCCATCCCAGCGCTTCCCCACCCTGTCTAGGGAAATAGTTTTTCCTAATCTCCAACTTAGACCTCCCCCACTGCAACTTGAGACCATTGCTCCTTGTTCTGCCATCTGCCCCCACTGAGACCAGCCTCTCTCCAGCCTCTTTGGAACCCCCCTTCAGGGAGTTGAAGGCTGCTCTGAAATCCCCCCTCGCTCTTCTCTTCTGCAGACGTGGGTGGTTGGTGCAGCTGGGGCTGGGGGAGCCAGGCCCCCTGCCCCATGTACAGCCCCGCCGCCTCTGCCGAGGCACCGTCCGACTCCTTAGAGCAGAGAACCCTGGCGGGCTGCAGCCGAGGAAACAAATGACGAGGGCTCCATTGTTCGAACCATCCATCGCTTATCGTTTTCCTTCACTGTGGTTCAGAGGGGTCATGCTCAAGATAACAGGGGAGAGAAAACAGGCTTCGCCCGGGGCTGCAGTTCCTGCAGGAGCAAAGTCAACATTGCCACATCACGGCCTCTGTCCGCTGCCTCGGAGAAGGAGCCCTTGTGGGTGGAGGAAGGAGCAGGTGGCGGGAGAGGCTGGGCTCCGGGTGAGGCACGAGTGCCCAGAGTCCTCATGAGTCACAAGGTTGCAAGAAATTGCAAGGAAACCAAACCCAATGAGCAAGCCATTTCCGTGGTCTCTGAAGGGGCCTGAGGCAAAGCCCCTGGAAATCAGGGGGAGCCTTTCAAGGGTCTTGGAGCAAGCCCTTCCTGCAATCCCCCCTTCGGAGACAGGCGAAGGACGGTTTCGATCAGCACAAGCAAACAGTGGGCGGCCCCGCCCTGGCCTGTGGGCTGTAGAGACAAGGCTAAACATTAAACCTTAAAGGGAAGAACGTTGGCGGGTCAGTGGAAGGTCACTCCCCACCCCAAAGACAAACAGCTCTCCGCGGAAGTAACACCGGCAGGTTTTCTCTGCGTTTATTTAACACCCGCAGGGGGAATGAACCTAGAACCGCTGGAGCTTAGCGCACGAGTTGCTATAGCACGGGTGGGGAACCTAAGGCCCGGGGAGGGGGCAGAGCCAACCTCTGGCTTGCTGGATCCGGCCCCGGAGGCTCGCGCTCCCTCTCTGCACCATTAGGGAGCCCACACCTGCACGCCAGCCCCTCCCTCACCCCGCGCACAGCTGGAGCTCCAGCGCCGGCTTCCCACTGTGGGGGGAGGAGCTCCAAGCCTCGGGGTGGAGTCAGGCAAGCCAGAGCCGGGTCCAACCTACGGGATCTGCCTGGTGTGGGGGGGAGGAAGCACGTCCTTCTCCCCCCGCCTGGTGTGGTAAATCGCTTTCTGGAGGCTTTCCCCCCACAAAATCTACTAGCCCAGGCCCCCCTAGGCTCTGCTGTGCGAGAGGAATGCAGGGGAGGGTCTTTCATTTGGGGGCCACGTCAGTGAGATGGGGGTGCACTAGCAAAGGGTGATTCCAAAGCTGCTGGGCTACAATCCATCCCGGGAGCAGTCAGCCGGGGAAAATCACACAGCGAGGGGGAGAAACAAATCTCCTCGCCCCCATCCCACCCCTTGGAATCAATGTTCCCTCTAACCTTTTCCAGCTGCCTACAATCCTTTTTTTTTTTTTAAATTTGTGTGCGGAATAATTTTTGGTCTGTGCACTCAGGCCCGTGTGAATGTGCACCACCAGTAGAAACAAAACCTAGCTGTGGGCATTGGACTCTCTCCTGTGTGGCTGCTGACCGGGAATGCTGCTGGTAATGAGCCCTGTGAGAGAGGCATGGGCCCGGCATTGTTTGGCACAAGCCGCCAGTGGCATGTGGAGAGCTCCCGGTCAGACTGGGTCCATGCTTTTATATGGGAAGGCAGGCTGGCGCTCGTCTCAGGAGGTGGGTGGTGGAAGAAAAACACCCAGGCCGAAGAAGGTGTTTGTGTGGGCCCCGACAAAAAGCTCTTTGTTACAACCCTCGGCGCGGGGCAGGTAAGAAGCAGCGTTGGGCATGAGCCAGCGATCTTGTGCCAGCCTGAACGCCGGCTCAGTTTACGCCTTGGCACAGCTTCTGTCTCGCTCAGACTCCGGCCACGCCCGGCCTTTGGCAGTTCCAGACTCTAAACGCGGGAGCAAACAGCCCCAAACACACAAGGCCCAACCCTACAGTCCCAGCCTGCAAGTCACTGGAAAACAAAAGTCAAGCCCAGCAGTAGGGGAGATTGCTACAGGTACAGGGGCCAGTACCTCTGCTCTGAGGGGAGCCGTGTTACACTGCCAGCAGCAGTGCGGGGTGCCAGGCACGAGCTAGTCCGCAAGGTCTTTGTTCACTTTCTCCGCACGGGTCACGATTCTAGGAGTGTGGGAGCGTGTGTGTGTGAATCAGAGTTCACGTGTGTGTCTGAATGAACAGGAATGTGTCTACGTGCACGTGTCATGGGATTCTGTGCATGCGAGCGTGCGAGGGGGTGCGTGTGCTTCAGTGAGAGGGTGTGTGGTGGACATACAGAGAGGTACAGGACTGGGTAGGTGAGACTGGAGGTACCTGTGAGTTTGTCTACTGAGCAGGTCTCCAGCGCTGGGCGCTTTTTTCTGGACAGGCTCTGGTTTGGGGGCCAGCGGCTGGGTGCCCTTTGGGGCTCGGCATTGGCCTGACCCTCCCGGTGAACAATAAGGGCCATGTGTGTCTCACTGCATGGGTAGACCTGAGACGGGTTTCCCTTTGTTCCCGCAAGGCAGGGGCTATTCTCTGTTTGCTCCTGTCAGTGATTTCCCAGCAGGAGTCTGGTTTATCTGCCCCAGCCGGATACCGGAGACAGCTCCCTGCAAGGGGGCAGAGGTGATTTCCCTGCAAGAAGAGCTGGTTTCCCTGCAAAGGGGCAGAGGTGCCGTCCAAAGAGCTCCCGCCATCGGTCTTGACTCAGCGGGTGGGTGGGTGGGTAGAACATTTCACTGGGTTCCTGCCTGCCTGCGTGGGAAGGGGGAAGTCTCCCTTTCCATCCGGGCCTGGGCTATTTGCACCAGGAGATCCCCTGACCCTAACCTTGATCCAACTAGTGTGGTTCAGGGGCTTGGTCAGAACTGGGATGCGGGAAGTTCCAACCGTGCTGGTGATTCTATATGGAAATGCGCTTCTGGATATGAATGTGCATAACTGGAAAGTGCACTATGCAAAGTACTTGTCATAGAGCACTGGTACGGGAAGGGACCTCGAGAGACATCGAGTCCAGTCCCCTGCCCTCACGGCAGGACACAGCACCATTTAACCATCCCTGACAGGTGTCTGTCAACTCAAGGTAGAATCACAGAATCACGGAGCACTGAAACTGGAAGGGACCTCGAGAGCTATCAAGTCCAGTCCCCTGCCCCCACGGCAGGACCAAGCACCGTCTCAGTCATCCCTGACAGGTGTCTGTCTAACCTGCTCTTAAATATCTCCAGAGATGGAGATTCCACAACCTCCCCAGGCAATTTATTCACCACCCTGACAGTCAGGAACTTTTTCCTAA
Organism: Pelochelys cantorii; assembly: GCA_032595735.1. Taxonomy (NCBI): domain Eukaryota; kingdom Metazoa; phylum Chordata; order Testudines; family Trionychidae; genus Pelochelys; species Pelochelys cantorii. The sequence continues at coordinate 344,637,721 of CM064326.1, forward strand.
TGTCCAACCTAAACCTCCTTTGCTGCAATTTAAGCCCATTGTTTGTTCTGTCCTTATAGGCCAAGGAGAACAATATTTCTCCCTCCTCCTTGTAACACCCTTTTAGATACTTGAAAACTGCTATCATGTCCCCTCTCAGTCTTCTCCTTTCCAAACTGAACAAACCCAATTCTTTCAGCCTTCCCTCACAGTTCATGTTTTCTAGACCTTTAATCATTCTTGTTGCTCTTTTCTGAACCCTCTCCAAATTCTCCCCATCTTTCCTGAAATGTGGTGCCCTTCTTGTAAGGTTCACTTAAAAAGTTATAATCTGCTGAGTGTGTATATTTTATTTGTGCGCTTGTGTCATTCCTGTAGTTGACATTAGAAATATAAAGAATAAATCTGATTTACCAATCTAGACATGCCATATGAGTGCCACTAAGGGCAATGGTCCCTCTAATCCTTTCCATCCATGGATGGAATGTTCTCATATAGGCGCAGACTAATTTTTTATGTGCACCAGTGCATGTGTGGATGTGCACCACCAATAGAAACACAAAACCTAGTTGCAAGCACTCTGCTAATCAGCTGGGTGGCATTTGAATTTTTCCTGAGCTGCCGCACAAGCTCATAGGGAACACTAATAAAGGGTTTGTCACAAGCTTGAAGGCTCATAGATAAGAAGAAAGATCTGTAAATGGGTTTGTCTTTCCTAGGAGTCCCCACAAGGACATGTGCTTAGGTTACCTGATGCTGGGACCGATATTGAGCACTGTACTTTTTCACTAAGGTGAGAACTGATTACAAAGAGTTATCAAGGTGGGCAACCAAACAGTAGGGGTGGCTGCCAGATGCCAGGCATCCCTGCTAACCATCCAAAGGGACTGCTAGAGACATTTCTGAACGGGGGAAGGATCAGGCCCAAGCTGGGAGGCTTGTGAGAAAAGAGGGTTAGAACTAGTGTTAGGGTAAGAAATTACATGTCACTAGTTTCCTAGTCGATTAGGCCTAGCTGGTGTGTTTTGTTTTAGTTTGCTTAGTTAAGTTACTTTGATTTGTCTGCTATCACTTGCCACCACGGAAATCCTGCTTCTTAAACTTAATACAATCACGTGTGTTTATTAATAAACACACTGTAAATATTTTTCCGGGCGGGAGGGCGGGGGAAACAGATGTGCATCTTTCACTTTCATTGATAAAGGAGGCGAACATTTTATGAGCTTGCTCTGACAAAACTTTATGCAGAGTGAGATGGATTTATCTGGGGGGTCAGGTCCCACTGGGGCTGACGCTAATCCCTTTGGCTGAGCCTTCCCAGCGCTGAGCAGCTGTCGTGTCTGTGCGGCTTTGCTGTGGGATGTGACCCCAACTCTGTGCCTTGCTGGGGGAGACCAGAGCTTCTGGCCCAGCAGGATGGGGGGGGGAGCTAGGCAGACAGGCTCAGTGGCATTTCAGAATGTCAAGTGACAGTCCCAAGGGGATCTCTGTGGCCCCGAGCACCCATCTGGTGAAACCAGGGCAATGCTGGGTGCATGGTGAAGGCCCAGTTGGGGAAGGCAAGCCTGAGGCCCCTCCCCTACCCCAACCACTCCTCTTCCCCCATGGAGTCAAGCCTGGCCCCCATCCCAGGTTACTGCCCCCAGCCCCAGCGAGTGGCATAGCCCCACCCTTGCCAGGTGGCCAGAGCTTGATCCTTCCTGGCCGGCCGGAGAGCCAGGCTGCTGCAGTCCCAGCCCTCCCCAGCAGCTGGCGGAGGGCGTAGGCAGTTTGGGGGGGTTTCCCTGCATTGCCCTCCGCCTGGGGCTGTGTGGGGACGCTCCATGGCGATTTAAATGTGGCTGACCTCAGTTCGACTGGCACCTCAGCTCTCCCGCCCAAGGCCCTTCAGAGCCTGAGGGTCAGACCCAGCCTGTGGAAAACCAAAACCCTGGATCCAAACCTCCCACACCCCCCAGTTCAAACGCAGGCCCACCTCGCGGTTTCACCCCTCCTCCCCCGTTCAAACACAAGCCCACCTCGTGGTTTCACCCCCCCCCCCGTTCAAACACAAGCCCACCTCGCGTTTTCACCCCTCCCGTTCAAACACAAGCCCACCTCGTGGTTTCACCCCCCCGTTCAAACACAAGCCCACCTCGCGGTTTCACCCCCCACCCCGGTTCAAACACAAGCCCACCTCACGGTTTCACCCCCCCTTTCAAACACAAGCCCACCTCACGGTTTCACCCCCCCCGTTCAAACGCAGACCCACCTCGCGGTTTCACGCCCCCCCCCCCGTTCAAACACAAGCCCACCTCGCGGTTTCACTCCCCCCCTCCTCCAGTTCAAACACAAGCCCACCTCGTGGTTTCACTCTCCTCCCCCCCCCCGTTCAAACGCAGGCCCACCTCGCGGTTTCACACCCCCCCCCCCGTTCAAACGCAGGCCCACCTCGCGGTTTCACACCCCCCCTCTTGCTTCCCTGCTGTAGCCTGGGCTGACGGTTGCCTGAATCCAAATCTCTGGGCTCGGCGGCGTGGCTCTGCTGTTTGCCCGGAGGTTTGTTCCAGAGCCCGAGGGTTCAAGTCGTCAGGGGCAGCGGGTCCCACGAGGTGCGACCTGGCCCCCAAGGCAGTTAAATCCGCCCCCGTCTCCAACTCCCCACCGCCCACCCCTCCGCTATGAATTGTCCCCCGGCACCGGCTCCCCTTGGCCCGCCTGCCGGCGCAGAGGCGCGTCGCCTTGCCCCAGGGCCTGCTGGCTGGGGCCGGGAGGAAGGAAAGGAACAGCCCCGTCCGCGGGGCCCGGGAGCCTGGCGCAGGGTCGGCCTTCCCGTGCTGAGAACCTCTGTCCCACTCGGCTTTACGGTTCTGGTGCTCGGGGGCAGCGGATCCCCGGCGGCTTTAAACCGGAGTGACACCGGCACAGGTTCAGCCCTGCCCTTCCCAATGGGCTGCACTGGGGCGAGTGAGAACGGAACCCCCCTTTGCCTCTTATGCAGCCCCAAAGCGTGGGGGAGTCCCCGGGCCCTCCCCCCGCAGCCAGACTGGGCTCTCAGGGAGGCCTGGAGGTTTACGCGGCGACAGGGACACAGCGTAGAACGGACGCGTCAGCACAGGGACCGGGAGCAGCCTGCGCCAGCCAGCTTGGGCAGAGGGGAGCCCAGAGCCACTTGCCCTGAGCCACTCACGGCTGCCTGGCGCCAGCCCCTCGCCCGGGCTCCTCCTCCAGCCTTGGTCCTGCTTCCCGGGCAAAAGGTGTCACCTGGCCACACCCCCTCCCAGGCTCAAATTACGAAGGGCGTCAGCCATTTAGGTATTGTCATACCCCAAATTCCCCATCTCCCCCCCCAATCTGGGTGTCGGTGAAGTGCCTAGGGAAACCGAGGCACACCCACCGGGTTACTATAGCAGAACTCACATGGGAATAAAATCCCCACTTGGTCGCACCCGTTTTCAAGTCAGTCCCAGCCAACAGAGGCCGAAAGCTGTTACCCCTTGTAACTGTTCAGTGCCCTAAGCGAAATGCCTGGGATGGGAGGGGGGGGCTTGCTCCAGAGGGCAGGAGCTCCCACGCTGACCACAGCTCAGCGAGAGCAGCCACTATTAATTCCGTAGCCCCTACAGGATCAGCCCCGCAGTGTGTTAGGTGCTGTACAAACACATGGCCAGAGACAGGCCTTCCACTGAGGAATCTACAGTCTAACTAGGCCAGGTGGCTGCAGGGCGGGAAAGGAAGGAATTTGCTCAAGGTCGATCAGTGCAAGCACCGGCGTTGGCCCACGGAGGAACCCTGTGCGCTCGTGTGTGCGAGAACAGGGCTGTGCGTGTGGGTGTAATGGTGGGTTAAAGGTTCATCAGATAGGTCCATACAGAGACGCGCCCACCTTTCTCCTCGATAAGCAGGCTTGCCCGCTGCCAGGCTGTGGCCTTTGGGAGCGAGACAGGATTGCGAAACCCAACGGACTTTGTTTGTTCAATAACCCCCTGGCTTTCGGCTCTCCGCCTCGGGCGCCATCTCTCCCGCCTCCCCATACACACACGATCAGGTTACAGCCAACTGCAGCCTCGGAGCCGTTGGCCAGTTGCGTAACCAGCGGCGGTTTGCTGGTTTTGAGCAGACGGAGCGAGTTTACAGCTGGTTTGACACAAGGAAATCCATTCACTCTTCACGGACTGGGTCTGGAAGCTCAGAGCGACCTAGTCTGACTTCCCATCCACGACAGGCCACAGAGCCAGACTGTGACACGCCACGTGGCACCCCAGTTAGAGCAGATCTCAGGGATCTGCCTTCAAACTCTTAGAAGAATTGGATTCAAACCAAGCTTCCAGCTTGCACACGTTGCCCTTAAGAACCTGCAAGGAAGGGTCTGAGATCTGCCGGGGCAGGGGGGGGAAGGTCGGTACTTCAGCATGTGTCCCCCATGCACTTGGCTTTTCTCATAGCAACACAAGAGACAGCACAGAGTGTGTGTCTCCTCCAGACCGTGCTGCGGCCACTTTGCCTTGCCACATAGCAGTTGCCTCCCATAAGATGCTTGGAAATGGAACGGAGCAGGGTTAGACCCAGGAAAACAAGACACACGCATCTGCCTCCCATGGGGCTAAGTGGTCCTGAGGGCGAGAACCACCAAAGAACAGGCAAGAGGAGAATGAGTTTACTTTAACACAGGGCTGCATAATCATAGACAGGGCTTGCCAAGCGGCGGCGAGCCCCGCTCACCAGCCGCGCGGTTCTGCGCATGCACAGATCGCGCTGCGCCGGCTGTGCCGGCTTGTGATCTACTCACCATGGGCGAGTAGATTACATGATTTGTCAAGCCCTGATCATAGAATCCTAGGGCTGCAGGGGTGCGTCTGCACAGCACCCGAAATGCGAAATAAGATACACAATTTGCGCTACGCAAATTGCATTGCTTATTTCGAGCCTATGTCGAAACAGGCTACTCTGTCTGGAAACGGGTGATCACATGAGGATTCCCTGTTGTGGATGGTTATGGGCAGCGCAATAGAAGGCATTGTAGAAAGTTACCAGCCCTGACAGTCAGTAGAGCTGTTTGGAGAATGGAATTCCTGTCCCACAGGAAATGCCAACGTTTCAACATTGCGTTTTTTGCCCCGGAACGGGACAAAACGTCAAAAGATCGAAAATGTTCCTGGAGCCAAAACTCCCTGAAAATTGTGCAGTTCTGAAATGTCGGAACAAACCAGGCTGCTGTGTTTTGACCCAGGCGGACCACTGAGGTTCGGCACGTCCATGTTTCCCAAATGAAACGCTTGCTTTTGACTTCTGCCATGGAAGAATTGGACCATGGCATTGGTGTGGGCATTTTCCTGGGTAAAATGTAGCTTTGGGGGATACCCCACAGTTCACTGGGGGAAAAAAATCTTCATTTGAAAAATGTCTGTGAGCGCTCATGAAAAAACAGAGTATTGGTCTGCTGGGTTTGTTAGCAAATGATGGAGCCTTAATATAAAATGAGATCCCTGGCTCTGCTACTGACTCTCTCGGTGGCCTTGGGCAAGTTCCTTATTCTTTCAAAGGAGGGGCGTGTGTCTACACTCATGGTGGAGCTGTAATTTCCAGCTTGCCTCCTGCCACTGGGCTACAGGGGTATTTATAGTGTGGTGCCATGTCTGAGTTGGTTTCCCCACACACACACACTCTAGACCAGACGCTCCATGTCGTCATTGATTCATCACCGGCACTTACACAACCTCCTGCTCCACAATATCAGAGCCCCTCACCACTGCCTTTATCCTGCCACACTCCTGTGTGGGAGGGCTGTGCTGTTATCTCGCTTTTAGAGATGGGGACACGGCAGTGTAGCGTGGCTAGGTAACTTGACCGAGGTCAAACAGGCCACATGTGGCAGATCAGGGACCTACCCACAGGACCTTCCTTCCTCGCCACCCTTACCATGGGGACAATGAACTCCTTTATCTCATGGCCTGGATGGCTGTGAGCGCAGACCGCAAGAGCCTTGGCAGATGAGACAGATTATTAATTCGTTTTCTCCCCCTCAAAGTTCCTGGGTGGGCCCAGCGTACGGACACAGCTCCTCCCTGTGACAAGGGAAAGATGAGGAGCCCAGCTCTTTGGCTCAGCCGAGCAGTAACTTCCTGTAAGAGCAGAGAGCAGGCGGCACTTCCAAAATCCAGCCCTGGGGTCTGACCAGCCGGTAATTAGCTGTGATGCTGGGCCCGCAATCCGGCCAGCTGTCTGTCCTCACTCTGGGCTGCAGCCTCACGCTCCTGGCCCGTTGCCTGAGGAAGGGGGTGAATAGCCTGCTGCCAATGTATACGTCTCTGCGCAGCAGCAGACCAGGCCTCACGGGGCTTTCCAGCCAGGCTAACTCCTTCCCCCTTTGCTTTCCATTGGTCTGGCCTGGCTGGAAGGCTCCGGCACAGGCGGGGAGGCAGAACTGGGCTGGCACGGCTTTTTCACTGACAGTGATGGTGACTAGCTGCGGTTCGGGGGCTAGGAGGGGAGCGGCCCCTTCCTCAGGCAGCGCTAAGCTGGCACAGTTCTCCCGGGACAGCCACCTGCCGATGGTTAGGGCCGAATCCAAACCTTGGGGACAATGCTGGGACTGTCGGAGGAAGGACCCCACCTGTCCGTGAAGGTTCTTATGCTGAGCCCTGCACCCTGCATGTCCAGGCCTGGGAGGGGTAGGTCGTCCTAATGGTTAGGGCGGTAACCTACTGCTTAGGAGAGGAAGGTTTGATGCCCTGCTGTGTTCCCGTGCTCTTGGCAAGTCTCCTAGGTAGTGAGGTGCCTAACTCCTATCGGCGCCGAGTCTGTCGGGGTGTGTCTACGCTGCCTGCAAACCTCTGCAGCGGCAAAAGTCTCAGCACTCGGGTGCCCTGCCAGCAGCTCGAGGAGGTGGGACTCAGCGTGTGAATGGGAACCTCTACCGGGCGAGTTGTAACAACAAAGCACTAGCCCAAGTCCAGGGCCGCAAGTGGCTTTTGCAGTGTAGCCATCCCCTCCGGTGCATCAGGTCCCCCTCTGTCCCATGGGGATGAGACCAGGCCTTAGCCCCTAGGTGCTGTGAAGATAAATCTGTTACAGATTGCAGGCACTCCTATGCGGGGATGGGGCCGGGAAGCGTCTTTAGGCAAGTCCAGAGCTGTGGATGGGCTCCAGAGAGAGGTTACATCCACGCTTCCTCCCCACAAGGAAGGCGCCGGGAGGGGCACTTTGGTGGGGGGATGGAGCACGGCCGGGAGAGGTTCCTGGGGGGCTGAGATTCAGAGGATCTTCGCCCTAACAATATTTCTGACTTGTGGCGACTTTTCGGCCTCTCTGTGGGGCCGAACCGGTTTGAAGGCTAAAGCCAGACGTGCCCAGGTCCTCCCTTCCAGCAGCATCTGGGTCACCTCCTGCATCAGCCCCTGCTTTGTGCAAAACTCCACCAGCGGTTCCCGGATGGATCGCCGGCCGGGAGGGGCCAAATCCGAGGGAAGGGGCTGGGAGTCACGGGCAGACACCTCCCAGGCATGTGCCGGGGGGAAGGTCCGTCTCAAATTCCTTTTAAACGTCCGGTGCCTCTTCCACTGCTTCGATGCCTTCTGGCCTAGTGAAGCCTCCCCCAGTCTGCATGACTCACCCAAGGGCTTGTGCCAAGAAGGGCTGATGTTGAAATACACCCACCTGTCCAAAGCCAGGTGAATAGAAATTTTTGGGACCATCCCTTTTTGCTCCACTCTGCTTCCTCTTTGGAATTTTGAATCTCCTAATAACCTCCTCTCTGGTAGCTGGGCATAGCTCACCCCTAATGTGACAATGCACTGTTTGTTATTTGCCAGAACAACATATGTGAGTCTCTTCATTCCCCTCCCCTCTTCTCTTCTCTTCTTGTTTCATTCCTTCTCTTCTCTTCTCTTCTCTTCTCTTCTCTTCTCTTCTCTTCTCTTCTCAAACCAAGCTCATGACCACAAACAAAAGGAAGTACTACTTCATGCAGCGCACAGCCAACCTGTGGAACTCCTTGCCAGAGGATGTGGTGAAGGCCAGGACTTTAACAGGATTCAAAAAAGAGCTAGACAAATTCATGGAGGAAGGTCCATCAATGGCTGTTAGCCAGGATTGATAGGGATGGTGTCCCTGACCTCTGTTTGTCAGAGGTTGGGAATGGGTGACAGAGGAAGGATCACATGAGGATTCCCTGTTCTGTTCACTCCCTCTGGGGCACCTGGCATTGGCCACGGTCAGCAGACAGGACGCTGGGCTAGATGAACCTTTGGTCTGACCCAGTCTGGCCGTTCTGATGTTCTTACAGTATCCTACCATTTCTAGCAGTACATTACACAACATGCCTAGCGTCTGCCGTGCCTTGTTTGTTCTCTGATCCTCTCCCCTGGAGGAGAGGCGTGTCTTCTTTTGGCCGTGATATGTGTTTAAATACATACACCGTTGCTATGTGTTTGTATCGAGAAGGCAAATCTTCTCCACTCACCGAGACCTTTCACTGGGGACGGAAGGGGCTGACGCTTGCGGTGGTTCTTCTCAGCCTTCGGGGAGCTCATCCCACAGTCCCCGACCGTCCCTGGAAAAGACTCTGCCCCCCACACAGCGGAGCTTCCCTCCTGCCGGGAACTCCAATACCGTAATTGTGGGTCACGGTCTTTCTCCTGGAGCGTGAGCGGATCTTGTGCAGACCCTGGGCCCAGGCCTTGGAGAGCTTTGATGCTAAGGACAGCGGGTGAGCCCCAGGCCGGGGGTTTCTTCGTCGGGTCGTTTGCATACATTGCTCCCCCCCCCGCCCCCCGTCCACAGTACGGCCGCCTCTAGGGACTGCTAAGCCCTCCCGGACTCTAGAGCTGATGGCTGTGTCTAGGGAGGCCGAACTGAGACCTGCCCTTTCCTGTCAGAGACCGGGCTGGCCATGCTCACTCCGTACGGCCATGCGCTCTGACACTGCGCCGGAGGTGAGTGGCCGGGGTCCCGTTTTGGCTGCATTGACGCTTGAAAGCTGATCTGAAGGGATCTCCCGGCAACTCCCAGGCCCCTTCGCTGAACATCTCCCCTCTCCCCCAAGCCACCAGCCTCCCTCAGGTGGCTGGGGCTTGCCTGGGGAGGGACTCAAGCTTGGGAAGTGGTGGGCCAGCCTAGTGGTGATGCATTTCACCCTCTCCACAGCAGGCTACACTGCTCCCTCATTAGCATTTGGGACTAGGGGTACCAGATGACTTAAAAAAAAAATACCGGACACACTTGATCTCAGATCAAAGGTGGGGGGGACCATCCGGGAGGGAAGTGAGGCTGGCAGGGAGGGGAGAGGGGGGAGTGGGGCTGGCTGGGGAAGATGGGGGGGGAGAACCAGCCGGCGGGGAGCAGGGCTGGCCGGGAGGAGGTTGGGGGGAGCAGGGCTGGCTGGGGGAAATTGCAGGGGCGGGGACCATCCGGCAGGAAGCAGGGCTGGCCGGGAGGGGGTCGGAGTTCGGGGGGCTGGCCGGGGGGGGGGGAAGCAGGGAGGGAAGAGAATTGGCCGGCGGGGAGCAGGGCTGGCCCAGGCGCACGCAGGTCCTGGGGTGCTGCTCGTCCCGTGCACGGTCCTGGCGGGACGCACGGGCAAGTCCGGCCCCGGGGATTCCATCCCGCCCCGGCCTGCCCCCACCCCCATCCTCTCTACTGCGTAGTTGCGTACTGCTTGGCTGGTAGACACACTCACACAGTGTGAGCGTGTCTACCAGCCAGGCAGTATGCAACTACACACTGATACTCATAATAATAAAGCTTACTTAATTAGAAAATACCAGACATTTCTATGTCCGTATTTTCTCCATTTGTTTCCCAGACAGAAAGCTCAAATACCGGACCATCCAGTTCAAAACCAGACACCTGGCAACCCTGTTTGGGACTCCTGCAGCCCAGGCCGGAGGAGGCTCGAAGCTGGTGTCTGGAAGAGTCACCCTCCAGGGACCATGGATGTCCCACCTGGTGGCTTGGACCCAGGAGGGCACCCGTGTGGAGCGGTGTGCTTAGGAGCCCAGGTGTCGGATGAGGCCGAAATGGGGAGCGTGGCAGCAACGCACGTGGCTCCCCAGGCGCCCCCTTTCTCTGCCTGCCACGCGCACCTCAGGAGAGGGTGGGACCAGGAGACCCTTCGCTGAGGAGAGGGCGGGAGCAGAAGACCCTTGTGGTCCCGTCTGACTATGGGTCCATGACTCACTTTTCCTGTTCCCAGGTGCAGCTCCATATGTACTAGGAACGCACCAGCCGCCCCTGGCCTGCCGGGGCTTGCTGCATCAACCTCTTACGGATTCGTTGTTTTAACTATTCGCTGGGTTCAGCCTCATTTCCTGCCCTCCCGGCAGCCGGCAGCCTCATCACATTTATTCAGACGAGTTCAATACATTTCCCCCGCCTCAGCCCACATGTTATTAACCCGCCAGTTAACCGTGAACAGTTCTCTGCCCCTGGTAGGCCGGGGGCATTGGCGAGCGGCAACTGGTCAGAGAAGTCCCACAGGGCGGCCGCCGCGCCCCATCGGGGTGAGCAGACAAGGACTTCTGAGGGGAATATTCACCCGGGAGAACATTACGGTCGGTTTCTGCCCATTCCCCAGTGGGTGGCAGTGACATTTTGATCCGGGTGGGGGGGAAACGTGTGTGGGGAAAGTGGACACGAAAGAGACATGAATGGGGCGGAAGCAAATTCATGTCAACACCCCACCCGTGGCTCACAGAAAACCTTCCCAGGCTGCGACGGACCGTGAGGAAAAAATGTCCCTTTGCAGAGTAGCTACTGCTCCCTGGGAAGCCACGAGAGGGCCACATCACCGCCTGGTGTAAACTGGTAGCTTCACTGATTTCCGTGGAGACAGACGGTGAGACATTATCTGGCCTTGCATCTGTTCACCTCAGAGCGGCTGTCCTGGACTGGGATGTGGGCAGTACAATGTATGGGTCAGAGCAGGAGCCAGGGACTGGAGCTGGGGGTCAGAACCAGAGTCAGGAGCTAAGCCAGGGGTTGAAACCCAAGTCAGTAGCTGGGGCGGGGTATAGAAGCAGGGATCTCGAACAAGAAGTGCTTAAGCATTGCACAAGAAGGCAGATCCAATATGGCCGCCAGCCAGCGATCCATCTTGTTCCATCTTAAATAGTGCATCTGGACCAATCAGAGAGGCCAGATGTCTCCTCCAATCAGGAACTTCATGGGCGGGGCCTCTGGTGAGGTAGGGTCCACTGACCCGCGCTTCCTGTTGGCTGCAGACTGCCTGGCCCGCTGACCCAGCTACGGTAGTGTTAGCAGACCGAAATGTTAACAGGCCTGGTGAGAACGCAGAGTGAGGAATCTCACTCTGAATAGTCTTCTGCATTTGCCGTAGCCCCCCCCCCCCCCCCCCCGGGACCCTCTGTGCTGGGTGCTGCATGAACTCAGAATGAAAGGGCAGTCCCTGCCCCACAGAACATGCAATTAACATATAAGACAAGAGACAGAGACAGGCAGATTGGGGAAGCCAAGGAAATCTAAGAACATATGAACGGTCATACTTGGTCAGAACAAAGGTCCACCTAGCCCAGTATCCTGTCTGCCGACAGTGGCCAATGCCAGGTACCCCAGAGGGAATGAACAGAACAGGGAGCCATCAAGAGATCCCTCCCCTGTCACCCATTCCCAGCTTATGACAAACAGAGGCTAGGGACACCATCCCTGCGCATCCTGACTCATAGCCATTGATGGACCTACCCTCCATGAATTTATCTAGCTCCTTTTTGAACCCTGTTAAAGTCCTGACCTTCACAACATCCTCTGGCAAGGAGTTCCACAGTTTCACTGTGTGTTGCACGAAGTAGTACTTCCTTTTGCTTGTTTTAAACCTGCTGCCTATTAATTTCATCTGGTGCCCCTTGGCTTTTATGTTATGGGAACAAGTAAATAACTTTCTCTTATTCACTTTCTCCCCACCTGTGATGATATTATATAGACCTCTCTCCTATCCCCCCTTAGCTTCCCCTTTTCTAAGCTGAAAAGTCCCAGTCTTTTTAATCTCTCTTCATATGGGACCCGGTCCAAACCCCTCATCATTTTTGTTGCCCTTTTTGGAATCTTTTCCAATGCCAAGAGATCTTTTCTGAGACGAGGCGACCACATCTGTAAGCAGGATTCAAGGTGTAGGTGTACCATGGAGTTAGATAGAGGCAATAAGATCTTTTCTGTCTTATTCTCTATCTGGGGCCAAGGTGAGGATTCTGAAGGCAGGGCTGGAGCGTGGGGGTGGCTGATAATGATGAGCACAACGTCCAGAACTGAACACACATCGCTGGTAGGATCAAAGTGGGAGTCCTCTGGCAGGGATAATCACTTTAGCACTGCTCTTTGAGCAAAACAAAGAGCTCCCCAGATCAAGCAGACAATCTGTTTCCCTTTTCGGCTCCTTCCAGCACAGAAAGCAGAAGTAAACCTCCTCGCCTGGGCCAGTGCCACCAAAAACAGCCCTCCGAGTTCCTTGGACTTGCTTTGCCATTTCTGGACTTGGTCCACGTTTGCTCGCAGTCAGCGCAAGCTGCTGGGAACCATTAAAGGCCATGGGGAAAGAAAACAATTCAAAAGAAGCCATGTCGGAAAGCTCAGGGGAATGAAACATCCCAGGAATAGCAAGCGCGAGGGAGAAAAAGGTCAGGCCTAAAAATAAAAGGTGCCGTTTTGCAGCAAAAACGCCCCATTAATAATTACATTTATGGACATCTAAATTTAGAGGCTTTTATGGCTCCTAAAGATAACACTCATGCATGGCCTTCTAGCTTAGTTCACACAGCCAAATTCTGGCTTTATTTCCTAACGGTAAATGCATGAAAATAGCCCCGGGTGAAATTCAGCCTTCTCCCAGGGCCAGGACCAGTCCTGTACCCCACTAAGTCCCACTCCAATCCTACTGGTCCAGACTCATTGGTGGGACTGCACTTTGCACGGGAGTGAATTTCAGCTAGGACAATAGATACCGGTGTGTCCACAACCGCATGCCACTGGCTATGTCTAAACTACATTCCTCTTTTGAAAGAAGAATGTAAATGAAGCCAATCGAAAATGCAAATGAAGCGCGGATTTACAAGTCTCGTGTTTCATTTGCATAATTGCATGAGAGCGTTTTTTTGAAAAAGAGTTTTTCGAAAAAGAAACTGTAGTCTAGACGGGTTTTTTTCAGAAAAAAAAACCCTTTTTTGAAAGAACCCATACATCTCATTTTTTAAGGAGTACGGGTTCTTTCGAAAAAGGGCTTTTTTTTCTAAAGAACCCCGTTTAGACTGCAGTTTCTTTTTTGAAAAACCCTTTTTCGAAAAAGCACTCTCACATGATTATGCAAATGAAGCGCGTGGTTTGTAAATCCACGCTTCATTTGCATTTTCGATCAGCTTCATTTACATTCCTCTTTCGAAAGAGGAATGTAGTTTAGATGTGCCCACTGTTGCAAAAAAAGCAAACGTGATTCTGGGCTGAATTCACAGGTGTGTTGTGAGCAAGACACCAGAAGTCATTCTTCCGCTCTGCTCTGCACTGATTAGGTCTCAGCTGGAGTATTGTGTCCAGTTCTGGGTACCACATTTCAAGAAAGATGTGGAGAAATTGGAAAAAGTCCAAAGAAGAGCAACAAGAATGATGAAAGGTCGCGAGAACATGAGCTATGAGGGAAGGCTGAAGGAACTGGGCTTGTTTAGTTAGGAGAAGAGAAGACTGAGGGGACATGATAGCAGTTTTCAAGTATCTAAAAGGGTGTTACAAGGAGGAGGGAGACAAATTGTTCTCCTTGGCCTCTAAGGACAGGACAAGAAGCAATGGGCTTAAACTGCAGCAAGGGAAGTTTAGGTTAGACCTTGGAAAAACTTCCTGAATGTCAGGGTGGTGAAACACTGGAATAAATGGCCTGGGGGGGTTGTGGAATCTCCATCTCTGGAGATATTTAAGAGCAGGTTGGACAGACACCTGTCAGGGATGACCGAGATGGTGCTTGGTCCTGCCGTGAGGACGGGACTGGACTCGATGACTCTCGAGGTCCCTTCCAGTTCTAGTGTTCTGTGATTCTATGATTCTACCTTGTGTTGCCCCATCCTTGGGCCACACCAAATAATTCCCCTCCCGAAATTCCTATGGACAGTTCTCCTCACTCTCCCCGATGAGCAACATCCTCAAGGGATGTCCGTCAGTAACGTCCAAGTCACTGGCCCCAGTGTGTGCATGCCCGAGAAGGGTCCTTAGGTGGGTCCATTCCTAGCTCTCTGTCTACATGGGGGTGGCTGTTCTTCCTCCTTGGGGAACTCTGGGAGCATGGGGCTCACCCCAGCCAGGCTCCTGCTCCAGGAGGATGGAAAGCAGCAAGGGGAGATGACGGGCCGTTTGGGGCAGCGGTCTCCTCCTCTTACTGCTCCCGGGCAGGCGCTAAGTGGCCTTTCCCTGAAGAGCAGAGACGATGAAGAACTCAGCCAGAGGGTGGAGCCTGTCAAAGGGGTGGGTGGAGGAGGCTTGCTGGCCTGTGACGTGGGGACCACACTGGTCCCTTCGGGCCGAGGATGCCAGACAGATCTCCGCTCGCCTCTCCCCGGTGAAGTAGCTGCTGTTTGCTCAGTAGGGCCAAGAGGAAAGGTGCTGGATCAATGGAACCAGAGGCAGCGAGTTTGCAGACATTTTGATGAACACCCTGAGTCCCCATTCCTCCCCAACCCAAAGTCCTTCCCCCCGCAGCTGCCTAAGGCTTGGGAGGGAGTTGGGTGCTAGGTGCAGGCTCTGGGCTGGGGCAGGGAATTTGGGTGCAGGAGGGGGTGCGGGTTCTGGAAGGAAGTTGGGTGTGAGGTGCAGGCTCTGGGCTGGGGCAGGAAATTGGGGTACAGGAGGGGGTGCAAACTCTGAAAGGGAGTTTGGGTGCAGGAGGGGTGCGGGGTTGGGCTCTGGGCAGGAGTTTGGGTGCAGGGGAGGGTCTGGGGTGTGGACTCTGGGAGGGAGTTGGGTGCAGGGTGCAGCCTCTGGGCTGGGGCAGGGAATTGGGGTGCAGGAGGGGGTGCAAACTCTGAAAGGGAGTTTGGGTGCAGGAGGGGTGCGGGGTTGGGCTCTGGGCAGGAGTTTGGGTGCAGGGGAGGGTCTGGGGTGTGGACTCTGGGAGGGAGTTGGGTGCAGGGTGCAGCCTCTGGGCTAGGGCAAGGAATTGGGGTGCAGGAGGGGGTGCAAACTCTGAAAGGGAGTTTGGGTGCAGGAGGGGTGCAGGGTTGGGCTCTGGGCGGGAGTTTGGGTGCAGGGGAGGGTCTGGGGTGTGGACTCTGGGAGGGAGTTGGGTGCAGGGTGCAGCCTCTGGGCTGGGGCAGGGAATTGGGGTGCAGGAGGGGGTGCAAACACTGAAAGGGAGTTTGGGTGCAGGAGGGGTGAGGGGTGCAGGCTCTGGGAGGAAATGTGGGTGTGGGGGGAGTCTGGATCTTGGGTGTAGGCTCTCAACTAAGAGTGGGGGTACAGGATGGGGTTTGGGGTGCAGACTCTAGGAGGGACGTTGCCAAACTTTGCTGGAGCCAGGCCCCATGAATGTGGCCCCGAAATATTCTTTTGTGCATCAGGGCAAAGCTGTTTGGCCCACCTGAGGCACGTGTTTTGGATTTTCCCCTCCCGCCGCTCGCTTGCTCTGTTTTCTTCCAGGCCTGGGGCCACAGGGACGTTCTTAGCTAGCTGCTTTGGCGGCTCGTGTGCGGGCAGGGGAATGCTGATGGAAAAACAGGCTCTGGCTGTGTTTGTTTTAGTCGGAAAATAGATAGGCAGGAGCCAGAAAACGTGACCTGCCTGCATAAAACCTAGCAGCTCCCCGGGAGGGGGCTTCAAACCAGGGGGAGAATGTTTGTGATTGCATGGCAGGGCGGAAAGGGGGTTATTTCATAACTCCCCTCCCAATGTGGTTTGTGGCTGAGGGTGTTTTGGGAGTGGGGGAGGGGTGATCTGGAATAACGACTCTGAAAGAAGAGAGCCAAAAAGCTGGGATGCCCTGGAGCTCACAGGATTAGAGCTACAAGCTCTCTGTGGCTATCAGCAACCCCCCAGATTCCAGGAACAGTCACCCTAGAATGCCTAGGTGTGCCTAATGCCCACAGGTAGAACTGAACCTGTGACCTTAGGGCATTAGTCTCTACAGCAGGGCTACTCAACACACAGCCCATGGGCCACATGTGGCCCACACCCTGTTTGTTTGTGGCCCTGTGCACAGTTTGGGTTTACACGGGGCTCAACACACAGCCCACGGGTGGGAGCCAAAACTAAAAAGTCGTCAGTATAACGGTCTTCTGTTGAGATGCATTTTAGTAGTTAAATTCCTGGACTGTCATTGCTCATTAAAAGTGCTGTCCTATGGGTGGAAATGGGGTAAATATTACATTGTATTAATATCAGCAGAACTGATTTAAATGGGGCCTGTGTTGTGTAATCGTGTCTTAATCTTTGTATTCATGCCCGTCAGTGTGAAAGAAGCTATTTGCATATCTTTGCATATATATTTGCACGTGCATGCCACCACGCTTAAGTTGCGGCCCTCGGCATGTGCTGGGAGTATCCTTGTGGCCCCCGGGGCTTCCAAAGTTGAGTAGCCCTGATCTACAGCTTGAGCTAAAAGGCAGCTGGCTCTTAGCTAAGGCTGTAGAACAAACTTCATTCTCTCGCTGTAAGTGATGGGTGAGCTATTCCATAGGACAGTGCACCACACCCAGTAGGTGTGTGGGTTACATGTCATCTTGCTAGGTCAGTGACTAGCAAATTAACTCAGGGTGGCTTGAAAACAGGCCAAGGCTCACTGCAAAAGTAAACCCGGTTTGAGCTGCCGGCATGTAACCCAACCACATACCAGGGGAGATGTGCATTGTTTTGAGTCTTGAAACAAAAATTGTATCGTCCGCCTCGCTGGCTAGTGAGACAAGTGCTGAAAAATCTTGAGCCCCCCCCTCAAGTTAAAAATCAGGAGATCTGACAACCAATGTGGCATTTTTGCATTTGCCTTCTGTTTCTGGAACAGCTGAGGGTCACAGTTTCGAGCTTTCCTTGCCGCCGAAAGGGGCTGGAATATATATATATTTTTAAATGGAATGTAGGGATTATCATGCAGTCCCACGACGCCGGGAGAAGGGGCTTGAAGAACCCCCCCCCCAAACAGGGTGAGACTTGTGTGGTAACATTGTAAGAGTTGGCCACACAGCAATAGCCATCTGAACATGTTTAGGGCTCAAAGCTGCTCCTTCCCATTCCCCCTGACAACACAGGGGGAAGGCAGCTGCATGATTTCTCCTCATGCTTTTAGGTCCCCCCTTTTTCTTCCTTCACACCACCGGGGCCCACACTTGTGCTGCTTTCCTCTTGCTCAGGCCCTCCCCTGCGTAAAATGGTTCAAGCTTGTGGGGCTAACCCCCACTGGCTGTAATGGAACCAGCATGCAGAGCTGTGGCCATGGTATTCCAAAATGGCTGCCTAAAGTTAGGCTCTGAGGCCTTGCTCCTCAACAGCATTAATGCACCTAATTCTCATTTACTTCCACATCTAGATGGGCAATTAAGCTTCCTTTGACTTCAATGTCCAACACCACAGAAAATCAGGCAACTTAGACACCTACACGAGGACTCAAGCAGTTAACTTCACCCGTTTTTGGACTCCTTGATTCATATATTTTTCCAACCCTAGTTTCCAGCCAGACCTAGTTTCCAACCTTTCCTTTGATGTCATTTTCTGATTGCAAGCAGGCGGTGAATAAAACAGACGATTGAAAGAGGGCTGTAGGAGAGAAGGGAAAAGGATTATTTATTGAAACAAGTATATTATTTGGAATGGATGTGAGGCCAACTCGGCTGTGAGCAGATTCCTTTAAAAATAAACATCTCAGCTGACTTGTCAGAGGCACAGGAACAACAGAAGGAAATGTTTTCGGGGAGGAGACGAGAAGTCCAGAGGCAAAAATTGTACCGAGGTCTGGGGGTTACACCTGCTTGGCAAATGTCTGACTTTACATTTTGTATTGTTATACAATATTTATGGGAACACAGCCCGCCGAATGGAGCCCGTCGCAAAGGGCCCAAAGTAAAGGACTATGTGCCAGGCATTGATTTTGCCCAGGCTGTATTTTATAAACTTTCCATACCCCGTGAAAGACTCAATTCTGCCCTCAGCTACCTCAGTGTAAATCCATTTCCTTCAGTGGAACCAGTGTGGGTTTTTATTGGTGTAACTAAAAGTGGAATTTGGCCCAACGTGGTCAAACAAACCAAGAAGGAAAAAAGGGGGAGTTATTTTGTGAGCTTTCTTCTACTGGCATACTGAAGTGAGTCCAGAGTGATTCTGGATTTACAGCAGTGTAAACAAGAACAGAATCCTGAACCATTACATTATTCCTCCCACATTCCCACTCCCTAGAGCAGTGGTCCCCAACCTTTTGGGGCTGCCGGGCACCGGGGGTCAGGGCCACGCACACGCCGCGCGCCCGGGGGCGGGGCCGCCTATGCGCCACATGCCTGGGGCTGGCACCGCACATGCGCCACGAGCTTGGGGGTGGGGCTGCCCATGTGCCACGCGCCCGGAGGTGGGGCTGCCCATGCGTCACACGCCCGGGGCCGGCACCGCGCATGCGCCGTGCGCCCAGGGCAGGTCCGGCCCTGATCACTCGGTGGGCGCACATAAATGCCCCAGCGGGCGCCATGGCGCCCGTGGGTACCGCTTTGGGGACCACTGCCCTAGAGATCCATGCACCATGGGGCCTCAGAGGACAGGTTCACAGTCACCTCATAGATTTCTTTGGGGGACGTATCTGATCTGAGAGACTTCCCGTGACAGCCCAAACCCTTGCTGAGCCCTTCAGTCAGGAAATATTCTGAGGCGGGTGTGGCGGGTGAGATCACAGAAATCCGCTTGGGGTTGTCCCCCAGTGTGCTGATCAAGCCACTGATGTCTGCCTTCCTGCTCTCTGGGATTCCCCACCACCCTGTCCTGCTGGGCCAGATCTTCTGGTCTCCCCCAGGCTCAGAGTTGGGGTTACCACTCCCCTTCAGAGCAACATGGATGCTGAACAGTTCAGCCGTGGGAGGACTCAGCTGGGAAACCAACCCCCAAAAGGGACCGAACCTCCAAATAAATCCATCTTATTCTGTGTAAAAGTGTTACACAGAGAAAACCCATAAGGTCCACCCCCATCTATCATTGAAAGAGAGATATGCACAATGGTTGCTCCACCTCCCAAGTAATAATTATTTACACCAGGCTTGACGATAAACAAAAGTGTTTTTATTATATACAAACAGTGGGATGTAAGTGGTTGCAAGTGAAAACAGACAGATCAAAGTAAGTTGCGAAATTAAAACAAAGAAAAAACACCAGCTAATCCTAACCCACTAATCCCTCAGCTGCCTCTGGCTTGGCCAGGCATAGGGCCTCAGGGAGAAGAGGAGGGATGTGGTGGGGCCACGGAGGGGGCAGGTCCCCAGCCCCCTTGATTTTGGGGAAGGCTCCACCGCCTCTGATGCCGTACTTTAGTGAAGATGTGGACACACTGGAGAGGGTGCGGTGGAGAACTACCAAAGTGCTAAAGGGTTTGGCAAACCTCCAATGTGAGGAAAGGTTAAAACAACTGTAGTTTGGGGGGGGGGGACTTGATAACAAGCATGTGAAGGATTGTTGGAACAAGGACCGTGATCCGTCGCTCTCTGTGCCCACAGAAGATAGGACAATGGGATTCACCTGCAGCAGGGTTAGGTTAGACAGTAGGGAAACTTTCCAACTACAAGGATCATTAATATCTGGAATAGGAGGTGATGGAATCCCCATCCCTGGGGCTTTTAAGGACCGGTGGGACAAACCCATGTCAGGAATGATCTAGGTTGACTTGGCCCTGCCTCAGCACAGGGCGAGGAACTGGATGGCCTCTCAAGGTGCCTTCCAGCCCTACTTTTCTATGATTCTGCCCCCTGCACTGCTCCCCATAACTGGGACTGTGAGGAAGTCTTTGTCCTTCAGTTTTCATCGAATCATGGAACACTAGAACTGGAAGGGACCTCGAGAGGCCATCAAGTCCAGTCCCCTGCCCTCACAGTAGGACCAAGCACCATCTAGATCATCCCTGACAGGTGTCTGTCTAACCTGCTCTTAAATATCTCCAGTGATGGAGATTCCACAACCTCCCTGGGCAATTTATTCCAGTGTTTCACCACCCTGATGGGTAGAACATTTCTCCTAATGTCCAACCTATGTAGGGCTACCCCCAGCCCGGCCCCTGTGTTCTCCGGTGAGGATGGAACCTCAATGCCAAGTCCGGATCTGGAGCTGGATTTCAAGTGGCTTTTTGGCTTCGGGGGGTTTGAAGAGAGGAGCCATTTGCCGAACACCAACCTGGGACCATAGGGTGTTGATCGGAAGATGCATTGTGCGCTCTCGCTAGAGAGTGTGGAGGAGGGGAGCGTAGGGACTCCTGGCACTTGAATCACTGGTGTCTTGGGCCTTGGGTAGACATTTGCATCGGCACAGCCTGCTTTGGTAGCATCTGGCACTCCCTTTGACTTGGGAGCTCTAGATAAGGCTCAGCTGAATCTGGCAACCAGCCCTGTGCACATTCCCTTAGGCCAAAGGGCCTAACCTGGGTGGGGAATAATTTTCACAGAGGGGGCCACTTAATGAATTTTGGTACGTGGTCACGGGCTGGCTCCACTCCCGGAGGGGCGGGGCTTGAGGTGGAAGGGGCGGGGCTGAAGACTAGCACCGCCCCTTCCCCCCGAGTTGTCTGGGGCCGGAGGCTTTGAAGTCGAAACACAGCAAAGAGCTCGCAGCTCCCGGTTCCACCGCGACCCTGTTGCCTGGAAACTGTCCGGGGTTGCTGCAACTATTTAAAGCACAGGTTCCCAAACTGGGGGGGCGCGCCCCCTGGGGGGTGTGAAGAAATTCCGGGGGGGTGTGAGGCAGCAAGGCCCCTCCCCCCCTCAATCCCCCCATCAATTCTTCCCCCCACAAGAAAGAGCCCGGTCTGTCCGGTAAAAAAATTCAGAATACTCCTGTGAGTACCGGCACCTTTACACGGGTCCCGGGAATTAAAGGGGGCCGCGACTGTTTTTCGGTCCCAGTCAGTTCTTTTTTTTTTTTTTTCCTCAACAAGTTTTGTTGCTATTTCGGGGGAAGGGTGAGGGTTTCTCAAAAATCGAAAAGGGGGTGTGATGCCGAAAAGTTTGGGAACCGCTGATTTAAAGGGCTCGCAGCTTCAGCCCTTGCCGGGCAGCACCACAACTGGGAGCCGTGAAATAGGACCCTGCTGCCTGAGCCATCTCCTGGAAATTCAGTGGCACGGGCAGCAGGCTATAAACAGAAAGCAGCCAGATGCCGTCCGTGGGCCGAATCCAAGCATTAGGTGGGCCGCGTCTGGCCCCAGGGCCGCATTCGGCCCTAGGGCCACATCTTGCCTGAGCAGCCGGGAACATTGGGCTGTTGACGACCAAGCTGAGCCTCTCCTTAGTCCCATGCAATCGATGCTCTGGACGGCAGTGGAGAACAAGAAGAGCTGGACGCCCGCTGGAGGCAAACAAACAGTCCTTTATTTGGCAACAAAGCTAGTGCTTGGACTGGTGGTCAGCGGGCGGGCGGGCCTCCGAAGCGGCTTCTTCGGCAAACACTCGGCTACCGGCCATGGAAGGCGCAGACACAGCAGAAGGAATATTTTTGCGGGGCAGGCCCGGCAGGGTACAGGCGGGGGTTTCCAGCAGCATGGCTATGCCACGGGGCAGGCAATGAGGGGTACAGAAGCATTCCTGGGGGGGGGAGGGGAATTCCAGCCCTGCACAGAGACCTATGAGCCACTTACGTCAGCCGTATAGACCCCACTCTGCAAACACTGACATTTGGTTTAATGTCAACCCCCCCGTGCCCCCAAGCTAGCAGCCCCATCGACTGATAAAGGCCTAGTGTGAGTAAAGCAGGTTGCAGGATCGGGGCCTGTGAATTTAAGTGGAATCTAACCACCACGTAAGCCGTATTGTGGCCCTCGGCATATCACCCTCTCTCGTGCCATGTAAAGCCCAGGCAACACCCCCAGCGTTCCCCATAAGCTGAGCGCTTGGGCGGCCCCCCGGGAGAGATTCAGATGCTGCCCAAGTAATCAGCAGAGCGCCCACAGCCGCCCACAGCTGGCGGCATGTGGCGGTGCACATCTGCACATGCCTCGGCGCACAGAGCAAACGTTATTCCGCACACTGGTGGAAAAAAATGAGCGTGAACACCCCTCTGTCAGTCTCCCCTTAGGAAAGCAAAAGTGCCCCCCATTTGAACGGCCAACCCTGCCCCAGGTTTGCAGCGTTCCAGCTTTCGGCTTCCCGTTGCTTTTATAACACGGCGCGGACCCGGGTGTAACGCCACGGCCGAAGTCTAAAGGGCCACGCCGCCTGTACTGCCCTCCGCATGTGGCTGGAGCAGCCTGAATTGCCAGATTTCCCATTTCCTGAAAATCACCCCCAGCCGAAGAGAAACAACTCGCACATTCGTCTCCTCTGCCCGCCTTTCCGGTTTGCCCCAGCAGGCCCCGGCCGTGCCAGCTGGACGAAGGTTTGGGTAGGGCGTCTTCCCAGGCTGGCCACACATTCCTGGGGGAAATGTCCACAGTTGCTCTTCCAGCCCGTCCCCCAGTGTGTAACACAGGCAGTTGGCTCAGGGATCTGGGCACCGCAGGGGGGAGTCCTTGCCCACGGGCATTGACGTCCAGCGTCTGAATTTGAGCTGAGTTCGGCCTCCGTGCAGGCAGCCCCGTGGGACCCACCGCTGGGCTGCACAAAGGCAACCTCGGAGAGGCCCCAGCTGCGATCCCAGCGAAACTCCCCCGAGGCAGGTGCCGGCGGGTGCAACCCAATGGGGGTCACAGGGTTCGGGGGGGGGGGGAGTGGAAGTCCCAGAACAAGACACAAGAGCTGTAACTTGGCCCTTCTTCTTTGCTAAGGATGAACATGCAGCTCCAAGCGTGCAGCTGCAGGCACGTAGACCAGGGGTGGGCAATCATTTTAGAAGCGGGGGGGGGGGCACTTCACAAATTTTTGGGCCACTCCAGAAGGGGCAGGGCCTCAGGCGGAAGAGGCGGGGCCAGGACACCTCCATGCTCCCCCCACCCACAAACCCTGATTGACCATGGGGCGGGGGGGGAGCACATGAAGTCTTTGCCCACTGGCCCCCCTGGCACCTAGAGAGAACCACCAGCTGTTCTGAACAGCTGGTGGTTCGCTTTAGGCACCGCATACCCCTGGCAGCTGGGGGAGGGAAACTTTGCACACTCACCTGTTCCCAGATCTTGATTGGTCTGGGGCCAGGGGCGGGGCAGGGCGGCCGTGGGCCGGATCAGCTTGCTTGGTGGGCCAGATCCAGCCTGCGGAGGCTCTCTTGCCCACCCCTGACGCAGACCCTTCTGCCCGTATGGGAACCCCCCGAGACTTCAACAGGGCCCGCTCAGAGGAGGCTCTGCTTGCATGTGCCCCATAGCAGGAGCAGGCTCTGGATTTGGCTGGAAAGACGCTGCAAATTGCCGAAGGACGTGCAAAACCCCAATCCAGGTGAGGAATCCCTGCTTCCGGGGATAGTCCCGGACGCCAGCAGGAGTCAGGGCTGGCAGGATCGGGCCCCCTTTGCTGACTGTCCTGGGCACACGGAGACTCCGAAGCCACCTGACCCCCTGTTTCTAAAGGAAACCTCATTATTGCCACAGGCATAAACCCGCCATGTGGCCAGAGGTGAGCCACGGGGCAAAGCGAACAAGCAGGGCGAGGCGCAGCCGGGAGTCAGCATAAAGCAAGAGAATAACGAACCCATCCGAGCAGCAGAGACAGGCACAAGCCTGGGGCACGAGGGATGGGCCCAGCGACTGGCGGGTTCCAACGCCAGGAAGCCAGCGAAAGTGATACCCCGCGGCGCCAGGCCCAGTCCCGCTGTCACTTCTCCGTCATCATCCGCACAAACTCCTCGTAGTTGACTTGCCCGTCGCCATTGCGGTCGGCCTCTTGGATCATCTCGTCCACCTCCTCGTCCGTCAGCTTCTCGCCCAGGTTGGTCATGACGTGCCGGAGCTCGGCCGCGCTGATGTAGCCGTTCTTGTCCTTGTCGAACACCCGGAAGGCTTCCCGGATCTCCTCCTCGCTGTCCATGTCCCGCATCTTCCTCGCCATCATGGACAGGAACTCCGAGAAGTCAATGGTGCCGCTGCCGTCGGTGTCCAGCTCGCCGATCATGTCTTGCAGCTCGGCCTCGGTGGGGTTCTGCCCCAGCGACCGCATGACGGTCCCCAGCTCGCTGGTGGTGATGGACCCGTCCCCATCCTTGTCAAAGAGCGAGAAGGCTTCTTTGAACTCCGCGATCTGCTCCTCCGTCAGCGACTCGGCCATGCCGGCGCCTTCCAAGCTGCCGTGTCGCACGGCCGCCGGAGCGATGCACGGTCGGTGCGCCTTGCTTCGGCACGTCTGACCAGCGCGTGGGCACTTGCAGGGAATGGCTCCTGGTGTGCGTTCAGCCTGAGTTGCTCACTGGAATGGCAGCTTCCACACCCTGTGCATCACCTGAGAGCCTGGAGCCGGCTTGCACGCCCGGGTGAAGTCAGAGGGAGGATCAAAGCTCGTGCTGCAAGCAGGAGCAATGGCAGCATTGTCTGCAGGGCACGAGAGGTGAATAGCAGGGGCAGACGTATCTGCCGAGGGGACACGTGGAAAATATCGGGGAGGAACTACAATATTTTCAATGATCCGCCTGGCTGTGTCTCTCTCTCTAGCTACACAGTGCCCGGGGGGCTCAGCCATATGACAGGGAAAGAGAATTTCACCACGGACCCTTATTTGACCATTGGAAGAGGGTTTCTTAGCCTAGACACCGTGATCTAGACAGAGGAGAGTCCATTGGTGATGTCAAGGAGGGTATAGTGGGTTCCCCTTGCCCCCCATGTATTCCCCCCCCCTGCAGACTTAGGGCTCAGATTTCTGTGGGCCAGCCCCTGCCTCCAGCTGTCTCTGTCATGTAACACCAGCCAGTAATTCATATTGGTTATCAAACCCAGGGCTACCCAGAACATAGCAGTTAGGTGGTAGGATTAAGCGTTAACAGAGCAGGGTCCTTATCCCAGCTCACTTGTGGCCTGGCTCGGGGAGCTGGGCAAGTCATGTCGTGCCTCAGTTTCCCTGACTCTGCTAGGGGATGATGATGGTCTATGCAGAATGCCAGTCTGTGTCCCTCCTACAATCACGGCTCTTGCTCTTCGGCCTGCGGTCAGCCCGATTCGGAGCCAGCGCCGGCTGCCAATGGCACGGTGCCAGTCGGAGAGTGCGTTTGTACAGCTCCGAGCACGGCAGGGCCCTGGTCACAGATTGTGGCTCCCGGGTGCTACCCCAATGCGAATCCAGAGAAAATCTCCTGGGTGCGGGAATGAGGAGATTTCAGAGCTCCCGGGCGGTCACGCCATGTAACTTTCTCAGGCTGGCATGTTCTTGCTGCTGACGATGAGCTGGCTGGAAGGGAAATCTCCTTGGGGCTTTTATGACGTATGTTTTAAAATCTTGAGAAGGGATCCTGGCCAGGCGTGATGGGGCTTGTTTCACTGAAATCCAGCTGCAGGGCTGGGGGGGGAGCTGCCAAGGTGCAAACCCTGGGCTACTACCAGGAGGAATTCACAGGAGGGGGCTGGAAACTGACACGCCCAGCTCCCTCGTGCTGTGCAGCTGGGCTTCCAAGGACCCCGTGCTGCGATGGCAGACAGCTGTGAATCTCTGCTCTGATTTCTCTTCTGCCAGAGGGTCAGATTCTCATTGGGCCCAGGGCCCCTTGCCCCTGCCAGAGGTGCAAAAGGGGTGTGAATGAGAATGGGAAGGAGACCCCTTGGATTTCAGATGAATCCAACCCAACTCAGTGGGGACTTTGTAAGGGCAATAAACGACAGGGGCGTGGGACTAATTAGCTCACAATCATTTTGTTAAAGTTCCTGATGAGGATGAGGAGGAGGACTAATCTAAAACCCAATTGAGGCAGGGAAACTGAGGCACCGAGCTGCGGCTTGAGCTGCCCAAGTTCACAACTAACTTGTGTTCACCGCTAACTTCAGTTCTACCTCCTAAGCTGCTAACGACTGTAATTGCAGGACTGGTGTAAAGGCACAGTTAGAGTCTTTTCATGGGTAGCAGGTTTAAAACCAACAAAAGGAAATCTTTCTTTATATAACACATAGTCAACCTGCGGAACTCCTTGCTGGAGGATGTTGTGAAGACCAGGACTTGAACAGGGTTAAAAAAAGAGCTAGCTAGATTCATGGAGGCTCAGCCCATCAATACTTATTAACTAGGATGGGTAAGAATAGTGTCCCTAGCCTCTGTCAGATGATGGGGATGGGTGACAGGGGCTGGATCACTTGATGACTCCCTGTTCTGTTCATTCCCTCTGGGGCATGTGGCATTGGCCACTGTGGGCAGACAGGACACTGCACTAGATGGACCTTTGGTCTCACCCAGTGTGCCGTTCTGAAGTTCTTATGTTCTCTAGTCCTCCTGCAAGGGCACCTCATGGCGCTTTATGGCGCTGCACATCCCAGGCCACAAGCCTGCCCCTGGAATTGTCTTGCCTCGCCCAGGTTTGACTTCAAGGGGGCTCTGTGGGAGGCACCACACAACACCTTGCTGCCCTGGGCCTGCCGTGCATCGGGGCGGTAAAAATACCTGACGAGCTACAGCAACGTCCCCGCCCTGAGGCGCTTACACTCTCTGGGTCCTCGCACCGCCCTGGCGTCGCTCAGTCCCAAAATGGCACCATGACTGCCGGCCACGTTCAAAATCACAGCCCGCCCGGCCTGCGGCGGCTCTCGGCCCTTCCCGCTTCAAGCCTCCTCCATTTCAGCGGCCTCCCTGCAGATTTCCACCGGCGTCACGGAGACCCGCGTCCCCTGCCACTCGCTCGCACGGCGAGCGAGCTGCTGAATCCAGCCCGAAATGCAACGACAAGCTGGCCTGGCGTGTGCTGACAGAGACAGACCGGAGGAGGGGAACTGGCCGCAGCCACATCCTGTTGATAAATGACTCACCATTTCAAGAAACAGCAGGACCCGGAGAAATGAAGCCACGGCCGTCGGGAGCGTCCTGGAGTCAATCTTTCCGAAAGGGGCTGTAGCATCAGTCAGAATATGTGTTTCTTCTTCACCATCTATTTTGGTTAATGGGGGTATAAATGCAGTAAGAGAAATGGGAGCTGCCCCCTTTAAGAAGAAAGTGGGTGCGGGGGACACTAGGGTGAAGACAGAGCATGCATGAGGCCAGAGGAGGCTGCCCTGGAGCTGGACATGAGATCGTCCCCGTCAGCAAGAACCACCTAACCACAGGGTTGGGTTCACCAGGCTAAACAAAGCTCCAGCTGAAAACCGGAGTCTGGTGTCACGTCCCCCCGTGGGTTTACACGGCAGTCGCACCGCTTCGCCCCACCCCCAACGCACAGGCCTCCTGGAGCTGGTCTAGCCCTGCCGGTTCCTCTGGCTCTTTGCCCACTGGGCACTAGGTCCAGACTTGGGCCCCAGGCGCAGGGATACGTGTCTCCCCTGGGATGCCACCCGGCCGGGTGCAGAGTGGAGCATGGCCCCGGCACCGAAACGGCGCCCTCGGAGCCAGGAACTCTACAGCCCTAGTGAAGCTGCCCGCTGTGGGGCAGCCCCATGGGTGGCGCGTGAGCCCCCCACTTGGGGGAGGCATCCAGCCCTAGCCCTTCTTCCTGAGGCCCCTTTCCTCCCCCACTCCTGCTCCCTCCCGACCCCGGCTGCGGTTGGAGGAACTCCACTTCAGCCAGCCTGCCCAAGCCATCAGGGCTGCCAGTCGGCCCACTCCAGACACCCTGATTGGCTGGAGCCCCCACCCGTCAGCCTGCCAGCCGGCTCCACCCACCCTAAGTCCCAAGTTGCTGAGTGAGGGGGTGAAGAGAAGCAGCGTGGGTAGAGCTACAGGGGTAGAGCGGGACGCAGGAGCCAGGCCTCGGGGTGCAGTGTGGGCAGGGTCACAGTGTTCCCTATAAACTGAGCACTTGGGAAGCTGCAGGAAAGACCCAGGTGCTACCCAGTGGATTAGCAGAGCACCCACCGCTGTCAGCCTGTGTTTCTACTGGTGGTGCACATCTGCGCATGCCTCAGTGCATGGAACAAAATTTATTCTGCACATGGATGAAGATTACAGGGACCATTGGTCACCTCTGCCTGTTTGGGGAGACTTAGCCTCCTTGGCCTATGATACCCACCCCCCATGTGAGGCCCCAGAGAGTTTCTAGGCTCACCCCCTCGCCAGGCCTTGCAGGGGGGGTCCCTGAAGTTAGCTTTGTGGCTGTCTTTCATGGTCACTGGACTAGAGAGAATTTTTCTTGGGATACTGGCCTGCTAGAGCCCTTTGTGCCTGGTGTAAAGGGCCTGCACGCGATTTTCAACGTGCTTCTGTTCAGTTTTCCAGGAATGCTGGACTAAGGGTGAGGCTTAGCCCAGACCGGACGAAGAGGCTGCATGGGAGCCATGTGTCATAGTCCACCCAATGACCCTACATTGAGGATTTAAGAGGATTTGCCAGGGGCATGTGGAAAGGGGCTGTCTGGGTGGGGTGAGTGTCACCCGAAATGAATTTCACTTCTGAGCAAAGGAAAACAGCCAAGCGAGAAAGAACGGAGGCAAAGTCTCCGTATGAGAGCACAGAGTGTGCGTCTCCTTGGTAATAGGCTGCATCTGGATGGAACACAAAATGGCGGCTACCCCAGCTGTCAGCTTGACTCCGAGAAGACGGGGCGGGGGAGGGCTAGGACAGACCACAGCCGCCGAATCGGCCCATAGCTTCATACTTCAGAGTCCCAGCATGCTTTGTGCTGGGGGAACATCTAGTGTGTGTAAAAGCTTGAGCCAAAGAGCATTGCGAGGCAGGTGGGGAGCTGGCGAGGGGGGTTGGTAGGGACAATGG
This sequence comes from Pelochelys cantorii, assembly GCA_032595735.1. NCBI lineage: Eukaryota > Metazoa > Chordata > Testudines > Trionychidae > Pelochelys > Pelochelys cantorii. The sequence continues at coordinate 344,666,580 of CM064326.1, forward strand.
GGCTATCGCTCTGGAGAAGAAGTGTGGCCAGGAATGCAGGAGACTGGAGTTCAGTTCCTCTGTCACAACCCATCTGGATGCCCTTGGGCAAGTCACTTTGCCGCTCCGTGCCTCAGTTTCCAATCTGTCAAATGGGAGCCATAGGAGCTCCTGGCCTCACAGGAGGGCTGTGAGGCGAAATGCATTCCAGATTCAGGTAACAGGGGCCAGGTGTGTATGTGCTCACAGCGGCTTTGGCAATACTTTCAGAGTTTTTATCCTGGGCTCTCTTCACCCGCCAGCTCTGGTGCTGCCCAGAGCCCTGAAGGAAATCGTTTGTTCCGCCCGTTCTTGTGCGCACTGCAACGGCTGCTGCAGGAGGGGCCCGGCCTCCCAGTTTTGTTCCTGAGATAACTCTTTGTTTGATAGCTCTCAGTGGAGGCTGCAGGGTAGAGCCGACACGTAAAAAATTGCCAAACAAAAGGCCCAGTGATTTTCCAGGCGGATTAGGAGAATTTCCTGCGCTGGGCTAGACAGTTTCCCTTGCTTTGTGAAAGGAAACAGATAGTTGCTTCCTCCCCTTGATTTTCCTAAATCTCTTTTCAAGCCCAGCCCTTTTGAACAGCCCCCTGGCTAGGCCACAGAGGACACCGCACAACCGATTCGGGGGCCTGAACAGCACGTGGCATTTCCCAAGTGGTCAGAGCCATGGCACGTATAAATTGGGCAGGCAAACGTGGGTGAAAGTCACTCCTTTGCACAGGGCTAGCAGAAGAACATAAGAGCGGCCAAAGTGGGTCAGACCAAAGGTCCATCTAGCCCAGATTCCTGTCTTCCCACAGTGGCCAATGCCAGATGCCCCAGAGGGAGTGAACAGAACAGGGACCCATCAAGTGATCTATCCCATCACTCATTCTCAGCTTCTGACAAACAGAGACTGGGGACACCATTCCTACCCATCCTGGCTAATAGCCATTAATGGACCTATCCTCCGTGAATCTATCTAGCTCTTTCTTCAACCCTGTTAAAGTCCTGGTCTTCACCACATCCTCTGGCAAGGAGTTCCACAGGTTGACGGTGCTCTGAGTGAAGAAAAAGTTCCTTTGGTTTGTTTTAAACCTGCTCCTATTAGTTTCATTTGGCAACACCCTAGTACTTGTGTTATGGGAACAAGTAAACAACTTTTCCTTATTCGTTTTCTCCACACCCGTCACGATTTTATAGACCTCTACCCTATCCCCCCTTAGTCTCCTCTTTTCTAAGCTGAAAAGTCCCCGTCTTATTAATGTCTCCTCTGATGGCAGCTGTTCCCAACCCCGAATCATTTTTGTTGAGTTTTTCCCAATGCCAGGATAGCTTTTTGGAGTGAGGTGACCACATCTGCATGCAGTATTCAAGATGTGGGTGCACCATGGATTTGTACAGTGGCAGTAAGATCTTCTCTGTCTGATTCTCTCTCCCATTTGGAAAGAATTCTGACATTCTGTTTGCCAAGTGTGGGCAGCAGTTAAGACGCAGGAAATGTGCATCATGAGGCCAGTGTCTCGCCTGCAGAAGGTCCCTTAGGGACCCTCCATCCTACCCCTGACATGCCCCCTCTGCAGTGGGGAGCGGTCAGGATTGGAGCCGGCGGCCTCAGCTCTCCACCTTGCCACGGGAATTCTCCCAGGGCCAGTCTCAGCCGCTTTGTGCTCCTGGAGAGCCAGCCAGCCCGAAGGGCCAGGAAGGCACGAAAGTGACTTGAGATCGGGCAGCCACGTTGTGCTGATGTCCCAGCATATCGGTTCTCTTGGCCGCTGTTTGGTGCGTTACGTGCAGGCCTGAAAAATGCAGCTCCCCTGCCTTTTTCTACCTGCTGGGTGCTTGCTTTCCCAGCCATCAGACCGCACGTGCTGGGTGCCATTCAGCTTGCTCGTCAGCCAGCCAGTGAGACAGCACACGCTCCAAATCCAACCCAAACTGGCCTTCAGTCGGCTCCCGACACCCAGCCAGGCCAGGCCAAGAGAACAGCATGGAAGACTGTTGACTGACCCACCTACAGCCGGCCAGACCGCCTGTGGAGACACGGAGACCTTTACCCAGGGCTCCAGTGTGCTGGCAGGCAGCCAAGATAGAGAATTTCAAACAAAGCTGCGGAGACATGGAAGCAGGAACCACTCCAGGCCTGCTCAGAAGGCGGTGTTCTCTACGCGCTCCCAGCCAGCAAATATTCCCACATGATATACTTGTTCCCACAGTATAAGAACTCGGGGTCACCCAATGAAATGAATAGGCAGCAGGTTTAAAACAAACAAAAGGAAGTTTTTCTTCACGCAGCGCACTGTCAACCTGTGGAACTCCTTGCCAGAGGATGTGGTGAAATCTAGGACTTTAACAGGGTTAAAAAAAAGAGCTAGAGAGATTCATGGAGGTTAGGTCCATCGATGGGTGGGAATGGTGTCCTTCCCACTTTGCTCCCTTTCGACGGGTGCAGCTTGCTCCTGTGTAAAGGAGAACGGAAGCTGGCTGGTCATCTTCCCCGCACCATGCTGGGTTCAGAGCTGCTCTGAAACTCAAGGCCCATGTTGGCATCGACGGTTAAGCAGCCCAAAACCAATCTGCCCCAAATGAGCGGACGCTGGATCATCTGGGCCTCCCCCGCCCCCTCCGTGTTTCGGTGTCGCTGGGCCTCGTGCAAGCTCCGGCCCCTCGCCGAGAATTTGCAGAGCAGGCTGCTACCTCATCTGGAAAGAATGACAAGCCTGCACGGGGCTATTATCAGCCAGACGGGCCGTTTCCCTGGATTTATCGCCGGCCTGGTGGAACCTGTTTGCCAAGGACCAAAGCGACCTGAGACCATAGGGAGGTTGGGGCCCGCTCTGGCAGCTGTGGACACTAACATCTGATATTGCACAACGACTTGCTGCAGAACTGCTGGTGGGATGACTTGATTCTTCCCCACCCCACTCCCTATGGACTGAGACCCGACCGGTGTTCTTACGCCAGAGTGCCTGGACTGTCGCCAAGGAACAGCCTGGAGCGAGGGCTGGATGGAAGGAGTTGGAGTCAAGCAAATGCTGTCGGATAACAATGCAGTTGCCAAAGCCAGAGGGATTACACAGAACGGGGGGACGGTGCCACGTTAAGAACATAAGAATGGCCAGACGGGGTCAGACCAAAGAACCATCTAGCCCAGTGCCCTGTCTGCCAACAGCAGCCAATACCAGATGCCCCAGAGGGAGGGAACAGAACAGGGAATCCTCACATGATCCCTCCCCTGTCACCCATTTCCAGACAAACAGAGGCTAGAGACACCATTTCCACCCATCGATGGACCTAACCTCCATGAATCTGTCTAGCTCTTTTTTGAACCCAGTTTAAAGTCCTGGCCTTCACCGCATCCTCTGGCAAGGAGTTCCACAGGTTGACTGTGCGCTGAGTGAAGAAAAACTTCCTTTTGTTTGTTTTAAACCTGCTGCCTATTCATTTCATTTGGTGACCCTGAGTCCTTATATTGTGGGAACAAGTAAATAACTTTTTCATATTCACTTTTTCCACGCCAGTCATGATTTTATAGACCACTATCCTATCCCCCCTTAGCCTCCTCTTTTCTAAGCTGAGAAGTCCCAGTCTTTTTAATCTCCCTTCATACGGGACCCATTCCAAACCTCTAATTGTTTTATTGCCCTTTTCTAGACCCTTGGACCCGCGATGGATGTTGGAACTCGCACACAAAAGGCAGGCTAGTGTGATGGTGCTGGGAACCCCCGTCTTGCTAAAGGTAGATGGAGAAATTCAGTCCTTGGGCAGGCTGAGGCAAAGTGCGGTGAATGGAGGGTTTCCACAGACTGCCCTGGCCTCCAGCCCAGCTCTAAAGATGTTCACTGGTCTCCATGCTCCTGACCTGTCACGCTCCTCCCCCATCTGGGTCCGTTTGGCTGAGAGCGGCTCCCGTCTCCCAAGTAATACCCAGCACCTTGCTGGGAAAGCCAGCCTGCGGCCTGGGGGTGTCAGCCTGTGCCCAGCGTTAATGGTGCCCCTAATTAGAGGCTGGTAATTAGTGACATCATTGCATTGCCAGTGCAGATCAGGCGGCTGGGTGTCAGCAGCCTGGCATTTGTGTCTGCAGTTACTTGTGAGCACAAGAATGCCGCGCAGGCTGACCCTCTGTTAACCAGGGCTCCCTGCGCTGGCAACAGCAGATGTTCTAGGACCAGAGCATCCTGGTGCAGGGCTGGCGGCTGGGCTCCCCGCAGCTGGGCTGCCTGGTGTGCTACATCTGGGCTGCCAGGTACAACCCAGAGGGGCTGCCCAACGTGGCCAGGAGCCGTGCACTGGGAGCTGGGCTGCCCGGCACAGCAGGGAACGGGACGGGGGGACCAGCAGGGCAGCGAGGCCAGTGACCAGTCCAGGGCTGGGGAGCCAGTAGCGGGGGGGGGGCCAGCAATGACCTCCCCTAGTACAGCAAAATCCCTCCTCTGGGACTAGTCAGGGCCCAAGCGTGCCAGACCAGGGAGGTTCAACCAGTGATAGATAGAGAGACTGATAGAGGGGGTGTATGGGGGGGGAGAGCGAGAGAGAGAGAGAGAGAGTGCATGGGGATGGATGGGCGGATGGATGGGATGAATGAGCATGGATGACGGACAAACGGATGGGGTGAATGGGGATGGATGGATGGATGGACAGACAGATGGGGGGTGAATGGGGATTGATGGATGGGATGAATGGGGATGGATGGACAGACGGACAGATGGGGTGAATGGGGAAGGATGGGGTGGATGGGGATGGATGGATGGACAGAAGGACAGATGGGGTGAATGGACAGACGGACGGACAGATGGGGGGGATGGGGACGGATGGACAGGTAGGTAGATAGATGCAGATGGGACTTGTAAGGGAAATGTAAACAGGACCAGGCACGGGAATTAACATGCCAATTTGCCTGGTGCACCAGAACAACCCCCAGCGCCGAACCAGTCGGAGCAAGCCATGCTCAAAAGGCAGCCTAGCTCCAATCCCTCTGGGCGCCACGACTCCGCTCCTGAGCCGCGAGCTCTGGCAGCTGGCAGGTTCACTCTCCCGGGCTTGTTTATACTTGGCCTCACTTGGCTTTGGAAAATCAGGATGATTTTGCAGTGAGCTTGACAATGGCAGCAATGAAAGGTCTAAACACGGAAGCCCGTCAGCCCTCCCCCTTCAGCATGATGAGAGGCAGATCGATCCCACCCAGAGCCGGGCGGGGAGGAAAGGGCTGGGGCCCTGCTCATCTTGCAAATGGAGGAGGCTGCTCGCTCATTTCTGGCCCGTGAGCTGTAACAATGTTCGGTTTCAGAGACACCAGAGGAAGAGATCTGCGGGGGGGGGCAGGCAAGGGTCACATCTCACCATCAGAGCAGCCAGACTGGGTCAGAACAAAGATCCATCTAGCCCAGGTTCCTGTCTGCCAACCATGGCCAATGCCAGATGCCCCAGAAGAAGTGAGCAGAATAGGGAATCATCAAGTGATCCCTGTCATCCATTTCCAGCCCCTGACAAACAGAGGCTAGGGACATCATTCCTACCCATCCTGGATAATAAGTTTTGATGGATCTAACCAACATGAATTTATCTAGCTCTTTTTTGAACCCTGTTAAAATCCTGGTCTTCACAACATCCTCTGGCAAGGAGTTCCACAGGTTGACAGTGACGAAAGGGTCTTTGTTCCAAAGGGAGAGCCCCAAAAGGAGGGTAAGAACCATAGACATGAGAGAACACCTCTGAAGCAGCTGCATCCATCCATCTGCCAGGGCAGCCCTGCAATCTGCTCTCCATTGTTTTGTCTCGTCCAGCTTGAAAGGTCCCATGCGGTAGGGGAATCTTGCTACTTCCCCCCTGGAGAACACGTCACAGCCTCACACCGCAAGTCTCTCTCGCTTCTTAAGCCTTCAGACGTGGATGACTAAGGGACCCCAGCTAACTGACACCTTACTCATCATTTGTCAGTATCTATGGCTTTGGATTTTCCCTCAGAAATCAACCACTCCAGCCACTTGACTAAGGTGTGAGGGATCTTCTCTGATTCCCACCCCATTTCAGCTCCTCCTTTCCAGTGTCCTTCTAGGAGAGCAGACACTCCGGGCTCCATCCCTTGCAGTTTTCACTTTCCACCGTGTCTAGACAATCCCATCTCGCTAATATACTGGTTTCAGCTGCCATTGCTAGACAGGTGACTCGGGCTTTTCTCTTTCTCTGTCTACCCCCGGCAGGGCCGGACTAAGGGGTGGGCGAGCCAGGCAGCTGCCCGGGGTGCCAACCGATGGGGGGCGCCTGATGGCAGCTGTAAGGGCCGTGCAGCATCCCTTATAGCTGCCATCAGGTGCTGCGTGCCCGGCTCCCGCAGCGCTGGCCACCCCATCCCTGTGGCGCCGACCAGCAGCGCCCTTCCCCCCATGGCCGCGGGGCCCTGCACGGCCAGGCGTGGCCCTCCCCGGGCTGCGCACCAGCAGTAGTGGCTGGGCCGGGCTGGGCAGCGCATGCGCCGTGCGCCCTGGGGGCGGTGCCGCGCGCCCAGGCTCAGGGCGCCAAAATGGCTCAGGCCGGCCCTGACCCCCGGCCCACTTCCTTCCACCTCAGCCTATCTCGCTGGAATCTCTTGGGGGACTTCAGCTGAAAGGGAACCAAACTGTGGTGTGATTTTACAAGCAATCGTTGTCAGCATAGAGCAGTGTTTCCTGATTTTATTTGGCCACGGAACCCTTTTAACCTCGAAAGAATTTCGTGGAACTCCTAATAACCATCTTATATCTGGAGCTGAAAAAGCAGACCACAAATAAGTAAGGATAATAATAAACAAATGCTAAACAAGGTCATGAGATCAACCATTAATTTAATTGCACATATTTAAAAACAAAATGTTTCAAAATATCTTCGCAATGTAGCAGGTACTAACGAACTATTAGATAATATTTTGTCGCATAGTACACACTGGCCATCTGGACCATCTTTATTTCCATTGCTCGTGAATCCAAATGACAAATAGTCCTCGGCATACCTGCGTTTCTTATAACTTGGCTGTAATTCTTCATAATTAGCTTGAACTGCCTCAGTATCTTCCTTGCTGGTTTCAGTAACAGGAGTGTTTGAAGTACTCGCTTTTAAGTTCCTTCTTTTAGCCAATGATCCATGGGGAATTTTGGTATCAATCATTTAAATTATATGGGTAGATAATAGTAAGTTGTATTGTTAAAGTCACCCACGTGACAGTGAGTACGGGGATTTCCGGTGTTATATAACACGCGCTCGCACCACCGATTGACTGCGTGCGCAGCGCTAAGTGGAACTTTCTCGCGGCACTCTTACTTTCACTTCTCAGAACCCTGGGATTCCACAGAACACCACTTGGTCTAGAGTATTTCCGGACCCTGCTTGTAGCTCGGGGGCTCTGTAAGCAGCATGTGGCCTGGCCTTCTAGCATCAGACTCGGCCCCCGTCTACACTAGGGCATTATTTCAAAATCACCCCCCCCCCTTAGGTCGAATTTATAAGTAGAGCGTCCATACGACCAAGCCTGTTATTTCAAAATAACAGGCTGCTTCATTCAAAAGCTTTCCTTGGGGAATAGTTATTTTGAAATAGCGGCAGTGCTTCTGGGTGCTCTAAGTGCGAGGTAAGGGGTCCACATTAACGGCGCCTGCCTCGGACTCCTTTCAATGCCTCCCCGTAGTGAGGACGTGCTAGTTCGATTGAGTAAAATCGGGAGTTTAGTTCTGAGTCAGCTCACAAACATAGCTTTCTCCCAGGGCAGGAAGAACGAGACAAAAACCATCCATTGAAAACCCCAGGGGGAAAAGACCCAAATCCCAGATGAGTCCGCACGCCTGGGACTGACGCTTTCCAGCAGTTTAACTCTGGCTCCCCTACACGGAGTAAAGTGTCTAATGAGGTGCAGCGCACAGCTCAGGTGTTAGTCTTGCAAGCGTCTTATTGGAAGGTCGGATAAAGCTCTTTCCCCGATGTCCCGATACGCTTCTGGGGAAAAGCGATCTGATTCCAAGTCCCTTTCCCATACATGCCCGTATGGATCCTCATCTTACCTTTCCGGCAATATTTGCAGCTATTAATCCAGGGGTGGGGAACGTACGGCCCTGGGGCCGGATCTGGCCCCTGGCTTGCCTGGGGCTCAGGGTTCCCACCAAGCATCAGGGAGCTGGTAGTCCAGCCCTGCGCCCCCCTCTCCTGCCCAGACCCTGAACCCCCATTTTGCTTCTCCACCCTACCTCCTGTCCAGCCCTCAATCCATTCCTGCACTATACAGCCCTATCCCCCAACCCACCCCTGCACCTTCCCTCCTGCTCAGACCCCACACCCCAAGTTTGCTTCCTGGCAGCCCCCCTTCCACAACTGAACATCTCATTTTTGTCCACCCCAGAGGAGCCCATGAAATCTACTAGCCTGGCCCTTGCAGGCTCTGATGTGCAAGGGGAAATGGGATTTTATTTTTCTTTGCTTCTCACTTGTATACGGTTCCCAGCTGATCTGTCTGTGGTTCAGTGGCCCCCTAACCCAAAAAAAGGTCCCCCCCCAATATGAATCCTTTGCTTCTAACCAAGCATTGCAAAAGAGAGATTCCTTGCAAGGTGGTTCCCAAGACCCTCCTTCTGGTTTCTGAGAACTCACTCTTGGGTCAACCCCAAACTTTGCCCCCTGCTATCAGAGGCAGCAGTGCGGGGGCAGGGGAGGCTGCCGTAAAGCAGCCTCTGTCTGTGGTGGGCCCGAACTCTCCGCATCCCATGTAGCAGCCTCTGTCTGTGCCGACTTTGGACCCCTCCCCCAGCGGACAGGGGCTGCTGCCACCCCGTGTTGGTGACTGACGCAGAGGGCAGCAGCACAGAGCGGCAAGGGCTCCTCGGGAGTGGGGCCAGGAGCGCACTGGCTGCTGGCCCAGCCCCCAGGGACTATGGCATAGTCGTGTAACCGCTAAGGTTTCATGCAGCTACACAGCTAGTTAATTACACGGTATCTAAGGTCCCGCGTTAAAAGCCTGGAGGGAACTTCATAGGAAGCGAGCGCAATTGTGCAATCAGATACAGGCAGGGACTCCCTTTGTGTTCTGTATGGGGCCAAGGAGACGGTCGGTACTCACACATCAAGGCTATCCCAGCTACCCAACTTGGACTTCTAGCGAAACAACTGAAAGTGGGAATTTTTTCCCCCGCAGCTGACTTCCATTTGCGCAAAAATTTGCGTGTGCAATCTAAGAGCGGGGAATGGGAGGACGTACAACGCATCAGTTCCTACAAGCGTCAACGACTTTAGTGTGGAACGGATGTACACCGGGTGCCTTATAGCGGGGGCCCCCTGTATCCGCATCTGTGCCGCAAAATGGGCCGAGGACACCCCACATGCTGACCTGCGTCGATAGTTCCAGGTGTCTTATCTTCACTGGCCGATCCCTCTTTTTGAGCGGAATCCTTCCTGAACAGGCCCAGCTCCCTTTGAATCTATGCAGCCTCCAGAGAGAAACCCAACATAGGCATCTAGAGACACAGTCCCAAAGCCCCAAGAGACTGGGGAATGCCGCCCCATCTCCCCCTTAGCAGGTTGTGTCTATTCCATGGAGGTTCCATTTCAGAGAGTTATTTATAAATCTTTGCCAAATAAGGACTCTCCCCCGGTCCCTCCTCCGCATTTTTACAGGGTGAGTTTGAAAGCAGCAACAGGGTCATTTTTACGCCTCCATGGAATGTCTGTAGCATTCTCGCCGATATGTCTGGATCCAACCTGATTTCTGGGGGAGGACTGGATGCTACCACCACTCTCCGACCACGGGGGGATGGAGAGAAGGGGAATTAATTGGACTCTGTCCATGCTCACACAATATTGCTTGTTCTCTTTGTTAGCCCCCTTAATAAAAAGCATGTCAGTAGAGAAGGCTTGCAAATGCGCCAATACGTGATTGGCGAAGCAAACCATCTCCCATGGACCAGTAATATCTGTCATGCATCTGACGAAGTGGGTCTTTGCCCACGAAAGCTCATGCTCCAATACAGCTGTTAGTCTATAAGGTGCCACAGGACTCCTCGTTGTTCTTAATATCTGTACAGACTGTTCTTAATGAGGCATTCACCCCACATCTAAAAAGATGGAGCCAAGTTTAAAAATAGTTACACCAGCTCAACCCCACCCAGGCAAAATACCTGTTGGCAGATTTTAACAGGTTAGGGCAGCGTTTCTCAAAGTGTGGGTTGTGACACTTTTTTTTTTTTTTGCTCAACAATTTTGGTGTGTGTGGGGGTCACAAATTCCATGAGCATTTAGGGGGTCGCGGTACCAAAAAGTTTGAGAACCCCTGGGTTAGGGTATTAAAACAGCTCAATCCCAGAATGGCCAGAGCCTTCCAATCTCTGGGAAAAGCCACACTGAAAAAAAACAGAGGGTGTATTGTGGGACATTGACACCCCTCGTGTAAACATTGTTTCGCATCTGTACTTTCAGGAATTGAGGAAATTAAAAACACTGCTGGGGGGATTTGATAGTAGCCTTCAATGACCTGAAGGGGGGTTCCAAAGAGGATGGAGAGAGGCTGTTCTCAGTGGTGGCAGATGGCAGAATGAGGAGCAACAGTCTCAAGTTGCAGTGGGAGAGGTCTAGGTTGGATCTTAGGAAAAACTATTAGGAGGGTGGGGAAGCACTGGGATGGGGTCCCTAGGGAGGGGGTGGAATCTCCATCCCTAGAGGTGTTTAACTCCCAGCTTGACCACGCCCTGGCTGGGATGATTGAGTTGGGGTTGGTCCTGCTTTGGGCAGGGGGTTGGACTCGATGACTCCTGAGGTCTCCTCCAGCCCCCTATGACTGAGAGCAAGGTAAGTTGTACACACAGGTATCAAAGGAGTCCTGCATGGAAGCTTACCACTGTCAAGGGTTCCTTTTTGGGATCTCAAAGCTAAAGCAATGAAAACGAGGCTGGTGGCTAGCCAAGTGTTAGGCCTACCTGGGCAAGGGGAATTCTGAGCCTACCCAGCGCTAGACTTCACAAAGCGAGGACTTTGATCACCCCCAGCCATGGCTCCCAGGAGCTACAGTGCCCACAGGCCAGGTTACGGGTGTGTGACAAGGACATCTGTGTTTACAGCCGCGTGCTCTATCCCTTCTCGTAACACCTTGTTCTGCAGAACCCTTGAGCGCGTGAGCTCTTCTGGACACAAGCAGCCTGGTTTGGGTGGAGCTGCTTGTGTGCACATTTGTTGAATCAGTAACATTTGCTGGAACAAGAATACTGCTTCTTGAGAAGTATCCAGGCCCGGTATTTATGACGATTTACTCATTTCCCCCCTTGCATCAACACACACACAATACAAGCAAGATGCTGTCAGGAATTTAATTGTACTTGGCACTTGCAACTGTACAGTACATTTACAGAGAACCACTCATTTGGCTGTGTCTATTTACAGTCTCTTCCTAGTTCCATGACTGCCAGTCCAACAGCTTGCACACAATAACCCTTTACAGCTGAGTTACAGCCTCTTGACAGCCAATTTCACGTCATGCTTTAGGCTCATGACGATGTGCCTTTGTTACTGTTTTAACGAAAGGAAAAACCTTCCTTCACTCATCTCTAGGATTATAAAGGCCACCAAAATGTGTAAACTTGTAATTACAACATCTCACTTTCCATTTCTTCTTGCCATCACCTCACATCCCTTCTCTGACATACGATATCCCCTCCAGAACGGGCTGTCATATTCCAGCAAACGTCAGACATTTCATTCTGACAAAAAGTGAACTTTCTCCTCTCTGTTTGCCATTGACATCGCTTCTCCCCACCCAAACGTTCCGCGACATTCTTAAAGCCTTCAACTTTTATCAACACAGTTCTCTTTCAGTAGTTTAGAGCACGCACCAGCCACTGACCATGCTTCTTGTAACCAACTCAAAATGCTACACCAAGAGAATTGCCCCCCCCCCCATTCCCATCACCTCAAAACACTATGGCTTGGTTTCATTTTGCAAAGCTGTGAATTGATTTTAAAAAACAGAAATACACACACACACACACACACACACACACACACACACAGACATTTTTGAACCAGAAAGCTCAAGAACTTAAAGGAAATGCCAAGTTCAAAGTCTCAAAATACAATACACTGAAAATAATTAAAAATACAAAACAAAAAGTCCTACAAAACCCTATTTTAAAATATAAAAAAATGCAATACCTGGCAGGTTATGTAAATGAAACCCAGGAATGTACAGCGAGCAAACAAAGACGCAGAGTTCCAGTAGGTAAAATGGAAAAGGTATCGAATCTGGGGTCTGTTTTTTCAAACTTGGCATTGCATGAATTAAAATAAGCAAACACTGCAAAAACATGCCTGTCATAAGGGCAAGAATACAATATTACTCCGGTTTTAAGGTCTAATTTTAAAGTTCTTTTGCAACATTGATCCATAAGTTATGCACGATCTATACCCTAAAATGTGCCGGGTTGCCCTCGGGGGGGGGGGAGGGGGGGGCCTTTACACGGTCGCCAATACAGATTATTTGAGGATTTCCAGTTTTAAATAGGGTACCGTAACATTGCTTTGGAAAACGGAAGTCTACCCTTCAACTCTGCCATTAAATAAGAGTCAAAAGCATTAGGACTTCTGAATCCTTGTTTATTTCGCACTAAGAATCTGAATCAAGGTTGCCATAGCTTCTTCAAAAAACAGACTCCAGATTAACAGTGATAACTGCATACCAGTAGCTGCCATTCAACAACATACAAGACGTTTATGTTCAGCAGAGTAATGCCACCATGTCCATGTTACAAGAAAACAAATGTACACATTATTTATAAATAAACAGTCCTCCCATGAGGGAATCCCTGGGCTTCTTTACACTAACGTTTCTTTCCCTTTCTTGCTTAGTGATTTCTCTCTTGTTCTTTTGTGCCCAGACTGCGTTCTGTGGGTTTTCATGCTCTTGGCTTCCTCTGTGTCCATAATGGAACAACACTCGGTTGGGTGTTCATCTAGCTCCATGTGAACGACCCCTGACCTAGCGGGCTGCCTCCTCGGGATTTGGATGTTGGAGGCAGACGGGTTGTTCTCTTCCGACTCTTCACTGAGCTCGGGCAACTCTTTCAGTTCCATGGAAGCAGCTGTCCGCTGGAAGGGCGCGATGGCCGTTCGGATGCAATTGAACCACTGTTGCTTGTGGAAGATGTCGTTGGCCTGCAGCGTGTGAGACTGGCCGGAGGAAGGGTCTTGGAACCGAACTCGGAAGATATTTTTAGCTAAAGATAAACAGAAGAAATAGAAAGTCAGTTCTGCCAATTACTCCTCCAGGGATCCATTGAGACTATTGTCCTAACCATTGGAACAGCACTGGTTATGGAGAACATAAGAAGAGACAGACTGGGTCAGCCCAAAGACCCATCTAGCCCAGTGTCCTGTCTGCCGACAGTGGCCAATGCCAGGTGCCCCAGAGGAAGGGAACAGAACAGGGAACCATCAAGTGATTTTTAAGTCATCAAGGGCTCTCTCAAAACATACACCCCGAGTGGAGAACGCAAAGCAGCTAGTGTGCATGCTTGATTTCACCCTTTCAGAGACAGTTCGCCTAGGAGGGTGCGAAGGCAGGTCACACGCATCTCCCGCCTGTTGAGCGGGCCTTCGTGCAGACAAGAATTACTGACACTTCCCCATGTCTAAACTCAAAGCAGGTGTACTGAGTGGCTTGACCAGGGTGCGTTACTAAAGGGGGCTAATTGGCTCGCTTTGTACCTTTATCGGAATTGCCAAAAGCCCCTCGGAAGGAACCTCCCATTTTCACATCGCCGTCCTGAAGGTCCTCCAGTACCAGCTCCTGGACTGGGATCGGCTGCCTGTACACCTGGTACAGGTGACGCTCGTTACGAGTGACTGGCCGAGTGAGAACCAGAATGTCTTGGAAGAGGAACACGTACAGCTTCTAAGGAGGGGAAAAAAAGCAGACAGGACTGGTGTGAATATTAAGTCTTGGATTCAAACCGGCTCTTCTCAAAACATCACTCTGGGTGGAGGCAACACTGTTCTGCAGCCTGACCTACACGAACCTCATTACATTTCCTGTTACAGGACCCTGTAGTAAGAGATGGCCCTGGCCCGAATGTGACAGTCAGAAGACTATGGGCCTGAGTGTGCTTTGTAACACTCTATGCAATGGTGCAGACAAGCTTGGTCACTTCATTTCCACCAAGCAGCTCTGTGTAGACAGCATTTTTGGGAAGATCTTGGGGCCAGATGACATCGCTGGGAAGGTTCTGGCATGTTCAAAGGAAACGTTAAGCCTGGAAACCCTTTTTGGCTGAGTGGGAAATGCAGAGCACACTTTCTCTGGTAGCTTGATGCTAATGACTTTACAACATCTGAAGGCCCTTACAAACACTGGCCACAATCAGCTTTCCCAGACAATTAGAATAAAGCCCGACATCACATGCACGCTCTTGTTACAGTTTTTGGGTTCCTTAGCACCCTCTAAACCTGGGGCTAAGGGTTTCAGGATCCCTGCCCTGGCTAACAAGCAGCGGGGATGGAGTGGGAGGAAAGCTTTCAAATTCACAGGAGACCTCGGCCATCGGACCAAATGTACCTGCCCATTCTTGTTTTTCAGTTCCCCGTGGCACAGCAGCGCTTTGCTGGCTTCGATTCGAGGGTCCTTCTGCTTCTCGTCCAGATACTCCAGCTTGTCGATGTAATACTGACACTCCGATTCGCCCTTCTTCAGGTTGATGTCCGAGAGGACTCCTTGGATTATGGAGATCTACGAAACACAGTGGTTTAAAAGCTTGTTGGCGTGGGGATTTCTGCTTTCCTTTGCCCGTGCTTTAAGCGCCTCTGTAATAACCAACATGGCTCCTGTAAGAGCACAGGAGAAATCACCTGCTGAACGCCACTGGCGTTCCCTTTGCAGGATGGGGCCTGTTGTGAAAACTGTGGCCTTCCCACTGAGGATTTCAGAGTTTCCTTATAACCCCAGTTACATAGTTCTGGACTAGCTTCAGATTACTTACCGCTTCTTCCAAAATCTGGACATCGGGATGGTCTTTCGGAGTATGCTTCAGGATTTCTTTTAAGAGCAGTGGATATTTCACCAGCCGACTGCGAGGAATATCCAGGAAGCTCCAGAGGTCGAGCTTGCGGCTGAAGGGGGATTCGAGACAGCGCTGGAGGAAGTCCTGGACTCTGCGGTCTTGCTTTTTCTGATCCAGAAGAGCTTTGGCCGCCAACTGGTTACTGCAATAGCCTTTGTAGGCATTGAGTCCTGGCAACTGAAAGAACACCAGAGCAGGAGCGGTCAGCTAGATTCCCCTGTGGGAAGTGCTGACCTATAGGAACACGCCATACTTATGTGGTTTGATTATCTCCCAACAGAATATTTGATTTTCCCCAAGACAAATTAAAGATTTCAATCGCAGACGGGCAGTTAATTTGTGGGGGGAATGGAAGATGCACGCCCTGCAGCCAATCCTTTGGCGTTTGAGGTTAAACGGCAACAAATGGCAATCACCGCACTTATAAAAGGGCCTGAAAATGCAGACATCCCAAACCTCAGTCAACGCAGGGGTCAAATTCTGGCCCCACTGAAGTCAATCTCTGATTTCACCCCAGATATTCAACTGAAGTCAACAAGCACTTGTTGCTTTGTAGCGTCTAAATTCAAACCTCAACCCGGTTTCACACCTGCCCATTAATGAGAGTCAGTAACCAAAGCATCCTCACCCACTTGACAAGAATGGGCCCAATTTGCTCCACTGTTCCATCAGGCCTCGTTGCTTCTCCTAGCCTGGCCAAGAAGTCTGAAATAGACAAGCAAAAGGGAGCTGCCGTGAGCGCCTCAAGAATGGTTTTCTGAGGTGGTAGGGGGTGAGTGCGAAGAGAGAGACGCGCTCCACTGGAAACCGAATAGCTGATCTTACCTTCGTGCAGCGGGATATAGGCATCCAGGTCCCCAAAGATGTGTGTGAGCTCCTCCTCTGCCATAATGGACAGCTTCAGCATGGGGTCATGATAAGCCTGTCAAGGAAGAGCACCAGAGGGCGTCAAGAGCCACCCAAAGAATGTTACTGGGTGCAGCATCTGCTTGGGGCAATAGCTGTTACTCGACAGTTATCAAGAGCAGGAAGCTACAGTCCTGCTGACTTGATATCCAGGGATTGGGACCCCAAAAGAAGGTTCCCAAGCACCCCGAAGGGTTGTTCCTGGAGCTAGATCACTGCAAAGCACATGTCACCCATCCTGTGTGACTGGAGGCTGGCTCACATCCCCAGTACAATGCCACACCCTGGGGGTTCAAAGCCCCACTCTGTACGCACACACGCAAGTGACCTCAGCAAGCTTTTCGATGGGCTCACGAAGTGTCAGGAAAGAGGGAAACTACGAACCTTTCTGGCAAGCTTAAGATCCTCAATTAAATCCTGTTCGCCCCTGGACAGCTCATATATCGCCTGGGGGGGGGGGGGGGGGGGGAGAAGAGAGAGAGGGGTAAGGCGATGAGTTATTGTTTTACTTTAAAGCCCCAAGCAGGCAACGGAGTCCAGCTGCTCTTTGCACAGGTACATGCTGCTCCGTTCCGTACTTTATCCCCTGTCTCTGTTCAGTTCTTGATAAAAACCGTTGAGGGTGAATAACAAATCAAAGTTGCAGCACAGTCTGATCCAAGCCAGGCTCTGCCGCCTACACTCCAGCTACATCCCAAGTCAACCCTCCCTCTCTCTTGGGGCGGAGAAAGGCACACGACTTGGAAGTGCGGGACAGCTTTGAAACTAACGGCCAAATGAAACACCAGCACCTGCTTACTCACTATTTGCGCATACAAAGTGTTCTTTTACTTGAAAAGAACATGAAGGTCAAGTAAAAAGCATAGAAAGGCCTCCCCATTTGGCAAGGGCTTTTAGAGGAAGAAGTCTGGCCTAGAAAAGATCTCTCGGGCCTAAATTTTCAAAGGCGACTAATCACTTTGGACATACTTAGCAGAGGCTTCTGAAAAACTAGGCTCCCTCGAGGCACCAGAAATTAGGCACTCAGCATAACTAATCGTTTCAGCAATGGAACCCTTAATTTTCAGACAGTTAAGCATATCTGGACCTTTCCTTAAAGCCAGGGCACAAAGCAGAGCACAATCACTTTAACGAACATCAACTTCTCCCTCCATTTCATCTGCTTCCCTCTCCCCAAAACAGGGCAACCAACGGCCCACCATGCCTACTGGCAGCTGGACAGCCTACCTCCTGGCGTTTAATTTCTTTGGTGCTCAGAGACTCTTTCATGTTGACGTCTAACATCTCAGACCACAGGACACTGTTGCGTCTCTTGGGAGGCGTTGGAGCAGCAGATCTGCTACATGACTTGCGGGAACAGCCTGGGGATTTGGTGTCACTGCGGAGGGCAAAGGACTAGGGGAGGGGGGAAGAAAAGAACAAAAAAAGTTTATTTCCAGTATTGCAGATGTACATTGGTGGCTTCCATACCTGCTCCCAGCCCCTCTGCCCTTCCTCTACTGCCTGGGTGATGCTACATGGCGCAATGCCTCTATATTTAGGTTCTAAATCCAGTCTGGCGTAACTGCACTCAACACACACTACTGTTCCTTAATGACTAGGATATGCACTGATTTGTGTAGCTGTTGACTCCCTCCTTCTAATCTGGTTTATTCCTTCCCCCTTGCTAAACTACCCACTCCATGGAGACTTTATATTACCGCCATAAAACCAGCACTCAACAGTTTTAACTCCCCACCTCTCCTGCTGTGCTGGAGGGGCTCAGGAGCATAGAAGAAATCATGCCTGGAGCACCTCCGATTTGACACCTTGGAGGACTTTAGAGTGTGCATTCAAGGCAGCTTTTCACCCTGAGCCAGGGCTGGCTTAGGAACCCGCAGCACACTCTGTGCACTGACTGAGTATGGGTCATCTCCCCAAGAGACGCCTTGAAATTATGGCATCCATTCCATATGCTTTACCTGGATTGTCTGACCAAAACGCCGGACTGCACCATTTCGTACGGGGGAGATCAAGTTTGCCAAGGACGTGACGCGAGCTAGAGGTCGAACCCGCTTGTTACTCGGCTCCTGTAAATTACAAACGAAAAAGAACACACTGCACTGACTGTGGTCGGCTTCGCCTTAACGGATCCGTGCTGCCCAGGCTTTTGGAAGGCATAAACACATTTCCAGTTCCAAGGGTAGAGAAAAGCACAAGGCTTTGAAGCCTTCCTCCCGCCAAAAGCCAAACCCAACACTGTCAATATTTAAACAGGAAGCCCGCGCTCAAGCTGCAAACAAGATGTTCAGAGAACAGAGTCTCTTTTGGATAATTCAGCTCTGTTCCAGCACAAACCCTCCCCGGATGGAAAGCCATCACCTCCCTGAGCCTGGAAGCTCTTAATGCCAGATATTACTAGAATAAAATAACCAAGCTAGGGTATTTAGTCTTTAAAGTGCTGCATAGTCCTGTCTTTTGTTTCAGCAAGCTAGGGTAACTGCAACATATGATTCCTGGCATAGCGTCACTGTCCTAGACGAAAGATATGCACAGTGGACGTAAGGCACAGATGGAATGAAAGTTTGATGTTTGAAGAAAAACTGCAAATATTCTGTACACATAAAAATAATGGCAAGTCACACACCTATAGCGAATGGCGCTGCTGAAATTGACTGGGATGCTATTGTTATGCTTTCTTTAAAGGAAGATTTAGACAACACACGTAATGAGTTAACCTAATCAGCTGGTTTTATCAAGGTCTTAGCCACTTTGGATTAATTATGGTGGATTCTTCCTTAGTAAGGAGCAGCGAGTGGAAAAAGGTGGGGAATGAAAAGATTACATAAGGGATTGAGATGGGGCCCCTCCAATAGCCATTTCCTGTCTTGGATTGCATGGAAAGTATCTAAAGCCATGGCTGTGAGTGTTCTTTGCTTCTGTGCAGAAGGGAGGGACAGAACCAAAGGAGAAAAGGCACAGATGGGGCAGGATCCGGATCCCATTGCCACAGTGGGAATGAAAACGAGCGCCACCGAAGGCAGTGGCGTTACACTGGGGTACAACCTCGGGAGAGGAGATCAGACGGAGGCCACAGTACAAAGAGCAACCGTATCTTTCCATATCCAGTATTAAGCAAGAGGTGATTTGGGGGAAGGTATAAATGAAGTCGTTAGAGTTGCAGGGGGAAAAAGCAGCACTTATTTTTAGAAGGAACAGAGGCATGCAATATAGGGCGAAAAGAATTTCAGCACAGCGCAAGATGGCTCATGCCACATTCACATGATCTTAAAACAAAGACGACATTACAGGTATCAGGAAAGAGCGGCAAACAAAATGACATAATGAGCAGGAAGTGGGTTATCCATTTTGTTTATGCTCAACATACTGGTTATGTCCTAGTAACCATTACATGCAATGGAGGACCCATTTCACAGTTCGAAATACACAGTGCCCATCAAAAAAAGGGATTAATCAAATGTTTAGAAAGGTCGGCCCATACTCGCTGGAAGAGAGGGCACCGTAATGAATTATCAGAAGGAGCAAAGGGATGGATTCTACAGCTCTGTTTAGCTCTCTATCCAAGTACCAGAATGAGGGAAACAGCAGCTAAGAAAGGCCCGAGGACTCATGAGGCACAGAAGCAGAAGTTATACAGACACGAGCCCAATATGCAGATCCCCCCAGAACAGAAACACAGATGAGACGAGGAGGAAGAATGAAGCTCTGAAAAAGAATAGCGGAAGAGCTCTCAGTGCCTCCATTGGGAAGTGTGTGTAATATTCCCCAGCTCAGTCTATTGAAGGGTCAAAGGGGCGCCCATTCCAGATATGAGACACAATGACACAGTCTATGCACTACTGCACACATGCGAATGCCTTTGCAGCACATCTGTGCAAGACTGAAGTGACATATGCATATGCACAAGATCTGGCAGAAGGCATGCCTTTCCATTTGCGAAGACAGTACAAAGGGGCTCCCTGTTTGAATGGATTTATAAATTACCACTCTCCAGCACAGCTAAATTGATAGAAACAGACATGCAAGCACTAGAATGAAGTGGAAATAGCCAAAGTTCTTCTGTTCCTTAAACAGAGAATAAAGCCGTACACCCCAAAGGACTCCTTTAAGGCAGGGAAGAAAGAATTTTGTCCAAACCATCCACCAGTAATGAATTAACACAATCAGAAAGCTTTGTAGATAAACATGTGCCCTGCCGAGTAAGTCAAAGATAGAGAGACTCAGAGAGAAAGATCACCCAAAACAGAATCTACCATAACACCACAAACTTAGTTTTGCAAAAACGGTTTTCCTTCCTCACAGGATAAACAGCACATCTTACCATGTTTTCACATGTGCATTTCAGCTTTGGGTTTAACTTGCAACTCCACATTGGGCCAAATTCATCTCTGAAGTAAACTTCATGAAAACTAATGGTGTTTATATGAGGGGGATGTTATTGGAAACAGTTCCTAGGGCCAGCTGTTGGCAGCTCAACTTACAGAAATCAGCAGTTTCAAGAAAAGATGATCATTTATTGAACTTTCTTGGGTTTTAGGTAAGTGTCAGTGGTGCAACAGTTAACAGCATGTCTGCTTCCTTTGGAAACCCATTTTCTCCAAGGATTTTTTTTTTTTTTTTTAAACAAACAAATGTCTAGGCTAGACATTGTAGGCAAAGATTTCAGGTTGAAAGCAATGCTTTCACATTTCACTGAGAAGCTAAACAAAGAGGCAGACAATACTTTTTTTTTCCCCTTCGCAGGTACAAATGTGGCACATTTTAAAAAGCCACATTTTGTAGCTGATTAAGTCCAAAGTGGTTTTTATTTTTAAGTGCACAAGGAATTAAAATGCTAATTCTGCATTGTGTATTTCCTTCATAGTAATTATTTTTTTACAAGGATCATTTATTATGTCATCAAGTTATACATTCTACCCAAAAAATCATACCCGGGTTGCAAACATGGGAAAAGTTGGTGACAAATGGAAAAAATATTCACAGCAGAAACTACTGCCAAATGTTACCAGTAAGATTCAAAAGCAACTGAACTCACTAGTTCAACTACGGACCCAGTCAAAGTGAGGAGAGATAATTGGATCTGACAGTCACTTGAAGATTTATGTGACACGAGTTTGCTTGATCTCAGTCCAGTTTTCAGCAGACAGCTGTCCAGATCTCAGAGTGACCAACTTTCAGCAAAGGGCAAGTACTGAACGGATACAGAAATTAAGCCACTTTCTCACTTCCTTACTGGAGTAAAGGGAAGTACTCTGCTGTACCTGTTTTACAGATAAAGGACTTCAGTGACTCGTGATAGCAACTAAGCCCCTGGTGTAAACACTAAACTTCACTGATTTTTCATGACTGACACCCCAAACCAAAATAATAACGAAATGCCCCATACACATCTTAACGTTAATAGCGTCCTACAACACAAATACAAACAAGGGTTTAGGGTTATTCCTTAAACTGCTTTTACTAGATTTATTTCAGTTCTCCAGCATCTAGATTGTCTTATGTATTATGAAACGACAGAAGTGACCCTTTAGTTGAGGTTGCATTTACGTTTCTCTGCTGACAGCAAGATTTGCAAAGTTTTATAAGCTGACACTAAAAAAAACCCTTCATTAGAATGTTTTGTGTCAAACGGACTTTCACTGCAGATGTGACTTTTTTTATAAGTCATATCCTTTAACAAGATGATACTGTAGGTCAGGGGTTCTCAAACTTTGTGATACCACGATCCCCCTCTAAGTTGCTCATGACCCCCCCCCCCGGGGGGGGAGGGGAGGTTGGGATCCACAGTTTGAGAAATGCGGCCGTAGGCAGTACATTTCTACTGGATTATTGGACTTTGTGCCTTGCGTCAACACCTAAGGTATGCAATAATCCTCCAGGAATGCAAACTGATTCACACAACATTAAGGTTGCAAAGCTTTTTTTTTTTTTTTAAAATAACCTTGCTTGTTTTCAGACACAGTCCACACCTTATCAGAAAAAAAATCTGCAAGTCAGTAGAGAGCATGGCTTTAGAAAAAGTCTTCTGGAAGGAACAAATCAATCCAATTTAGGAACTGATCCTTGGAGCACACATTTAACTTTACTCATACCAGACATGAGCAATGTAGCTAGCTCACAGGCATACACTGTTGCAGGCACTTACACAGAAGGATAAAATCTTCCAAAAAGCATCTAAGGGATTTAGCCATTTTTAAAAGGGACTTAGGTGATTCTCAATCACTTAAGTAAGTTAATAAATCACTGAAGTGCTTTTGAAAGTTTTACCCATCAGATAAGATTTTTTAATTAATAAAATATTTAAAACACTCAAAGAAAAATAAAATACAACTAATTCTCAAGATACAGAGGAGAAACACTGTATTCAATCACTGTCAGAAAAACAAAAAAACTTGAAACACTAGCAAGAAGTTCTCAACTTTGTTCCCTTGCTTGTATTAAAAACCACTTCCAAAATACTCACACTAGTATAAAGATCAGGAAGAAATACCACACAGTGCCAGCTTTTAGCTAAAATTTATATAGACATTTGATGTAATATTTATATTCAAGAATGTTTGAACGTTTCTTCTTGCTAACAAAAATAAAACCATCTAAAACTCTCAATGGTGCGTCTTTGAGCATAATCCAAAGAGATTTCTTTTTGCTACTGTAGCACAATGCCAACTATCTATATAACTCCTTGAAGTCAAAATTAAAATCAAGTCCAAAGTAAGCAGAGCGTCTAAGACGAGTCCTGATTGAAATGGTTTCCTAGCAGAGGAAAAGGATAATACACAAATTTGGCAGAGAGCCCTGCAGTGCACTTTTCGGCTTCCTTGGGCTACCTGAAGAGCTAAGGAAGTCCTGTGAAAACTGCCATTAAAGCAGAAGTCTAATACAAATTAAAAATTAATCCACATGCATCAGAAAATATCTGTATTAGGTAGGGCAAGCTCCAAAGACCACTGTTTAAGTGACGGGAGTCTACCTCTAGCTGGCAGGCTGAATCCTAGCTAACGAGATTGTACAGGACTACTAGCCTCAGCAGGCATCAGCGTTTTGTATGCTCTTTAAGGCTGTGTTGGTACAATGCCTAGTACAGTAGCACTTAGCCTGTTGATTATGCGAACGCCAGAGTTGTTTTGCCATGAAAAGGATTCGTCTTCCAACACAACACACGTTTATAACAGCTGACAAGAGACAAAACCGCCGCACGCAGCTGGTAGTATGCAAACTGGTCTGCCTTCTATTTCAGTCTTAACAATAACTTACAGGCAGAGCAAAGTGTCCGCACAATAGTGCCAGAAAGGGCAAACTTTAACCCGTCAGCCTCACCTCTTGTTCGCGGAAAGATTGATTCTGAGCATCGATGACTCGAATCGTCCTTTTAATGCGCAGGAGACCTCCAACTTCATCATGCGCCACCATGCTGTCGCCTTCCTTCGGGCGCTTGCCTTTTAATCCACCTCTGGATGGCCTCTCCTGCTACTTCACTAGAAACTCCCCCCTGGCACGATCAGAAGCCTGCCGGAGACTCTCGCTCATGTTTCCCTGGGATAACTCTGCCTGCCTTCTGAGCTGGGAGTTCAAAGCCCGCAGACCTCAAGGCAGTGGGAGGGCCAGGGACATATGTTCCAGGGGCGTGCTCCCGTGCATCATTTGTTGGGACACACCTACGCCTCTCAGCTTACACATTGGAGAAGGAAACCTTTTGTACCAGGAGTTGAAAATCTAGTTTCTTCCCCCTCCACATTAAGCAGCGTAACAGGCTTTAATAAAGACGTATGCTCTGCTTAAGAGACCAGTTCTCAGAGGGAGCAGTATAAGTCCCAGACCCAAGCACAGAGAGATCTAAGCCAGCTGGAACAGCATTTTCATGGCTTGTCTAAATGCTGTGCCTAGGCAGTCTAATCCCGGGTGTCCAACCAGCTCTGAAGCAGTAGCCTCTGCTACTGCGATAGCGCACTAGCCACATTATTCAAATCAACTAGCCACATTCAACCGGCCAAATAGCCACATGTGGCTAGTGTGTTGGACACCACGGGTCTAATCGGAGATTTTGCCTCTGGTGCCAGCCAGTACATAATGCTTCAGCGGTTAGTAGAAAATTAAAATAAAAACAGATGCCAAATGACACTCTCTCCAAATGCTGCTTCCTTGCACCCCAAAAGTCCCGAGTCCTAATCCAATGCATTTCAATGGAGTCGAAAGGTGTGTCCCCATTTAAGTGTTAGCAGGTATTAGAAAATGCCTTCCAAAAGAAGGAATTAGTTGTGCACTATATAAAGAACGGGCCAGGGTAAATCCCCCACAGGCAAAGAGGCTGCATCCTGAAAGCATGGCAGTGGGGCTGGTTAAGATAAATCCTAGGGGATTTTATGGTCACTTAAAAGCCTGCTCAGAGTGTGTGTCAGCCTAGTGTCACAGAGCAGTGAATTCCCAAAGTTGACTACATTGCACAGAGGCACCATTGGCTTTCCTCTAGGAAGAGTTGTCTGATATCACCGTCTCTCCCCACCCTGGAATTCTTTTCTCCCAAACTGGAGTGGAGGAAGCAGCTGCCCTGGAGGGGTGATGATGACTCGCTGCTTTCAACTACTGGACAGCAACACAACCAATTAGACCTCCTTGTGAATTCCTCTTTCCCTAACCCCCATTGTGTGTCACGCTTTCTCCTTCCACTTCTTCTGTCCCGGTGTCTCTCAAGACTTATCACTTCCCACCTCCAAGCCTGAGACTGTACATCAGGAATGCCCGGCCCTCCAACAGAGATAAACTAGTTTCTTTCTGCCTAGAAGGCTAGGTGGAAATTTCTGTGGAGCATGGAAGAGGGGTTGCATTTTTATGGGCATAATGGAAAGAGATTTTTCTTCAAAAATGGCTTTTTTCCCCTGCCTTCATAAGCTTTAAAAAACCTGAGAAATGCATCTCTTACATTTCACAGCAGATCCTATGGACAACTGGAGAGCCAGAAGGATTCTGACTTGACAGACACAAAGCAAGTGAAACTTGAGCAATTCAGAGCAGGGATTTTTTTACTGAAAGTTATCTCAAAACTCTTCCCCTCCCCCACTGGCCACGCCTACACTTGGCTGGTAGAATATGAGGGGTGATTTTTTACACCATTTCTATAGTGGTGAAAACCCTACTGTGTTATGCCACCATAAAACGCCTTTTTACCAGTACAGCTTATTTCACTTGGGGAAGCAGTACAAGACATACCTGCAAAACCACCTTTTTCCAGTATATCCTGCATCTCCACGCAGAGGGTTTGTCAGTATTAGCGACACCAGCAAGCCTTTCCCAGGATACACTGGCCATTCTCATTCAGATGTTTTAGTCAGTTTAGATCGGGGGTGGGCAATAATGTTTGGTGGAGGCCACTCCAAAATTTTTGCATATGGTCATGGGCCACACTTTTCTATGGAGGGGATGCGGGGTCTAGGATGGATGCAGAAGGGTGCATGGGGTAGGGGAACTAGGATGCAGGAGATGGTGTGGGGTCTGAGAGGGAGTTTGGGTGAAGAAGGGGGTTGTGATCTGGGGCACAAAATCCAGGAGGGGGGGTGTGGGTGCAGGAGAGGATTCTGGCCTAGGGGAAGGGTAGAGTAAGGGGTGCAGGGTCTGGGAGGGAATTGTGACCTTGGGCAGGGGGTGGGTGTAGAGGGTTTGGATAGTGACATGGGGTAGGAAGTTGTGGTGTGCGAAGGGCTGGGTGCCACATGTAGGCTCTGCCTGCGAGATGCTTACCCAGGCGGCTCCCGGCCTGTAGTTCCCCAAGGCAGGCTGGGCTCTCTGGCTGCCGCGGCCTCAGACCACTTAAAACAGCTCCAATAGGAGCAGAGAGATCAGCTGGGGTCAGTTCCCATTGGCTGTTTGTTTCTGGCCAATAGGAGCTGACGATTGGGCTGGGGGGAGATCACAGGAAGCAGCCAACTGATTAAAGCAGCAGCTTCTCTGTGCTTGAAGGTTCTGGCAGGGTGGTCCGCAGGCTGGATCTGACCCACGAGACGTATCGTGCCTGTCCTGAGGTTAGACAGTGGTTGCTATAGGCAGATTTTCTGCCAGCCCATATTGGCCTAGAACACAATGCTTCAACCTTGGTTCCCAACTTGGAAGCACAACCACTGGACCATCAAACCCCTTCCACGTTCTAGTCCCTCCGTCACTTTGTTACTGCCCTTCTGAGGTCTCCTCGCAACAGAGGATCCTTGTCTATTTCACCGTGCTTCCATTTTATGCAGGAGCAGAGTAGATGCTGCTGTTCTCCACGAAAGGATTCGTGAGCTCACTAAGGAGTTTCAGATTCCAGATTCTACGCCAGAAGGGACCAAGATTTGATCACCTTGTCTTATCCGTATGGCACAGGCCACAGAACTTCCGAGAGCCAATCTTTTCGAGATGCAGTGAGTAAGGATTCACAGGATTTCCACAAACCCAGCTGCAACCTAAGTCTTTCATATGAATGTCCGTTTTCAGTAAGTTATTGCCATTTAGTGCATTCAGACACTTGGCCGTTTTTAGAAAGCCAGTCTTTTCATGAAGCACACTGCTGGGCAGCAAGTAGACATCTGTGTTCAGTTATCCAGTCTGATTAGCTCTTTTGAAGCTTCTCACAATCCCTAATTTCTCCCTCACCCAAGTAGTTTTGGATAGCCAGAAAGTTTTACTATATATAGTCAGGAATTGGAAGTGAAGGACACTGAATGCAACTGGCTCTGATACCAGCGCCTGAGGTGTTCCAATGTTTGCTCCTTCCAGGGGGAGAAGCTATTAATTTAAATGTTTAAGAACCTCACAGAAGAAAAGGCTGTGATATGCACCAACAAGGGGAAACATTATGTGGAATCTGACACACAAGCACAGGTACTTAGATTACTAATTAGAAGCTTAAAACACAATGTTCTGCATCTTGAAGGCATTTTAGAAAGTATTACATACATTGTTATTAAGGGCTAATGATAATTTCTTATTCCAGAGCCCTCAGGGAAAGCACCTGGTGCCACATATTACTGACTCACATGCCCCATTTGCAGGAAGTTCCCTTTTCAGTTGCATGCCTTTCTACGTGACGTCTTGTGTCTAGGCCTGATTTGGTGCGATGCAACTCAAGTCTGATGACACTGAAGTTAAATTACGGAAATGTAAAGTTCTTACCGTGACACACATGGCGCACTGATGCCTCCTTACATGATACATGTTATTGAGAAACAGGCCAGGCGTATACAATTCATTTATAACGATGCATTGTTAAGGAACTCATGGTGGAGAACTGTGACGACGCGTCGGGGAGCCCCTGACCCTACACCCCCATCTGCAGCCAGATGTGACTCATCCGGCAGGTAGAACAGAAGATTTACTGGTTCAGAGAAGCTACATAGCTTAGGATCGATGTTAGCACAGGAGCCAGGATAGGCTGCCTTATTCCCCTCGGGGGGAAGGAGCTTCATCCCCTTCCTTGGTCTAAAACATCCTCCCTCATCCTAGCCCAGCCGAAATTAACCCACACTCCCAGCAACTGGTCACTCGGCCCCCAGGCAGCCGTGCCTATATCCCTTTGTCTCTCTCTGGGAACAGAGTTATCTTCTCAGGCTGGCCCTTACGTGTCTATGGCCAATACAAACTTGGAGTGAGTCATTGGGAATCACACAACATAATGCAGACAGGCAGAAACACAAGGTTAGAAAGTAGACAGCACCCCCCACCACATCACAGGAACACTGATTTTTTAATAGACACACCATGGGGGAAGAGAAAATATGCTGTAGAATTCAAGATGCTCTTAATAGTCTGGTTTAGGTCAGTGGTTCTCAAACTTTTTGGCCCATGGCTCACTTCGCTCAACGTAAATCTTTCCGCAGACCACCAGGCAACCACCTATGATGACAATATGGGTGCAAGAGGGGGTGGGAGTGCAGGGTCTGGGTGGGAGGCAGGATGCAGGAGCGGGCTGAGGGTAGGGGTGCAGGGTCTTAGTAGAAGAGAGTGTGTGTGTGTGTGTGTGGGTGGACAATGGGAGTGTGGGGTCTGGCACCCCCATGAAGGGTATGGAGGGCGCCTACCTAGCTCCGCACCCCCTATGCGCCGCCCCCTGCTGCTCCAATTGACCAGGATACCAGCCAATGGGAGCAGCGGGGAAAGCCTCCAAGAAAGCAGTTTCCTGCACTGCTGTTCCCCCAGCCACAGGGGGTGGTTGGGAATGGCAGCATGAAGAGTTGATTCCTCCCCCTGCAAACTGGATTCAGCCTGCAACACTCAGGGCTCCCCCACCCCTGCAGCAGGGAGCCAGTGCTGGTGCTCTAACCTTAGGGGATAGAAGAGTGTCCCACTGGTTTAAGTCATCTTGGGCAAGTCACTTAGCATTTCTGTGCTTCAGCTCCCTGTCAGTAGGGATCCCTGGGGATAACAGGATGGCCATGCCTCACCAGGGGGCTGTGTGGCTAAGTCCATTAAAAAAGATTGTAAGGGGTAGGATGTCTACTGATGAAAAGACCTATAGAAAAAGCATGATTATTATTAAAGCCACTTTTACACCTGCTTGGGTCCGGGGGCTGGTCCGAGGACCATGTGGACTAGGTAGCATAAGTCAGAGCTACTTTAACTTACAGCCAGCAACCCCCAAAAGCATTTCTGGCGGGTGAGAAGAATCAAAGAGCAGAATTCTCAGTCCCACCTATTACACCAGTGGCTGAGGGGAGGTGGGTAGAGTGGTGCAATGACAGCACCCCCAACCCTGGGGTTCATTGGGCAGACTGTCAGCTTTAGAGATTCCTTTATTTGCTGGAGCAGCAATAGGGTCTGTTACCTAACTGACAAGTGGATACAAGAGAAATAACCTGTAGCATTCTATCCCATTCGGCTGAAAAGTCACCAGGAAAACCCAAGTATCCAGAACCTTTTGCAGAACAAACATTTTATTTGTTTCCAAAACGCAAAGACCCCAACAACACAAATAACTTTCAACTAAATTTCACAGTTTATTAGATGCTGGATCCCAACTAAAAACGCTGATTTTTACTTAGCTGTTTTTAACGTCACCTGTATCCTGCCACGAACAACAGGCCCATAACTTGAATCAGAGCTCGCCAACAGTCAGGCCACCGCATGTGTCTTTTTGTATTTTTATAACTTCAATGAAGTCAGCCACCATTATCTGTGCAGTCCAATTGTTTACTACCCCTGCTCTGCGTTTAACATTCCACTGCAGATATTTATATTCTATGTCAAATATTCAGAGCAGTACTCTGGAAGGAAGACAAAAGTAGGACATGACATCAGTAGACTACTAGGTCACATGAAGTATTTACATGTAGTCTGAGAGCCTGACTGTTACTGGTATGACGCGAGGGCTCTAATTATAATGGAAATAAATAAAAAGAAAGTTACAAATATTCCACACAGCAGAGCACTGGTACAGACAGACATATTTTCTTTGTTCTAAAATTACTGTTTGAGACCTCCGTTAGCAGCCAGATACCATGATCCTGATATCTGGGACCCTAGCTGTATGTGATCCCAGGCTATGAAGGTACAGTTTCCATCCTGCTGACGTGGATGTAACATTAAGAACTTAAGGCTTGTGATATTTATGAAACATAACATTTGTCCCACCAGCAAAGAATTACCACAAGTCAGAAATGTGTTTGCACAATTGCTTTAAGCTCCTGTACTGCAAATATCTTAAATGTTGTAGGACTGACCAGCAGCCAATCTCGGAAGTGCTAGTTTTAATGTTTATTTTCAAATATTTTTTTCCCAACCCGAGAAGGGGCAAGTTGTTGCATGAACGTTCCTTGCCACATCTGACAAAAGTGGATCTAGTTCTCTTTTAAAATGCATCTGCAGCTGGCAAGGGTGGAGGTGTGAGGACAGCGCGAGTGGTTGAGGGGAGGGAGAATCAGATTTATGCGCCTTTGGTGCATCATTACGACATAGGGATTTATACATTTAAGGCCAGAAGGGACCACTGTGATTCTTTAGTCTGATCTGCTACATAATACAGGACACAGAATTTCAAACCAATAATTCCTGCATTAAGTCCAATAATTTAGGGTTGAACTACAGCCTCTCTTTTAAAATCATTACTGGATGTTTTTATAAAACGCTAAATGCTGGAGAATAAGGCCCAAGAAGGGATCTGGTTTTTCAGCTTGTTTTTTACATTAGAAATTCAGGCCTGCCCACCCTGGTTTTCCCCAAAGACTGGAACCGTCTACACTGAAGTTTCTTGGCAATAATTTCCCTCTACTGCCAACACTGATGGATGTTCCAGCGTTAGTGGGGACAAAACTCTAGCCTTACTCATACTGAGTAACACTTACTCGCATGAGAGGGCCCCATAAAAATAAGGACTGGTGAGAAATAGAAAGTTCATTTGCATCTCCTTTGTACAGTTCCCCTTTTCAAAGCTGTACCCTTCACACATCCACCTTAGGAGAACTCTATTTTCCCAATCCTTCCACAATCACTAAAAATCTATAGGCCAAGCAAGACTTGATTCATGAATGTTACTCAGAATGGCTTCATTTTGCTTCTGGCAAGGTACACCATCAACCCTGGTCCTCTCCCTATCAGATACAGCAAGGTCATAAACTGGTTGCTAAGAACATCTCAAAATGAATCACTCCACCCTTCGCAGAACAGAGCAGTGAGAACGCAGTGTGCCGTATGTGCTGAGAGTGTATTTTACAGAACGTAACAGGAACAGTTAAAATGCATTATATATATAGATCTGTGGTTGCTACCCCCACTAAAAAGCGTAGGGAAGAGGTGGGATCACCAAAGGATTTCTGGAGTGCCCCAAAACTGGGAGAAGTAAAACATTCCTAAAGAGCTTAAACTTGGCCTAGTTCAGGGGTGGCCAACCCATTCCGGGCAAAGAGACAAGATATCAGTGGATCCAGCACGAAGAGCCGGGGCAAAGTTGTCAAGGGGGTGCAGGGTGGAGAGAGACTGGCCCTTTAAAAAGAGTCCCCAGTCGCTCCCACCCCCCCAAAAAAAAAGAGGACTGCCCCTTTAAGAAAAAATGATTATAGTGGCTTTTTGGCCACATCAGACTCCTGCCGACTGACACCACTTTAATGACTGCGCCGGACAGCTCCTCTACCCTGGAGAGCACAGGGAGCCAGGAGGAGAGGGCAGGGGTGGCTTTACGAGCTGGGGGGGTGGGTGGGAGGGGAAGGGCTTTGTGAGCCACACCGGGGGGGGGGAGGGGGGAGAGACGCATGCGGCTTGCGAGCCAGCCACAGCTGGCCTAGTTTATTTTAAAATTGGAGGGAAACTTCATCCCACTTGCTCTCCTGAAAACAAAATCAAACAAAAAAATGTGGAGCTTCTATCATTTTGGCCTTTGAATGCTCTTCCATTTAATTTAAAATACTGGCAACGTATTGGCACATGAAAACTAAAATTGTCTTGGTCACTGTTCTAAGAATATGAAGGAACAAACCTAAATCCTTTGAGGAAGATAAAAACGGTTACTTACTTTGTCGTGTTCTTCCGGATGTGTTGCTTATGTCCATTTCGCTTAGGTGCACGCACACCGCATGCATGAGTTCCAGAACCTTTTTACCGTTAGCAGTACCCGTTGGGCCAGCCAGGGAAACCTCTGGAGTGGCACTAATACATTGGCGCATATAAACCCCTGCTGGCCCACCACCCCCTGAGTTCCTTCTTGCTGAACGTCCTGATGAAGGGGAGGTGGGTGGGATTTGGAATGGACATAAGCAACACATCTAGAAGAACAACAGTTATGAGGGAAGTAACCGTTTTTTCTTTGTCAAGTGCTTGCTTATGTCCATTCCACTTAGGTGATTCCCAAGCTGTGTCCACAGGGCAGGGGTTAGAACCTACGCACTTGCAAATTGCAAGCCAAGCGTTCCAGCAACCGTCATGGGCGGCAAGAAGGAACTGAGGGGGTGGAGGGCCAGCAGGGGTATATATGCACCGATATATCGGTGCCACTCCAGAGGTCTCCTTGGCTGGCCCAACGGGTATTGCTAAGGGTAAAAAGCTTCCGGAACTCGTGCACGCGGCACATACATGCCTAAGTGGAATGGACATAAGCAAGAACTCGAAGAATACAAATTCAGGCTACACGGTCCCTCCCTATATGGTTGTTAACCCCCCCCCCCCATATTAAAGTTATAAATACATTATATTAATTAATTTAAGGGAGGATGCTCCAGTGGCTAGGGGACTAGTCCGGGACTTGGGAGATTTTGGTTCAATTTTCTGCTCCACTATAGTCTTCCTGTGTGACTTTGGACAAGTCTCTGTGCGTCATAGAGCCCATCTGTAAAATGGGGCTAGGAGTGCACTGCTTGTGTTGTGCAGGTGGTCAGACTAGATTATCCTAATCGTCCCGTCTGGCCTCACAATCTATGCATTTGATACAGCTATATCTAGGTTTTATAGGGACAGGGTTTTAGTAGGTTTTTTTTAAACCTACTCCAATAGTTACAAATACTAGATCAAACAGCTCATGAATTTGATGAGACTAAGGGTAACATTTTCAGAAGCACTTCAGCAGCTTAGGAGGCTAAGGCTATGTCTACACTGGCCTGCTATGCTTTGGTTCAGTTTATTGGGGTGTGAATAGCAAGGTGCACCTAAGTGCCGCACTATAACTCCTCCCTGTGGAGGCTGGGGGAGCACACTACAAGGTTCCTAGCTCACATTATGTAATCCTCTTCAAAATGGCAAGTAGGTCCATTTTAATTTGCTCCACAGCACCCACACACTGGGGTTATAGCGCAGCGATTTGGTACATGCTGCTATTCACACCCCTGTAGTCACCCTAAGTCCCCTTGTCAAAAATGACTTGGGCACTTACTGCTGGATGAAATGTTACCCTAAAGCCTTGACTCGGATGGCTTTAAGGGTTTTCTAAACTGTGCCAACTGTGTTAAAAGGCACGTACACACTTTAAATACACACAACGTAAGGGCAGACATTATCAGAGCTATTAATAACGTTTTTAAAAGGGTGTCAAAGTGTAATTTGTAGGTGTGATCCCAACGCTACCAAGTAAGAGTGACAGACCATTTAAAAATAAGGTAAAATGTCAAGTCCAACAAAAGACACAGTATGAGCTTTTAACTCTTTGTGCTTTGGGGCTTTTCCCTCCCTGCAGAAAAGACAGTTTTCTTTTTCCATAGCTGGTGCTCTTCAGGAGGTGTCTTTGAGACTGGTATTCGAGACGCGTCCATTCCACGCGACCCCCGACCTCCCCCCCCCCCAAACCCATCCTCACTTCCTTCTTGCCAGAACTCAGACAGTGGGGAAGGAGTCATGGAATGGACATCTTGAAGAACACCAGTTACAGAAAAAGGAAATTTTATCTTCAAGTGCTTGTGTGAACCACACCCACTAGGTGTGTGGATTACATGGCACTTAGACCACTTACACTTGCTCATGTCCATTCCATGTTAGGTGACTCTCAAGCAGTACCAACTGAGTTGGGCAGGAGTTTATGGACATAGAATCATAGAACTGGAAGGGACCTCGAGAGGTTATTCAGTCCAGTCACCTGCCCTCACGGCAGGACTAAGCACTCTTTAGATCATCCCTGACAGGTGTCAGTCTAACCTGCTCTTAGATATCTCCACAGATGGAGATTCCACAACCTCCCTACACAACTTATTCCAGTGTTTAACCACCTTGACAATTAGGAAGTTTTTCCTAATATCCAACCTAAGCCTCCCTTGCTGCAGTTTAAGCCCATTGCTTCTTGTCCGATCCACAGAGGCCAAGGAGAACAATTTTTCTCTCTCCTCCTTGTGACACCCTTTTAGATACCTGAAAACCCCTATCATGTCCCCTCTCAGTCTTCTTCTTTCCAAACTAAACAGACCCAATTCTTTTAGTCTTCCTTCATAGGTCATGTTTTCTGACCTGTAATCATTTTTTTTTTTTTGCTCTTCTCTAGACCTTCTCCAATTCTTCCACATCTTTCTTGAAATGTGGTGCCCAGAACTGGACACAATACTCCAGTTGAGGCCTAATCGGCACAGAGTAGAGCGGAAGAATGACTTCTTGTGTGTTGCTCACAACACTCCTGTTATTGCAGCCCAGAATCATGTTTGCTTTTTTTGCAACAGCGTCACACTGTTGGGTCATATTTAGCTTGTGGTCCACTATGACCCTCAAGATCCCTTTCTGCAGTACTCCTTCCTAGACAGTCGCTGAAGTTTGTAACACAGCTGTGCTGAAACCCTGGCTTGTTGGGTGATGGCATAATGTTCTGTAAAAGTGTGAACACCCAAGACTATGCCATGGCTCTACAGCTGTCCTAGACGGGGACACGGGCCAGGAAGACTGCTGGGGACACCTGTGCTCTTGTCGAGCAGGCCTTCAGAGGCAGTGGTTGGACCTGTGCTAACTCCGAACAGGTCCGGATGCAGGAATTAATCCAGTTAGAGATCCTCAGAAGAGAGTGGAAGGCCCTTCATCCTAACCTTCATCATCATCCTGGGGGCCTACCATCTGGGGAAGAGAATGACAGTGCTGGCACAGTAGAGGTCACCGCTTCAACAATCTGCTCAGTGGGGCATTCACCCTCCTGTTTGGAGTGTTTGGGAGGTTCCCAGCAGGGCAGCCT
Organism: Pelochelys cantorii; assembly: GCA_032595735.1. Lineage (NCBI taxonomy): Eukaryota > Metazoa > Chordata > Testudines > Trionychidae > Pelochelys > Pelochelys cantorii. Next base: position 344,701,125 of record CM064326.1, read on the forward strand.
TCATCTCTGGTGGACAGGAGACTGGGGCTGAAGGTTTGTTGGAGCCTACGGACACCAGCTTGTGCCCATAGGGCATCTGTGCAAACCACCACGAGTTGCAGGGGAGCAAAGGTACCAGGAGAATCTTGATGACGCCGGTGGGAGGTTTGGTGCCGTAGATGGAGGACCCCTGGTTGGACTCTGAGGTGTGGGAGGGAAGGGAATGGCAGCGTGGGAGGTAAACGTGTGCACAGAGGACCATGTGGCCGCTCGACAAATGTCTTGGACAGGGACTTGTACCAGAAAGGCCATTGGTGAGGCCTGCTAACAACCATCATTGGCGGGAAGAAGGAACTGAGGGAGGGGGCGGTCAGCAGGATGCTTATACCTAGCCATATGAGCGCCACTCTAGGGGTCTCTCCTGCCATCCTACGGAATCTAGCAAAGGAAAATCTTCCCAGCAACTGTGCACACGGCACCCACACCCCTACAATGGAATGCACATGAGCCATCTCTCTCTCAGACTGGAGAGAAAAAGGCTTTTCCAGCACCGTCACTTGGGGTGAAAAGGAACTGAGGGCAAGGCCAGCTGGTGGTACCTCTTATACCTGTGGGCATTGTTCCAGGAAGCACCAGACCCAGTCCCCTATAGATACCACTGAGGGGAAAACATGGTGCCGGTACATGTGGCAAATAGACACACTCAACATTGAATGGTCCTGAGAAAAACACTCGGTAAAAGTCTCTATTAAAAGGCAAATAAATTACCTATAACTTTCATTTTTCTCCCCAATAGTGACCCACCGCTGTGTCTGAGAGTTTGGGTATTCATGAGTATTTCTGTCCAACCCAGCAGAATGTTTCGAACTGTTTTAAAGTTCCTGCTGGCACGTTTACGGGACACAGCACTCCTAGAATTGTCGAGGAGTCACGGGCCTGGCCTACCCTTAAAAGGGGATTACTGCAGTATAGCTACGGCACGCCAGCCCCCATAGCATAGACAAGCCCTGGTGAACCCCCCCAAAACCCAACCACCATGTGACACAGGAGCCCTGGTATTCTTTCTAGACTGATTTGAATGAACATGCACTGAAATACCAGACAAATAGAGAGAGGTTTGTCCAGAACAGTGGATCCACGATATGTTTTCCTATGTACAGAGTGATTACTCACGGAAAGCAGCAAGCTGTGACACTGCCAAACGCAACATAAGGAGGTTAATAACGTCATGCTCAGTCACAAATATAAGCATGACAAAGGCCACAGAAGAGTGACTGTACATCAGACAAATAACCCTCCACCAAAAACTAGAAGCCAAGATTAAAAAGCCATAAAGCCTCGTGAGCTATGAATTCAAAAATTACTCCTTCCCAGAAGGAATAGCTCATTCCTCTTTCTCCCTCTGTTCTCAGAACTCGCTTGCAGTGAGACTGTCAGAAGAACCACACTACAACAAACAATCTTCCCTTGCCAAAGGATTAGGTTGGGGTGGATGGTCTCCTGAGAAGCAGATTTCTGATTCCCACCACATAATGCCCAGAATGTTTACTTGAGCCACATTTTAACCATAAGCACACTGAAGCTTTCGATACGAAAGCATTACATGCATCAAGTCCAATTTGCTCAAAGCGCAATGGTGTATATGCCTAAGTGAAACATGCTAATGAAACCAGAATTTGAAGTGTCATCGTTACCACTGTTCTTTTCCATCTCGAGTGCCGGTCACTGGAACGTGCTTACACTCTTCCTTGGGCATCTTTCACAAGACAAGACATTAACCACTGGGGGATTTCTGGCGGCTCTATAAACGACAACAGCCAGACAGCTGAAGCTGGTAGAGCACCATGTTGAACAGCAGAATGCTTGGCTTACCTTAAAATCAAGGCTGCAAAGACTGACAACGTCGTCATCTTTCTCCCTCCGCTTCCTTTTCTGTAATAAAAGAAACAGATCATGTTGATCCTTTTGATTATACTTTAGAAAGCATGCCTCATTTTGGAAGCAATCTAAGGATGCTCTCCTTACAACACTGGCAGAATTAGGAAAAACCACCTGGACTTGTCATTTGACTGCATTCACACACCATACACTTGTAAGTTTATTTGTTCCTTTATGCTCCCCACAATTATGGCTGTGAAGAAAGGACAGCAAGGAAAAACTAATGCAATGGAGACAGTGCATCCATGTGGCAGTTAGCACTTTGAATGGATTCAGGGATTTACTTAAAGATATTAGATACTTTGTATGGTTTCCAAGCTCAGCATTTAACAACAAAGCCAGGATTTTCACAGGAATCTTGGGGTACGTCTACACAGCAGCATTATTTTAGAATAACTGACGTTATTTCAAAACAACATAGTGTGCATCTACACTACAAGCCTTTATTTCAAAATAATGGCGAGCTGGAGGACTTCTTACTCCAACTCCTGTAACCCTCATTCCACGAGGAGTAAGGGAAGTCGGAGGAAGAGTGCTCACTCAGACTTCCTGCTATGTAGAAAGCGCCAAAAAACGAATTAAGCTATTTTGACTTCAGCTATGCAATTGACGTAGCTGACATTGTGTAGCTTAATTCAACTTTAGCTCTGCTGTGTAGACGTGACCTAAGGGAGTACAGTGCCAGCTCCCACTAGAAGACAATTGGATTTGGGGTTCTAGAACCTTGAAGAGGACTTAGATGATTCCATTATTCCCCAAGATGTAACCCCACCAGCACGTATGGGCTCCTCACAGAAGCCTAAGGAGGCCTTGAGAATTCTAGTAATGTTAATGAGAGTCCCCTTATATATCCTACATTGTATCTTCTAGTTCCCCTTCAGGATTTCAGAAATCCCACACCTTGTTTTACAGTCCTTTCATTGATACTTTTCTACCCCAGTAAGTCTTAGCAGTACTTATTATGCTGACTCTACAGGATAACAATTACAGTCAGACAAATTTACGATTACATGTTAATTACAAAGTACAGAAATCCATGAGCTCACAAAAGTACTTCCCTCCTTCTGCAGTTTCAGCTAACCAAAGTTAGAGTTTCCAGGGTTTTCAGTTACTTTTACTCTGTCCAAATATTTTAGTTCTAAAATACAATATACAAACATCCCAGTCGAATGACTGAGGTCCATTTGCAGATCAAGGGAAAGTTTCTTACAGAGGGTGTATGCAGCATTTCATTTGTGAGGCGTATACAGATTTCAGTTCATTATTTCAAGAGTTTTGGCTGACTTGATACTCACATTGGCTGCTTAGATTAAATTCAATAAAAAGTTCAAAACCGATTTTTAATAGAACATGCAACAATGCAAGGTTTTAAGACACCACACCTTCTGGGTTTGAAGATTTTCCTCTCCCTTTATGTAAGTCAAGTGTATTAATGTCTTTAACACACAGCCCCAGACTTTAAAGCCAAGCCAAGGTTTTGTTTTTAAACTGGCTAGACGTGGGTAATAGGCACTGCTTTGCTCAGCTCCCCATTTCCTCTGCCCAACATAGTTTCATTCAAAATGTAGACATTTGACCACAGAGCCAGCTGTATCATTCTTACATGGCACCAGGACAGAAACGAATTCCAAGAAAACCACCTGTTGAAACAGCTCAAAGCAGGAGGCTTAACCAGCATAGTAGAAGGGCAACCATGATAAATACTGTTTTATGACGTGTGTCTGGCTAGCGATAGTCACAATTAAAGACATGATATCTAAAACCCTCACGAAAGGCAGGTCATGTGGAAAAGATATTTCTCTGAAAGGTATTAGACTGTAAAAAAAAGAAGTCAGGAAGTATTATTTAGGCTACAGATGTGGTCTCCTCACCTCAAACAAGATATTTTGGCCTTGGAAAGGGTTCAGAAAAGGGCAACTAAAATGATGAGGGGTTTGGAACGGGTCCCATATGAGGAGAGGTTAAAATGACTGGGACTTTTCAGTTTAGAAAAGAGGAGACTGAGGGGGGATATGATAGAGGTATATAAAATCATGAGTGGTGTGGAGAGGGCGAATAAAGAAAAGTTATTCATTAGTTCCCATAATAGAAGAACTAGAGGACACCAAATGAAGTTAATGGGTAGCAGGTTTAAAACTAATAAAAGAAAGTTCTTCTTCACACAGTGGGTAGTCAATCTGTGGGACTCCTTGCCAGAGGAGGCTGTGAAGGCTAGGACTATAACAGAGTTTAAAGAGAAGCTGGATAATTTCATGGAGGTTGGGTCCATAAAAGGCTATTAGCCAGGGGATAGAAATGGTGTCCCTGGCCTCTGTTTGTCAGAGGCTGGAGAAGGATGGCAGGAGACAAATCGCTTGATCATTGTCTTCGGTCCACCCTCTCTGGGGCACCTGGTGCTGGCCACTGTCGGCAGACAGGCTACTGGGCTAGATGGACCTTTGGTCTGACCCAGTACAGCCATTCTTATGTACTACAGAGGTATTGGGAAAAAGCATGAAGCATTTATAAATGAAACTCTCAGGTAAAAGTCTTTCTAAAACATGTAAGCAAACCTGGATAAAGACAGACACAAAACGACGCCATTAGTATTAGCATTAAACAACCCATAGGGACTGAATGCCACGATCCAGTAATGCGTCAGAGGAAAGCAGTGTTTTTCAGGCTGCAAACAATTCAAGTCATCTCCTTTTCCCCCACCCATTCTGTTTTACTAGGAACATTTGCATGAAAATAGCTGGCAAATACCTAAAGAACAAACTTCCTTCCTATTGCTTATTGTCAGCCTGGAATTCCTCAGGTGTGGAGTGTGCATCAGGGCTCAAACTCCTAAAGATCACAGAGCCTGTTTTCAGGCAAGTGTCTTGTAGCAAAAATAATACCCTGTTTTCGGTGTTGCTGTAGCCTTGTGGCACTAGACATGAAAGAAAAATGTAGAAGCAAATGAAGTAAAATCTTAAATGAGCCAAAATGTTCCATAGAATCTCTATGGATAGTAATTCCATGCTCCAATAATAAGAATATAGCTGCAGGGATATATTATTGACCACCTGATCAGGACAGTGATAGTGACTATGAAATGCTCATGGAGATTAAAGAAGCTATAAAATTTAAAAACTCAGTAGTGGGGGATTTCAACTATCCCCATATTGATTGGGTACACATCACTTCAGGACGGGATGCAGACATAAAATGTCCTGATACGTTAAATGACTGCTTCTTGGAGCAGCTGGTTCTGGAACCCACAAGAGAAGAGGCTGTTCTTGATTTAGTCCTAAATGGAGCACAGGATCTGGTTCAAGAGGTAAATATAACTGGACTGCTTGGAAACAGTGACTCTAATGTAATAAAATTTAACATCGATGTTGTGGGAAAAACACCTCAGCAACCCAACACTGGCATTTAATTTCAGAAAGGGGAACTACACAAAAAACGAGGAAGTTAGTTAAACAAATTAAAAGGTACAGTGACAAAAGTAAAATCTCTGCAAGATGCATGGAAACTTTTCAAAGACACCATAATAGAGGCCCAACTTAAATGTGTACCCCAAATTAACAAACATGCCAACGTGACTTAACAATCAGGTAAAAGAAGCAGTGACAAATAAAAAGATCTCTTTTTAAAAGTGGAAGTCAAATCCTAGTGAGGAAAATAGAAAGGACCATAAACTTTGTCAAATTAAATGTAAAAATATAATAAGAAAAGCCAAAAAGGAGTTTGAAGAACAGCTAGCCAAAAACTCAAAAAGTAATAGTAAAATGTTCAAGTACATAAGAAGCAGGAAGCCAGCTAAGCAACCAGTGGGGCCCTTGGACGATTGAGATGCTAAAGTCGCCCTCAAAAATGATAAAGTCATAGCAGAGAAACTAAATGAATTCTTTGCTTCAGTCTTCACAGCTAAGGATATTGGGGAGATTCCCAAACCTGAGCCATTCTTTTTAGGTGACAAATCTGAGGAATTGTCCCTGATTGAGATGTCATTAGAAGAGGTTTTGGAACAAATTGATAAACTTAACAGTAACAAGTCACCAGGACTGGATGGCATTCACCCAAGAGTTCTAAAATAACTCAAACGGGAAATTGCAGAACTATTAACTGTGGTTTGTAACCTATCCTTTAAATTGGCTTCCATACCTAATGATTGGAAGATTGCGAACATGACGCCAATATTTAAAAAGGGCTCTAAAGGTGATCCTGGCAATTACAGACTGGTAAGTCTAACATCAGTACCGGGCAAATTAGTTGAAACTATATTAAAGAATAAAATTATCAGACACACGGATGAATATACAGTAAAACTCCAATTGTCCGGCATCCAGTGGTCCAGCACTCCCGATAGTCCGGCACCAACTGGAACCCGGAAGTGCTCGGCCAGCCGTACAATTGGAGCTGCTCTGCCCCCGGCTTCCCCAAGTCCACCACTGCTGAAACTGACCAGTGGCTGACTTGGGGAAGCCGGGGGCAGAGCAGCTGGAGTGCTGCCGGGTTGGTCCCGCAGCGCCGCTCAGGTGAGGGGCGGTGCTGCAGGACCAACCCAGCAGCACCCCAGCTGCTCTGCCCCCGGCTTCCCCAAGTCAGCCGTTGCTGACCGGCGGCTGACTTGGGGAACTGTGCAGTGTCGGAGAGGGTGGCGCTGTGGGACCAACCCGGCAGCACCCCAGCTGCTCTGCCCCCGGCTTCCCCAAGTCAGCCGTTGCTGACCGGTGGCTGACTTGGGGAACTGTGCAGTGTCGGAGAGGGTGGCGCTGTGGGACCAACCCGGCAGCACCCCAGCTGCTCTGCCCCCGGCTTCCCCCCCCCCACCCCAGACCTCTCATAGGCCCCCTTCTGGTAGTCCGGCATATCTGATAATCCGGCACCCCCTGGGTCCTAAAGGTGCCGGATTATCGGAAGTTTACTGTAATTTGTTGGGGGAAGTCAACATGGTCTCTGTAAAGGGAAATCATGCCTTACTAATCTGCTAGAGTTCTTTGAGGGGGGTCAACAAATATGTGGACAAGGGGGATCCAGTGGATCTAGTATACTTAGATTTCCAGAAAGCCTCTGACAAGGTCAAAAGATGAAAACTGTTATCTCACTCACCTTGCTTCTCTAAAAACAATATGGTCATATTGGTTCAAAATATGGGACCATGCAAAGGTTTTCAGTGAGCCGGTCTCAATCAGCGTCAAGATTGAACCCAACTTTCAGTGTGGCTACCCACAGTCCCCTGGGCCTTGACTGTGAACATGCCGTGCAATGTTTGAGAGGAGGGCTAATGCAGGCATGGGAGTGGGGGAAAGAGGTTGGGTTAGGAGGCTGGATTGCCCATTGGAACCCGAGAACTAGGCCGGGTCTAAACTGCAAACTTTGACAGCATAGCCATGTCGCTCAGGGTGCAATGAAGTGTGATGTGGTGACCAACAGACACACCGACCATACATCCCGAATTTAAATACTCTGTCCCAGTGTCCCCATCAAGTAGTGAAATGTCCCGGAAAGCCCTGCTGAACATTTCACCACTTGATGGGGACACCGGCTTGCAGGGATGAATGGCTCCGTGCCATCGCTCCTCGTGCGGCGCAGCAGCCTCCCCCACCCAGTAGAGCGTGTAGGCAGCCCCACTGGAGCTTTGTCGGCGGGCAGCTGGGCTGGCTTCCGGTGGCGCACGGTTTCCAGCCAGCACACCACCCACTGCTCCACCACTGTGCGCTCCTCTCCCTCCCCTCGCGGGACTGCCTCTGCCGCACAGGGCCCCCGGTCTGGCAGCGCCACCTCCTCCTCCAGGCCGCTTGTTAGTACAGTGGCTCCTGCCGCTGCTGCCAGGGGATCCAAGGCAAAACCTGGGGGAGCCACCCCCGGACCTCTGGGCTTTGGAGTTGCTGCCTCAGCCCCAGCAGGAGCCACGCCGAGTCCAGCTGGGGCAATGCAGGACAGGATGCCGCTCTTGCTCCCCAGCCCCGCCCCTCCCCACCCTGCAGGCAATGAGCCTGGTCTGGCAGGGAAGGTCAGGATTTCTTCACGCCCCACCCACAGCACCCTCCGAGCGGGGAGCTGGTACTGCAGCCTCGCAGCTGCACCAGGATCCCCGCTGTGGGGGTGTGGGGGGAGGGAGTGTGAGCTCCCTCCCCCTTCCCACCCCGCTGGGGGAACAGCAGCGCACTGTCCAGAGGCTTCCCCTGCTGCAAGGGGGCGCAAAGCCAGGTAATCATCCCCCCTCATGCCCAGACCCCCACATCCCAATCCCTCTCACTCACTCCCCTTCCCCCACCAAGATCCTGCACCCACAGCTTGCTCCAACACTCTCCCTTGCTCCTGTACCCTTCCTCCTGGCCAGACACCCTCTCGACTGTCCAGAAACCCTATCCCCAGCCTGCTTCTGCACCCCACCTCCCACACAGACCTCGCAATCTCTCCCCCTTCTGCACCCCATCTCCTGCCCAAATCCTGCACCTCATCCTTATCCCACACACCAGCAGCCCTGTCACACACACTGAACCCCTCATTTTTGTCCCACCCCAAAGCCTAAGGGGGTCCATAAAATCCACTAACTCTGGAAGCCCAGAAAAATAAATCTGGCCTATGGGAAGCCCTGAACCTCAGTCCTCCCAGTCTCTTTCCCTTGTCCCGTGTGGCTGATGCGCCAGAGGAGTGAGATGTCTTAGTTGGGGGCCACATCAGTGAAAGTTGGGGGGTTTTGGAGGAGGGTTTTTTTGCTTTTCACTTGTGTGGTCCCCAACTGATTTTTCTGTCCGTCAGTGGCCCCTGATCCAAAAAAGGCTCCCCACCCTTGTCATAAATAAAGAAAACATTGAAACCTTTTGTGTTGGACATAAATTAATATTTTGCTTTATTTAAAATGAAGTTTGATAAACTAACATGAGAAAGTTAACACACTTAATCTGTTTAATAATTTAAATTAAACTGTTCTCCCTAGCTGCAGCACTAGCAAAATGGCTCAGGCATAATTATGTAAGTAATGGTGAGTTTCCACTAGCAACTGTTGGTCCACAGAAAGGTTTACATTGAACCAGGTGGTTCACAGGCCAAAAAGTCTGAGAATCACTGAAATAGAGGCACACCTGGCCTCTCCCCCGTTAATGCAATCCAAATTAGGTTAATGCAATTGCAGCAGAGTTGCATGGGAAGGTCCTAGGGGGCCCAAACCTACCCCTATTGATAGAGGACAATGGGAGGCGTTCTTAGAGGGGTCACATGACACCCTTTACTTCTGGTCATGTTGTCCATCTTGACCCCGGGAGTACTACCTTCAGGAGTGGGATATCTTGTGGCAGGCAGACGTGGCTAACGGGTCCCTAATTTTGGTTCAGAAAATATGGTCACCATAAACATAGATGTACCATGGAAACATCCTTGTATAGATGCAGTCACACCAGCATAGCTTATTTCATTTGGGGAGGAAGGGCCCTGCCTCAAACAAGCTCCAGTGGCAACATCAGTTTTGCTGGTATAAGTTGCATTCACACTAGATGTGCAGAGAGAGATTCCTGAACGGGAATTCATTTACAAATTTGACACTGTCCACCTGGGCTTCAAAAAAGATATTAACTGATTAACGCACTACAAAGCCAATTTCCCCTGCCTTTGACATCCACATTTTCAAATCAAAAGCTATGAATGGAACACGTCCAGCCCACTTAATTAGCCTCATTAACCCAGGTCCTACAATTGTCAGGTAACTGCTTTGCTGTTATATATACACACCTTGGATCCTGTTATTTCCACTCCAACTCATCTGATGAAGTGGGTTTCACCCACAAAAGCTCATGCTCCTAGCTATTTGTTAGTCTGCAAGCTGCCACAAGACTACTCATTTTTAAAAAGTTACAGACTAACACAGCTACTCCTCTGAGATGTTTTGCTAATAAGGCGTGCTGGCATAAGTACACCAGCAAAGCCTTCTAAGTGAAGATGTGGCCCTAAACTCTGTTCACAGACAACAGGACCCAGGGATTCATCCTCCCGCCTCATGCCTTCTTTGAGCTGCTTTTGTCACATATTCATGCTCATTTAAGTAAAGTGAATCCTTCCTTAACCACGTGAGCCCTCCTTACTATTGGTAACCAATGTGGAGAGAAGCCCCAGTCTGAAGAACTCTCTCGAGTTCACCCAGAACTTGTCTCCAGTAAGTCACAGGATGAAGGGGAAACAAAGTGCACTGAGAGATTAAGAACAGGTAGTTGTGACTGATAGGGGGAACTGGTGGGGGAATGTAGATAAACAGTTAACTCGTTCATCACCAGTCTCCTTGCTCCTCGCAGTTCTCATTGGTGAGGTATGAAATCTAGCAACATGAACTTATCAGAGAATAAAGCAGTAGTATGCCAAAGAAAAAAGCAGAGAAGCACACAAAGAAAACAGAAATAACCTTATTGCTTCAAATGCTTTCAATGTGAGACACAGGAGCAGGATGGTTTGAGTGAATCTAATCTGCAAGCTAAACATTGTGGTTCAAAAATGAATATTAAGTTAATTTGTAACCACCAGCTAATTCAAAAAACCCTCAAGTTTTAAGTCAGCTTTTAATTTCCCCTACTTCACTGCATTATTACAGTAATTCCTCATTTAACACTATAGATGTGTTTCCAAAAATGTTCGTGCTAAGCAAAAACGTGCTATGCGGGGTCAATTTTCCCATTAAAAATAATGTAAAAGGTGGGGGTTGCATTTCAGGCGGTGGTGGCAAAGTCATTTTTTTGTTAGTGCTGGGTCGTCAACATCAACCTTAGATATCTAGCAACACAAGTCACTGTGGTTTGTTAAAACACAAAGATAAACACGTGAGTGAGCATAGGAGTGGTGTGACCACGTGTATTCATCCGCTCATGCGTATTACCAGGGCTCGCCAAGCTGTGCGGCTTGTAATCTACTCGCCACGGGCGAGTAGATTACATAATTTGTCGAGCCCTGCGTATTACCACTGTTTTCACCAACTTATACTGCAGCGTGAAGTAGCCCGCCACTTGATTATTTTCATGTTATTTCAGGGACGGTTGTGTTATTCGAAAAACATTCCCTAAAAAAATTGTGCTATTGCAAAAATGTGTAAAGTGGGCACGTGTTAAACGAGTAATTACTGTATTTACACAAGCTGCCCTAATGCCCCTGCCCTAATGCGTGACCAAAGGAAGGCAAGCCAAAGAAGGAATTAGGCAGAATATAGCACCAGGGTTACCACAGTAAGGTTTATGGTTGCTTCAGTTATTCTACCTGTAAATCAGATACAGATTTTCTCTGTTACAAAAGGTTACTCTGTAGGCCTGTTCTAAATCCTGTTTCAAGTACTAGCCCAGTCACGTTTTTCCTGCCAAGTGAGCAAAAGCTGTAGCCCAAATAAAAACAATGACTATTTTGAGAGACCCACAAGCGTACAAATAAGTGAAGGACAACAATAGCCACTCAAGAGTCTCAGAATGGCTCAATGAGGAAGCGTTTGTATTTGCCTAACCAGAAAGAGAACAGCATGTTTCTTTCTCCCTCATCCAGGAAGAGGGAACATTACCTGCTTGTTTATTTAGATTATTTCTGATTGCATGTCAAATGCTTGTTAACAAATACAGTACAGGCTTTACTCACCAGCGTGAAGTCCCAGTGAGGCCCAGGAGTCAGGAAAGTGAAAGAGCTGCCTCGTCGCAGAGGGTATCTGTGAGTTGAGAATGGAGAAAGATAAACTGAGAATGCAATTGAGACAGTAGCTGCAGTTCATAGAATCTAGAGCTGGAAGAGATGTCAGGAAGTCATCAAGTCCAGCCCCCTGCCCAATGCAGTTCATTCCCCCTTTCTCTTTTAGTTGTTTTACAAGCCTGTGATGTAACATCCCATGCTAACTGGGTCAAATCTGAGCAAGCATCCCAAACTACGAATATAAAATCCTGTTTAAAAAATTAATCAATTAAACTTAACGTTTAAGCTGTTAACTGGGAATGCCCGGGTGGGAGGCCGCTCCAATCAGTGATGGTAAGGGTGATGCTTACCCGGTGACCGGTTAACCCTTTATATCCCTATCCCCAATCTGCTCTCAATACTTGTATCCTCTGGGACAAATCCCCTCTCCTGTGGAGGTTTTCAACTCAAGGTAACTGACTTACAATAGCCAAATCCAACATCGTTCCAAATGGATAGCTCCTGGCCTGGAGAGACCCATACCAAGAAGGTAGGCCACGCTCAACATAACCTGTCCCAGCAGAACACCACAGGAGATTCAGGCTTCTGTTGGCGTTCTTCAGAGGCACATCTCTGTAAGCTGAAGGGAGGCTAAGATGCTGAAGATCTGAAATCAGTGGAAGTTGTGACTAGCAAGCGCCCTGGAGAGGAATCACAGGCGTTTGCTAGTTTGAGCCCTTCACACCCCAGATTTCCAGCAGCTTTCACTAGGCAAGCCAGGCCACAAGGCATGGCAAGACACATTAGAGCAGCACACACCTTTGCCTGGCGTGCTGCACTGGTAATCTGAACAAGTGGGAAGATGCATGCATGCAAGGCTGACTAAGGAAAGTACCATACCTAAGCAGGGTGGAGGCATTTCAGTTTGATATAGTTCAATTGTTGCACGTAGAGTAAACAAAGTAACCTGATGCAACATCCCCATTTAGACAAGCTATTAAGGTATGTCTACACTGCAGCTGGAACAAGTCTCCCGGCCTGGCTCAGACCCAGATTAGCTTGGCTTGAGCTTAGACACTAAGAGCCGCGTGGACGCTGTGGTTTGAGTGGCAGCTTGGGCTCTCCGGCATCTGAGCTCAGGTGGCTGGCCAGAGTGTGTCTCAGAACTGCAACTTCAGCACTACAGTGTAGGGATGTTACAACTACATACATTAATCAACTAATCGACTAGTTGATGGAATGTCCATCAACTATTTGATTAGTCGATAGGGGTGCTTCTGCTGTGAAATGTAGCAAGAGATGGAAGTGCCGCGCTGCGTTCCACCTTTGAAATGCGCAAGAGCCCCAGCAGGGGCTCTTGTGCATTTCAAAGGCTGAAACACCTTATGGAGCCTGGGGCCAGCAGAGTCCCAGTGGGGACTCTTGTACATTTCAGAGGTGGAATGTGGCCGCTGCGCCCTTACCCCCTCCCATGGAGCTGGAGGGAACCAGCTCCCACAGCACCCTCCTCTTTCCCCCCGCTACCTCTTTCTGATAGAGGCAGAAAAGCAACTAGTCGACTATCTGATAAGCTTTTGCTTATCGGATAGTCGACTAGTCACTTATATCCCTACTGCAGCGTTTAGCACGCTAGCTGAAGCCAAGCTAGCATGAGCCTATCAACCCAGACTGGGAGGGTTGCTTCCAGCTGCAGTGCAGACAGACCCCTTAGAGTCCAATTATCCTGAACAATGCCGTGTTAGGGGGACGGGCTCCTTTTCTCCAAGAAACCCAAAAGTGAATGACTCCTAGCTGCGGTTAGTTATTCATTCGCATTCCTGAAAAGGGAGACTCCTCTTGATAGACAATGAGCTTGTATCATTCCTCCCCATATCCCTCCCTTCATGACAGGCTAAGCAGACACAGTTGGAGGGAACACAAGCATACAAGTAACATGCACCAGGTGGCCTCCCCAAGTTCACAAGGGGCTTAAAGAACAATGGAAAGAGACCACTAGGAGGAGGCTGAAGCAGGGAGCAATTGGGTTTAAAAGAAGGTATTTTCCAGTGGTTCAGATTAACTTTGTAGAGAGAACTGGAGAGGGTAAGTGAACACGTTAAACGTTTTCCAGATGTAAGAGCTGCGACTATATTCTGCAGAGGCAAAGCTCTCCAAATTTGAGAGAGGATATTGAGACTGCCTGAAAGCCCAGAGAAATTGGCTGAGGTGTGCTGCCTCTGCTTAAGGAAATGAGGCGCTTACCAAAACCAGCCAAAAATAATTCCATCAGGTGTGTCGTGTCTGCCTTTCCCACAGTGCTTGAGAACATAGGAGTCTGTATTAAATACAGTGGCTTGCCTCTTGCAGTCCTGATCTCCATGCCAAAGGTACGCTCAGCTTAATTCCCAAAATCCAAAAAGCAAAAATGGGGCGTTGGCATTGGATCTGAAAAGTAAGCTGCAAAGGACTCACAAAACCAGAAACCCATATTTAAGCAGGCAAAGGGGCCTACCCCTGTTTGGCAAGGTAGCAGAGGAGACAAGTGTAACCCTGCTGGTGGAAGTTTGGGCTATTTGCTGTTTAACACATCACTGAAGATAGAACAGCCTAGGAGAGGAAACAAGCCAGTGTGACAAGTTACAAGTCCAAGGAAGTATTATCAGTATTCAGTGTCTTTCTGCAGTAAACAATGGGACTTTCAGATGCATGTAAGTGGCTTCTACTGAAGTCAACAGAAGCCATGAGGAGCGCATAGAATTCGCCCTCAGAATTCGACCCCGGACAACTGCAGAAACAATTTAGGCCAACGATCTCATCCCAGAACAAAGTGAAGTGATGGCCTTTAGAATTCCAGTGCTGAGGGATAAATAGCAGTGTTCAACAAGTGGCCACTTCTGTACGCCTGGCGTGGGCATGGCCGACGGGTTTATCCGCAGCGTATTTTCTGTAATCATCTAGGAGGAGCTTAGAAAATTGAATACTTTGGTCAAATTATTTTCATAATGGTTTTTATGTGTACTACTTTGACTGAAAAGTGTTCTGTGTTTCACTGTTTCAAGTCACGGGCTGAGGGGAGGAGGGAAAGGAAAGATGGACACAAAAGACTGTGTACATATTAATGCCATATCAGGGCTCCATGCCTTTAAACCTATTTGGGCAGAATAGCCATAAGTAAAAATCCACAAGGTGCATAAGATGGGCATCCCGCATCGGATCTGGATTTGTTTCAACAGGGTATTAGGGATGTAAGCGATGAATTGACTACCGGATAAGCACATGCTTATCAGGTAGTCAAGTAGTGACTCGACTAGTCCACCTCCCACCCCCCGCTGCATCTATCAGAGAAAGGCAGCAAACGGGAACCGGTTTAAAAGCCAGTTCCACCCCCCAACACTGTCTCCATGGACGGGCAGGGGAGACAGAGGCGTAGCCGGGGGGGGGGGGGGGGACCAGGTGTGAGCTGGGATAGCGGATTCCTGGCTCACGCCGGGTCCCCCCGGCTGCACTTCTGCCTTTTAAATGTATTAAGAGCCTACTGGCTCTTAATACATTTAAAAGGCAGGGCCTCAGTGGGGTTAGCTCCCAGGGCCTCAGTGGGGTTAGCTCCTACCGTGGCTCTGCAGCTCCTCCTGTTATCAACTAATCGAGTAGTTGATGGAAATTTCATCAACTACTCAATTAGCTGATTAAACGCAATTTAACATCCCTACAGAGTATATAGAGGCTTGGCAGAATTCAGGTTTGTCTGATTTTCACAATTTCGACAGATAATATCAATATATTTTTTCCAATTATCAATTGAAATTTTCACAGTTGCAGGAAATGGGAGTGTTAAACAATAATTATTTAATGACACTAATAAGTTGTCAAGTAGCATTTTTCTTACTTTACCAGTCTGTAAATTTCTATTATTATTGATGGGTGTGTATGGAGTTATCGACCTTTTCTGATAAAAATCAAATCCTTCCAGGCTTACGTTATATAGCACGAGGGAGCCCGCACCCATCCTGGCTAATGCAACTTCTTTCCAACTCATATTTAATGTAGCTCTCGTATTTCAGGTTTTTTTAACTAAATTTGTACCCCTTAGTCAGCACCCTATCTTTGTACTTATATTTCACAACTTACTCAGGAAGCTGCAGAAACACTTTCATCTGGCAGTTCCCATAAGGTTAAGTCCAACTAAAGATCCAAAAATTCTTTAGACAGGGCAGCAATTCTTTATTTCCTTCCCCTCTCACTCCCAACCCTTTTTGTTTTCAGTGCAGCTTGCTCTTTGTATTCACATCAGTTCAATGCTATTTGATTATGTGTATTACAGTGATGCAAACATTATGAAACAGGTAGATTATCCCAGTGAATGACATTTCATTTGAGATCTCCAACGGTGCAAGCCTTTGTACTCATGCCTTTGAATCTTAATTTAAAATCTAACAAAAATGGTCCCACCATGCTAAAAAAAGTTCATTTCTGTATTAACTGACAGCCCCAATCGGGAATCCCAACATGCGACGCAGTGTAAAAATGAGACTAAGACTTTTGGGGCTGCACTCGCTGTGCTCCCAGATCTAAGACCATGACTAGAAAAAGAAAAAACTTTACCCAAAGAGAAACTAGTTGACAGAAGAGCTTGAAATCCTGGAGAGAAAAAAGGGAGGTGAAAGATCTTCATATGAGGGATGTGAATGGCTAACCAGGTGATGCTTACTGGTTACGGGCAGAGGGCTGCTCCAGCCCCCCCAGTGCCCGCTGCAGGTCCAGGGGTGCTCCAGCCTCACCCAAGCAGCCATCGCCTGTGCTGGGGGAACCAGTCCCCTTCCCCACCCCCCCCGGCTGCCACTGTTTAATTGCAGGGGCCTGGAACCTTGGTGGCGGGGGCCCCCCACACAGGGGCCAGGAGCAGCTGGGCTAGATCAGCCCCTGCCTGTAGCGGAGGCTGCTCTAACCGGACCCACGCTGGCCCCCTTTAATTGGCTCAGTGGTTAACTGAAGTGACAGCACTGCATTTACCTGTTTAAACAGGATTTTACATCCCTAACTTGCATTATCATGAGACCCTCCTAATCAGTGCTCATTTCTCAGTTCCACAAGCGGTGCTCCATCGTCTGCAGCTGGTCCATAACTGCCACTATCAACCCTAAATTATTTTTCCACAATGTCCCTTAATCTGTCATCAGAGAAACCATCACTTCCCCGTTGCAGTCCTTCCCGCAGCCCCGCACATCCCAGAGGATCATGTGTCCTGTACGTACAGCACTCCTGAGAACAGAACAGAGCTTCCCAGCACGGAACTTCTGTCAGAGAGAACTTGACCTCTAGCTCCCAGAGATCCAGGCCCAACTCAGTTCTACCCCAGAGAACTGCAAAAAGCTCTCAAAAGAGATTGCAGCAGGTAGCAGAACCTGGCACACTAGGATAGTGTTTCTCAACCAGTGGTACAAGTACCCTTTGGGGTACTTGAGAAGTCTGGGGGATACGTCAACAACTGAAATTTGGAGAAAACTGAATTTTTGTTTTAAGTTTTACAGCGCTTTATTATTTTTGTACTTTTTACACCCAAAAATTTCATTGCCTGCCTGGCTATGATTAAGATGCTTAAACAAATGTGTTGCAATGGTAGAAAAAAAATTGTGTCTGAAAAGTGTAGGTACTGGGGGTACTTTCTTTTTTTTGAAAAAGGGGTACTTTTTTATAAAGTTTGAGAAACACTGCACTAGGATACTCATTAGTGATGCACATTGCATCCTCATATGCATTTCCTGGTGAGTACGTACTGCTCTAATGCAGGCAGGCAGGCATACACGTGCACAAGCGAGACACAGACATTGACAACTATGTGCCATCATCATTTGCATCAACAAAAGTCTGTAACTCAGACATGGCCTTAAAACTTACTTGGTGTTTCCAGTGAACCTCAGACCAGTGGAAAATTTCCAGTAAGAGGGCAAAAAGCGTGTTCCAGAATTAGCTGGTATTAGTTGTATTTTATGTGACTTTCTCCACTTAAGCCTCAAGTATCTATTTTGAATGCTCTCATGGGAGACTAAGAAGGACCAACTAATTCAATGTGCCCAGAACACACAAAAGCAAGATTTCCACTCCACGTACTATGCCAGCTGAGAATGTTTATATTCAAAACTAGATAAGTTATTTTGAGTTCTTGTGGGAACAAGTTTTGATCCAAAAAGCACATAAGAAGCCATCACAAGAGACCAGTTCAGACACACTTTTAAAGCTGGATGGCACAGACTGTCTCTTATTTAAGGCCTGGTCTACACAGATTTCCCACTGGTACATGTTGCACCTCTAAAATCCGGGATTCTCTGGTCCAGTAACATCCGTGGTCCGGCATGACCACAGATGTGTCCCGGCACACTGCAGCAGGATGGGGACTGTGGCTCAGCTGGGCTGCAGGAGAGGGGGTGGGAGCTGGCGCGCAGCTCAGCTGGGATGCAGGGGAGGGGGCCGCTAGGAGCTGGTGCACGGCTCAGATGGGCTAGGGAAGGCCAGGAAGCCAGGTGGAAGGGTGGCACAGAGGAAACAGGGGAACTGAAACGACATCCCCTGGTCCAGAATAATCTTTCATCTGGGACCAGTCAGGTCCTGAGGGTGCCGGACCAGGGAGGTCCAACCTGCATAACTATTTCAGTTAGTGGTTTCAGTAATTAAAACAAGTTACTAATACAACACCAGTGTAGATGCAGTTAAACTGATGTAAGTCATCATATACAATGTAGCTTATTCCCGTTCTTGTTCAGGAATAAACTATACCAAGAAAAGGCACCTGTATACTAGGAATGTAAAATCCCGTTTAATCAGTTAATCACTTAAACATTATATTTAACCGGTTAATTGCCTAAACAAGGGTGGACGGGGTGGGGGACCCCACAGCGCCTTTGACCACAACATGCCAGGCCCGAGCTGCTCTGGCAGGGCTGCAGCGTGGGCAGGGACTGTTCCAGTCGGACTGGCTGTAGTACCCCCGTCCGTGGCGGGCCCCGCTGGGCTGAAGCAGCCCGCTGCCCATGTCAGGCGAGAGGCTGCTCCAGCCCATGGGTTAACCATTCACATCCCTCCTGCATACCAGTATAACTACACCAGGAGTGCTGCTTTAACTATGCTGGTATAGTTAAAAAGGAACTGTTGTCCATAGAAAGCCCTCGTTACCCTTTGTACAGCATTAGAGCAGGGGATTCGTGATAACTAAAGCACAGTACATGGATTTATTTTTATAAAAAACAAACAACATTTGCTTGGATCTGAAGCAATCCAGACTAGGGAGGTAAAGAGTTAGCTGGCAAGCACTGCCTTACTAGCATGCTTACCAAGGTAGCTGGTTAACCAGTGCCCAGCCAGACCAGCCCCCACCTGTGCAGCAGGCCTGTTAAACATAGTTTAACATTTGAAACAGGACTTTACAGCCCCAATCCAGACAATCTTTATTTGCACTGAGTGCCCGCCCAGTCTACATACACCGTAGCAGTCAGCTGGGGGGAGGGGGGGGGGGACAGGAAGGGTCATGCCACCACTGCTTCCTGCTTAGGAGGCACATCAGTTGCTGCTGTGTGGGGCCATCCTTCCCCACCATCCTGCTGGGAAACTAAAATTCACCTGCTGATCCTGGGAGCGGCTAGCAAAGGAGCATCCAGCTTGCTTTGGAGGGTAGAGAGAATGGGACCTATGAGCAGAAGTGAGATCTGATTTGGGCATGTGGATTAAGGACGGCATAACAGACAAACATTAGGGGCCCATGTGCTATACAGAGCAGGGGGGAAGCTGGAAGGGAGACGGAAAAATCAGAAGCTACCGAAGGCCAAGGAGAATACAAGCCTGAGGGCTGGGCGGAAAAACGTTGCTGGGTGGGGCTGTTAAGTGCAGCATCTGTACAATTTAAGCAGAAGATGTTCAGATAAACACAGACAGTAGAGTGTGGGTGGCATGGCAGCACAATGACCTCATGTTTTAAAAATCTGAATTAAAGATATACCTTAGCCTTATAAGAAAAGTATTTCTATTGGATTAGGGTTGCTTTCTATTGGGAGAGTCCTTTTTGCATTATTTTCTTACCCAGTGGTGAAAGTAGGGGTACGTCTACACTGCAACACTATTCCGAAATAACTTAGCCCGCGTCTACACAGAAGGCAGTTATTTTGAAAGTGTCAAAATACTGTCAAGCTGGAGGACTTCTTACTCCGACTCCTGTAACCCTCATTGTACGAGGTGTAAGGGACGTCAGGGGAAAGAGTGCTCTATTTTGAAATAAGTGCTGTGTAGACACTCCCAAATTCGAAATAAGCTACACCATTGCCATAACTCAAAATAAGGGATGCAAACTGAGCTAAGTCCTGCAGGGTAGATGCACCCTAACTTAACATTTCTTACAGGTACTATCCTATTGCAACCCGGGTCCCTGCCAGCTCTTGAAATAGCTCCCTGCTGGCTTTTACTGCAGCTCAACCAGCTCTTGCTGGAGCTGCGCATGAGGCGCGCCTGCTTCCTTTTACCTCCGTGCAAGGTAAGCAAGCACCCACCTCTTATTGCTGGGTTTCTAGGCAACGCCGCATGTCAACAATGAAACAACTGGTGTTGACAGTCACTGCTGGCAGATATGCTAGATCGCTAAGCCAGCAGCAGGCCTGTCAGGACACACCGAGTTTGTGCGGTTTTTATTCAACTGGTAAGAGATTTGTGTTAAGCAACTTTTGTGCTGAGACAAGGCTGGTGTCTCCTCATTTCTCTTGTGACTATCCCATGCTGCCTTTTGCTCCCAGAAAAGCCTTCCTCCTCATACATGCCTAGCTCCCATTCTCCTCAACACTCCTTTCCTTCATCTGCTGTTCCAGTCCTGCGCTCTGGGCCATTTGTGCACCTGATCATACATACAGAGAGACAGAGCCGTGGAAGGGCTGAAATGCTAGGACAAGAATCTGGAACGACGCAGGATTAAGTGAGGAGCCAGTGGAAGGGTTCAGAGACTGGGCCAATGAGCAAGGAAGATACAGCTGCCCACATCATTTTGTATAGACAGAAAGCAACACAGCTGCTTGGGAGGCCAGAGAAAGGTGGTGGCAGTAACTAGGATAGGAAATGGGGGTGGAGGAGCTTGGACAAGTGTTTTAGCTGGCAGGAGGGACCATGAGAATTGCCACATTAGGTCAGACCAGTGGTCTGTCTAGCCAGTATCCTGTCTTCGGATTCCAGGGCTGGCGACAGATTTTGCCATGCCCTGAGCAAGGGGGGGGGGCTCAGCTCTCGGCCCCCCTAAAGGGGTGGAGCCTCGGGCTGAAGGGGCAGGCGCAGTCCTCAGTGTTGCCTGGACTGCGCTGTGTGGGGCTCCAGTGGCAATTGGGCTTTGGCTGCCACTACAGCAGTAATGGTGATGACTGGGAGCCCTGGGTGCTTTTAAATTGTTGGGCCCCAGGGCATCCCCCCGCCACATCAGCTGCACTGCACAGCTCAGTGCCAGATGTTTCAGAGAAACTGAATAGATGAGCAATTTCTCTAGTGGGCCATCCTGTTGTCCACTCCCAGTTCTAGCAGTCAGAGGTTTAGAGACCTAGGGCAGAGCGCTGTGTCCCTGTGACCATCTTGGCTAACAGCCATTGATGGACCTGTCCTTCAAGAACTTACTTTATTTTTTTGAACTCACTTATACTTCTGGCCTTCATGAGGTCTGCTGGCAATGCATTCCACAGTTGACTGTGCACAGCATGGAGAAGTGTTTCATTAGGTTTGGTTTGAACCTGCTGTCTATTAATTTCCTTGGGTGACCTGGACCTGCGCTCACTGCAGGGCTTCCTTCTGAAATATACAGGAGCCCCTGCTGAGGCGCTGCAGGGAGCACGGGGCCAGCAAGCGTCCCCCACTGGCCCCTGGCTTCCTGCAGGGCTTCCACTTTTGAACCACTTTTTGAGCCTACCAGATTCTTGCTACAGTTCAAAGGTGGAGGCACCCTTATAGACTAATTGAATAGTCAACAGAAATCCCATCGACTATTTGATTAGTTAGTTAATCTAAATTTAACATCCCTAATGTATATAGTGGCATGGTCTTATCTGTCCCTTTCTTAATGGTTCTTAACACTTTGGCAGCTGTTGCACACTGAGTTGATGTTTTCAGAGAACTATCCACAGTGACACCAAGGTCTTTCTTGAGTGGTAACAGCTGATTTAGTCCCCATCATTTTGTACATATCATCATTGCCCTTCACGCCCACCAGCATATAGGGCAGCAACAAAGGTCCTCCACTTCTGTCCGTCTCTGGCCAGCCTCTCAATAGTGCCCCAAGTGTGATTCATGCTCTTCATTTCTACTTCAACAGTCCAACGCCATGTTGTCTTGGGTCGTCCTCGTTTCTGCTTCCCTTCAGGGGTCCAGCGCACAGCAGTCTTTATGATGGAGCTTCCATCTTTCCTGAGCACATGCCCAATCCATCTCCAGCTTCTTTTCATAACGATGGTAGTCATGTCATCTTGTTTGCACCGTGCAAGCAGGTCCTGATTTGAGTTTGTAACGTCTCATTGTAATCTGCGCAAGCTTGCCCGTTTCATACATGGTACGTACATTCTAGAACCCAATTCTGGTCTTAATCTTGGTGCTCAGGACTTCCATCTTCATGTCCGTAGCTTCATTTCTGCTTTCACCACTGGCAGTCATACAAGTCACTGTAAGTGACTGTGGAAGGCCGTCACACACAAAGGAATTCTTTGTTGCTGTTTCCATAACAAAAACTTTTTCTAGGTCAGGTTAGCCTTTTCTAGGTTAGCCTTGGAGGATCGGTGTGCATGCTTAGTCTGGCTCCTCCCCCCTTGACCTTTCCGGCTTAGTTGAACCTACCAGGAGCACTAAGCTCCTGCCAGCATAGCTCCTGGGATCATAAGAACACACAAGCTGCCCCGCCCCGACAAGGCGCATGCACAAGGGGCAGATTTTGTGCATATAGTTGGATTATACTTTCCAGCCACGCATTAGTTTACAGTTATCAACATGGAATTTCATCGGCTCTTGTCTTGCCCAGAAGTAAAGAACTGAAGTTAGCTTACGGTTGGCTAAAGGGATGTGTTGTAAAGGCCCTAATTAGCAGGCAAAAGTAAGGCCTTGAAAGGGAAGAGTTCTAAGGCCAGAAGGGATGTCTAATGAAATAAGGGATATGTCTAAAAAGCAGCCTCTGACTGACAGGGCTGAGTGCAAAGGTTTTTAAAATAAGAGAGAATATGCCTTAAAGAGAGTCAACATGGACTTTCCCATCCTCGCGTTTATTTCCAAAGTTAGGGCCTATGTGAATCCAAAGGCAAAGGAAAAACAGTTGGTCAGCAAGAGATAGGGAAGAAAGGAGATCTAAATCTCATCTGAATTAGGACTGGAAATAAGGGTGAACTGCCTTCAGCTAAGAACCAACTAATATAAGATAAGTAACCAGCAATGACATCACTTGTTTGTTCAAGGGTCTAAAGAAGTAAATACCTCGAGAGTTCATTGCTAATACCTGCCTGATCACACTGGAGTGAACTCTTAGATCTACGCACCCCAGGGTTTCATCTGCTTGCAAGCATCTTGATCAAATGCTAATATGTTTTTTTGCCATTTGGATGTAGTAAATTGCTTATTATTTAGGCTTTTAAGTAGGGATGTTAGCATATAGATGTTTAACCAACTAAACGATAAGCCTAGGTTTATGGGATAATCCAAACAACTACATGCAACCTCCCCACCCTTGCTACCTCAGGGGGAGAGCAGGTGCCCGTGTGGAGCTAGCATGTAAGCCAATTCCCCACACGTGCTGGTTCCTGTAGAGCCACCTCCCCCCATGCCCCGCTGCCTCCTACAGAGGTAGCAGCACGGGGGGGAGGGAGGGGAAGAGGAGGCGGCAGGCGGGAGCTGGTGTTCGGGGGAGCCAGCTTAAAAGCCGACTCCTCACGAGCACCAGATCCTGCAGGGCCGCCTGCCCCCGCCTCTCACGCTGCTGCCTCTCTATTAGATAATGTTTGTGTCTACATTATCACAAACCAATTATCTACAGGAATGAAAACCTAGGTAGGGTCAGAGCAACCTCCACTGCGCCCCCTGGTGCATGCATGTTAGTATTGCAACAGAGTGCTGTGATGCATGATCCTTGAAAATACACTAGACAGAACGCTGTACACATCTATACACAGCCATCAAGCTCAAGGCAAAATCTGTGACTAAACTAAGGGAACAGCCCTGCACTGATGTGCTTTTACAAACTGAACTGGAAAAGCACTACAGATTAGGTCAAAGCTTAAGCAATAATGCAAACACTGCCTGCATGAAGCTCTGTACAATTCGAAAGCTGGTCTCTTTCACTAACAGCCGCTGAGCCAATAAAAAATATTGCTTCACTCAGTTTGGCTTGCTACCATACATACAGCTACAGATTAAACAAAAAAAACAACCACCACAAACAAACCCAGTTTTGAGTACTCCCAAATGCAGTGCAGGCACAGAACACATTTTGCAATATCGCATGATCAAAAACGACATATCTGCTATACATGGCCCCCTTTTCCTCAAAGGTTCACAAAGTACCATCACACAAAGAAGCACTTTAATATAAAACACAGTAATATGCAACCACTTAGGTGAGAAAGTAAAGGCAATGCTGAATAGCTGTTTGTGCAATAAACTGACAGCCAGAATTTCTGCATGACCAGGGCTTGACAAACAGCAGCGAAACCTACTCGCCAGCCCCGCACTGCCCATGCGCAAGACCCGCATTGCACATGCCGCCGGTGACCGGTGTGACTGGCTGAAATGTACTCGCCACGGGCGAGTAGATTCAGTGATTTGTCGAGCCCTGTGCATGACCCTCAGTTCAGTCACTGTCTTTTCCCCATCTGTAATAAAATGAATTTAGTAATATACCCTCTCACCGGGGCATCCCATCCTGTACACATGCAGTGTGCAAAGCTCCTAATGCAGAGGAAATCACACAGACATAGCTTGCAAAATGGGCCCTTAGTTACTGCTCTAAAAAAATTGGCCGGAATTTTATGAAAAGCGTAAGTGACTCAGGAGCACGATCCCCACTGAAAGTCACTTCGGCTCTCACAAAAATCTCACATGTTGAGACCCTCAGGTGTAAAGTGAGCAAACAGTAACACTCACGGAGTGTCCTCACCAACCAAAACGTGGACAGCATTGCAAAAACACTTCGATTGTAACCTTACGTACTGATTATGCAATAGCAGAGTTTTGTCTCAATGCCACAACCAGAAGGATTTCTGCTGGAGCCACCCAACAGAACGTACTGAAGATTTTCTTTTATTTATAAGTTTAGACGTATGTGATCAACACCCCATGCCTGGCTACACTCCTCCTCCCCCGCCCCCAAAGCGCCTAGGGTGGTTAGCACATATTTCTATCCTTGGCTTAATTTTCAGGTTACCTTTGCAAGTCACCTTTAACTGTTGCTGGACAATGTGGGTTAGAAAGAAGCTGGTCATAAGAGAGAATTGTCATGAAAAAAATAATCATGCGATGGAGAAGGGAAAGAAGCTATGTTCAAAAAGGTGGGTTTTGTTTTTACGCTGAAAAAAACCTAACTACACTATCTCTTATTAGTAAAAATCAAATGAAATCCACATGCAGTCCAACCGCTGAATGTTTAACATAAACATAGTTCAAAGTACAAGCAAGCATAGCAAAGAAAACACCAAGCTTTTAATTATTCTAAAATATCAGCATCATTGTCTTATAGTGACACCCAGAGGAAGAAAATTTAGCTGCACTCCCTCCTTTACACAGTGGCTAAACATTCACAGCAAGCACCCTTTCCTTAGGTAACATTCGGTCTTTTTGTAAAGTCTCACATTTTTAATTGCATGTTCTGAAATTCTCTGTATTCTAGTTACACTAGTAGGGTTTTTCATCCCGTTTAAGTTGCATTTCTTTCTATTTATTAATATAATCAGAGAGATACATCATGACAAACTACAGAGGGCACATTCCAAACTACGTCTTTTCAGTACAGTTTTTTTTAAATGTTTAACTTCCAATTCAGATATTTTGGCATTTCAGCCATTACATTCATGGTTGAGAGAGGGACCAGCCAGTGCTGCTACTCATAGCACTAGCCTTCACGCAGCACACAATCAACCTGTGGAACTCCTTGCCAGAGGATGTTGTGAAGACCGGGACTTTAACAGGGTTCAAAAAAGAGCTAGATAAATACTTGGGCAATAGATCCATCAATGGCAATTAGCCAGGATGGGTAAGAATGGTGTCCCTATCCTGTTTGTCAGAGGCTGGAAATGGGTGACAAAGGAGGAATCACTTGATGATTCCCTGTTGTGATCCCTCCCCTGGGGCATCTGGCATTGGCCGCTGTCAGCAGAGAGGATACTGGGCTAGATGGACCTTTGGGCTGACCCAGTACAGCTGCTCTTATGTTCTAGTCTAAGAGCATCTAGGATTGAAAGGTCTTTTCCATTGGATATTGCCATGACCACGTTGAAGATCCTCTGAGGTAAGTGAGAGGTGACCGGATATTTATTCTTGTACAGGAGGAATTCTGAGTTGATGTGAGTAGAACGGCCATTTGGGAAAGATCCTGGGCTTATCCTTGAATTCATAGGACTAAGGTTCTTTAGCTTCAGCCATGATAACATGGTTTTACCCACCCAGAGTTTCACACCATTATAAAATGGCAATATGTTGCAAGCCATCAGTAACACACTCACCCTGAGAATATTTTTAGCTGTAGCATGAACAGATTATGCAACGGGCTGTTGTTGACAACAGAACAGGCATTCTGGGTTTGGGCAATGGTCCATCTAGCCCAGTAAGTGGTCTTCTGACAGTGGGGAATGCCAGACGCTTCAGAGGGAATTAACAGAACAGGCAATTTTGAGTGATCCATTTCCTGTTGCCCAGTTCCAGTGCCTGGCACTCAAAGGTTATGTGGCACTCAGACAATCCGTTACGTCTAGACCATCTTGGCTAATAGCCATTAATGGACCCATTCACCAAACACTCGTCTAATTCTTTTCTGAATGCAGTTGTAAGTTTGGCGCTCTGAATGGCCCCATTGACTGCGCATTGAGTGAGTTACTGTTTTTTAGTTTTAAATCCACTTGCCTATTAATTTAATCAGGTGAGCCCTAGCTCTTGTCACATAGCCCTTCCCCGTTCACTTTCTCCATATCGTAGGTGCTTTTACAGACCTATCCTATCCCTCTCAAGTCAGCTGTTGGTGGCACTGAGCACTGCTGTCTTTCTAATCTCTCCTCGTACAGAAGCAGTTCCGTACCCCTAATCATTTGCTGAACTTGCCTGTACTTTTTCCAATTCTAATATTTTTGAGGGCAACTGGAACTGCATGCAGTGTTCAAGGTGTTTTGTTAGTTGCTCTTCAAATTCTTCCTAGGCCAGCCTAATGACAATTGGCTTGCCAGAGTTTGTGCGCCTTTCTAATTTCACTTAAATTCCAATTCTGAAAGGACACCTTTTTGCCTTTATCCACCTCTTTTACTCTGCTCTTTAGCAACACTCATTTTTTGTACAGATTGGACCTCTCTGGTCCAGCATCCTAAGGGGATTTGCTAGACACGGGGAGGCCCTTCCCCTAATGCCTTGTACTGTGTGTCTGCCCCCAGAACTAGGGCCCCAGCCCCCCGGGCATTTCCAGCTGCTCCCAGCTCAGCTGCTGCCAGGGCCAGAGCTCCACAGCCACCTGGGCCTGCAGCCAGAACTCCCTGGCCACAGAGCCAGGCAGCTGCAGAGCTCCGGCAGCAGCAAGGAAGCTCCGCAGCTGCCTGGCGCCAGGACTGGAACTTCGCAGCTGGGGCCGGAGCTCCCTGGCTGTGGCTGGGTCAGAGCTCCCTGAGGCCGGACCCCTCCCCGATTCCTGGATGAGTCACCAGTCCTGTTACCATGCTCCTGCCCCATGGCCAGATCTTCCTGTTGCTGGGCTCTATAGTCCAGGAACATTTGAGGTCCTGCTGGACCACGGATGTTGACAACCCGAGAGTCCCAGAATAGGGAGGTGCAACCCATGGCTTTTTTTAACTTGGGAACAGGCTTTGTTTGAGCCTCTACTAGGGTGTATGTAACTAGTCTGTGTGTAGTTTTGCAGGCCTTGCACCTTGTGACTGTTCATTTCAATTCCCATTTAACTAGCTTCCACCACCAGAGCTGCACTGTCAGCACAGCTGAACGGGAATATGTAGAAGCCACCTCAAGCAGTAAATCTACATTTTCATTGTTTTTTTAATCAGAAGGTGTTTTTATAAACAATTCTGTCCATTGCCAGAACTCTGCTGACATCAGCTGGCAAGATACAAAATCAGGCATGCTGCTTCTTGTTCACCACAAAGACACAAAGGGCAGAGTCCTGGCCCCACTGAAAGCAACTGCAAAACTCATTAACTACAAAGGGGTCAATATTTAATTCAAAAATAAATTGTGGCATGGAAAAAGAAAATAGATGAAACATTTTAATCCATCATTAGATGCATCCAGGTAGTGTTAAAGAGACTGGGAAACCCCCTCAAATTACTGTCATGTTCTCTTAAAGTAATTTCACTGAAAAATAATCCACAAAGGCTAGAATGCAGGAAGGTCAGTGAATTTGTAATTGAAGTCACTGACAGACTTAATGTTAGACAGAGGTTTTGTTTCTTTTACTTCTTCCCTGCAGCAGATGAAGTGAAGTGCTGTGGTGCATGTCTCCCTTGCTAGAGGGTAAAGGATCCAGGGGCAGGGGGGGAAGAGAGAGAGAGACACAAACAGGGAAAAGGAAGAGGAACCAAGGCAGTGAATGGAAGGAGGCTCAAAAGCAACAGGGAAAGAAAACAAAGACTGTAAAAACTGACAAGACTACTTGGGTGCAATAACAGACTCTAAAATAATGTAAACAATTATAATTTCATATTCATGATTCAAGTTAAGCGTTTTCTTAAAATGCAGGACGGTGTGGCTGTAAGGTTTTTTTTAAAATGTCTAGATTTTTGGAAAGCTGCACTGCAAATACTGATTATGTTCACAAATAACTACTTCTCCAGTCAGTTGGAAAGTCATTTTATTTGTTAATGTTACAACCAAGTTAGAGAAAAGGAAAACCTGTCAGTAAAACCTTGCACTGGTGCTTCATTATTTTACCAACCACCAAATGGCTCCTCCCAACATACATAAAAGGGAAGCTCTGTCCCAAGGAGCTTAATCACTAATTTCAGACAAATCACAAGGGGGCAATGTTTCCTCATTTATTCCATCCATGTGCAGAATAACTTTATGTCCACTGAGGCACAGGCAGGTGCACACCAGGAGAAACACAAACCTAGCTACGAGCCACTAGTGCAGCTGGGCAGCATTGGAATCTCTCCTGAGCAGTTACACTGTTCCCCTTGCTCTGTGCACTTGTGCAAGGGGTGTGGCAGGGTCAGTCCCACTCCTGGGTCCCAGACCCCTGTTCTGCCCACTATCCCGCAGTTTAGAGGCCACAGTACAAGTCCCACTTGCCTTTTCGTGGCATTTGGCCTTCTGTCTCTTGGCAAAACAAAGGGGTGCTGGGGCCAATGCCCCTGGCCAGTCCAGGCTGAGGAAACAGTCCTCCTCAGCCACTGGCTGACATTTCTGGCCACCTGGGGGGCAGGGGAGCCTCCAAACACCCCGTCAGAGCCCCTCACCTCCCCCTGCAGCGCTGATGTTCTGCTTAGCTCCTCTGAGTCTCCTTATCAGTTGTTCATTCCTCTCCTCCTCCACTCTCCTCTACCCTCCCCCACAGGGAAGGCTTTTAAAGAGGCCCCATGGCAGCCTGAAATCAGCTCACCTGGTCCTTAATGGATTTATAGCTGCTATCTCAACTGCCCCTGATTAGCTAGGGCCCTTATTTGTTCTTAAGAGCTGCTTCTCCACCCTTCCATCCAGCCCTTTAACCTGCCCTGTCACAGGGGGTATAAAGAGAAAGGGGAAGGAGGGGGGGGGAAAGGACAGAGGTGACACCACCAGCATTACATGGCTGCTAAACTAATAAAAAATCCAATGTAACAGATATTTAAAGCACAAGATAAATGGAGAGAATGAATAAACCTAAGAGCTAAATGGAGAGCTTCTTGCAGAAGAGGAGTATATGGGGGTGGGGATTTAAAAAAGAAAAAAAAGGCAATGACTCCTCATACTAGTTCAGGGAGGAGATTCTTCATTCTGCCCTCCCCTAAAAATTCACCCTTTCCTTTCTGTGCTGACAGCCAGGCCCTTATTTTCCATCATGATCACAGTAACGCCTTCATTTCCAGCCTCCCTAGTTGCCACATCATCCCTTCCCAGTCTGTGCTCAATACAGCTGCCAAGATAGTCTTTGCCTGCTGCTCTGACCACATCGAACACACGCATTACTCGGAATCGTTCCTGTGACTCTTCTGTTGCACCACATCAGATGTAAAACTGTGTCCCCCCAACTTCAAGTTCCTTCGCACCCTGCTTGAGCTCATGCCTCACACTGTCTCCCACTCACTGATCTCCAACGATGCCATACTTAAGAAGCGGATAAACAACTGTTTCTTCTTGCATTGCCCTTGTCTTCATGGATCAGTTCCAGGAGGGCACTGCATGTCACTATTTGTCTTTCTAATCTTCCTCGACGCTAACCTCTTTCGTGAGGCCTGTAAGAAGCCACCCAGTTAATGATAATCAGGTTCTCTGAGGAAAATTTGCTTTTTATATCAACTCTGTATATAACATTGCATATAGTTGATTTTTTTTTCCTCTTCCTTGCCCACTGCATGTGTTTTGTCATCTTACACAACCAATAAATACCTACGTATTTGTACAGCACCTAGTACAGAGATGGCCTGATTCTGCCTGGGGCCTCTGGAGACTGCCACAACAGAAGTACTATGTAATTTGGATCAAAGTCAGGAAAACATGGCCTGTCCACGAACTAGTCACAGTGTCTCCTTGTATTCTCTTGCCAGCCTGCTCATAGCCACCTGTTGTGTCTTGTCTGTGATTGCAAGCTCTTTGGGACAGGAACGGTCTTTTCATTCTGTTTGTTGAAGTCTCCTAAGCACCACAATTAGTGGCTCCTAACCTTTTTCATACCATGGACTGGCAAACTCATTCAAAACCGATGGCGGATGGGCACTGAAACATTTGCACAATCATTATGGCAATTTGTTTGCATATTCATTATGGTAATTTTAGCCCATGGTATATCAGGCAAATCAAAGGAGGGGGGCACATGATGGTTAACAAGAATTTGAAAAACTGCTGCACACACACACTTTAAAAAAGCAATAAAATAGTTGCTAATACCTGTTAAAGAGCATTCTCCAGGCCAAATCTTTTGCCTCAATTGCACCAGAATGAAAGAGGCAGGAGTGAACAGGTGTGACCGTGCGGACACATTCTGCACATTCATATTTTCCTAGGCACTTAATAATGCATAATAATAACGTGCGTGCCACTGGCTGGGAGAAGCTGGAGGGCAGGGGGAGACGCCTGCTGAGCAGGGAGGGAGGGAAAACCGGATTGCAGGGGCAGCCGTGCTCCACACAGTGCTTAGCCCCGCCAGCCGAAGCAGCAGCGCTCCACGCGGCCCCACCACATAGCAGCCGTCAGAGCTAGAACCGGGGCCATGGTGCCTCACCACAATCCCAGCTGCATCACACCTGGCTGCCTGCTGCTGCATGGGTAAGTGGGTGGGAAGGGAATTCCCTGGGGAACCCCAGCAGGCGGGGCTAAATAAAAGCTGGGGGTGTGGCCTGGCAATGTGCCACGGCCCAGCAGCGAGGGGTTCGTGGTTAGGAACCGCTGCACTATGATAATACAAATAATAAATAAGTGTCCAGCTTACACAATAATCTAACGCCCTCATCACTGTCATGACTCATTTATGTTACTTTCCTAACTGACATGGCAAGCCTAGAGGTTCCAGGGTTCAGCCCTGGCACAGATTAAGCACTGGGTAGTGCCACCCTTACTTCTCCACTGCTGGCAGCAGTGCTGCCTTCAGAGCTGTGAGCCTGCCCAACAGCTGCCGTGCTCTGGTTGCTCAGCTCTGAAGGCAGAGAATCTGTTTGTCCCACAACAAGGTTATGCTTAAGTTGTTGTGGTCCTTCTGCATGGCATTACATTTTAATCATAAAAAAATGTGGATTTTTGCATCTTCTTAAAAACAGAGAACTCTGTGTGTGTGCGCGCACGCGCATAGGAAACTAAGATCCCTGGTAAAAGTGGTCTAATTTATTGCAAATTGCTGAAAGAAACCATATTTATTTAAGGTTTATACATGCTCTTAAATATCTTCATGATGACAGGATAGAAACTTAACTACAAAGATTAACACCTCTCTGGAATAGCATAATCACAACAAAAGGAAATATTGCTATGGATTATAAAACAGACAAATCAACATCACCAAATGAACATGTTTCATCCATCATTCAACAAGACCCTAAATACTACAGGTTGAACCTCTCTAGCCCAGCAGCCTGCATGGTGCAGTCTGATTTTAGTTAGCTGGATGTCCACTTATCATGAGTGTGGCCAAGTTTGTTTACCGCCACCAGTTCTGGTTCTCCATGTTCTGTGCTATTATTTAGTTCTAAACTAGCTGGAGTTACCTAGCGTTGCTCAGGAAAAATCGATATAACTGAGGTGAGGAGCCTGAGGGGGGGAAGGGAGCAGAGCGCCTGCCGCCAGCACCAGAGCCCGCCTCCTCTTCCTTGTCCCTCTGCCAGCCTTAGTGAGTGACTGTCCCCGCCGCTTCTCCCGGGAAGCCGCTTCTCCCTGCACTGCCAAGCTCCATGCAGCCCTGGGGAGAGGCGTCAGTCTCTCATCTCTTTCCTCCCACAGTACCATAAACCTTTCATCCAGGAGAAGGTTTATCCCATGCAAAGTTTGGTTGCGGTAGCTCTTATAGTGTCCAAGTTATTAGCGCACAAACTTACAAACATTCTCCTTTATATATTAGATTACACCTAAATGTCTTCTAAGAGCCCAGCAAGCAGCGGAAGTGCTGATAATGCTGCTAAAGCATAAAAAAATGCTAACGCTTATTTACTTGGTTCCTTGTGCCAGTACAATACAACTGTGCAACAACACTAACGCTTTGTTATGAAGAGAGTTGATAAACCTTGGCTAGGCACAAGCTTGTATAGGTGTATCAGTACAGTCAGACACTATAAAGCAGCATTGCAAGTGCAAGGTATACCTCCTTTTTTGGGGCATAAAGATCCTGCGGAAAAAGGAAACATCCAGGCTACGTCTACACTGCAGGCTTACTCCGCAAGTTTTTGCGCAAGGTGTACACTGCACGTGTGTTCTTGCGCAAGTAAATTTACAGTAAAGCATCAGAACAGAGGACTTCTTGCACAAGTTATTCCTCTCCCCACGAGGAATAAGCCCTCTTGCACAAGAGGGCAGCGTGGATTGGCAACAGGGGATTCTTGTGCAAGAAACCCTTAGGGCTAAAATGGCCATCAGAGCTTCCTTGCACAAGAGAACGTCCACGCTGTCATGGATGCTTTTGCGCAAAAAACCCCATCTCTTTGGAAAAAGCACATGGCAGCGTGGACGAACTCTTGCGCAAAACAGTTCTTGTGCGAGAAGCTAGCAGTGTAGACGTAGCCCCACACTGCTTGTTTTTGCGCAAAAATGGATCAGCAGAAAATATGCAATTGAGATAGCAACTCATGCAAATGAGTCCCTCATTAGCATATTTTTTGCTGAGAAAACTGGTAGTGTAGACGTAGCCTTAGAGCATAAGCTTTTGTGAGCTACCAACCCAATTCCTCAGATGAAGAGAAAAAGAGAGACAGAAGCGGGAAAGACGATCCAGAGAGGGGCATGGAAACACTTGAGAGAAGCCAAGTATTAAAAGTCTCGATAAATCCCACGTCCTAGCTCAATCAGATTTCCCTTTCTATTAGCGATGGCCTAAGCCTTCTGACTCTCCAGCCAACTCCGAGAGCCAGGATAAGAGACGAGCAGCCCTGTCGCCTGTCGCACCTGAGACTAACAAAAAATAGTGGCCACCGTGCCACAGGACTCCTGGGTGGTTTTTAAAGTTCCAGACGAACACAGCTCCCCCGCCCAGATGCTTTAAAAAAAAAAAAAGCAGCGTGGGAAAAGGTGTTGCGAATCGCTCCTTTGGATCCTAGGGCTGGAGGGGAACTCACCGGCTATGGCTACACTCGCGGCTTCTTGCGCAAGACTCTGCAGAGCGTCCACACTGCCTGCCTGCCTGCCCGCCCGCCCGCCTGCCCGCGCGCAAGGAAATTTACAGTCCGGCGTGATAAGAGAGGGCTCCTTGTGCAAGAGCTAGGCTCTTTCTTAACAGGAGTACGCCCTCTCGTGCAGGGGCTCTTGCGCAAGAGGGCAGTGTGGACGCTTGGCAGGGCTTTCTCGCGCAAGAAAGCATCCACGCTGCCATGGGGGCTTTCTCGCGCAAGAGAGCATCCACGCTGCCATGGGGGCTTTCTCGTGCAAGAGAGCGTCCACACTGCCATGGGCGCTCTCGCGCAAAAGCACAGCGCGCACGTGGCAGGGGGGACGTGTTCTTGCGCAAGAAGCCGCCAGTGTAGACAGAGCCCCAGAGTCCAGCCCCCCCGCCCAAGGCAGGGCCACTGCAAGGCTTCTGGTCCCGCCTGTGGGGCGGGGACGCGCCTCCTGCGCAGCTCGTCCAGCGCCGAGCACCTGGGGGGGACGGGGACGCTCCGGGAGGGCGAGGCGGCAGGGAGCCCCGCCACAAGCGCACCCCGCAGGGAGCCGCAGCCAGGCCCCCGCCTTGGCTCGCCCGCACCCTGGACGCGGCCCCTTCCCACCCGCGCCGCCAGCCCCCGGCCGCTCCCCGCCGCCGGGCAAGGGGGGGGGGCCGCAAGCCGGGCTCTGGGGGAGGGGCGGGCGCTGGGGCCGCACCTACCGGCTGCAGGAGGCGGCCTCGGGGGCCCCGGTCCGGTCCGGGCTGGTCTCCGCCTCCGGCGCGGGGGGGCGGGCGCGGGCCCTGCTCCGTCTCCGCCGGGGGGGCCTGTCCCCGCGCGGGCCGCAGGCGGGGGCGGGGCCGGGCCCGCTCTCCATGCCCAGGCCGGGCTCCGGCAGCCCGAGGGGGGGGGGGCCCCACCGGGGCGGGCCGCGGCAGCTCGGGGTTAATGGCGGCGGCGGCACCGCAGCGGTTTGAAAATGGCGGCGGCCACCTCCCGACCAATGGGCGCTGCCGCTAGTTGCTAGGAGACGGCGGGGACGGGAGGGACCGACGGGCGGGGGCTGAGGCCCCTGCGGCTTCAAGGGGCGGGGCCAGCCAGGGGGCGGGGCTGTCTGGGGAGAGCAGGGGAGGGGCTGCGGCTGGGCTCCCCGTGCTCGGTGCTGCGCATGCGTTATCGTAGACTCCTAGCCCCATTGAACCCTAGAGCTGGAAGAGACCTCAGGAGGTCATCAAGTCCAGCCCCCTGCCCAAGGCAGGACCAGCCCCAACTCAATCAACCCAGCCAGGGCTTTGTCAAGCCAGGGCTTATGGGCCCAAGGGGGGGAAACTGAGGCAGGAAGCAGCAGCTCAGGCCTGCTTGCCCAACCCACTGGGCCACACTGCCCACTGGGCAGCTGGCACCCATGACCCTGCTGCCCCACCATCACCACAGCCACAGCTGCCGTTGCTGCCAAAGATTTGCCCATGCAAACTGGGGGTGGGGGGGCAGGAAAGAAGGGGCATGTAAGATGCTGGGAGCCAGCCCCCTAGGCAGACTGGTGGGATCTGAGGTTCCCCCCTTGTCAGGATCTGGAGGGGAGATGCTCCCCTGTCTCCCCCCCACACACACTGGAATCTGGGGGGAGGGGCTCCCCAGCCCAGGGACAGAAAATAAAGGCTGGCCCCCCCAAAGCTGGAGAGCACCAGACCCCACTGCTACGTTAGCACAATAGCTCCAGCCCCATGATCACATGCCTGTCCCTGGGCATGTTCCAAAATCTCTCATTTGTTCACACACCCCTGGCCTTCAGGTACATTGGGCTCTAGCCCTGGCATGTGTGACTTCGGAGGGCCAAGCTCGCCCCAGGACAAATCAACAGCGCTGCTTGTCGTGGCAGTGTAACTGCGGTTCGGCGTTTTGATGTGCTGAAGCTAGTCGTTAGCTGAGGAGATTAAAACCGGAGGAGGGAAGCAGCCGTTGACAGAGGATGCTGCCCGAAAGCCAGCTGCAGTGTTCTCTCGTGCGTGAGAACTCGCGCTACTAAATTCAGACCACGCTGGACTCTACAGACCATTCATTACCACCCATGCTTAATGCCACTGCTCATTTTGTCTTTGCAGATATTTTTTGCCCAGCCACATTTACTGCTACCCCCAGGGAAGGGAATTATGAACGAGGCTGGTTTGTAGGCGCACATGTTGCTCAGTAAGGACTAGGCTCGTAGTCATTGGTTAGACGTGGGCTGGATTAGACAGCGGACTTCCATAGGGATGTGAATGGGTAACCGCTTAACCAGCTACCCGGGAAGTATCACTGTGAGGTCAGGGGGCTGGACTCAATGACCTCTTGAGGTCCTTGATTCTATGATTATTGGGTGATGTTTCCTGAGTACCATTAACAGGTATGCGGGCACAGGGCTGCTTCCACTCTGTGTGGAGGTTGGGGGCCCGCAGCCTGCTGCCCACTCCCCACACAGGGAGACTGGGAGAAAGCAGCAGCAGCCCCAATGCAGCTGGGGAAGGGGGCAGCAGCGGCAACCCCCCACTGGGATCCTAGCTTACTGGTTAAACCTAGCGTTCAACCTGGTTAAACCTAGCGTTCAACCTGGTTAAACCTGGGATCCTAGCTTACTGGTTAAACCTAGCGTTCAACTGAGATTTTACATCCTGGGGCTTCTGCACATTTGCATTCAAAATCGGCTTCCTTACACTTCAAGATCATACGCGTGGTTAAGTGCGCAGAGTACAGCAGATGCCTGTTGGCTTTCAGGATGCCAAGTGACCCATTCTACAGAATTTGCACACTTGGCGCTGTCGGTCGCTTACGCATGCTGCCTTCAAAGATTGCTAGCCAGTGGATTCGAGACAACTTAGACCTTCTGAGCACTATTTGAACCCAAGGGGGGGAGGGTGCCTGGTGCCTGGCAGCCCATGGGCCACATGTAGCCCGTCGGGGTTCTGTGTGTGGCCTGCAAGATATTGTGTTGAGCATTGCCCACATCCAGGGTTGCCGGATTCCGCTGGTTTCCCCCCAGGTAGGTTTTTTTCCTGCCCATTTTACTAAAGTGACACTTACATAAAGCCAGGGCATGTGAAGTGAGGGGCAGGCTGATTGCACCCAACATTGTGAGAGCTGTGTGCCCTCTGCAGCCAATCACAGTGCCGCTACAGTGCAATCAGCCGGGCCTGCAAATTCTAGATGCACAAGCACCGTGAGCAAAATGACCCTATCCCAGGAGCCCGCCTGGGTTACAACAATCTTACATCCCACTGGTTACCCATTGCTGCTGTAGAATGTCACAAATCACCTTGACCAAAGGTGGTGGTGTATTTCCCATCCCTGACGGTTTTCTAGGAGACCTGCTCTAGGAATTATTTTGGGGATATTCTGGGGTCAGACTAGATGATCCCAGTGGACTCTTTTGGCCTTGGAATCAATGACTAAAGTCTTAACATTGTCCAGGCTCAAGTGATGGGAGGGCTTTTGTGGCTCAGTGTTTAACGCCATTTCAAAACAGCCTTCTTGTATTTGCTTCTCTCGGCAAAGCGCTTGCATTTATTTCCTAGGTATCTCCTCGAGATGAAAGTGAGAGTTGCACCCGAGTGCCACAGTTAGTCATCAAGCTTTAGGCGATGGAAGAGTTAGCCCTGAAAAGCCGCAATGGTAACTCTGCCAAGAGATGCTTACGTGGTTTAAGCTTTTCAAAGTTATCCCCTAAGGTGTCTGGGAGCTGTAAGAGGATCATGTCTGTGTTCTGTGGGAGCTTCTAGTTTTGCATCAAGGGGGAGGGACAGCTCAGTGGTTTGAGCATTGGTCTGCTAAACCCAGAGCTGTGAGTTCAACCCTCAAGGGGACCATTTAGGGAGCTGGGGCAAATCTGTCAGGGATGATACTTGGTCCTGCTGTAAGAGCAGGAGACTGGACTCCATGACCTTTCAAGGTCCCTTCCAGTTCTGTGAAATAGATAAAACAAAAGACAGGACTATGCAGCACTTTAAAGACTAACAAGATGGTTTATTAGGTGATAAAAGCTCATCACCTAATAAACCATCCTATTAGTCTTTAAAGTGCTGCATAGTCCTGTCTTTTGTTTCAGCAAGATCAGACTAACACCGCTACATCTCTGTTACTATGAGATAGATAGGTATAGGCTTTGTGGGTTAATAGGTGGGGCCCACTGCCTTGTGACACTTGCATTGGGGTGGGGGTAACAGGAGCTGGCAGACAGGGTGAGGGCTCTCCAGGTGAAGGAGGAGCAACTCAGTGACCCTTTGGGGTTATTAGCTGAGCTACCTGGTGGCAAGGCAGAGAGCTTCTGAAGGAGGCTGTAATCTGCCACCCTTGACATTGACAAGGGGGCAGGGCTAACTCAAGGAGAACAAGGATTTAAAAACCAGCTCACAGCTGTGACACCAGCAAACAGGTGAGTTTTGGGAGGAAGTGCAGAGGGCCCAGGGCCTTTCTATACGTAGGCCAGTAGCCAATCCCCCCTCTTCCCATGCCTGCCCTCAGAGAAGTGCACACCCACCTCCACCTATGCCAGGAGTAAAAGCAACTCAGGCAGAAGCCCAGCAGCAGAGTGGGGGTTTAAAGGGGTTGCATGCGGGGTGGGGGAGGAGGCAGTGTTACTGGTTCAACGAGGGAGGGACTTGGTTGTTACAGGGAACAGCACAGACCCAGAGACCCCAGCAACTGGGGACCTGGTGACTGGGGGACCCAGCTCGGAGGGCACAGCCAGGTCTGGCCAGAGGGAGGCCAATGGGCGGCAGAGAGGAGACTTCAGTGATCAGCCCAGCTGGTTCCAGTGGAAGAACAAAGGACAGAGGAGAGGAGGGGGGCCCAAGCGACCCTGGCTACCTGGACAGAAGACACAGGCCAGGAGAGGGGCTGCTGGAGGGGGATACTGGAGGCTCTGCTGGAAGAAGGGGGCTTCTGAATGGGACAGTGAGGGAGCAGGCAGAACCCACCTGGCTGCAGGGCAGACTCAGCCATGCGGGGCTGAGGGCCCAGGCCGACAGGCCTGAGGGATCCTTTGCTGCATTCAAAGCTCAATAAACCCTCCTGTTTTGCGCTGGCTGGGAGTCGCTCTGGTCTGGAGAACAGGGCTGCGCTATTCCCTCTGGGAGCGGGGGCCCTGGAGGGAGTGGATCCCCGAAGGGGCCCATGGCAGAGACAGGTTGAAGGCCCCGAGAGGCGAGGTCCCAGGAGGCGGAGAGGTGTGACGTATCCCAGCCCGCGGCTTCCCACTCCTTCCCCAGGGCATGTTACCTGGCAGGGGCAGGGGTGCCCTCTGCTCTCCTGGGCAGCCTCCGGCACTGTAGCCTGCTTGGGACACTGCCCTGTGCAGCCCGGGGGCTGCCTGGGAGACAGCGCTACACCGGCACCATCCGGCTGGCCTCAGTCCGGTGGTGCAGACTCACCCCAGCGCCTCCCCTGGGGCAAATTCTCAACAGTGGGAACAAGTTGTCAAAGAACAAGCATCACGCACATCCTGCTGTGACAGCTCCCCCAGGTGTGTGTGCACCCAGCCCTGGGCAACCAAATCCCCCCCAGGCACCCCATGCACCCCCTGTGCCCTCAGTTTCCCCACTGTGGAGCTGTCCCTGTGAACTCCAAGCTAAAACAAACTCTCCAGGATACAGAGAACCAGGAGCCTGGACTCCTTGTTTCTGGGGAAGCGACTGACCCGGCTCCCTGACGGGAACTTTCTGGTGCATTTCCCAAGGAAGTAACTTTCCTCACACCCCTCCCACAGATCAGATCTTCCCTGCTCCTCAGACGCCTGTTTCCTCTTGGCTTTTCCTTCTCCAGAGGGAAGTGCAGGCCAAGTGGGAGACGATTGCGGCTGGATTTAACAAGCTGCACACGCTGAGGAGGGAAGAGGAGCAGACGGAGACTGCAGACTCCCACGGCTGGGTGAGATTCATGGCCAGGGGGGTTAATTGTGGAGGAGAGGGGGTTAGTGGGGGGCAATGAATGGCTGGTGGGGTTAGTGGCCAGGGGGGTTAATGGCTGAGTTGGGGGAGTGACAGCACAGGGGCGTTAGCTGCTGGGGGGGCAGGGGTTATTGGCTGAGGAGGGGGGGGTTACAGTCCAGGAAGGTAAGTGGTTGAGGTGGGGGGTTTGAGTGCTGGGGGGGTTGATAACTGAGGGGGGGGGTTATCACAGGGGGCGCTAATAGCTGAGGTGGGCAGTTAGCAGCCTGGGTGGTTAGTGGCTGAGGTTTGTGTGTGGAGGGATGTTACAGGCCAGGAGGGTTAATGGCTGAGGGGTGGGGGGGAGGTTAGTGTCCGGGGTATTTATTGGCTGACCGGGACGGGGAGAGTTAGGGGTCATAGGGGTTAATGGCTGATGTGGGGGTTAGTGGCCAGGGGGTTAATGACTGAGGGGGAGGGATTAGTGGCTGAGGTGGGGGGGTTAGTAGCCAGGGGGATTCATGGCTGAGGTGGGGGGGTTAGTGGCTGGGGGGTTCATGGCTGAGGTGGGGGTTAGTGGCTGGGGTTGTTAATAGCCAGGGGAGTTAAAGGCTGAGGAAGGGGATTACAGGCTAGAAGGGTTAATGGCTGAGGTGGGGGTTTAGAGGTGAGGGGGGGTTAGTGACTGAGGGGAGGGGGTTAGTGGCTGGGGTGGTTGATGGCTGGGTGGGGTTCGTGGCCAGGGGAGTTAGTGGCTGGGAAAGGGGGATACATGCCAGGAGGGTTTATGGCTGAGGTGGGGGGGTTAGTGGCTGGGATGCAAGTTAATGGCTGGCTAGGTGGGAGTTAGTGGCCAGGAGGGTCTAATGGCTGAGGTGGGGGGGGGGTTAGTGGCCAGGGGGGTTATTGGCTGAGGGGGGGTTAGTGACT
Organism: Pelochelys cantorii; assembly: GCA_032595735.1. Classification (NCBI taxonomy): domain Eukaryota; kingdom Metazoa; phylum Chordata; order Testudines; family Trionychidae; genus Pelochelys; species Pelochelys cantorii. Next base: position 344,741,608 of record CM064326.1, read on the forward strand.
GGGACGGTTAATAGTTGAGCTAGGTGGGGGTTAGTGGCTGGAGGGGTCAATGGCTGGGGGGGGGTTAGTGGCTGATGTAGTGGGTCAGAGGCTAGGCAGGTTATGATGGAGGTTGGGGTTTAGCGGCCGGAGGTGGGGGGTAATGGCTGAGGTGGCAGGTTAGTGCCCAAGGGGGTGCTCAGATGGCGGGGAAGGATCCGGGCTCTGGGGACGAGGAGCGGCTGGATTCCCAGAAGGGGCAGCACATGTCCTTCTTCCAGCGCTGCCGGCAGACCCTGCCCAGAGACACTCGTCCCTGGAGACCCCCAGCTACTGGCCCAGCTGAGGAGGCGATGGGAGCGGGATGCGGTTTCTGTTGGTCCTGAGCAGCCGTTAGGTGGTGGGTGCGAGGCTGAGGGGGTCACCGGGCGATACGGACCAGGCCGAGGGGCTGCTGGAGCTGTCTCAGGGCCTGTCTGGAGGGGTGTTAGCTGGGGGCTGTACATGAAGACAGGGCTGTTCTGTGAGTTTCCTTCTTGGGTCTGTCCTGTAGGAGGTGACTTCTGGGTGCTGGTCTGGTTCTGTCAGTCTGTGTCCTCCCATTCCCAGGCGGGTGGTACAGTTTGAAGAATGCCCGGCACAGACTCTGGGGGTGTCTGTCTCTGACACATTGGAGCCCGTGTGGGGGTGTCTCAGGACTTGGCGTTGGACACTGGAGCACGTGACGTGTGCTGGGTGGGAGCTGGAGGCACGTAGGAAAGTCACAACAACATGGGGTTTGCCCATAAACGTTGATGCCCAGATAAATCCATTAGCCTAAGGTGCTACTGGACCCCTCCTTGTATTTGTAGATACAGACTAAAACGGCTCCAGCTGCCCCAGTACCTGTGTTATTAATCTGGGTCTTGTAGACAAAGCCACTCGTGGTGAGTAAGGACCTTAATGGCCCAGTGCTCACGGCAATGATCTGTGAATGGCTTTGTGTTTTCCCTGGAAGCCCAAGCTGCGGTCGGTCCCACAGAGACATGTGACCCTGCCAGCTGGTGCTGGAACACCCTTGAAATGGTATTTCACCCTGGGGATGGGGGGGGCTCCACAAAGGGCCCCTGCCCTTGGAAAATTCTATTTCGGGAGGCAGAAGCCATGAGTGCTCATCTTCAGCCAGGCAGGATTTCTGTGTAACAGGGTGTGGTGGGAGACTCCAGCAGCAGCCGTGGCCACGGCAGCCTTCAGATGGGATGCTGCCCAGAGGCCGCGCGACGGGAGAGAAGCGCCGGAGCTGGTAGGAAGGCGCCCAGGGCGGGGAATTGTTCTTTGCAAGCTCAGCGTGGGGCGGCCGGAGTCCCTGCTCTACGACCAACAGGGCCCGGGGCTTGGACCCAGTGGAACGGGAGGGCCCAGGGTCCAGCTAACCCCACCGCCTGTAGCAAGAGAGTGCCCTGGACGTTTGCACTCACCTCTGAGCTAGGCCCTATTGCTCCCGATGGACTGGGCCTCTGGGCCATATTTCTCAGGAGGGAGGGGACTCACTTCTCGACTAGGCCTCTGGGCTGATGGCCTGTAACCAAGGGGACCCGTCTGGTGCAAGGCCGCGGAGTGGCATAGGTGTTAGCAGACACACCTACGGATGTGGCTGACCGGCCAGGTTAGCACTGAGTGTGGGGAATTGGCACAGCCTTGGAGGAAAGGCTGAGTGACACCCTTGGAAGGGCTCATCTCGAGGGGCAGCCACCCCCCGGCTGTGCCCCCCACACAGGGGCTCAGGCAACTGGGAGTCAGTGTGAGCGTTTGTGCTCCCCAGCTCCCATCGAGGGCCCTTGAACTCACGTGAGTGGGAGGAATTGGACCAGCTGCCCCGCGCTCAGCAGAGGGAAACGTGGGCTCCCCAGTGCCGAGCTGCTCCAGACAATTCTTTCCCTGCCGTGTGGCTGGGGGCTCCGGCCAGAACACTCCTGCTCTGACTGACCCCGTGTCTGGGGATGGGAAGGGATTGTCAAGGGATCAGATGTGCAGAGCCCATGGGGGCTGGGTGGAGGAGACTGCCTCCCTCTGCAGTGTGGGGCAGGGTCCCGGGCTGGGTTCAAGTCATGTCAATGGGGGATTCTCCATCCCTTGCCATCGCTCAGCCATGACGTGAGGGCGTCAGTAACTCAGCCAGGGAGAGTGGGGCTGGGACAGGAGGGGCTGGGTGAGGTTCTGGGGCCGGAAGGTGCAGGGGGTCGGACCAGATGCTCATGATGGTCCCTTCGGCCATTCACGTCTGAGCCCAGAAGACTGGCCTTTGGGCTGCTGTGGGACTCCTGGTCCCAGCTCCGACCCAGGGCTCTGACAGTCACTGCTCTGACCGCTAGGCACGACTGCTCCAGCCAGGAGTCTGGGAGGGCTTTGCCTGGGGAGGGGCTGTTGTCATGGCAAGAGAAACTCTCCTCCTGTGCCTGTGGGCTGCATCCCAGAGAGGGGGCTCGGCTGGCACCGCTCTGTCCCCACTGGCCCTGGGGTGTGGCGGCCCCCTCGGCCGTCACGGGAGAAGTGTTTTATGTCCTCTGGTTTGCAGGGCATGGCTGAAACTGACCCGAGTGTACGCTTAAGGCCCAGAAAGCAAAGCTCATAAAAACGCAGATCGGTTTATTTCTCTTCAATCGCTTTATTTTAAACCAGCCTCACAATTTTTTTACTTGGCTCCTGCTCTTGCTACACCTGAGGTGGCTGGAGATTTCGGCATCGAGGGAGCATCTCTCGGAGGCCACGATTCATTTTTGCTCTTCCAGGCAACGCAGGAGAAGGCAGCAGGGACTCCAGGGTCAGCCGGAGGCTGGATCCAGATAGCTGCTGGATCCAGATAACGGTCCCGATAACTGCTGGATACGGCCGGCAGACACGGTATTTTGTGCCTGGCTGAGCAGCAGGTTTCTTCATACCCCAGTCTGTACCCACGAGTCTCTGGCCACTCCCTGCCGAGGGTGCTGCCGTGTGAGCCCTGCCCTGGCCCTGGGCGTTCCTGGCCAGGCCCTCCCTCTGCTCCTCCACTCTCCATCCAGGCAGATCTCTGAGTTGGGAAAACCTCCCCTGAGAACCTGCCGCCTCCTCCGTGGAAGTGGTGGGAAAGGGGCTGCCAGGAACTCCTGGCCGTGTTGGCCCTCGGGGTCGTAGAGGAATCCCCTCGTGCAGCGTTTCTCCCCCTGGGGGTCCCCGCCCAGAAGGGGGCAGCAAGGCAAGGGCAGGAGGGTCGCTCGCGGGGGCACCGGACATTTGGACTTTCCCGGCCGTGGCCTCGTCTTCAGTCCCCAGGTCCCCGTCCCGGCGGAGTCTGGAAATAAGAAGAAATGTCCCTGATCTCTCCTGGCCTTCCGAGCTGGGTGGCTGGAGGGGCAGCTGCTCTCTGCCCCCCAACCTGGCCAGCAGCGCCGCAGAAGGAAGGGTGGCAACGGCATCACCGGCTGCACTTCCTCCCGCGCTGCTGCTGCTGCTGGCGCTGACTTCACAGCTGGGATCCCGCTCGCTCTGGCCACCCAGCTTGGAAGGGAGCGATGCCAGGCCAATGCCAGGCCACACCCCCTTCCTTCTGCACTGCTGCTGGTAGCGGAGCTGCCCTCCGAGCTGGGCACCTCCCCTGCAGCTGCTGCTCTGTGGTCCCCCAGCGGAGAAGGCCGCCCTGCCAGCAGCAGAGCAGAAGGAAAGGTGCCAACAACATGCGAGGCCACCCTCCCTTCTGCGCCGCTGCTGGCGCTGGTGCTGCCTTCTTAGGTAGGCACCTGGCCCGCGGCCCCCGCGCTCTGGCCGCACACCAGCAGCTGCAGCGCAGAAGGGAAAGTGGCAATAACAGATCCCACCCCCCTGCCTTCTGTGCTGCTGCTGGCAGCCGTGTTGCCTTCTGAGCTACATGTCCTGCCAGCAGCCACTGTGCTCCGGCCCCCAGCATTGAAAGCCGGGCTGCCCCCAGCCGTGGCACAGAAGGAAGGCGGCAGTCACAGAACATGCCACGTTCCTTCTGTGCTGCTGCTGGAGCCGGAGTTGCTGCCTTTTTCCCTGACCCATTGCATTGCTTCCCAGCCACCCTCCCCCTTTAAAATGCAGCGCCCCCACCAGCAGGGGTGCACAAGGAAGGGAGGCAAAGCCACACCAGGCCTCCCTCCCTCCTGCACTGCTGCTGGGCTTGGCACTGCCTTTCCAGCTGCCCACACTGGCAGGCAGAGCTGCCACCAGCAGGGGCGCAGCAGGCAGGGCAGCGACGTCATCAAATGCCACCCTGTGTTCTGCCCTGCCGCTGGTGGCCCTGCTGCCTTCCGAGCCAGGTGCCTGGCCAGGGGCTGCTGCCCTGCAGCCTCCCAGCGTGGAATCAGCGCTGCCAGCAGGGAGGGGGTTAAAGACTAGACAACTCGTCGGCCATCCAATAAGAAAATGCTTATCGCACAGTCGAGTCGATTAGTCGATTTCTCCTCCCCTTGCTGCCTCTATCAGAGGGCGGCAGCAAAAGGGAGGGAAGAGGGTACTCAGAAGCAGCAGCGCCGCATGGAGCCCGGAGTTGCCAGGGGTCTCAGAGTCCCCCGCTGACTCCAGGCTCCATGCAGGTGCTTCCACTCTGAAATGCACAAGAGCCTCCGGGATCTTGTGCGTTTCAAAGTGGAAGGACCCTTGTGAAGCCCGGAGTCAGTGGGACTTCCCGCTGGCCCCGGGCTGCACACGGAGTTCCCATTTCGAAGTGCGCAAGAGGCCCCGCTGGGGCCCTTGTACATTTCAAAGTGCAGGAAGTGCCCATCGACTAGTCGCGTAGCCGGTGGAAATTCCATCGACTACTCGACTCGTGGATGAATCGTTATTTAACATCCTTACCCAGCAGCAGCGGTGCAGAAGGCAGGGAGGCAAAGCTGCACCAGCCCACCTGCCTTCTGCTCTGTTACCGGAGATAGCTCGGAGTGTCCAGCTGCCCGGCGTGAGAGGCGGCGCCGTTGCCAGCAAGGGCAGAGAAGGACGAGGGCAGCACCGTCCAGGGCCGCCCTCCCTTCTGTGCCAGGGATGTCAGAGGGATTGAACAATCGTATCACTGCATCAAACTGGAGCAATTCCACAATTATTCAATAGTCTCCAGGGCCTGGCCGACAGCCAGTGCGCTGCTGCCCCGCTGGCAGGGAACCCCCGGTCACCCCACGCTGTTGCCTCTGGTAATGAGTCAGCAGTGCGGGGAGGCAGCAGCCCCTGCCCACGGGGGTCTGAGCTCCCTGCGCACAGAGGCTGCACCGGCATCCCACCCAGCAGCCTCTGTGCGACGAGAGCTTGTGCCAGCCCTGGACAGAGGCTACTCTGCAGCAGAATCCTCTGCAGCGTGAGGGGCAGGAGCAGGCAGCTCTGCAGGGCTGGTGCTCACGGGGAACCAGATTTGAAGCCGGCTCCCCCAAGGCACCCGCCCCCTCCCACTGCCTCTGTGCGAGGCAGCAAGGGAGGAAAGGGGGCTCCATGGAGCTGGCATGTGTGGAGAGCCGGCTTAGAAGATGGCTCCCTGCACAGATCATCACCTGTCTGCCCGCCCCCACGCTGAGAGAGAGGCAGCAGCGGGGTGGTGGGGGGGACGGGAAGTGGCTCCATGGGAGATGATACACGTGGGGAGCTGTCTGAAAAGCTGCTTCCCGTGTGCACCAGCTCCCGCCTGCCCCCCTCACCCTCCGTGCTGCTGCATCTCTATGAGACGGGGGCCAGGCAGCTCCGTGGGATCTGGTGCTCATGGGGAGGCAGCTTAAAAGCCGGCTCCCCACAGACACCAGCTCCCACCTCCCCCGGTTGCTGCTTCTGTCACTGAGGCAGCCGGGGGAGGGGGCGCGAAGTCGACAGGATTCACCAATAGGCCCAGGCATGTCGGTTAATTGTGTAGCCGACGACACACGTTGACATCCTGAGTTTGTGCTGCTGCTGGCGCCGGCGCTGCCCTCTGAAGTCACCCCTGGCCAGTGGCACCTGCTGTCTGGTCACCCCGTGTGGGAGGCAGGGCTGACTCCCGCCGTGGTGCAGAAGGAAGTGCTGCAATCCCGCCCCCTCCTGCACTTCCTGCGGCACCGCTGCTGGGAGCAGCACTGATGGCCGAGCAGGGTGGCCAGAGAGTCGTGGCTGCTCCTGGGGCGCCCAGCTCGGAAGACAGGGCCACCGCCAGCAGCGGCGCAGAAGTAGGAGTGACAACACCACACGGAGCCACCCTCCTTCTGTGCTGCTGCCGGCAGGGACGCCGTCAGCTGAGCTGGGCCCCTGGCCAGCAGCCACTGCTCTCCGGCCACCCAGCGCTGAAGGCAGCCCCACGCCCTGCAGCAGTGCAGAAGGGAAGGAGGCAAGACCGTATCACGCCCCCTTCCTGCTGGGCTGCGGCTGGGTGTGGCGCTGACTTCTGAGCGGGGTGACCTGCCAGCGGCCACTGCTCTGCTGCCACCAGATCGAAAGGCAGCCCCACCGCCAGCAGCAGTGCAGAAGGAAGGGTGGCAACACCGTCCCCTGCCTCCCGTCCCCCCGTGCTGCTGCTGGCAGTGGCACTGCCCTCCACAAAGGAGGCCCAGACAGCGGCTGCTGCTCTCCAGCCGCTCAGCTGGGAAAGCCAGGAGAAATCTGACAGGTTTTAATATTTCCAAACATCTGCCCAGAGGAAGATTTGAGGCCCAAAGACGAGGGCCTGGCTGGGAAAACCCAGGCGGCCAGTGACCCTACTCACGAGCCCCCTACCCTGGCCCTGGGACCCCCTTTTGGGTGGGGAGCCCCAGCTGGAGAAAGGCTGCACTAGGGGATTCCCCAATGACCCTGAGGACCAACAGGGCCAGGAGTTTCTGGCAGACCCTTTCCCACAACTTCCAGGGAATACACCGGAACTAGGGCCCCATCGTGTCCCCCTGCACCCTCGCCCATTTCACAGCCAGGGCGTTTCCACGCTGCTCCCTGGCACACTCCCGGGGGTTTCCGTGGGAAATTTCCCGGCGCTCTGACCGGACGGGTCCTGGCCCAAACTAGGATTGTGTGCAGTGGGGGTGGGGGACGTCCCAAGAGTGCCAATTCCACTTCCCAGCAGCCTGTGGGGCAGGCCTAGAGCCGTTCCACCCTCATTACTCCCTGCTCCTCAGAGTGGCTCTGATCTGCCCCCTCCAAGAGTGCCCCTGTTGGGGCGGGACAACTCCTGTCCCATCCCGGCCAGGTCAGGGAGCAGCTGGTGCCCCCGGCCCCTCACCACGTGGGGAGCTCAGACTCCCCCCCACCCCACACCCCCCGTTGCATGTCTCCTGGCTGTGAAATGGGTGGGGCCCTAGTCAGGTTCCCAGGGACCTTTACCCCCCACAGAGCAGGGGTGGGGAACCTTTGTTGGGTCGGGGCTACTGACCCACAGAGAAATCCATGGGGGGCTGCACACGAGAGAAACAGCCCCTCTCCCCTCCCTGTGGGCCCCCAATGCAGGGGGAGCCCCGAGCTTCAGGGACCAGATCCCTGCCAGCCGGGGCTGCATCTGGCCCCCGCGCCTGAGGTTCCCCACCCCTGCCATAGGGATCTGCACTAGATGGGAGTCTCCCTGGGAACGGCCTGGCCAGGCCGCGAGTGCCCAGGGCAGGGCTGCGAGGCGCCGGGTTTGCTGTGGCTTCTCCACCAGGCGCCCCGGCTGAAGGGCACCAGCAGCCCGAGCTCGTCTTCTGGGGGAAGCGGCGCGATGGGGAGGCCACTTGGTCTGTGCCAGGCTTCAGCAGGTCCCCAAGGTGCAGCCCCGTCTGGCCTCTCTGCCCTGGCCGGCCGGTTCCTCCTCCGCTGCCCTGGTCCCGTGTGTGACCTCGCCTGGCCCTGGCTGCTGGGCCGCTTCTTCAGCCTTCAGTCTGCGCCGCGACACGCCCAGCGCAGGGCTGGAATTGTCTCCGTCGGGCCGCTGGGTCCAACCCGCGCCTGGTGCCGAGGGGACGGCAGCTTCTCCCGCCACAAAGCCAGCGGGCTCCCAGCTTCCCTCCGGCAGAGCCTGGCGTAGGGCAGGGCAGCCTAGTGGGTGGAGTCCGTAACCAGCCCCTTCTCTCAGGCAGTGTGGCCCAATGGCCAGTCCGTACCTAGCCCCTTCTCTCAGGGCAGTGTGGCCCTATGGCGCCAGCCTTGCAGTGCCAAGCCTAGCCCCTTTCTGCTGCCAAGGCGTCCAGCCCTTGGTGGCCCAATGGCCAGTCAGTACCTAGCCCCTTCTCTCAGGCAGTGTGGCCCAATGGCCAGAGTTAGCACCTTGCCCCTTCTCTCAGGCAGTGTGGCCCAATGGCCAGAGTTAGCACCTTGCCCCTTTTCTCTGGGCATTGTGGCCCAATGGCCAGTCAGTACCTAGCCCCTTCTCTCAGGGCAGTGTGGCCCAATGGCCAGTCAGTACCTAGCCCCTTCTCTCAGGGCAGTGTGGCCCAATGGCCAGTCAGTACCTAGCCCCTTCTTTCAGGGCAGTGTGGCCCTATGGCCAGTCAGTACCTAGCCCCTTCTCTCAGGCAGTGTGGCCCAATGGCCAGTCAGTACTAGCCCCTTCTCTCAGGGCAGTGTGGCCCATGCATGGCCCTCCTGAGGCCATGGCCAGTCAGTACTAGCCCCTTCTCTCAGGCAGTGTGGCCCAATGGCCAGTCAGTACTAGCCCCTTCTCTCAGGCAGTGTGGCCCAATGGCCAGTCAGTACCTAGCCCCTTCTCTCAGGCAGTGTGGCCCAATGGCCAGTCAGTACCTAGCCCCTTCTCTCAGGGCAGTGTGGCCCAATGGCCAGTCAGTACTAGCCCCTTCTCTCAGGGCAGTGTGGCCCAATGGCCAGTCAGTACCTAGCCCCTTCTCTCAGGGCAGTGTGGCCCAATGGCCAGTCAGTACTAGCCCCTTCTCTCAGGGCAGTGTGGCCCAATGGCCAGTCAGTACCTTGCCCCTTCTCTCAGGGCAGTGTGGCCCAAAGGCCAGTGACAGTTGTTTGCCCCTTTAGTCAGGGCAGTGCAGCCTAATGGCTACAGTCCGTAAGCTGGCCTTCACTCAGGAGGCTGTGCAGGTCTCTCTCCAGGGACAGGGGATGGGTTTGGCGGTTCCATCCCCCGTGGGGGGCAGCCCCTCCCTCTCCTCTGGCGCCCGGCCGTGGCTGCGGCTCTGACCGACGCGCTGATCCTGCCGGTGGCTCCCTCCCCAGCTGCCTGGGGCAGCCTCTGCCAAGCTGCGGGCACCTGGGGCCAGGGTCAGACGGGCTCCTCCTGTCCCAAGAGAGCAAGGGCCTGTCAGACGCGGGGCCTGGAACCAGGGGGGCAGTGGGAGCTGGGCCCTAGGATGGGCGCGGTGCCTCTCTAGTGCCCCCCCAGAGCCAGACCCCTCCTGGCCGATCAGCGCAGGAGCTGCTGACGCCCTCCCCCGCCCTACTCCCGCCCGCATCCATCCCCCCGGCCAGCAGTTCCCCTCCAGCATCCGGCTGCCCCAGGGCCCTGGCTGGGGCCGGGTTCCCAGCGGGCTGCCTCCCTGGCCCCACAAAGAGCAGGCGCCTTGGTGCCTGGGGAGGGGCTGGTCCTACATGGAGCGCGGGGGAGGGGAGACAGACAGGGCTCCCATTCCCCGGGGGGGGGGGAATGCAGGCTCGGGGGGGCGACATTTCAGCAGGGCCCCTGGCCTGACGTCTGTCGGTGTCAGTGCTCGGGGGCCCGGTGCCCAGCGGGGTCCCTTACCTCTGGCGCAGCAGCAGTGGGCAGAGGGGTCAGGCCCCCCCAGGCCGGCCGGTGTCCTCGGCTGGGCCCCTGAGGGACAGTCCGAGCTGGGCCCCAAGCTCCCTAGTGGGGGGCTGTGCTGAGCTGGGATGGAAGGGAGGAGACGGGGCCCATCAGTGTCCTGCAGCCGGCTCCCAACCCCCCTGGGCCAGGCACCTCCCTCCCCACCTCCCTCTGCTGGAGCCACTGGGGAGAGGAGCTAACGAGACCCCCAGCTCCTGGGGCAAAGGGCGGTGGGCAGGGCCCTCCATGGGGACTTGCACCCCCAGTTGCTCCAGGGGACAAGGAGGGACCCAGGGCGGGGCAGGAGCCTGGCTGCAACATGGGCCCTGAATGTCCCAGGGTCTCCCCTGAGCCAGGAGAAGATGAGCTGGGCTCCCGTCTGGCTGAGGCCTGGGGTTGCCAGATGGTTTCAACAAAAAGACGGGACACACGGGACCTTCCATCCCAACCGACATTCCATCGTCCTCGGGAAATCCCGGCCGTTCCCATCGGCTCATTCCCATTGTCTCCATTTCTGTCCCACACGGAGAGCTCAAATCCCGGCCTGCCCGGTTCCAAACCGGACGCCTGGCCACCCTGCTCATGCCCGGCTCTGATTCTGCCCTCCCCGGGGGTCGCTGCCAGCCCCCAGCCCTGCCGCTGCCGGCCCTGCGGCCTGTGGGAGCCGCCTGCCCATCCCAGCTCAGGGGCCAGCTCAGAGGTCACTCACCTCCAACGCAGGGAGGGGGAGTTACAACCGGGGCCTTGGCTCTCCCCTAGGACACCCTGGGCGCGATGCAGGAGCTGACGGGCTGCGGGGGAGAGGTGGGGCAGGTCAATAGACCAGCGCCCAGGTTGTGCCAACGAGCCCCCCTCCCCTCTCCTGGGTGTGTGGATTTGAAGGTCCCTGTCCCAAGGCCAGCCAGGACCTGACGTCAACTTCCATCTCCTTCCCCTGTCCCTGATGGAGGAAAGGCCCAACACAGCCCTGCCTTGCCAGCCCTGCCCAAAGGTCCCCAATCTCCCCTTCCTGTGACCCCCCCCAGCGCTAAGAGAAAACTGCCCCCCCCCGCCCTGCCCATGCTCACCTACCAGCTCTCCTGGTGCCTGTGTGGGGCTGTGCCCACAGGTGCCCCTGCAGGGCCAGCTGGAAGCCCGACCCCGCCCATGCAGAGCCTGCAAAGGAAGGGCGGGGCGGGGGTCACACCCGGGAATCTGGGAAACCTCCTCCCTATCCGTGGCCCCCTGCTCAGCCAATCAGCAGCGAGACTGGGAGAGGGGGGGCAGGCGAGAGGTCTCAGGGGCGTCCCAAGGGCTGGCCCAGGTCACCCCCAGAAGGGTCGGTCTCAGAACGATTCCAGCCCCGCCTCTTGGGGGGCTCCCCACACAGCCGGGGGGGTGACTCTGAGGCTGCCCTGCCTTGTGGCTGATGTCAGGGGATCTCCATGAGCTCAGCCCTTCCCTCCCCAGGCCCTTGTGGTGTCATTGCCTCCCCCTGCCGCAGTCAGGCTGATGTCCTGCCCCCAACCACCCCCTTAGGACACAGGGACAGTCAGAGCCCAGGGCCCTCCACCCAGCCACAGCCCAACCACCACTAATGGGCACCAGTCATCGGAGATCATCGGGTCCAGCCCCCTGCCCTTCTGGCAGGACCCAGCCCCGTTAGACCATCCCTGACAGGTGTCTGCTCGGAAATATCTCCCGTGTTTAACCCCCCGCACAGGAAGTTTTTCCTAATGTCCAGCCTGAACGTCCCTTGCTGCAGTTAAGCCCATTGCTTCTTGTCCTCTCCTCCGAGGCCCAGGAGAACAATTCGCCTCCTCCTCCCTGGAACCCAATTTTAGGTTCTTGAAAACTGCTCTCATGCCCCGTCTCAGGCCTTGTCTATACAGTGGTATCCAGAACCACCCCCTTCCACACACACCCCCCGCCCCCCTGCATCCAGGGAATGTGTTTGCTCTTCTGATTTTTTTGTGGAAGTGCAAACCCACTCTTTTGGAAGCCCAGTCTGCCGCCTCCCATCAGGAAGAAGGGAGCTTCTGAAAGAGGGTTTGTACTGACATTTGACTCCAGAAATGCCTCTTCAAAAAACCCCACAAAAAACGGTTAACATTTTTTTCCCAGAAAAAGAACACACTCTCCTGAAATGTGGTGCCCAGAACTGGAGACAATAATCCAACAGAGGCCTAATCAGCAGCGAGACTCCAGCTGAGGCCTAACCAGCGCAGAGCAGAGCGGAAGAAGCACTTCTCGAGTCTTGCTCACAACACTCCTGTTCATGCAGCCCAGAATCCTGTTTGCTTGTTTTTGCTACAGTCTCAGACTGTTGGTTCCTATTTCCCTTGTGATCCACTCTGACCCCCTAGATCCCTTCCTGCAGGACTCCTTCCTAGCCAGTCGCTTCCCATTCAGCATGTGCCAAATGGTTGTTCCTTCCTAAGCGAAGCACTTTGCATTTCTCCTCGTTCCACTTCATCCTGTTTGCCTCAGCCCATTTCTCCACCTTGTCCAGAGCAGTTCGAAGTACGACCCTGTCCCCCAAAGCACTGGCCACTCCTCCCAGCTTGGGATCATCTGCAAACTTACTAAGCGCCCTCTGTACGCCGATAGCTAAATGGCTGGTGAAGATAGGGAAGAGTCCTAAACCAGACCCCTGCAGAGCCCCGGGTGTTGGGCCCTTCCCACATGGCTGGGAACCGTTTATAACGACTCCCCGAGAACGGTTTGAAAGAGAACAAAAGGCCGCCAGTCTCCCCTGTCACTAACCACCCGCTTGGCCATTGGCAGCGAGATTCTGGGAGCTGGGGGGTGGGGGGTGTCTCAGCACACGTCCAAACGGAGGGTTCAGGTCACCTCCAGCTCCCAACGCTCTGCCAGCCCGAGTTCTGTGTGAGGCCTCCCACCGCCCCAACCCCCCAACACCTCCCCCCCTGCTTGGTGGGGCAGGGAAAGGGGGAAGACGCAGGAGAAGGCGAGACGGGGGGGGCAGGGGGCAAAGGGGAACCAGACTGAGCAGGCTCCAAACCTTTCCGAGGCTCCGACCGTCTCACCGGGGCCGACACGACCAGCCGCAGGGAAGGGGAAACGCCGCCGAGGCTCCTCCTGCCCCCGCCCCTCGGTCCCAATTCTCCATCCGGCCCCCGCAGAGACCCTGGGAAGGGGCCGCGCTGCTGCCAAGCCGCGGGAAACTCGACGCTTGCCCCGACCTTGCACCTCCATCCCGACTGGCTGTTGCCAGGGTCTCTTTGTGAGGTCATCGCTGTCCCCCAATAGGCCGTGGTCGTGCAATGGGCCCTTTGTGATGTCACTGCCACCTTTGTGATGTCACTGCCACCCCCCACCCATCCTCTGCTAGGCTGGTGTCCTGGCCCTGGCCGGCCCCTCTGGCTGTTTGAGGGGTTCCCCTGGAGCCCCACTGAATGGCAGCTGGGTCTGGGGCCCAGCGGGCTGGGCAGTGACGCCCCAGGGGCTGCTCCCCTCAGCCCCACCCGGCTTCTCAGTCCTTAGCAGTGTGAGGCCAGAGGGGCCCATTAGAGCATCAGATCTGCCCCCTGCACGTCCCAGCCCCTGTATCTCCTCACAGTTGCCTTCAGGGCCGGCTTTCAGCCGATTCGGCCAATTTCCCGGAATGGGGCCCCACGCTTGCTAAAGCCAGCCCTGGTTGCCTTGTTCTGACCCCGCACACACCAGACAGGCAGCTCGTCTGCACTGGAGGCACCAAACAAGGGGGAATCCCTCACTGGATTTGGCTGCTTGTGCCAATGGTGCATCAGCCTCCCCGGGAAATATTTGTGCCTCATTTCTCCCCTGGGCTTGTCTGTTTGCCCCTCCCAGCCACCGGCCTTGTTCTGCAGCATGAACCAGCCCTTTCGTCAGGGACGTTGTCGCTCCAGGAAGCCTTTAGACGCGTCCGTCAAGTCCCCTCTCAGCGTCCTTTGGCAGACGCTAAACAGAAGGGGTTTTTCTTCAGCCCTCAGAACGTGGGGCTCTTTGCCGCCCCAGCTCCTGTTTTCCAACATCTGTTTCCATGTGGCCCCGGAGGCGGCCGCAGCCTCCAATCTCCGTTCCCGGAAGCTGTGTCGCCTCCCAGCCCTGCTCACCCCTCTGCCCATGTGGCTAGTGACGCCTGGAGCCACGTTCCCCACAGCAGCGCCCTGTGGCTCCTGTTGAGCTCTTGTCCTGCGTGTCCCAGAATCGTTCTCACAGTCCCTGCCTGCTGGGGACAGCTCCCCACTCCGGGGGTGGGGCCTGCCTGCTCTGGGATGGGGCAGGGCCTTGCCGTTGGTTGGGAAAACCTGGTTTGTTGGCCTGGGTCCAGCGTCCCAAGGGATCCAGATGGCTTCATGTCCCTGCTCATGTTGGGGGGGCTGCTTGGCTCCGAGGGACTCATCCAGCGTCACACAGGGAGGCGGTGGAAGAGCCGGGTGGTCCAAATCCCAGCCTGAACCTTAAGCACCTTGCGTGGAGAATTGAAACACAGCAGCTAGTGCGACAATGGCAGCCACCAAGCACCCGCAGACAGGGCGGCTGTGCCCCTCCAGCGCAGATGCCAGCTCAGTTAGCCTCTCCTAGTGCTTTGCATGGAACAAAAGGGGAACCAGGCGGTGGCCCACCCTACAGGCATTGCCAGGCTGTGCTCAAGGGCCTTGTCTTTGACCCCAGAGGGCCCCCCGAGGGAAGCCAGTCTTGCTAGAGCAGACCTGGGTAAAAAATGGCCTGTGGGCTGAATCCAGCCTGCCAAGCCACCAGATCCGGCCCCCGGGGGCAGCGGGGAGCCCCAGGCACGTCCACAGCTCACCCCGCAGACCCGCCCGCCACACGGCTGCAGGGCTCCCTTTGGTTTGACACTGGAGGGGAGCGGGGGACGTTTTAGGAGCCATCACACCCCAGCACATTCTCTTTGGCTGGTTTCTGGCAGATCCAGCCAATAGGAGCCACTTTCTCCCCCCATAAGCTGGATCTGGCCCATGAGGCTTGGGGCTCCCCACTGGGGGGGGGGGGGCCGACGCCGAGCCTCGAGCCTGAGGTCCACCTGCAGGATGGCCAGGGAGCACTCTTTGAGAATCACCGGCCTAGAGCTTCCAGCCTCAGGCTGTGCCTACACGACCAAGATAAGTGGACCCAGGTTCGGGCACTGTGCAGCCATGATGTTCATTACAGCGGTGCCTGTGGGCCAGACTGAAGGAGCCCCCACCCCGGCCCAGACGGTAGCAGGATCCAGCTGCCTGGTCCTCTTGCCCCCTGCTGGGAGTGGGGTCCAGCCATCCACGGCTCCCACATAAAGCCTGGTCCCGCCACCCAGCTCTCCCAGGCAGCTGGGCTCTGGCCAGCTGGCCGGCTTAGCCGTGGGATTGACCAGAACGACAGCCACCAGGCAACGTAAGGAAAGCCACGCCCCCCCCCCCCAACGACATTGACGCGCGCCCGGTGCCTCTCGTCGAGAGGGCCTTATTCTGCCGGCACAGCTCGGAGTGACGTCGGTGGGAGCTGCATGTCTGTGCGTGCACCTCCGCTGTTTCGCCGACAACACGGTGCCACGTAGACACAGCCTGAGCGTGGATCCAGGCTTGATGGCCTGCCCTGCCAATACTGACCTGGTTACGGGGGGCTGGTATTCGAGGAGGCAAATATCACTAACGCCTTGCTACTGGTTCATTAAAAACAGATCAGCCTTTCTATGCCAAAAGAACATAAGAACAGCCAGACTGGGTCAGGCCAAAGGTCCATCTAGCCCAATGTCCTGTCTGCCAACGCCAGGTGCCCCAGAGGCAGTGAACCAAACAGGGAACCATCTAGTGATCCCTCTCTTGTCACCCATTTCCTGCCTCTGACAAACAGAGGCTGGGGGCAGCATTCCTACCCATCCTAATAAGCATTGATTCCCCCATTAATTTATCTAGCTCTTTTTTGGACCCTGTTAAAGTCCTGGCCTTCCCAATATCCTCTGGCAAGGAGTTCCACAGGTTGCTTATGTGCTGCATGAAGTAAACCTTCCTTTTGTTTGTTTTAAACCTTCTGTCTAGGCCTTCTGGAGGAGAGATAGTTCAGTGGTTTGAGCACTGGCTTACTATATTTAAGGTTGTGAGCTCAATTCATGAGGGGGCCATTTAGGGATCTGGGGTAAATCTGTCAGGGATGGTACTTGATCCTACCACAAGGGCAGGGAAGTGGACTCAATGACCTCTCAAGGTCCCTTCCAGCTATAGGAAATGGCATATCTCCATATATTATTTCATTTGATGATCCCCAGGTCTTATGTTATGGGAACAAGTAAACAAATTTCCTTATTCACTTTCTCCACACCAGCCATGATTGTATAGATCTCTAGCATATCCCCCTTAGTCTCCTCTTTTCTAAGCTGAAAAGTCCCAGTCTTTTTAATCTGGCTTCATATGGCAGCTGCTCCAAACCCCAAATCATTTTTATTGCCCTTTTATGCCACCCATTTGAATGCTGCCTTGAATGCTTGGGGCGAGGTCCATGGGGGATAGTCCAATCATCAGGCTCTGAGCCTGGGAGGTAGGACACATGCGTGCCATTCCCTGCTCTGCTACAGGCTTCCTGGGGGACCTCAGGTGGGTCACTTGATCTTTGCATGCCTCAGTTTCCCCATCTGTAAAACAGGGATACTAACCTGCCCTACCTCACCGAGTGCGGACGGGATAAACACACGGAAACCTGCAAGGTGCCCCGATACCACGGTAACATGGGCCACTTCGGTCCCCGAGTTAACCCTCACCCCTGGAAATCGAGGAGGCTGGTTGCAGCCTGAGGAGTTGAGGACTGAGGAAACTCGCCCCGGGGCTGAGGACCTACCTAGGAGCTAGACACTTCCTTCCTATTTGCGGGGCTTAACGCCAGGTCTGGAACATGGGTGCTTAACTCTAAGCATGTGAGCAGACACACGGGAGGGAGAGGTTAGTGTCCGGGGGAGAGGGCCCCTTGGTGCTGCACAGGGCCGGCCCGAACACCCTACGCAGGGCAGAATGCCACCCGCAGCCAGGAAGGGTGGCAGGATAAGACAGAATAGACCTGACCTGGTACGTGCATGGGCAGACTTCTGTGCCCAGGTGGCACCCCCACCCCCATCGGGCAGATGACACCGGTGGCAGTGTGTGGTACTCAGGAGGCTGTGGAACACAGTTCAATAACCAGACCTGTGCCTGCTCAGGTGCCAGCCTGCGGCTTGGGAGGGGCCAGTCTGTCCCTCCGAAGCAGCAGGAGCTTCCTTCTCCAGACCCGGTGGGTTTGCTTATTGATTTACTTTTCAGCCACTTCTCCCTTTGCAAAAGCTGGGAGCCAAACCACCTCACGCCCAGCCCTCTTCACATCAGCCTCATCCTTCCACACCCAGAATCTGGCCCCTAAGGGATGTGTGTCGGGCAAGCCCCCAAAAAGGCGCCTCTGCCGCTTTAAATGAGCAGAAGGCCCCTTTCCATTCAGGTGGAGTCAATTCTTACTGGGATATAAAGTTCCAGGAAGGGGTGAGGCAGCTGGGTTTGCTTAAACCTTAGGAAGCTCACAGTCAACATGGTAAGGCATGCATGTTTGTATTCCTGCTAACTACAGGGAGCTGGTCCACCCACCTATCCCTTCCTCTGGGGGTGTTAATTGGAAGCAGGTTTCTGCTTTAATTGTTGCTTGCTTTATAGCTTATTGAACTGAGATGTGCTCCTTATAAGGTAAAAGCTAAGACTTGGGTGGCTGTAAGTGGTCCCCTCGCTCTGGTGTTTCTCTCATGAGCAGCTGGTGCCTGGAGAGTTATGAAGTGTCTAACTTTTCATAGGAGTTGGGGTTTTCTCTTTCTCTGGAACTGCAAAATCTCTGACAGGCTCTTGGTTTTAACAGGCAATGTACTTGTGATCTTCCCCCTGGAAATTAACACCATGGCGTAACAATGGATGAAACTAACTCTTTCTGCAGAGGCTAACTTTTTTTCCTTTGGAGCTGCCATATTGCCTTTGTCTGTGGTAATCCCAAGGGTTGGTCTCTATTAAGTGTGTAAAGTTACAATTGTCTGTTAGTGTGTCTGATTTAATCTTGACTCTACAGCTCTGACACTCAAGTGCTTTCACAGACAAGTTTTTAAGTATGCATGTAATCCGCATACCCACCCAGGAAGAATAATATGAGTTGGTCACCTTATTGTAAACTAAGTATATTCTACAGGAGGCTTGTGGATTTTTGATTTTTTGACTGTTGGCTGAGACATAATCATCTTGTAAAATATGAAGAAAAGGGGCTTTTGAAAATTTGTTTTGCAGACAGTGAAGACAGACTTCAAAGTGCTGGTCTAAGGACTCTCCAGTTACAAGAATTTAACTCTTTCCTGGCAATGTAAATGCAAAAATCTGGATAACTATGTTGGCTCTGTTTGTTGCCTGAGGGTGTAAAATGCAGCTTGTCTTGGTGCAGAAAGACAGAATGTATACCCCCATTGACCTCTTAACTGCATCCCCAAGGAAACCACTCTTCCAGCCTGCATTTCCTGCTATTCTGCTAGGGCTTTTTCCATTTGCCACGCACTCATTTTAAAATCCCAATAACCATGCTAGGGAGGGAGCAGGTGCTGTCTCTGGTGAGCTATAATAGGCCAGTCATCCAAACAGCTGTCTCTGCTAAAGCTGGGGGAAAAAACGGCTGTGGGGGTGATCTTTGCAAAATGTGGCTAAGAACTATCACAATGCTCGAAATGGCAGGGCTGGGCAAATAGTACAAATGCCAGCCCTCTGAGAGGCGTAACCTCAAATATCCACCAGACAGTCAGGCCTGGCCATGCCCTCTGGAGATGGCCGTGGGTTGGCCTGCTCACACCCCATAGCTGTGGGGAGAGATGAGGCCTGGAGTGAAACTGGCAAACATAGGCTACGGTGCTGGGGGCGATCTTCCAATCCCCAAGAGCAATCCTGCCAGTTGGCAGCTGGCTTTCACACTGTGTGACTTGACAAATGGGTGGCCGTCCCTTCCTTCCCTTGGGTTGCTGTGTGGAGTGTGGGCCTGAGATCTCGAAGGGATGCGTCCGGGTGACCTCTCCCCCGCTAGAATTGCTCCAGTACAGAACAGGCATCCAACGTGCCGGGAGTTCGAGGGTGTTGCTACAGTTCTTCTAGTTGCTAGACCCCTGGTGGATAGCTACACCCTTGCCCCACCATTGCGTCTGTCTCTAGATTGGTGGCAATTGAAGAAATGCTGCTTTTAGGGGGGTGTACAGAACCCTCAAAGCTCTTCCATAAGACACACAACACCCACTCAGGACAATCTTACTGGTGGATCGGACCCTCTGTCACACGCTGTGGCTAGGAGCCAAGACTCTTCCAAATGAGCCCTTTAGAACCCAGGCGGCCAAACTCTTTCCGTGCCAATTTCCTTGGAGGCTGGCCAGGCCCCCGTCCTCCCCGTGTCTCCTTGCACTGGGCGAGGCTATAACCGTGGGTTCTCTCCATGGTTCTCCCCATCTGTCTTCTATGTTTTCATACCCCCCCCTTGTGGCTTCTCCTCGGTTGTCCTTCACCGGCCACATGCTGCTGGGCGCTGTGGAGGGGGAGTGAGGGATTGGGTCTGAGGGGCGCTTGGGCACGGGGCTGTATGAGGAGGGCTGTCCAAGCCTGTTTAATCAGTTAGCTGGTTGAAGGCTGCATTTAGCCAGTGAAGTAGCCTCTTGCAGGTGGCCTGGCCCAGCCGGTGCAGTTCCCCCTGTGGGGAGGCTGGCTAACCAGTTCCCAGTAAGCATCCCCTGGTAAAGGGAGGCATTGAGAACCTGCTGAGGCTGAGAAGAGACGCATGGGCAGGGAGCCGAGCCTGCAGCCTGGGCCACCTCGGTACGGACCAGTGCAAGAGATAGGCCAGTGGCGTTCAAAGAGCCGGCTGCCTCGTGCCATACAACACCAGGTGCCCATTTGCAATGCTGGGATAGAATCATCGAACGCTAGAACTGGAAGGGACCTCGAGAGGTCGTCAAGTCCAGACCCCTGTCCTCACGGCAGGACCAAGCACTGTCTAGACCATCCCTGATAGACATTTATCTAACCTGCTTTTAAATATCTCCAGTGATGAATTCTACAACCTCCCTGGGCAATTTATTCCAGTGTTTAACCACTGTAACAGGACCTACTGTCCAACCTAAACCTCCCTTGCTGCAGTTTAAGCCCATTGCTTCCTGCTCTATCCTCAGAGGCAAAGGAGAACAATTTCCTCTCTTCTCTCCTTCGCACCCTGTCTCCCCCTCACCAGCCCCAGGCTGGAACCCTGTTAAGGGCTGTCCTGGGGCTCTACCCCAGCTGGCCAAAACCCTCACAAATACTGGAGACAGAGGCGCGGTCTCTCAGAAATCATGTATAATGGAGCTGCAGGGCATGTCATTACTGCTTACTTAGTGGGGCTAAGTGTCTGTGTAACCTACATGCCTCCTGGGCGTGGGGCACTGTCCCATCTAGTGCCACTGGGACTGTTTAGCCTCTGTAACAGCTGGCTTTTCACTCCTGCAGTAGAGGCTCCTGCACTAGGCAGCAGAGGTCCCAGGTTCGAGTCTGCCCGCAGACAATGGAGCCTGGCGGTGTTTGATGGGCAGGTCAAAAGTAGCCTCAGCAGTTGTGTTGCGCTCTTCAAGCCAGCACCTAGTTGCCACCCGGCTCAGTGTCTCCTTATCAAAGCAGTAACGAGACATGTCCCTACTTCCAGAGGGAGTGTCTGTCCATCCACATCGGCCAGGCAGGCGTGCAGATGGGCAATGCCTGCTGGGAGCTGTACTGCATGGAGCACGGCATCCAGCCGGATGGGACCATTCCTAGCACCAGGGCAGCTCCGCCGGCCGAGCCAGAGATGGAACAGGTGGACTCGTCTTTTGAGACCTTCTTCTGTGAGACGGCCTCCGGCAAGCACGTGCCCAGGGCGGTGTTCATAGACCTGGAACCCACCGTCATCGGTAAGGTAATGGGGCTGACCCCTCCATGTGCTGCAGAACTTTCTCCCCCTTCCTTCCCAGCCTCCTGGTGGGAGGGGCTAATGCAGGGATGGGCAGCCGGGAATGTGGGGTGGGCGGCAGGGGTGGCCTCCTGCACCTCAGTGGGCTGCAGCAGCCTGTGGCCCTCAGGGGCTCCATCTGTGACTCGTGGACCCCTGACTGCTCCCTTCCCCTCCCCCCCGCACTTCCTGCTCCTCCCCCTCCCCCCCCAGCACTGTCGGAGGCGCCCTGAATCATGCTCTGTCCCTGCTCCTCCCCCTCCCTCCCAGAGCTGGAATGCTGGGAACAGCTGACTTGTGGCATTCCAGCTCTGGGAGGGAGGGGGAGGAGCAGGGACAGAGCATGATTCAGGGCTCCTCCGACAGTGCTGGGGGGATGGGGGAGGAGCAGGAAGTGTTGGACACCAGTGTCTCAGAGGCATGGGGGGGGGGGAGGGGCCGCCAGGGCTCTGCAAGCCACGGGTGGAACCCCAGTGGTCCGCATGTGGCCCATGGGCTGCAGGTTGCCCACCACTGGTCTAATGGCGACCATCACCAATTGCATCCGCTGACTTGCCCCCTCCATCAGACTCTGGTGACGCTGGCCGGCCGTCAAGCGGTGTTTGGAATCGCCGGTGGGTGCAACACAGGACTCCAGGTTACTTCTCCTACACAAGGGTGCTTGTTGCATTGAAGCCCTGCCATCCCTCTCTGGCGTGGGAATGTCTCTTGCGCAGAGGGTTACATGCGCAGCTGGGGGAAGCTGGCAGAGCACCATTGACTTCAGGCCGGCTCTGCTGTCTTACATCCGGGCAGGATCTGGCCCTGTAAGCTGGCTTGAGACTGGCTACTACAACGTCCCTGTAATGTCCATGTAAACATGCACCTGGTTCCTGTGGGAAACAAGCATCCCACTTCGCAGAGATCTGAAGCAGTGAAGAGGGTTTCTGTGAGTCAGTCCCCACAGTCTGTCTTTATCTCATGAGAACAGCCCCATGGGGTCAGAGCAAAGGTCCCTGTTGCCCAGTCTCCTGTCTTCCAACAGTGGCCAATGCCAGCTGCCCCAGAGGGAATGATCTGTACAGGGAATCATCAAGCAATCCCACCCCTGTCACTCATTCCCAGCTTCAGACAGAGGCTAGGGACACCATCAACATAAGAACATAAGAATGGCTGTACTGGGTCAGACCAACGGTCCATCTAGCCCAGTAGCCACCACCAGGTGCCCCAGAGGGGGTAGACTGAAGACAATGATCAAGCGATTTGTCTCCTGCCATCCTTCTCCAGCCTCTGACAAACAGAGGCCAGGGACACCATTTCTATCCCCTGGCTAATAGCCTTTTATGGACATAACCTCCATGAATTTATCTAGCGTCTCTTAAACTCTGTTATAGTTCTAGCCTTCACAGCCTCCTCTGGCAAGGAGTTCCACGGGTTGACTATGCGCTGTGTGAACTTTCTCATATTAGTTTTAAACCTGCTACCCATTAACTTCATTTGGTGTCCTCTAGTTCTTCTATTATGGGAACTGATAAATAACTTTTCTTTATTCACCCTATCCACACCGCTCATGATTTTATATACCTCTATCCTATCTCCCCCGCCCATCCAGGCTCATAGCCATTGATGAACCTACCCTCCATGAATTTAACAGGGTTCAAAAAAGAACTCAAGTCCTGGTCTTCTCACATCCTCTGGCAAGGAGTTCCACAGGTCGACAGGGTGTGGTGTGTGTGTGTGTGTGTGTGTGTGTGTGTGTGTTGTGTGTGTGTGTGTGTGTGTGTGTGTGTGTGTGTGTGTGTGTGTGTGTGTGTGTGTGTGTGTGTGTGTGTGTGTGTGTGTGGTGTGTGTGTGTGTGTGTGTGTGTGTGTGTGTGTGTGTGTGTGTGTGTGTTGTGTGTGTGTGTGTGTGTGTGTGTGTGTGTGTGTGTGTGTGTGTGTGTGTGTGTGTGGTGTGTGTGTGTGTGTGTGTGTGTGTGTGTGTGTGTGTGTGTGTGTGTGTGTGTGTGTGTGTGTGTGTGTGTGTGTGTGTGTGTGGTGTGTGTGTGTGTGTGTGTGTGTGTGTGTGTGTGTGTGTGTGTGTGTGTGTGTGTGTGTGTGTGTGTGTGTGTGTGTGTGTGTGTGTGTGTGTGTGTGTGTGTGTGTGTTCCCATATGTTGGAAATAGCTCCCGACGTGCCCACTGCTAGGGTGGTTGTTCCTCAGTCAGGAGACCTTTTCACTGCTGCTTTGGTTTCGGAGGATTTCAGGGATCATCCTTGCTGCTGGAAGCCTTTCCCGACAGGGTCACCCTATCACTAGGAGCAGGGTGACTCCCTAAAGTCGGGGGGGGGGGGAAACTAAGAGCAAACCCCCCACTGAGGGGAAGAAGCCGAGTAGTCTGTGTAACCCAGCGGTGGGCAACCAGAGGGCCAAGGTCTCCATGCGGCCCAGTAGGGGTTGCCACAACAAAAAAACATTTTGACTGTTGCCCATGCGCAGGGTTGCTGCATTCTGCTGGGTTTTCTCTGCATCGTTTTTTTTCCCTACCGGTGTAACGAAAGTGACACCCTGTAAAGCCGGGGCATGGGAAGCGAGGGGCAAGCTGATTGCACACAGCACTAACTCTGCGAGCTGGCATTCCCTCTGCAGCCAATCACAGCGCCGCTAGGGTGCAATCGGCCCCACAAATTCGAGGTGCACAAGCGCCGTGAGCAAAACTCCCCTGTCCCGGGGGATCGTCTTGGTCACGCCCATCTTGCAGCCCACTGAGCAGGAGGGTGGCTCGTGCCACCCGCTCACTAGCTTAGCTTGCCCCTTGTTGGGGAACCAGTTTTGAATTGCGCCCAGTGGGGGAACTAGATGCTTCAGTAGGAGATGTACACTCGGAATTTTTGGAAGTCCGATGGTCTCTTCTGTACTAGGTGAGACTAGATTCTGCAGTGGTTCCCAAACTTTTCAGCATCATGCCCCCTTTTTGACTTTTTTGGGAAACCCCCACGCCCCCTCCCTCCAATAACAGCAAAACTTGTAGAGCCAAAAAAAGGAACTGACCGGGGCTGAAAAACAAAAATAGCAGCAAAACTTGGGCAGGGGGAGTTCATGGGGGAAGGGGGCAGGCTGGGTCGCCTCATGCCCCCCCAGAATTTCTTCACACCCCCACAAGGGGGGCATGCCCCCAGTTTGGGAACCCATGGATGAGAGGCTGTAATGGTCCCACCTGGCCTTGGGCTCTGACTCGACAGTTTGCAATGCTGTCTTATTGGAAATGAAGTGCTTTCAGTAGGTGAGACAAATGGGCAAGTTTCATAGGGTAGCTAATCCCACAGTAAGACCACAGAAACACAGCCAGCGTCCTAGAAATGGACTGGAACCCTAATTGGAACATGGAGTTGTAGGATCCTACAACTGGAGGGGACCTAGAGAGGCCATCAAGTCCAGTCCCCTGCCCTCACGGCAGGACCCAGCACTGTCTAGATCAGGGGTGGGCAAAAGGGCCTCTACAGGCTGGATCTGGCCTGCCAAGCGAGTTAATACGGCTCATGGAGGCCCTGCCGCTCCCTCTGCCCCCAGGCCAAGCAGGGCTTGAGGGGGAGGGTGTGAAGTCTCCTTCCATACAGGTGCCTAGAGGGAACCGCCAGCTGTTCAGAACAGCTGGCAGTTCTCTCTGGGGGGGGTGGGGAGAGACTTTGTGTGTTCCCCCCCACCCCCAGACCAATCCGGCCACTTAAAAAATTTCTGCAGTGACCTCTGTCAAAAATTGACCATCCCTGACAGGTGTCTGTCCAAACTGCTCTTGCATATCTCCAATGATGGAGATTCCACAACTGCCCTAGGCAATTTACCCCAGTGTTCCCCCCCCCGCCCCCCCTTTCCCCCCCCCCAGCAGGAAGCTGTTCCTAAAGCCCATGAAAACTTGAAGCGGAGGGCTGAAGTCCTAGTTGCATTTTGTGCCCATGAAATCTCGTGACCCCATCAACATGTTTTGTTGGCCTTTAATATGCTGCAGGACTATTTGTTGGTTTCTTGAGTTTCTCCAGTCCTGGACTAACTCAGCTCCCCCTCTGAAGCTTCTGGGCCAAAATGTGGGTCTAGATCAGGCTAGTATTCTCTAGGCCTAGCTCGCCAATCCCCAGGCTCTCCCCTGTCAATTCCTCCAATATCTCGACCCCACTGGTTTTTTTTCTGCTTCTTGCACTACCTTCCAAGCCTGTCTCTCCCAGAGGGGCTCTTGCTGGCTTTGCTAGCCCTAGTGTTCGGTTGTCTGCATCTACCCTCCCACACCTGTGACCTGTCTGCTGTGTAACCAACCACCCAACTTCCTGCAGATGAGATCCGAATTGGGAACTACCGGGCCCTCTTCCACCCAGAGCAGCTGATCAGCGGCAAGGAGGACGCGGCCAACAACTATGCCCGGGGCCACTACACTATCGGGAAGGAGATCATCGATCCCGTGTTGGGGAGAGTCCGCAAAATGGCAAGTGAAGAACGCCTGCTCTGTCCTCGACACCTGGCTCTTACAGCCCTCCGTCAGTCATCTTTCTGAATGGGGCAGCAGGCGATCGGGGGGGCGGAGGGGTCAGGGGGCATGGCCTGGTACGAAGGGCGGTCCCCACTTAAATGGAATTGCAGCAAGGGGCTAGAGAAGTCCTAAGTTGACATTTGTGGGCAGGAGGAGCCAAGTACAAATGGGTCTTTGCTCCCACAAGAGCCCTGCACTCCCTAGCTTCGGAGCAGTTGCTTCTCTTGGGGATGGCTGCATAGTGAACCTCGGGGGCCAGAAATAGGGTCAGTCTTGGTACTTGGTGACTCTTGTCTAATGCAGAGCCTTGCCATCAGTTACCAACATCTCCCATCCCAGCCTGGGTGAGTAGACTACAAAACCATAGGAACCGCCATAGTGGGTCAGGCCAATGGTCCATCTAGCCCGTGTCCTGTCTGCCGACAGCAGCCAACACCAGGTGCCCCAGAGGGAGGGAACACATCAGGGAACCCTTGAGGAATCCATCTGTGGTCGCCCATTCCCAGGTTCTGACCGAAGTTAAGGACTCCCTGGCTAATTGCCACTGATGAACCCGTTCTCTGAATTTCCTGCTCCATTTGACCCCTGTTCATCTTGTAACCCTAGAGTCCCTGGAAGGCCTACTTAAAATTGGGGGATCTCCTCCCGGTTCCATGTAGACAAGTGTCTGTATCAAAGTGACTTCCGACTCCAGGCTGTCCATAAGCAACTTCCACTAGCACTGACCGGTAACAGGCGCTTGGGGTTAGCGCTCTCTCTGGGAGCTGTCCGAGAATTAGCCAATAACTTCCACAGGGCACAAGTGCTCGGTGGATGTTGGAGGATGAGGCGTTGCCCGAAGAGTCGAGAAATAGCCATGAAGTGGCACCTCTAATAGCACCAGCTACTCTGCATTGTGTGCCACCACTTAACACCCAAACCAAGGACCTGGAACCATCCTGGGGTAACTGGAGCCTTCTGAATTAAGGCTGAATGACCATCTCAGAGGAATGTTAATTAATATTGCTTAGTTCTGCTTTGCAGTCAGGGGACTGGATGAGATCTGAGGTCCAATCCAGTCCCATGCTTTTAGGACTCAAGAGAGGAGAATTGCTAGACCTGTGTTCTTACACAGATAAACTCAAGGAGCTGAATGTTGTCTGATCCTGCAGTCAGCTGTTCATCAGCAACGAGATGAATAAATACTGCATTTCTCTTGCAGGCTGACCAGTGCAGTGGCCTTCAAGGGTTCCTGGTCTTCCACAGCTTCGGCGGTGGCACGGGCTCAGGATTCACGTCCCTCTTGATGGAGCGTCTCTCGGTAGAGTACAGCAAGAAATCCAAGCTGGAGTTCTCGGTGTACCCTGCCCCGCAAGTCTCCACGGCGGTGGTGGAGCCCTACAACTCCATCCTGACCACCCACACCACGCTGGAGCACTCGGACTGCTCCTTCATGGTGGACAACGAGGCCATCTACGACATCTGCAATCGGAACCTCGACATCGAGCGGCCCACATACAACAACTTGAACCGGCTGATCGCCCAGATCGTCTCGTCCGTCACAGCCTCCCTGAGGTTCAACGGCGCCCTGAACGTGGACCTGATAGAGTTCCAGACCAACCTGGTGCCCTACCCCCGCATCCACTTCCCCCTCACCACCTACGCACCCATCATTTCGGCAGAGAAGGCCTACCACGAGCAGCTCTCGGTGCCGGAGATCACCAACGCCTGCTTTGAGTTCTCCAACCAGATGGTGAAGTGCGACCCGCGCCGGGGAAAATACATGGCCTGCTGCCTGCTCTACCGGGGGGACGTGGTGCCCAAGGACGTCAACGCCGCCATCGCCACCATCAAAACCCGGCGCTCCATCCAGTTCGTGGACTGGTGCCCCACCGGCTTCAAGGTGGGCATCAACTACCAGCCGCCCACGGTGGTGCCGGGCGGGGACCTGGCCAAGGTGCAGCGGGCCGTCTGCATGCTGAGCAACACCACAGCCATCGCGGAGGCCTGGGCCCGGCTGGACCACAAGTTCGACCTGATGTACGCCAAGCGGGCCTTCGTGCACTGGTACGTGGGGGAGGGCATGGAGGAGGGGGAGTTCTCCGAGGCCCGGGAGGACCTGGCTGCGCTGGAGAAGGACTACGAGGAGGTGGGCAGGGACTCGGCCGACGGGGAGGAGGCGGAGGAGGACGAGTACTGACTGATGCGTGCGGAGGCGGACGCGGCCGACCCTCCCCGCCCAGGAGGGCAGAGTTCCAGCAAGTAGGGATGTAAAATCCCGCTGCTTCAGGGAGCTGGTTACACGGTAGCTTTGACCTAACGTGTAACCGGTTCACTGCTTAAGCGGCATCCAGGCTGGGGATCACTCCAACCTGGCTGGAGCACCCTGCAGGGCTCTCCCCCACCCCCACCCCAACCCCAGCCCATGTGGGGGCTGGCTGCCGGCTCCCAGCCCTGCATTGGCACTGGGTTGCTTCCAGTTCTCAGCCCCTGTCCAGGGGCAAGCAGGGAGCTGCTCCTCTGCTCCTACCCCCTCTGGTTACCGGTTCCCCTGGACCTATGTAGGGTGATGCTAACCACTTAACGTTTCACATCCCCCTTAGCAAACTTTGCTAAGGCTCTGAGATGGTACCAGCTTCATGCTGGGGGTAGATTTTTTTTTTTAAGAGCACCAGGTGCTTATGCCTGACCCAAAGCGCGCATCGCTCACAACACCCTCCTGCACGAACTGTGACCATTCCTCCGCATCGCTCCCTGCGAACGCCTCGTTTTAGCTGTGCCAAAGTGTGTGTGTGCCGGCCTTCCCCTCTGTATGTTTCTTGTGTATCGCAATAAAAATAACACGGCTTTAATGTGTCCCCTGCGATTGGCGGCTGTATGGGCTCCTAGAGGTTGCCTTAAACTGGATCCCGGTTTCAGGAGTAGCTTCGTAATGGAGGCTACACGCCTAGACTTCCCACTGCTGTCACCTGCTGGGCTCATGCCTCCGGCTACAAACCGTACTGTAGGCAGCAGAAATGATTTCCCCCTCGGCAATGCAATTTCTGGCCGGCGGTGACCCTCACCGCACACGGTTCTGCTGTAGCAGACACAAAAGTGAATGTCTTAATGCAAGCAAAGGCGCTGGAGGAAACCGACTGCTAGGCCATTGATCACAGACCGTTCTTTCCTGGGGGTCTGGTGGGCGACACGGGCATATTGGCCCGGAGCCTGGATTTTTTTTTCCCTTCCTCTGCAGTATAGGAGCAAACCCTGGCCAGTTTGAAGAGGAGGAAATGAGAGCATGGCTGTAGGGTTGCCAGGTGGCTGGTATTGACCCGGACCGTCCAGTATTTTCACCTCCTGTCCAGTAAAATTCAGAATGTCCAGTATTTTCTGATTTTTTTTTTTTTTTTTCCCCCACCTAGGATGCAAAAATACCAGACACCTGGCACCACTAGTCCCTGGGCCCAGCCCCCGGCCTCTCCCCCCAGCCCCTGACAATCCCAGCCCCCCACCCCTGGCCCCTATGCTTACCTGGTTCCGTAGGGAAGCTAAGTTCTGGCTTGAACAAGAACACAAATGGCCACCGGCAAAAAGCCTAAAGACCAAAGGGAAGCAAGGCCTTCCCTGGGTCTTAGTGCTCACCTGTTCCTACCCCTACTCTAACTCTGCTGTGCTGTTTTAATGTTTTATTTTATTTTGGTTTTGTTTGGCTGGTGGGTGGTGTGGTTTTTTTTTTTTTTTTTTTTCCCCCTCAACAAATTTGGTCTCCCCTTCTCTCCCCCCACTTTTTTTCCTCCACAGAATTTTTTCCCTAGCGTGGTTTTTTTTGGGGGGGGGGGGGAAAAAAATCAGTATTTTTGGTTCATCTAGCTGGCACCTCTCCATCTCTGCAGCTTGGTGCCTAAATCATCACTTGAGGATTTCAAGTCACTGAGGCAGAAGATCTGGGCCTGGAAGAGGAGCAGCAGGGGGGGTGGGTGGGATTGTGTGCCCCCTCCTGCAGGCTGGAGCTCATGGTCCCACCTATGGCCTGGAGAAAGCTAAACTACTACATCAACCGCATGGGGCTCTGCTTGACCCAGTGGCCTTCGAAACACTAGGCCTCAGAGCTTCCTGCCCCTGGTTCTCCTGCAAGAAGGCAGGCAAATGCGCATGATTCTGGAAGGGCTCCAGAAGAGCTTCTAGGCCAGTAGTCACCACTGAGTAGCTCTGGATCTACTGGTAGATCTTGGAGCCTGTGAGGGGATCCTGACAGGTGTGGCCAAGGGGCTTTTAGCAGGCACAGCACTTCAGCTGCCCCTCTGCCCACGGCTGCATGTCTCCTGCCCTTTGCCTTGGAGCTATCCCCTCAGAAGCCTCCTGCTTGCTGGGCAGGGCAGGGGAGGGAGAAGAGGGTGCTGATGTCAAGCTACCCCCCTTCCCCACTCTGTATCCTATCTTCACAAAGCAGGACAGGGACCAAACAGGACGTGGGCTGGAGTTTGCTGGCTGTTTTGGAAAGTGGTGCAGGGCCAGGGCAGGGGTGGGCCAGCCTTAGCCCCACCACCTCACGTAAGCAGGACCCAGCTGGAGCCTGCATTCCGAAACCCTCCCCCAGTCACAAACCCCCCTTTCCGCACCCTAAACAGCTGACACTAAGCTAGAGGGAGAGGTAGATACGCTGGAGAGCAGGGATCGGGTCCAGAGTGACCTGGACAGATTGGAGGATTGGGCCACAAGAAATCTGATGAGGTTCAACAAGGACAAGTGTAGAGGCCTGCACTTGGGACGGAAGAATCATTGTTATAGGCTGGGAACCGACAGGCTACGCAGCAGTTCTGCAGAAAAGGACCTGGGGGTTACAGTGGATGAGGAGCTGGATATGAATCAGCAGGGTGCCCTTGTAGCCAAGAAGGCGAGTGGCATATTAGGGTGCATTAGGAGGAGCATTGCCAGCAGATCCAGAGATGTCATTATTCCCCTTTATTTGGCTCTGGGGAGGCCACAGCTGGAGTATTGTGTCCAGTTCTGGTGCCCCCAGTCTAGAAAGGATGTGGACGCATTGGAGAGGGTCCAGCAGAGGACAACCAAAATGATGAGGGGGCTGGAGTGCATGACCTACGAGGAGCGGCTGAGGGATTTGGACTTATTTAGTCTGCAGAAGCGAAGAGCGAGGGGGGATTTGAGAGCAGCCTTCAACTGCCTAAAGGCGGGTTCCAAAGAGGCTGGAGAGAGGCTGTTCAACAGATCAGCTTGGGAGCAAATCCAGCCAGTCTCACCCTCCAAGAAATTGCCCCTTTGCTCGCGTAGGTGAAGAACCTCGATTCCTTTGGCAGCACAGGGTTGAGATCCAATGAGTTGAGGGCTGGGAGCTTGGTGCTTGCTAATGAGATGCAGGCTGGTGAGATGCTGGAGGGCAGAACTGCCATGGGCCCCTGCTGTTACCCTGGGTGGTTGTAAATACCCCCTGACATTAGAAACTCCCTCTAAGAGGCTGGTTATGTCCCATCTTCCCTTGCGCTCAGCGATAGCCCCATCTGCTCTCCAAGGCACCCGGGCCGCACTGTGGGAGGGGGGCGGAAAGCGGGGGGCACAACCCAACCCCAGCCAAGCATGGTGGCTTGGAGGCAGGCCAGCGGGCGGCGAGGGGAGACAGGCTGGGGGTTTTAAACTCACGGGCCCCAGCCTTCACCAGTTACGACCTAAGCTACCCCAGCGGCAGGCCATGAGGTCCCAGCCCTGCCCAGAGCCGCGCTGGCACGCCAGCCGGCCCCCGGCTCCGGTGTGCGGCGCCTCGGGTCTGCCAGCGTTCTGCAATTAAAGCCCTTGTCAGAAACCACACTGGGTCTGTATTTTGTCACATGGCGCAATTCACATGCGGCAGCCCCAGCGGGAGCCCTGGGTTCGGCTTCTGCCGGGGACGCGGGGTGGGCCGGGGGGGAGGGGTGCCCCCTTGCCCTGGCTGCCTGGGACCCAGCGGGCACCAAGCAGGCACAGAAACCTCTGTGAGGTGCAGCTGGGTGGGGGGGGGCCTGCCAGCCGGGGAGAGATTTGTTACAACAGCAGCCTTAGCCCAGCAAGCTGTTCAGCTGGGGTGACATATGGGGGTGGGGCACAAGGGGGCACATGCCCTCCAAATGCCATGGGTGGGAGGGGCAACGGGCCAGCAGTTGGTGGGGCCAGAGCCTCTGGGTGGCCCAAGCGACTAGCAGGGGGCCTGGCACCTGGAAAAGGGATGGGAGCCCGCAGCCCCTGCCCCCAGCAGTGCGTGGGGGGGGGGGGGGAAGCAACGTGGCCCCGGCTCGCTCTGCTCTCCTGGCTGCATCGCTCAGGGGCGGGGGCAGGACCAGCCCCCACACTCACCGGAGGGAAGCAGGGTGCCACGGCTGGGAGCCAGGGGACGGGGCCTGGCCCGGGCCCAGAGGGGTGGGTTGGCACGGTCCTCCCCTGGGCTAGGGTGGTGAGGAGAGGGGTGGCATGGAGTGTGGGAGAGCCCCCGGGCCCTGCCCCCCCCCCCCTCCCCAGTCAGAGGGGACTCTCAGCCGGCAAGTAGAACAGGAGGTTTGGTGGTTGACAGGGACCCAGCGTAGCCCAGACTTGTTACAGGAGCCAGGAGCTGCCAGTACAGCCCCATCTTGGGGTGGGGGGGCCCAGAGTCAGGGCCCTGGGCCCCTGCCCAGCTCGACTCCCTTCTCCCTAAGCCAGCCAAAAACGAACTCACCCCCCCACTCCCAGCCACTGGGCTCAGCCCACTAGGCAGCCCCGCCCCCCTCCTCTGTCCTGTCCCCGCCCCCGCCCCCAGTGTTATTCGCTGTTACCTGGTCCTCAAAACTTCAACTGACGTACTTCCACCCTGAGTCGTGCCCAGCCTCCCCCTCCTCAGCCACATAGCGTTGCAGTCCTGAGGGAAACTGAGGAACACACACCCACCCACTACAGAATAGCACAGGACAGCAGACTCTCACACAGCAAACAGGGGGACTACAAGAGTAAATAGAGTCCCCACTATGTAATGGGGGGGGGTTATATGGCTGGTGCTCCCCCCCCATTCTCCATGTTCCTCCTCACCCATCCCCCCGTCAGGAACCAGTGAGCTGAGGCTACTGCTCTGTAGGTAACTGCGGTGATGGCGGGGGGGGGGGGGCAGAGAGTCACCCCAGGGGACACCAGGGGCTCGTGTGCACAGACCCGGGCCGCCCGTGAGGGACGAGGAGCCGAACCCCCTGCCGGAGGAGGGCCCGTGCCCAGGCGCAGTCCCTGCAGAGGGGTTTGCCCAGTGCGTTTGGCACAGACCTCGCCGCTGCGCCAGACATCTGCAGAGGGCAGGGTGGGAGAGCAGTCCTGGGATCCTGCCCTGCTGCCAGAGAAACCAGCCAGCAGCACCGAGGGGGTAAGGAGCCTCTGGGCCCAGCCAGCTCTGCCCTGCTCTCCCAGGCCTGGGGGGCAGAGAAAAGGGGGGCGCCGGGCTCAGGCTGGTGCAGACACAGGGGCCAGCTGCCCTCCCCGCTGAGGGAAGGGAGGGTCCCGCACTGGCCCCTCTAAGGCAGCCCCCAGGAGCCCAGCGCTGGCCCTGGGTCCCAAGAGAGGGCAATAGGCCTAGGAGCCCGCAGCCTGAGTGGAACCTAGGTCAGAGGCCTTGTGGGGTTCCGACCCCCCCGAACTTACAGCCCCCCCCGCTCCCCCGAGGGACCCGGGCAGGATGTGCCAGCCAACGGCAGCACAGCAGGAGCAGGCCGGGCAGCAGCGAGAACAGCCCCACGCCCTCGCCCTGCCATAACGTCACTGTGAGGGGGCGCTCACCCCACCCTGACTGGAGAAGGAGGACGCATGTGGCCGGCTCCAGCTGCTGAAGCCAGGCCCAGGCCGACACCGGCCACCGGTGGGAGGGTGGGGACCCAGTGGGGCACAGGGGGAGACAGGCATGGAAGGAGGCCGGGGGAGATGTCGGCGCCGTGCTCCAACCCACAGCCGAGTCAGCATGTTCAGGTAGGATCCCTGCCGAGCCAGGGACGAGCGTGCGCCTCCCCTCCGGGATTCAGGGCTGAGACCAGCTCCCCCCCCCCCCAATCCCCCTACAGCCATTAACCCACAACTCTGCTGCCTCTCCCACAGGCCACAAAGCCCCTGCTGAGGGCACCTACTGCCTCTGGTCCCCACAACCCAGACCAGCACCTGGGGGTTACCCCGCAGTGCACCCCACTGGGGTAACGCGGAGCTCTCCCTGGCTCTGGCCAGGCGCTCTGCAGGTAGCCCTGTCGTGCCATCCCTTCCCTAACCGGCGCCAGCTCAGCTTTGGGCCCCCGCCATCCCCTGGGGAAGGTTGTCCCAGACCATCTCCCCCTTGGGGGTGAATTCAGCCCCAGGGAGCCCAGCAGTCCTGCCCCAGGCGGCTGGGTTTCCATTTTCGAGCCAGGTTCATTGGGTTCTAGGTTCTTACACTTTCTGGAGCCCGGGTTTGCTGGAGGCCTGTGAAAGCGAGGCACCGACAGACAGAGGGGCTTCCCCACACGGCGCCCCCACAGCACATGAGCGCACTGAGGGGGAGGAGGAGGGGAAGGATGGGCCAGTGGATACAACTTGTCTGGGACACAGGACGACTGCTTTGCCCCAGCCTTCCTGTGCACCAATAAATCCATCCACTGAGGGGCCCAGTCTGACCAACTGCTCTCTGGGCATTAGGAGCTTAAATACTTGAGGATTGGGTTTTAGAGGGGCCCCTGCCTCAGTTTCCCCACCTGTAACATGGGCATGGCAGCACAGCCCTCTCCCCCAGGGCATTGGAGAGGCTGCCACAGGCAAGGCAGCCCCGGGCCCGTGCTATGGTTGGGGCCAGAGCAGCGCCTCAGCGAGGTAGATATTGACATGGCTGGAGAAGTCACACACTCCGTTGAGCCCAAACCCTCCAAGGCATTGAGGCCCCGACCTCCCCGGGAGACAATGGGAGTTAGGCACCTAAGCCCATTGGAGGAGCTGAGCCTTAGGTTTGGGAAGAAGCTTTGGCCCCAAGGGCACAAGTACCGAGAAGACAGGCACGCTCGGGGGAAGGTAACAGTAAGACCGCCCAAGAGCCCGTAGGCCGTGGATGAACCCCCTCACCCATAGAAGGTCTCCTGGGAGTGGGGGGGAAGAGAACAGCTGTGACAGATGTTGCCGCAGGCACTGCACTGCCCACAGCACTTGGGCAAGGAGCCACCCTGCCTCCAGACAGGGATGTGAGCTCCTCTTGCCCCCTGACAGATCTAGCACCACCCTGCACAGCTATACTAGCATGGTGCGTGGCTACACCCGAGGATGAGTCCCCTCCATTCCTGTATGGCCTTACTCCAACCCCCCTCTGTACCGAGTCTCGCCTGGCTCACCGCAGCATAGCTCAGGGGAGCTCCACCCTACGGGATAAGTTCCCACGAAGATACTCTGACTTCAGCTAGCCGAAGCTGTGTAGCTTAAGGTGGCTTTAGGCGCTAGCCGCATTGCAGGAAGTCGGAGAGCACCCACTCTCCCTTCCACAAGAAGGCAGGGAAGCGGGAGCAGGGCTACCGGAGCGCCCCACAATTCAAATTAGCAGGTCTTCACTAACTCAAACCCTGGAAAATCCACAGCACAGCTTTGATCTGCTCTGTAGTGTGGACCTACCCCCAGAGTAGATACCTGGGCTGGTTGGGTTGGCTAGAACAAGAGGCTCCCACCACCTGTGCATGGAGAGCATAGCCCTGGGGTGGATTTAGGATCCTGTGGCTGTCCATTACTCACTGTCACCTCTTCTAGGTGTTGGCCAACCCTTACCGCCTTGTTCCCCTGGGAGATGTCCACTACTGGACTGACCCCTCCGTACGCTGCTTCGTGAACTTACTGAGTCAAGCTGTCTGAATCCAAGCAGGAGGAAAAACTCATCCAGGCATCTATTTGATGCTCCCAAATCTACTGCTGCTTGTGTCTTCTGGAATAGCAGCAGAAACTCAGCGTGTCAAGTCAGACCAGTCGTTCCCTTGAACTAAAATGTTTCAGGGGGTAGCCGTGAGGATCTGCTTCAACAAAAATGCGCAGTCCGGTGGTACCTTTGTGACGTAGTGGGGGTGCTGTCTACTACTGTAATCCTAAGTTTGCTCTGGTGTTGCATTTACCATTTGTCTTACGGGGTTATACGTGATCCTACTGTCCTAGGATGTTCTGTAGTGATGCTGTGTGGGCGTGTGTGTGTGCCTCAGTTTACCAGGCTCTGCAGCACTAGCTGCATGAGGAGGGGGAGGCTGAGTGGGGACTCACTGGGGAAGTATGTGCTGCCTCTCCCCTCCTGAGGCCCAGGGGACAGCAGATAACACCTTGGACCTGGAGGGAGGACAGTGGAGGAGGCGGGGCTGCCTGGGGCGAGTGAGCAGTGGCTGTGGGGGTGAGGCAGTCTTGGCTGGGCTAGAAGGAGCGAGGATGTTTAGACCAAGGAAGGGGGTGAAGCCCCTTCCCCCCCGCCCCCCCCCGAGCACTAAGGCTCTGCCCTGGCTCCTCTGTTAACATTGATCCTAATCTACACTGTGTCTCTGGGAACCAATAAGCCTTCTACTCTACTGGCTGGCTGAGAGTCACATCTGGCTGTGGACGGGGGGTGCAGGGTCAGGGGTTCCCCGACACGTGGTCACAACCTTACAGACCACATTAGGTCATGAGCTTTCCTGGTTTGAAGCATCTCATGGAGCAGGCTCCAGTCCACGAGAGCTTCTGCCCAAATAAGTGTGTGGGTCTCCAAGGTGCCACCGGACACCTTGTTGCTCGTCTGAACAGGTACAGAAAAGCCAGAGACATGGCTGGCTCCTGTTGGACCCCCCCCCCGCCCCCCAGGTTTGACCAGAAAGAGCAGAACGAGAGATGGTTGCAGGTAAGAATTTATTCTCAGATCTGACCAGCAGAGACCACCACGCACACGAGCCACGTTCAGAAGTTACAGCAGGAACGAGGGGAGTCCAGCCGGCAATGCATCTAGCAGCAAGATGGTCAGGTAGCTCAGTTACTGTCACCCCAGCTATGCTCACTCCTGAAAGTCGGAGCCAGGCTAAGGCCTAGAGCAAGTGTTGAAATAATCTTCTCCCTCCTCCACCGCTTCCTCCTCCTCCTCGGCCGAATCCCTGCCCACCTCCTCGTAGTCCTTCTCCAGCGCAGCCAGGTCCTCCCGGGCCTCGGAGAACTCCCCCTCCTCCATGCCCTCCCCCACGTACCAGTGCACGAAGGCCCGCTTGGCGTACATCAGGTCGAACTTGTGGTCCAGCCGGGCCCAGGCCTCCGCGATGGCCGTGGTGTTGCTCAGCATGCAGACGGCCCGCTGCACCTTGGCCAGGTCCCCGCCCGGCACCACCGTGGGCGGCTGGTAGTTGATGCCCACCTTGAAGCCGGTGGGGCACCAGTCCACGAACTGGATGGAGCGCCGGGTTTTGATGGCGGCGATGGCGGCGTTGACGTCCTTGGGCACCACGTCCCCCCGGTAGAGCAGGCAGCAGGCCATGTATTTTCCCCGGCGCGGGTCGCACTTCACCATCTGGTTGGAGAACTCAAAGCAGGCGTTGGTGATCTCCGGCACCGAGAGCTGCTCGTGGTAGGCCCTCTCCGCCGAGACGATGGGCGCGTAGGTGGTGAGGGGGAAGTGGATGCGGGGGTAGGGCACCAGGTTGGTCTGGAACTCCGTGAGGTCCACGTTCAAGGCGCCGTCGAACCTCAGGGAGGCCGTGATGGACGAGACGATCTGGGCGATCAGCCGGTTCAGGTTGAGGTAGGAGGGGCGCTCGATGTCGAGGTTCCGGTTGCAGATGTCGTAGATGGCCTCGTTGTCCACCATGAAGGAGCAGTCCGAGTGCTCCAGCGTGGTGTGGGTGGTCAGGATGGAGTTGTAGGGCTCCACCACCGCCGTGGAGACCCGCGGGGCAGGGTACACCGAGAACTCCAGCTTGGATTTCTTCCCGAACTCCACCGAGAGACGCTCCATCAAGAGGGACGTGAATCCCGAGCCCGTGCCGCCGCCGAAGCTGTGGAAGACCAGGAACCCTTGAAGGCCGCTGCACTGGTCAGCCTGCACAAATGAAGAGGACGCTGAACTAGTCTTGGTCATGCTGCGCCTATGGCCCCCCTCTCCTGTTCCATCACCCTCCAGACATCGGCTCCATGTGTGACCATGACCGGATCCAAGTGATGTTGTGAGTTATAGGGATACGTCGTAATTATGTGTGGACATAGTCTGTAATGACAACCTATTGGGGACCTGAAGATCCATTGATGTACCTGAATAGACCACCCCCCAAAACAGGTAGCAACCACCTGTTCACCTTGGAAGACTGATTAAGTCAACGGGCATACGTAGACCCAGGGCTTTTTTGTGATGGTACTGCCCGGTACGCAGTACCAGAACCTCCAGTCGGTGCTTACCTGGAGAGAGTTGAGCATAGCAGCACCTCTGTATGCAAATGTCCAAGAGTTGGCTGGGCCACATGTCTTATAGGGGTCGTGTCTCTTAAAAGGGCAATACTGGCCCCACCTTGGCTTCTTCCCCCCCCCCCCCCCAAACAACTTTTTCCCTGGAGTACCGGCACCATTTTAAACAAACAACACACCACACAAAAAAGCACTGTGTAGAACCCAACCTCAGTACCAAGCAAGTGAGATGCTGGTTCATGAGTCAGTGTGAGGATTTCTTCCCACCCCAAGATGGATGGCTGGGTATGTCAGCTTTCATGGAGATACAGACGGGGGCTAGATACTTGTACAACAGCTGGGCAGGGAAATGCCGTTGCTGGCTGACAGCATGGAGTCTATTCTTGGGTTGCTCTTTCAGCGAGTTCGAGCTACAAAACCCCAACACAATGGGAGCCAGATACAAATATTCCTCTTTACTCAGAGCCGGTCTAGGCTGTCTAGGCAGTCCAAGACTGGGGCCCCGAGAGCGCTCAATGGGCTCCTTTCCGTAAGGCACCCATGCTAGGTCACCCGAGTTGTTCTGTTTCCCAGCTATGGGCAGAGCCCATCAAGGCTTTGCTCCCTCAGGCCAAGAGGTTACAGCCCCTTCACCTGCTCCGGGGAAGGGAGAAGAGGAGTATCCCCCACTCACCATTTTACGAGTCCGGTCCACCACGGCATCGATGATCTCCTTCCCGATGGTGTAGTGGCCCCGGGCGTAGTTGTTGGCCGCGTCCTCCTTGCCGCTGATCAGTTGCTCTGGGTGGAAGAGCGAGCGGTAGGCCCCAGTCCGGATCTCATCTGTAAGGGAGCAGAGCCGTGACGAAGTCCAAGTTTGCACCAGGAGTCCGTGATAGCCACCGTCCGCCCAGCACCAAGGCCCCGATTCCCAGGTAGTCGGGCGCCTCACTCCCATGCAAATCGCCTGATGTTAGGAGCACCAGTAACTTGGTGGATCTGGGCTCGGACAGGCTGACCCAGCACCTGGTTACCCGCGGTAGGAGCGCTTTGCCGGAAGCCACTGAGACATGGGGAGGAAAGGCACCTTCTCTTCTCATCCCAGCAGGACAGTGATCGACACCGAGATCAACATGGTGTGCAGATGTCAGGGTCTGAAGGAGTGCTTCCCTCACAGCTGGCGGGGAGGGGGGAGGGACTAGGGGCGTGTCTATGCAAATAGGCCTTGCTCCGGCTGCGCTTCACTAGCTATTCAGTGGGGGTTTTGCTCACTCAATCTGTGACCCAACATGAGCTTCAGGTATTAAATGCAGGGAGGTCTCAAATAGGGCGACCAAGGGTTGTACTGGTGGGGGAATCCAGACCAGCAGGACTGTGCTACTTAGCTCCAAAGGAGGGGGGGCTCCCCGTCAGCAGAAAGATCTTGGCTAGGTAGGGTGTGACTTAGAGACCTGGGGGGACTGGAGGCTGGGTGGCCTTTCTTGCCTGGACTGCTCTGGCCTCCCACCCAGGCAGGTCAAAGAGCCGAGCTCCAGCCACCATGAAGAGCCTGTGCGCTAGTTGGGGGTTTCTTCTCTCCTGCTTGCCAGGAGCGAAACCGCTGGGAGCTACGGTCCTTGGAGACGCTGGGCACAAGTCACGGAAGAGGTGGGTGGCAGCGGATGGGGACTGACGGCCAGGCGGGCGGTGACAGAGGCGCAGTGAGTAAGATCCCTCTATACCCCCCCCCAGGAGGAGAGGTGAACTCTGCCACCGCACCTCTGAACTTGGGGCCTACCCCAACAGAGGACGGTGACTGGGGGGGGGGGGGGGGGGGGGGAGAAGCAGAGAAGGGATGGGGACATTTACACAGCTACACTTGAGCGCCCAAGGGGAAAAGGGCCCTGCCTGGCCTATGTGGGTGGGACTGATGTGTGGTTTGGTTACGAACCCTTTTTGGGGGGTTTCCCACATCAACACTCCGCAACACCCCCCGTTATGAGAGGTGCCTTTCCCCCACAGACTGTGTGAGGGGCCCCTGCAGAGGCGCCCTGGGTGGGGTGGGCGTGTCCCGGGTTGCCGGGCCAGGGGCTGAAGAGAAGCCCCTGGAGCCCCAACCTGGCCCCAGTGGCTGGCGCTCCCCGGCAGCAGGGTCACCAGCATCTTACCAATGACGGTGGGTTCCAGGTCCACGAACAGGGCTCTGGGTACGTGCTTCCCCGCCCCTGTCTCGCTGAAGAAGGTCCCGAAGGAGGAGTCGGCCTGGCCGGAGGAGGGCTCCACGCAGACGATGCCGTCGGGCTGGATGCCGTGCTCCAGGCAGTACAGCTCCCAGCAGGCGTTGCCCATCTGCACGCCCGCCTGGCCGATGTGGACGGAAATGCACTCCCGCTGCGGGAGGAGAGGGGGGGCACAGCGAGACAGGGGTGTTACTGTCTGCTCCTCCCAGGGTCACGCCTGCAGACCCCGGGGCTGGTTTCTCAGCTGGGACACCTGGCCCCGTGAACAGCTGCGGTCCGCCAGGCCCATGGGATCAGGGCACCAGCAGGGCTTTCGCACGGCTCCCGCCAGCTACCCGGTCGCATGGAGCCCTCACCGCTGGGCCGTAGAAGGGCTGATGGAGGGGAACCCCCCCCCCCTTCCCAGTGCTTGTGTAGGGCAAGGCCAAGTCCACTATGGGAGAGATGGCAGGTGCAGAGGAGTCAGTCAAGCGCTCTCCCGCTGATGCATTGGGACGAGAAGAAGCGCCACCGTGGACAGGAGAGTAGCCCCTGCCCGCTCACCTTACCGCCCACTAGCTGCCACGGTCTGTGTATGCCGACTTCAGCAACACTGTTTGCATGGCTGAAGCGATGTGGATTCGGGCCATGGCGGGGGCTGGTGTAGACAAAACCCAAGACCTGGCTATTTTTAGCAGGAATCTGCAGGAGCCGAGGGGGGGGGGGGGGCACGGCCCATCCCGAGCCTGGGCCAGCTTTAGCTTGGGGACCTGGCCCAATGTGTTAAATCAGCAGCGAGGAGCCTTTTGAGCCGGGGACCCCTGTGAGTGAGATGCAAAACCACCAGCCTCGTGGACGTGGCCCCCAACTGAGAAGCAGGAAAAAGACCCCTAACCTCACTCATGCAACCCAGGGCACCCCACACACTCCAGCCCCATGGGGGGAGGTGCCAAGGGTCAGGGCTCCCCTACAGCCAGATTAACTCTTCTGGGAGCCCAGGGCTAGTAGATTGTGGGACACCCCCCAGGCTCTGGGGTGGGGCCAAGAATGAGGGGTTCAGTGTGTTAGGGGGTCTGCTGAGGGGCAGGCTGGGGACGCAGGTGCAGCATCCGGGCAGTGCAGGGGCAGGCTGAGGGTGAGGTATCTGGACCAGAGGGAGCTGTTATCTGGTGCAACTGGGTGCTCCACATGGCCAGGCACTGCTCCCCACCTCCCATTGGCCAGCAATTCCTGGCCAATGGGAGTGATGGGGCGGAGTCTGCATGCAGCTCAGGGCGGAGCTTCCATGTGCTGCCCTTCCCCCAGCCCTTCGGAGGGGAGGGGAGAGGGGTGTCTGCGTGTGGGGCAGGGTGGGGCAGGGCCAGCAACATGCAGAGTCGCTTCCTCCCCCCGCCAGGCAGAGCCCCCAGGCTGATGCTGATCCCAGTTTGCCTTGATTTGGCCCACAAGGCTCAGCCCCCTGCCAGCCGGATCAAGGGAGGCTGCAGGCCACACCTGACCCACAACCCAGAGGGTCCCCCCGACACAGCAACCCT
The DNA here is from genome assembly GCA_032595735.1 of Pelochelys cantorii. NCBI lineage: Eukaryota > Metazoa > Chordata > Testudines > Trionychidae > Pelochelys > Pelochelys cantorii. The sequence goes on from CM064326.1 coordinate 344,782,754, forward strand.
ACGACGGCAGTGCACAATCCCGCACACAGCCAGAGCCGCGGGTCAGAGATGGCGTGCGCTGGTACAGCCCCAAAGCAGCACCATAGCCTGCCTGCCAGGCTACAGAGCCTCTCCCAGCTGGCTCCGGCTGCTGGGGACACGGGGCGGGGGGGGGAGGAGGGGAGAAGAGCCCGGCAGGGCCGGCAGCTCCAGGAGAGACATGAACTCTCGCCTGGCATCGCGAGCGTCACCACGGCCAGGGCTCTCCTGGGGGCTCCCTGCTTTATCCGGAGGCCTGTTGCTGGGCCCAGTGGGTGGGGGCCTGGCCGTAGGGGTCACAGCTCCGGCGATGCAAGCTGCCCCCTTCGCCAGCCACCCAGGGCATTTACCCCTGCTGGCAGCTCTGCTAACGCCCACCCTGCAGTAGCCTCTCCATGCTGCCATCAGCATGGGCAGCTCAGCAGCAAGTCATGCCCAGTGGGAGGCAGGAGCAGGGCCTATGTGGGGGAGGGAAGGGAAGGAGAGAACCACTCCTTATATCGAACCGAGAGGCCCCACCCCAGCCCAAGCCTTCCTGGCCCTGCTACTGCCCGACTTCTAATCAAGGCAGCATTTAGGCTTTTTCCAGTTGAGGGAAGAGCTGGAAGGAGACACTTGACACCAGAGGCACATGGACAGTTTAGAGAAACTGAGGCAGGGCTAGGACTGGGACGGCAGGAGAAGCAGCACCGATAATCGGGGGCTTGTCGCTCCAGACAGAGCAGCAGATCGAGCCGTTTTAAGCAGCTCCACAACCCCCAGCCAGAAGGCAACTCGCAGGACTCTTTGGGGAATCCATCCCCTTTCCTGACAGCGGTCCCAGCCCCAGGCCAGTCTCCCCAGGGGGCTCAGACCCCCACAGGCATTGGGGGACATGGCCAGGTTTGCAAGAGAGCTTGAACAGAGCTTGCTGGAAAAAACCAGCCCCTCCCCCACTGCCAGGGGGCAGGTTGGCAGACTTTTTGGGGGAGGCCCAGGGCCCACACTGCCCCTCCTCTATCTGCCTAAGGCTCTGGGAGAGAGTTTGGATGCAGGGGTGTGGGGAGAGATCTGGGAGGCAATGAGGGTGCAGGCTCTGGGGAGAGTGGGGTACACAAGGGTGGGGGAGGGAGGGATTGCCACATTTACCTCAAACACCAACCCCTGGCAATGGCACGGGGGGGGGGGGGGTCTGCCAGCAGCTAGAGCAGCACAGTGTAGACACTCCCCCCTAAAATAAAGCTACAGGGACACATGCCAGCAGTTGCAGGGAACTAGCAACCAAAAGCCACTTTAGCCCCACTGCACTGGGGTATCCCCCCCCAGGGCATACCAGGTCACCTGGGGGGCAGTAGGCAGAGCCAGAGGGATACACCAAGGGGAGCACATGGGCCCACAGCCCCTGGCACTGGGGCAGGGCAAACCCAGCACAAAAGAGGTTTCCAAACAGGCCTGGCTCCAGACCAGCTGTTGGGCACCAGAAAACTTGCCCTGGCTCCCCTGTGCACACATCACTAGCACCCATATCCCTCTCACACTCACCATCTCTGCTACCCAAACAAGTTTGAATCCAATATGACCTAGCCAAGATGACCTCGCCCAGCTGCTTTATAGCCCCGGGGGCAAACAGTCCCAGCTGTGCAGAGGGGAGGGGCGTGTCTTAAAAGGACAGCGCGTGGTTCCGAAGGGGCGCCACAGAGAAGTCCCCAACTCCACCTGACAGCTGCTGGCGTGTCCCCAGCTGCGGAGGAAGGGGGGGGGGGGGGTTTCATGTCCACGCTGCAAGCCTCCAGGCTGCTACGGGTCTGCCTGTTACGTGCATGGCTGTAGCCCCTGGTGTTACCTGGCCAGCTGTGTGTCTGCTTGAGGTACCGCTTTGGCTCCATTAACACAGCGCCTGAGCGTCCCACGCCCATTCACGTGTTTATCCTCCAGCCCCCCCAGCAGTGGTATGGGAGGGGAAACTGAGGCACGGGGCGGCGAAGGCGTAGGGTTTGTTTGAAGGGCAGCCCTCTACCTACTAGGCCGTGCTGCCTCCCGCGCAGTGTACACCGGTGGCTGGGTTGTGACAGGGTAGCCATGAGTTGGATGGACGCTACGGGCTGGATCCGCGGAGGAGAGGCGCCCGACGGCCCAGTGGCACCCACAGCCTAAGCACGGGAGAGCTGCCCGCCTAAGGGTGCGATTGACAGTGCCGAGGGGGGAGCTGCGTAGCCCAGCTAATAGGAAACCCTGAGGAGAGGGATGTGGCCTAAGCCAACGGTGGGGAACCGGATCTGGCCCCCGACCTGCCTGAACTGGCCCCCGGTGCTTGGGGCTCCTCCCCCCAGTATCAGGGAGCTGGTGTTGGTGCCCAGCCCAATGGCCCCCTAACCCCCAGCCCGCTGCTACTGCACCCTACCTCCCACCCCCAGCCCGCTCCTGCACCCTCCCAGACCCACCTACAGCCCAAGCCTTCTTCCCAGCAGCCCCCTCCCACACACTGGGCCCCTCATTTTTGGCTCCACACCATTTTTTTTGGCCCCCAACTGATTTTTCTGTGGGTCAGCAGCCCCCGCCCCCAAAAAGTCCCCCCACCTCTCCCCCCAAAGAAGCTTGGCACTTTCGGGTGCATCGACACAGCAACTAAACCCCCCGGGCTGGCCCCAGCCAGCTGGCTCCTTGCGGTGTAGACAGACCGGCACCAGGACCAACACTAGGGGAGCAGAGGATCTATGCTTTAGACTTAGGGGTGCAAGTCCCAAAGTCCGTTACTTTCCTGGCCCGTTTCCCGAGGTGCTGTGCTGGTGCGCAACAGAACAAAAGCAGCATGGGCCTCCGGCTCCAATCCAAACCCGTGTTTCCCCGGGGGGCAGCCTGATTTCATGGATCTACCCCCTGGTACAGCCTGCTAGCGTCAGGTGGGGGGGTTTAGGTCAGGCTGGCATGGCACTGACCTCCGGCTGTTCCCCTCGCCTATCGCGAGCACGCATCGGACCCTGTCTCTAGGGAAACAAACGCTCCTGTAGCATCCAGCGGCTCCACTCTAGCCGGGAGTCCCCTGATACTGAACTCTGTGGGGCAGGGCACTGAAGGGTGTGCCGTGGCGGGGGCAGTAGTCACTCTTGTCCTCCCGCTGTTCACTCCCTTTGCTGTGTTGTGTTGTGTGTGATTCTACTGGCCTGTGCTGGTCAGTAGTGACTCTGTGTGTGTGTGCCTCAGTTTCCCTGGGCATAGCAACACTATCTGGGGGAGGAGGGGGTGGCTTGGCATGAAGTATGTGCAGTCTGTCAGGTCCTGAGGACCAGCTGACAGCAGATAACACCTTGGGCCCTGGAGGCAGGACAGAGGAGGGGGCAGGGCTGCCTAGAGGGCTGAGCCCAGTGGCTGGGGGTGTGAGTTTCGTTTTTCTGCTGGCTGAGGGGGAGGGGAGCCTAGCTGGCTTGGGGGGCCTGGATGTCCAGGGTTTCCCTGCAGCCATCGCAGGTGGAAAGTGCCCAGTGCCGGGCGCTCCCCAGCCTGCCCTGGCCCTGGCAAGAGGAGAAACCTCCCCTGGATCTGAGCCATCCGGACAAGGCTCCGGCTCCGGCCCTAGTGCAGTGTTTCTTAAACTGTGTTCCATGGCACAGAGGCAGTCGGAGGTGTGCCGCGGAGAACGACAGAGTTCAAAATGGGGGCCAGATGTGGCCCTGGGGCCGGATCCGGCCCACCTAACACTTTGATCGGGCCCACAGACAGCACCTGGCCGCTTTCTGTTTTATCCTGCTGCCCGTGCCACCGAATTTCCAGGCTGTGGCTCAGGCAGCAGGATCCTGTTTAAATGGCTCCTGGTCACGGCGCTGCCCAGGCAGGGGACAGAGCCGTGAGCCCTTTAAATTGCTGCAGCAGCCCTGGACAGCTGCCAGCTGTCTGGGGCTAGAAGCTGTGAGCCCTTCGCTGGGTTTTTAATTCAAAGCCTCTAGCCCCAGACAGCTCTGGTAGGAGGCTAGTCCCCAGCCCCGCCTCTCCTGTCACGTTATTGGATTGTGAGGGGAGCAGCCGGGTCACTGCTGCACCCATGGGGGGAGAGTTTGCCCCAAAAGTGGTCCAAAGGGGGCCATGTGAGGGGTCAAACAAAAGCGGACTTTCTACTGATTCTGTATCTGCTCTTCATATATCTATAATGTCTGTGTGGAGTTAGGAATCTGTACTCTGTATGGAGACTGGAAGTCTCTCTGAGGCTGCGTCTAGACCGGCATGATTTTGCGGAAATACTTTTAACGGAAAAGTTAAAAGTATTTCCGCAAAAGAGCGTCTAGATTGGCACGGATACTTTTGCGCAAAAAGTGCTTTTGCGCAAAAGCATCCGTAGCCAGTATAGACGCTATTTTGCGCAAGAAAGCTCCGGCGGCCATTTTCGCCGTCGGGGCTTTCTTATGCAAAAAATTCCTTCCCTGTCTACATTGGCTCGGGCTTTTTCCCGAGCGGGAGCGTCAAAGTATTTGCGCAAGAACACTGACGATCTTACATAAGATCGTCAGTGTTCTTGTGCAAATTCAAGCAGCCAGTGTAGACAGCTGGCAAAATCTTGCCAGTCTAGACGCACCCTGAATGTGCTTGAATAATGGGCTAGGAATGTTTGCCCATGGGCATGCTAATGAGCGAAGCTCCAGGGAACAGTGGGCCTCTGAAGGCCAAAGACACACCTGGCCACTGGCCATGTGACTCCCTCCAGCTTGGAAGAAATCTGAAAGGAAGGTATAAATATGCCATGTGGCCGACTCCATGTTCGTCTTCAGATCTGCTTCTGACCCCAGATGCAGCCTTGCAGAGAATCACGAGCCGGGAAGAACTGTGGACCCATCCTGCTATAGGATGTGCAACAAGGATTTTTAAGCCAGCAGCTATAACATCTCTGCTAGAGCCTGCATCGAGAACTGGAAGATTCGATGCATGTAACGTAGGATACTTTAACAGCCTCGCTCTCATGCTTTTCTTTATTGTAGTAAAAAACCTTTAGATGGTAGATTCTGAAGGACTGGCTCGGTGTGATTTGTGGGTAAGGTCCAGAGGGTAAATTGACCTGGGATCCGTGGCTGGTTTCTTGGAACCGGACAGAACTTGTTCGGGGTAGGTGGGATTGGGTTCTAGACCCCTCACCTGTGTATGAGGCCCGGGGCCATCTGGGGCATGGAAATTTCTGGGGTGTCAGAGGGCTTTTGCTTGCGAGGCTTCAGGCAGGCAGCTGAAGCGCTCTGTGGGACTGGTTTGTGGCCTGTTTGGAAAGGCCTCCAGCCTGGGGGCTGTAAGGAGCCCCGCATTTGAGCAATTCGCCCTGAGTGGATGCCCTCAGCTGTGCCTAGACCCCGCCTGGTCCTTCACACCTCCCCAAAGCCACTACTCTCCCCCTAAAGCCCCGCCCCTTCTAGGAGTGAAGCCGATCCGGGACCACATACCAAAATTCATTGTGGCCCCCCCCCCCCACAAATTCTTGCCCACCCCTGCTGTAGCGGCTCATGCACTAAGCTCCAGAGGTCCTGGGTTCAGTCCCGCCTGTCGCCATTACACTCACACAACGGAGACCACTTAGAATCTGCAGCCTGGCTTTGCCCTTCGCTTGCCGCCAGCGAAATCCCCCCTCGCGGGGTACGTCCTGGCAGCTGCAAAGATTTCCAGGGGCAATGGCTGATCTTGCAAATGCCAGCGCGCCAGACACGTGGGTCAGGTTCGGTCTGGGATGTCGAGGCAGTGTCGCAAGGGGCCTCCCTCGCTGGGAAGAGAGTCTCACCGTCTGATGGGAACAGTTTGCCAGCAGCTGTCGGCACCGGAAATCTCTTTCTGTTGCCCCCACGGGTGTTGCTCAGGGGACTTGGGTGATTGAAATGTCCGGGGCTGCCGCGGTGCTGAGCTTTGATGCCCGCTCTTTCTGGGAGGGCAGGAACTCGGAACCCGGCCCTTGGAGAAGTTTAGCCGAGGTGCCTATGTGTCTCTGCCCCCATGCAGAGGGAGTGTACGACTGGCCAGGCCTGATGGGCACTGCAGGCTGGGAGCCGTGCTGTCAGGACACGGGGTCCATCGCCTGGGCTGAGAAACCCTTAGGGACGGTGGAGTCATGCTGGGCGCGAGCCGCTGGCTAGCCAGCTTGGCAGAGGGGGAGGCTGCGACGCTGCCCTGTCTGTGCTGGTCCGGGAGGACAGCTTGGAAACTCGGAGACCCAGCAGATGGAGCCACCCATTGAAACTGGGCGCTTAACCAGCCCTTGGACGGACCTGCCTGGACCACGCCATGAACAATTCTGCAGGGACGGGGAAGGCGCCAGCGCATTGCCCCCTGCGGAGGAAATCCGGCCTGGGACCTGCCGCTCACTGTTCCACCCGAGCGGCTCGTCCCTGGCAGGGAGGGTGCTGCCGATAACTACGCCCAGGGCCATCCCACCATGGGGAAGGGCAGCACCTGCTCGGTCATTGATGGGACTCGTACAGTGGGGGGCAGGGGGTGGGAAGCCCGGCTGGGAAAGTAGCAATAAGGAAGAGGATCCCCGGCCGAATTAGGTCACGTCAGACTTTGTTCTTGTTAAAAAATTAACTGGAGTGCGTGGGAGAGAAGCCCCCTCCCTCAGCCAGACACCCTGCCCCCTCCCCTGCTCCCTCCCCCCCGCACCCAGACACCCTGCCCCCAGCCCTCTCCTGCCCCCTCCTCTGCTCCCTCCCCCCCGCACCCAGACACCCTACCCCCAGCCCTCTCCTGCCCCCTCCCCTGCTCCCAGACACCTGCTCCTGCCCCCTCCCCTGCTTCTTCCCCCCCACACACACACCCAGACACCGTGCCCACAGCCCACCTCTGCCCCCTCCCCTTCTCCTGCTCCCTCCCCCCCTGCACCCAGACACCCTGCCCTTAGCCTGCTCCTGCTCCTTCTCCTTCCCCTCTGCACCCAGACACTCTGCCCCCAACCCACTCCTGTCCCCTTCCCCTCCCCAGCCAGACACTCTACACCCAGCCTGCTCCTGCACCCAGACCTCACACCCTCCCCCCTCCAGCACCCCACCTCCCATCCCGCATCCCCCTCCCGCTCCCTGGCAGCCCTGCTCTGCACCCTGAGCCCCTCATTTCCGGCCCCACGCCAGAGCCCAGGGGAACCCACAAAACCCACTAGCCCCGGAACCCCAGAAGAGTAAATCTGGCCTGAGGCCTCCAACCTGAGTCCTCCCTGCCCCTCCCCCCACATGGGGCTGGTGCACCAGGCGAGTGCAGTGCTGCAGTGGGGGCCACACTAGTGAGGGGTGGGGAGTTTGGAGGGTTTTTTGCTTCTCACTCATGTGGTCCCCAGTTGATTTTTCAGGGGGTCAGTGGCCCCTGACCCAAAAAAGGTTCCACACCCCTGCCACAAAGCAAGACCCCGGTGAAACCTTTGTGTGTTGGACGCCATCTCTTACTGCGTTTCAGAATGAAGCCTGGCCAGCAAGCCCCCCGTTGGGCCCAGCCTCCAGCTGGCCTCAGCATCGTCACGCTCCTGCACCTGCACGCACCCCAACCCTGATCCCAGCATACACCTGAACCCCTGCCCTGAGCCCCTCACACCCCCACATCCCCAGACACCTGCACCCCCACATTACCAGCCCCCTGCCTAACACTCCTGCACCCCCATATGCCCCAACCCTGTGCCCTGAGCCCCTCATACCCCCACCTCCCCAGATGCCTCCACCCCCACCCCCTGCCTAACACTCCTGCACCCCCATATGCCCCAACCCCCTGCCCTGAGCCCCTCATGCACCCCAACCCAGACTCCTGCACCCCCACACCCCCCACCATCAGATTGACAGAAGGCAGCCCGACTGCGCGGGAACCCGGGTGTGACCCGTTACGACGTACACGTCAAAGAACTGCGCAGAAAGATGCTGCAGCAGAAGTGCCATTAAACAAAGTGGGCGAGTTCAATGCTCCACGGATGCTGTTAGTAACCCCAGGTCAATCGGCAGGAATATGTGGGTGCCTCTTTTCAGTCAGGCAAAGGGGCATCCGGGTGGGGCTCTTTGCTGACCGCTCGTTCGGCATTGCCATGTGGTTTGGCCCGTTGCTTTGGGACGCCTGCCCACCCCCGGTTAGACCCCGGCCTGGAGCTGGGTCGGTATGGCCCCGTCAGCTGTGGGGGAGCTTCTTACCGGGGGCTGGTTCCCTCCCCCCAGAACGTGCTTCCAGCCTGGGCCTACAGCACTTAGTGTGTCTGCACTGTCGTCCGGGCCCAGTTCTGGGAGCAGGGCCTGCCTCCCCCTCCCAGCTTAGCTGTGCTTATAGGAGCAAAGTCTGGCCCACGGTCGGCCAGGCCTCAGCTTCATGGGCTTATGACCACTAGGCCCTCAGCCTACCACAAGGGCTAATGAGCCAAGGGACCAGTGTGTAACACCCCTCCCGCCCATGACTTTCAGCAGCTAAAATGCTCCCATGCTGCACAACCAGCGCTAATCGTTGCAGGGGTGTTGGTGGCAGTTACCGCCAGGAGAAGAAACCTCGCCACTCACGGCTGAGGGTGGTGGTTTGGGTATTTTGGGGGGGGGGGGTGCGCTCCTCAAAACTCAAACTTGTCTACAGCAGCCTAGGGTTGCCAGATACTTTCACATAAAATCCCAAACGGGGCAGGAAAACAAAGTGGTTGATCTCAGAAGAGGGAGGGGAGAAAAGCGCTCCTTACTGCCTCTCGGCTGGCCTGCCAGCTGAGAGAAACAGAAAGTGTCCTGGTTTTTTTTTTTAAACCGGACAGGGGCCACAAATAGTGGACTATGCAGCTGAAAAACCGGACACCTGGCAACCCTACAGCAGCCTGCTTGGAAAGCCGGTCTCCTTTTGACACCTCTTCTGATGTGACAAACAAACAAGTTGGAGGAAGTTTTAAAATTTGCCACACATGTCCTGTCCACATGCTCGGAGTAGGAAAAGCCACTGCCGGCAGCCACTTGCTCTTTGGGAAGGGCAGCTTGTTAGATGGGAGAGGGAGGGAATCATCATACACCAGAACTGGCCGGGACCTGGAGAGGTCACCAAGTCCAGTCCCCTGCCCTCTCGGTGGGACCAAGCACCCTCTAGCAGGTCAATCTCAATACAAACCTTTCAGGAAAAAACAGCAGCATGAGCAGAGTTTGGAGCCCAACAACTGGCTCTTACTTCTTCCATTTGTGAAAAGTTGGGATTTTGGCCTTTGGGACAGGAACAAACCGCCAACCGCAAAATACTGATGGGATGGGCAAACCATCTGCTGCTCGAGTCTGATTTCACGCTGTTCCCCAGGTGAGCAAGCACCGGGATGGTCTAGACAGGTCTTCACGACAGCGTTAGCCTCAGGCACAAGCTTCCGCCTGTGGATGGTGGAAGGTTTGGGTTAAAAGCCAGGTAAGAGCCTGAGCTATGTCTAGACTGCAGGTGTCTTTCGGGAGAAGCTTTTCCAGAAGAGATCTTCCCCCCCCCCCCCCCAAAAAAAAAAAAACCACACTTCCTCCAAAAGAGCATCCCCACACTGAAAGCGCATTGAAAAAGCGATCTGCTTTTTCGAAAGATATCTAATCACAGTGGATGCTGCTACCTTGCATTTCAGTTGGGATTATTATGGATAGAGTGGCCACCACTGTGCTTTTTCCTGGAGGCCTCTTCTGAAAAAACCCTCTTTTCCACCCACACACACGTCTTTTTCCAAAACAGGCTTCTTCCTCATAGAAAGCCGTTTACTAATGTCAGAAAACCCCCTCCGTCTTTCCGACTTCTTGTTGAAAGAACGCAATAGTAGCGTGGATGGAAGTGACATTTATTCAGAAAAATGGCCTTTTTTTTGGGAAAAACACCCACCACACTCTGCAACGTAGACATACCTTCAGTGTGTGTGCGCTTTCAACCGAGACACACTTACTCACAGGGTATAGGCTAGCGCTTGGCTAGGACCTTAACGAGGTGGTCACCTTAATGAGGATTCTAGGGGACCTGCTTTGTTGCATGAACATAACCTGAAACCTAGGTTATGCACCTTGGATTCTCCCAGTCCTCCAAAGCCTTCCCACGATTCCCCGGGAGTGTATTTCCCTTTTCCAACCACCTCTTTATACAAACCTAGTTGCCTGGGAACCCCACAAGGCCTGCTCCTTTTCTGCCCACCCAATGTATTAGAACAGGGGTGTTGTTGGGGGAGTGCCGCTGGACTCCTCACCTCTACGATAACATCTCCACGGGTGCGTCTACACAGCAACGATATTTCGGAGTAACGGCCGCTATTCCGGAAGAACCAGGCGGGCGTCTAGGCAGCAATGCTGTTATTTGGAAATATCGAAATAATGGGCAGCTTATTCCGGATTCCGTAGGCCTCATTCCATGAGGAATAACGCCTTTTCCGGAATAGCTATTTTGGATGCTCCATTGCTGCTATTTGGAAATAGCTCCTCCCCCAGGGCCATGCAGAGTGACTCCCCACTGCCTCCTGGGGCTCTAATGTCAAAGTAGCACTTTCACATTAGAGAAGTCTGCCTCAGACTCATTTCGTGGCTCCCCTGCAGTGTAGATGCGCCATTTCAAAATAAGCTCTTTTGGAGGATTTCTTCCAGAATCGCTTATTCCGAAATGAGTGTGCGCTGCAGATGGAGGCCAAGAGGCCGGGGGAGGAGGGATTCAAGGGGAAGGCAATTCAAAGGCAGCAGAGCACACCAAAACCTGACGAGCGTGTCCCACAAGGCAAACCCACCAACGAGATGTCTGGAAATTCACTAGCAACCTGCCGCTACAACAAGGACTTTGACGGGGGCTCAGCCCGGCCCCACGTTGGGTGCGGCTTCTGAAAGGGAACGGACTTATTTTGGGGCTAAAACGGGAGCAGTGTCAAAAGAGACCCAGGAGGAGCTAGGACCCCAGAGCTGGGCTTGGCATAGCTGGAGGGTCTTCTACACACAGCTGGGGAAAAGTTGGTCCCACTTCCGTTCTGTAATCGCCAACCAACTGAGATCTTCCAAACACTAAGGCCAGCCTCTGGTTGGCAGACTCCAATAGGGTTGCCAGGTGTCCGGTATTGAACTGGACAGCCTAGTATTTGTGCCTTCTGTCTGAAGAAAAAAATTCAGAAAAATACCAGACATCTAAAATATCCAGTAATTTGTTTTTTTGAGGACTGGCTCAGGTGCCTGATGGAAGGCCGCTTGGGACATAGGTGCATGTAGGTGCAGGCTCTGGGAGGGTGGGTGGATGCAGGGTTCCTCAGGGCTAGGGCAGGAGGTTGGGGTGCAGGAGGGGGTTTGTGACTGGGGTAGGGTTTCAGGAGGTGGGCTCCAACTGGGCCCTGCTTACCTCAAGTGGCTCCTGGGTGGTGGGGCAGACAGGAAGCCCCTGCCCTGGCCCACTCTCTCAAGCAGCCAGCAAACTCCACCCCAAGTCCTGTCATGCCCATGCTGCTCTAAGGAGAAACGATACAGAGTGGGGGAGGGGGCACCCTGGCATCAGCCCCCTCCTCTGCCTGGCAGAGCAAGCTGGAGGCTCCTGAGGGGCAGCTCCAAGGCAAAGGGCAGAGATGGGCAGCAGTGGGGGGGGGGATGGGCAGCTGAAGCACAGGCACTTGGTAGCCTCTTGGCCAAACCAGTCAGGATCCTGTCAGAGGCTCCAAGATCGACCGGTAGATCCCGATCGACTGGTTGGTGACCCCTGGCCTAGAGGCTCTTCCGGAGCCTTTCCAGAATCACTCACATTTGCCTGCCTTCATGCAGAGCAAGGGAAAGGCAGCGCCGAGGCCTAGCATTTCGAAGGCTGGTGTATGGAGCGGAGCCCCAGGAGTTCTCCCTCAGTGACCTGAAATCCTCAAGTTGTGATTTCACACCAACCTGCACCGACGCTCCTGTTCCCTCTCCTACAAACTGGCCAAGGGCTCGTGCTCCCATACTGCAGAGGAAGAGAAAAATCCAAGCTCTGGGCCAAATTCCTTCCCCAAAATGGGCCTGTATCCCCACCAGACTCCCAGGAAAGAACAGTCTGTGATAAACGGCTTAACCGTCGGCTTCTTCCAGGGCCTTCGCTTGCGTAAAGACGTTCGCTTTTGCGCCCGCTAGAGCGGAACCGTTTGCAGTGAGGGTCACCTCCAGCCGGCAATTGCATTGCTGGCGGGAATCATTTCTGCCGCCTGCAGTGCAGTTTGTAGCCGGAGGCATGAGCCCAGCAGGTGACGCAGCAGCGGGAAGTCTAGGTGTGTAGCCTCGATTACGAAGCTACTCCTGAAACCGGGATCCAGTTTAAAGGCAACCTCTGGAAGCCAATACAGCCACCAATCGCAGGGGACATGTTACAGCCGCGTTATTTTTATTGCGATACACGAGACACACACAGAGGTGAAGGCCGGCACACATACTTTGGCCCGGGTCGGTGGAGAGCCCTGCAGGGTGCTCCAGCCAGGTTGGAGTGATCCCCAGCCTGGATGCTGCTTAAGCAGTGAACCGGTTACACGTTAGGTCAAAGCTACTGTGTAACCAGCTCCCTGAAGCAGCGGGATTTTACATCCCTACTTGCTGGAATTCCGCCTTCCTGGGCGGGGAGGGTCGGCCGCGTCCGCCTCCGCACGCGTCTGTCAGTACTCGTCCTCCTCCACCTCCTCCCCGTCGGCCGAGTCCCTGCCCACCTCCTCGTAGTCCTTCTCCAGCGCAGCCAGGTCCTCCCGGGCCTCGGAGAACTCCCCCTCCTCCATGCCCTCCCCCACGTACCAGTGCACGAAGGCCCGCTTGGCGTACATCAGGTCGAAACTTGTGGTCCAGCCGGGCCCAGGCCTCCGCGATGGCCGTGGTGTTGCTCAGCATGCAGACGGCCCGCTGCACCTTGGCCAGGTCCCCGCCCGGCACCACCGTGGGCGGCTGGTAGTTGATGCCCACCTTGAAGCCGGTGGGGCACCAGTCCACGAACTGGATGGAGCGCCGGGTTTTGATGGCGGCGATGGCGGCGTTGACGTCCTTGGGCACCACGTCCCCCCGGTAGAGCAGGCAGCAGGCCATGTATTTTCCCCGGCGCGGGTCGCACTTCACCATCTGGTTGGAGAATTCAAAGCAGGCGTTGGTGATCTCCGGCACCGAGAGCTGCTCGTGGTAGGCCCTCTCCGCCGAGACGATGGGCGCGTAGGTGGTGAGGGGGAAGTGGATGCGGGGGTAGGGCACCAGGTTGGTCTGGAACTCCGTGAGGTCCACGTTCAAGGCGCCGTCGAACCTCAGGGAGGCCGTGATGGACGAGACGATCTGGGCGATCAGCCGGTTCAGGTTGAGGTAGGAGGGGCGCTCGACATTGAGGTTCCGGTTGCAGATGTCGTAGATGGCCTCGTTGTCCACCATGAAGGAGCAGTCCGAGTGCTCCAGCGTGGTGTGGGTGGTCAGGATGGAGTTGTAGGGCTCCACCACTGCCGTGGAGACCCGCGGGGCAGGGTACACCGAGAACTCCAGCTTGGATTTCTTCCCGAACTCCACCGAGAGACGCTCCATCAAGAGGGACGTGAATCCCGAGCCCGTGCCGCCGCCGAAGCTGTGGAAGACCAGGAACCCTTGAAGGCCGCTGCACTGGTCAGCCTGCACAAATGAAGAGGATCCAAGTGATGTTGTGAGTTATAGGGATACGTCGTAATTATGTGTGGACATAGTCTGTAATGACAACCTATTGGGGACCTGAAGATCCATTGATGTACCTGAATAGACCACCCCCCAAAACAGGTAGCAGCCACCTGTTCACCTTGGAAGACTGATTAAGTCAACGAGCATACACAGAACCAGGGCTTTTTTGTGATGGTACTGCCCGGTACGCAGTACCAGAACCTCCAGTCGGTGCTTACCTGGAGAGAGTTGAGCATAGCAGCACCTCTGTATGCAAATGTCCAACAGTCAGCTGGGCCACATGTCTTATAGGGGTCGTGTCTCTTAAAAGGGCGATACTGGCCCCACCTTGGCTTCTTCCCCCCCAAACAACTTTTTCCCTGGAGTACCGGCACCATTTTAAACAAACAAAACACACCACACAAAAAAGCACTGTGTAGAACCCAACCTCAGTACCAAGCAAGCGAGATGCTGGTTCATGAGTCAGTGTGAAGATTTCTTCCCACCCCAAGATGGATGGCTGGGTATGAAAGCTTTCATGGAGATACAGATGTGGGGCTAGATGCCCGTACAACAGCTGGGCAGGCAAACGCTGTTGCTGGCTGACAGCATGGAGTCTATTCTTGGGTTGCTCTTTCAGCGAGTTCCAGCTGCAAACCTCCAGCACAATGGGAGCCAGATACAAATATTCCTCTTGACTCCAAGCTTAGCTGTCTAGGCAGTCCAAGACTGGGGCCCGAGAGCGCTCAATGGGCTCCTGTCCGTAAGGCACCCATGCTAGGTCACCCGAGGCGTTCTGTTTCCCAGCTATGGGCAGAGCCCGTCAAGGCTTTGCCGCCTCAGGCCAAGAGGTTACAGCCCCTTCACCTGCTCCGGGGAAGGGAGAAGAGGAGTGTCCCCCACTCACCATTTTACGAGTCCGGTCCACCACGGCATCGATGATCTCCTTCCCGATGGTGTAGTGGCCCCGGGCGTAGTTGTTGGCCGCGTCCTCCTTGCCGCTGATCAGCTGCTCTGGATGGAAGAGCGAGCGGTAGGCCCCAGTCCGGATCTCATCTGTAAGGGAGCAGAGCCGTAACGAAGTCCAAGTTTGCACCAGGAGTCTGTGATAGCCACCGTCCGCCCAGCACCAAGGCCCTGATTCCCAGGTAGTCGGGCGCCTCACTCCCATGCAAATCACCTGATGTTAGGAGCACCAGTAACTTGGTGGATCTGGGCTCGGACAGGCTGACCCAGCACCTGGTTACCCACGGTAAGAGCGCTTTACCAGAAGCCATTGAAAAATGGGGAGGAAAGGTGCCTTCTCCTCATCCCAGTGGGCCAGTGATCGACACCGAGATCAACATGGCATGTGCAGATGGAAGCACTCCTTCAGACCCTGATGTCACAGCTGGCAGGGAGAGGGACTGGGGGCATGTCTATGCAAATTAGCTAGACAAGCACAGCTGGAGCAAAGCCTTTCAGCAGATGGCCAAGGGGTTTTGCTCACTCAACGTGTCACCCAACACCAGCTCCATGGGTTAAATGCAGGGAGGGCTCAAATAGGGCAACCAAGGGTTGTACTGGTGGGGGAATCTAGCGCAGTCCTGCTGGTCTGCTTGGCTCCAAAGGAGGGGGGGGGGGGCTCCCTGTCAGCAGAAAGAATTGGCTAAGTAGGGGGTGTAACTTAGAGACCTGGGGGGCCTTTCTTGCCTGGACTGCTCTGCTCTCCCACCCAGGCAGGTCGAAGAGCCGAGCTCCAGACACACCATGAAGAGCCTGTGCGCTAGTTGGGGGTTTCTTCTCTCCTGCTTGCCAGGAGCGAAACCGCTGGGAGCTACGGTCCTTGGAGACGCTGGGCAGAAGTCACGGAAGAGGTGGGTGGCAGCGGGCAGGGACTGACGGCCAGACGGGCGGTGACAGAGGCACGGTGAGTAAGATCCCTCTATACCCCCAGCCAGGAGGGGAGGTGAACTCTGCCACCGCAGAGGCTCTGAACTCTGGGCCTGCCCCAACTGAGGATGGCGACTGAGTGGGGGGCAGAGGAGGGCTGGGTAGGTGACTGGGACATACATCGCTGCACTTGAGCGCCCAAGGGGAAAAGGGCCCTGCCCGGCCTACGTGTGTGGGACTGACACATGGTTTGGTTACGAACCCTGTTTGGGGGCCTTCCCACATCAATGCCCTGTGACATCCATCTTCCCCACCCCGTTATGAGAGGTGCCTTTCCCTCACAGATTGCATGTGAGGGGCGGAACGTGGCCCCGCAGAGGTGCCCTGGGTGGGGTGGGCGTGTCCCAGGTTGCCAGGCCAGGGGCTGAAGAGAAGCCCCTGGAGCCCCAACCTGGCCCCAGTGGCTGGCGCTCCCCGGCAGCAGGGTCACCAGCATCTTACCAATGACGGTGGGTTCCAGGTCCACGAACAGGGCTCTGGGTACGTGCTTCCCCGCCCCTGTCTCGCGGAAGAAGGTCTCGAAGGAGGAGTCGGCCTGGCCGGAGGAGGGCTCCATGCAGACGATGCCGTCGGGCTGGATGCCGTGCTCCAGGCAGTACAGCTCCCAGCAGGCGTTGCCCATCTGCACGCCCGCCTGGCCGATGTGGACGGAAATGCACTCCCGCTGCGGGGGGGCACAGCAAGACAGGGCTGTTACCGTCTGCTTCCCCCAGGGTCACGCCTGCAGACCCCAGGGCTGGTTTCCCAGCTGGGACACCTGGCCCCGTGAACAGCTGCGGTCTGCCAGGCCCATGGGATCAGGGCACCAGAGGGGCTCTCGCACGGCTCCCGCCAGCTACCCGGTCGCATGGAGCCCTCACCGCTGGGCTGCAGAAGGGCTGATGGAGGGGACCCCCCACCCCCAGTGCTGTGTAGGACAAGGCCAAGTCCACTATGGGAGAGGTTGCAGGTGCAGACAAAAGAAAAACAAACAACCAATCGAGCGTGCTCCTGCCGACACGTCCAGATAAGAGGCGCTGGCGTGGACAGAAGAGCAGCGCCCCTCCTCGCCAGCTGCCGCTGTCTGTGTACGCCGACTTCAGCAAAGCTGTCTGCATGGCTGAAGTGATATGGATTAGGGTGGCAGCGGGGCTGGTGTAGACAAGGCCCAAGACCCGGCTATTTTTAGCAGGGATCTGCAAGAGCCAAGGGGGGGGGGCATGTCCCGAGCCTGGGCCAGCTTTAGCTTGGGGACCTGGCCCAACGTGTTAAATCAGCAGTGGGGAGCCTTTGAGCTGGGGGCACCTGCAAGTGAGATGCAAAACCACCAGCCTTGTAGACATGGCCCCCCAACTGAGAAGCAGAAAGACAGACCCTAGCCTCACTCATGTAACCCAGGGCACCCCACACACTACAGCCCAGGCTCTGGGGTGGGGCCAATGATGAGGGGTTCAATCTATGTTCGGGATCTGCTGAAGAGCCCGCTGGGGGGCAGGGTCCGGGCAGGAGGTGGGGTGCCAGGGTTGGCTGAAGGGGGGGAGAACATCTGGGCCAGAGGGAGCAGGTATCTGGTGCAGCTTGGAATCCTGGCCCATGGGAGTGACGGGGTGGAGTCTGCATGTAGCTCAGGGGCAGGGCTTCCTGTGCTGTTATTCCCCACGCAACAGTGGCACGTGGGGGGGGGGACCACCAGCAGGATCAAGCCAAGCTGCAGACTGCACCTGACCCACAGGCTGCAGGGCCCCCCCCACTACACACCCTACACCGGCAGTGCGCGACCCCGGACACCGCACACAGCCGGAGCCGAGGGTCAGAGATGGCCTGTGCCCAGTACAACCCCAAAGCAGCACCATAGCCTGCCCGCCGGGCTACAGAGCCTCTCCCAGCTGGCTTGGGCTCTGGGGACACGGGGCAGCCCTGCAGGGCCGGCAGCTCCAGAGAGACGTGAACTCTCGCCTGCCATCGTGAGCAACTCTCCTTGCTTCTATGGAGGCTGGCGGCCGGGCCGAGTGCATGGGGGCCTGGCCGTAGGGGTCACAGCTCCGGCGATGCAAGCTGCCCCCTTCGCCAGCCACCCAGGGCATTTACCCCTGCTGGCCCCTCTGCTAATGCCCGCCCTGCGGTAGCCTCTCCGTGCCACTCAGCTGTAAGCTATGCCGAGTGGGAGAGGCAAGCAGGGCCTATGTGGGGAGGAACCTCTGTCATGTCGAAGCTAGATCAGCTTCTCTCCAGGGGATGGCCAAGCTACTAACCATGGGCGAAAGCCCAGCTGGGAAAGGCCCCACCCCTGCAGCCAAACTCCACTCACCCCCAGCCCAACCCTTCCTGGCTATGCTATTGCCCGACTTCTAATCAAGGCAGCATTTAGGCTTTTTCCAGTTGAGGGAACAGCTGGAAGGAGACACTTGACACCACAGGCACATGGACAGTTTAGAGAAACTGAGGCAGGGCTAGGACTGGGACGGCAGGAGAAGCAGCACCGATAATCGGGGGCTTGTCGCTCCAGACAGAGCAGCAGATCGAGCCGTTTTAAGCAGCTCCACAACCCCCAGCCAGAAGGCACCTCGCAGGACAGGAGCTGATCAGAACAGGGGCTGGGCTAGTAAGCGCCAGGCACCCTGGGGCTCACCAAACGGCTTCATTTCTTATGGAAAGAGACTGAACACAGGCTCTGAGTCCAGCTGGATTCCAAGGGCAGAAGGGGCCAGCAGGACCCCCTGCTCTGACCCTTGACAGGCCACAAACCTCCCCCCCCCCACCCCCAGGGCAGCCCAAGAAGCCATCTCTCCCCATTGTAAGGAGGGAGGGGACTGGCTCAACATTCCCCCGCAGGCCTGGAGCAGAGCCTGGGCAAGAATCCCAACGGCCCGAGCCCCAGGCCAGTGCTCTAGCCACTAGGCCTTGCAGCCGCCAAGGTCGGCATGGAATGCTAGCTCTGCAGCTGAGAGTCCGGCCGAGTTCTCGCCAGAGTCACCGTCCTACCCCCAGGGAACATGTACCTGCCTCAGAACAGGGCTGGAGGGCTGGCGTTTGCACCCAGCTTTGACACACGGCCACAGCCCAGGCCGTATGCAGCCCCAGGGCCCTCCCCACAGAGAGGTAGTAAGGCAGGACAGGGCTAATCTCCCCCCCACACACACAGCTAACAGCCCAGCTGGTTCACAGACCCTAGGATAAGGCAAACCCTCCCGCCCCCCACTCTCTGGGCTCAGTTACAGCAGAACCCATCCCCCTTCCTAACCGAGGTCCTAACCCCAGGCAAGTCTCCCCAGGGGGCTCAGACCCCCACAGGCATCGGGGGGGAGAGGGGGGGCAAAGCCATGTTTTCAAAAGAGCTCAAACAGAGCTCAATGGAAAAACCAGCCCCTCCCCCACTGCCAGGGGGCAGACTTTTTGGGGTGGCCCAGGGCCCACACTGCCCCTCCCATCTGCCTAAGGCTCTGGCAGAGAGTTTGGGTGCAGGACGGGGAGGGGAGATCTGGGAAGCAGAGAAGGTGCAGGCTCTGGAGAGAGTAGGGTACACAAGGGAGAGTGCCACATTTACCTCAAGCACCAGCCTCTGGGAATGGCACTGGTTGGAGGGTGTCCACCAGCAGCTACCGCAGCACATAGCAGAGAACCCCCCCACCCCCCCCAAAAAAGTTGCAGGGATTCATATGCCAGCCATTGCAGGGAACTAGCAGCCAAAAGCCACTTGAGCCCCACTGTGCTAGGGTGCCCCCCCCAGGTCATACCAGGTCACCTGGGGGGCAGCAGGCAGAGCTAAGGGGATGCACCAAGGGGAGCACACGGGCCCACAGCCCCTAGCACTAGGGGCAGGACAAACCCAGCACAAAAAGCAGGTTTTGAAACAGGTCTGGCTCCAGACCAGCTGTCGGGCACCAGAAAACTTGCCCTGGCTCCCCCAGCAGGTTCCCCCCCAACCTCTCCATGTACATACATCACTAGCACCCCCACCACTCACCATCTCTGCTACCCAAACAAGTTTGAATCCAATATGACCTGGCCAAGAGGGCCTCTCCCAGCTGCTTTATAGCCCTGGGGCAAACAGTCCCAGCTGTGCAGAGGGGAGGGGCATCTTAAAAGGACAGCGGGGCTTGGCCAGTCCCTGGTTCACAGTGCGTGGCTCTGAAGGGGGTGCCACAGAGAAGCCCCTAATGCCACCTGACAGCTGCTGGCATGTCCCTGGCTGTGGGGGAAGGGGGGGTTTCTGCATCCATGCTGCGAGCGGCATGGCAAGGAGCAACTGCGCCTCCAGGCTGCTACGGGTCTGCCTGTTACGTGCATGGCTGTAGCCCCTGGTGTTACCTCGCCAGCTATGTGTCTGCCTGAGGTACCGCTTTGGCTCCATTAACACAGCGCCTGAGCGTCCCACGCCCGTGCATGTTTATCCTCTGCGCGCCCCCTCCACCCCCCCGGGCAGTGCTATGGGAGGGGAAACTGAGGCACAGGGCGGTGAAGGCGTAGGGTTGCTTGTACCCGGTTTTTGGCGTCTCCGTCTGGGGGGGGCCGTGTAGAGTTGCCAACGGCCTGGGGAGGTGCTGGGTCACGAACCTGCACCAGGCCTTATTCAGGCGGGGCCGCAGGCGGGCTCTGTGAGATGGCCCAGCGAGTGTCAGGAGGAGGGGGGGCCAGAGGAGTGAACCGTGGAGGGGAGCAGTTTGGTGGAGCGGGGGGGGGGGCGCAGCAGAAGAGGTGAAAAGAAGGGGGGGGGGCCTGGGACCAAGGCGGTGCAGGTAGCAGGGACTTGAGAGAAGCAATTGAGCTGGGGCAGACCCTTGGGGGAAGAGGTGGGGAAGGGGCAGGGCCTTGGGGAAGGGGCAGGCTGGGACACTGGGTCTCAGGGGTCTGGGTACCAGGCGCTAGAAGGGTTAGGGCCTGTGCTGGTGGAGGGGCGAAGGCGCAGGCTTCTCCCTTATCAGCCCAGGGGGTTGGGTTTTCAGCTGCCAGGTGGGAGAGACCCCCTCCCAGCATGGGCAATGGGCGAACCCCCCAGCTGGGGAAGCCAACCCCCAAACCTGCCCCTTCTGCCTAAGGCCCTGCCCCTTCCACAACCCCACCCACGCTGCACCAGCTGGCCCCCACCCCAGGCTAGTGCCCCCGGGCTTCCCACTCCCAGTGGGGGGCACAGCCCCGGCCTCCCCTGCCAGCCCCGGTGCTGGTCGGCCCCGGCCTTCCCCGCCCTGGAGTGCCAGGGGCTGTGCTCTGCCCCCATCACACCCCTTTCCCAAAGCCCCCTCCCCCGAGAGACGCAAGCTGGGGGATACTAGGGGGCTGGTGGGGGGCAGCAGCAGGGCTCAGCCTCCGCCCCCCCGTCTCATGGCAGCAGTGGGTGTTGCGGGTAGCAGAGGGAGCCAGCAGCCTGCCCCGTGTTCTCCTTCTCCCAACGGGGCTGCTTCGCTCCCCCATGGCGGGGGGAAGGGGAACTCCCTGGCCCCCGCCCCGCTGAGGGGCAGCCTGGCTTGGAGAGAGCTGCTGCCTCCCTCCGCTTCCCACCGCTCCTGCTGCCGGGGGGAGGGGGCCTGCCCCCTGTGGCGGCGCATCGGGGAGCCCCCGACCCTCCGCCCCCATCCGCAGCCAGACGCGACTCCGGCAGCCAGTAGAACAGAGAGGGGTTATTGCTCCTCCAGGATCCAGCCCGGCACAGACGTGATGTGGTTATACGAGTCAGGGCCAGGATGCTTCAGCCCCCTTGAGATGGGGTGCCAGGGCCCCTAGACGCCCAGCCCCCTCCTTAGTCTGTCTCCTTCATGATTCCAGCCCAAGACCGCCTCGCTCCCAGACCCTGCCTCCAGCCAGGTGTTCGTCTCTGCTTCCCTCCTTTTGTCTCTCCCCTGGGAAGAGCCTTGTTCTCTGGTCAGGCTGGGCCTAGGTGTCTGGGCCAATACACAGCTGCGGGGAGTCATGCCCAGCCTCCCGCTCCTCATGCAGACAGTGCTGCAGGGCCCGGGGGAAACTGAGGCACACACACACAGCACAATACAGTCGAGTGAATGTAACAACAGCGTGAACACAAGACTACAAAAGTGGAGAACACCCCCGTGATGTCACCCCCCCCCGCTGCAGCCCCCTCCAGGTATTTCCCAATGCTGCCCTGCCCCCCCCCACAGCTGGCAGCTAACATCAAGGAGAGGACCATCCTGTCCGGAGCCTGAACCCGCCAATGGGTGGGCCGGCCCTGGACCGGGATCTCTCCCACCGCTGAGCTGACGCAGGGCTGCCTCCGTCTCTGCTCCTGGACCTGTCCCACTGTAGGCCCATCGTTAGGGTCGTTGGGGCAGAAACTCCCTGACCCACCAAGCCCCTCCCTGACCTACCTAGCCCTCTTCCCAGCAGCCCCCTCCACACACTGAACCCCTCCTTGTCAGGGGGCAGCCCTGGGCCCCCCGCAGCCGGAGCGAGAGCTGTGAGCGCCGGGCCAGGACATGGCTCGCTGTCTCCCCTCCCCTGCACGACTCGTCCATCCGATAGCCCTGAGGGGAGCCCCATGTCCCAGTGGCCCCTTGCCCGGTGGGGAGTGAATTCCCAAGCCCGGGGCCCCTAGTGCCAACAACCCCTCCCTTGTGTCCCCAGGGGACTCCGGGGCCCTCCGTTGCTTGCAGGGGCACACAGGCCGGGGGGGGGGGGTTCCTTCAGCCCCAATCCCAGAAGCAATTTCAGGGGCGTTGTGGGGAGGCTCTGAGCTCGGCCTGCTTGGGGCCTTGTGTGACAATGTGTCTGGATTCTCCCCAATCCTGCAGCCCCGTAGCAGCAAGAACAGACTCCGCCAGCCAGTAGAATAAGGGGGGTTTGTTGCTTCTGCAGGATACAGCACAGATGTGATGTGGCTACAGGAGTCAGGGACAGGACGCCTCAGCCCCCTTGAGATGGGGTCCCAGGGCCCCTAGACTCCCAGCCCCCTCCTTAGTCTGTCTCCTTCATGGTTCCAGCCCAAAACTGCCTCGCTCCCAGACCCTGCCTCCAGCCAGGTGTTGGGTTGCCAGCTGGTTTCACAAAAAATACCGAACCCCCCAGAAAAGGCCAGGAAAAAACTCTGTTGAGCACCAAAAAAAAAAAAAAAAAAAAAGGTACCAGGGCCACAATGCAGTCGCTGTCCCTTTCATTCCCAGCCAGCGTGAGCTGCGCCCCATGTCCCAAGTGGCCTTCCGTCAGGCACTTGAGCCGGGCCTCGGAAAAAACCAAAAATTACCAGATATTTTAGATGTCTGGTATTTTCTGAATTTTTTCACCGGACAGAAGGCACAAATACCGGGCTGTCTGGGTCAATACCGGACACCTGGCAACCCGATTGGGGTCCACCAACCAGGGGCTAGCCTAAGTGTTATTTGGAAGATCTCAGTTCGTTGGCGATTACAGAACGGAAGCGGGACCAACTTTTCCCAGCCGTGCGTAGAAGACCCTCCAGCTACGCCAAGCCCAGCTCCAGGGTCCTAGCTCCGCCGGGGTCTCTTCTGCCTCTGTTCCCTTTTGAGCCCCAAAATAAGTCCGTTCCCTTTCAGAAGCCCTCTTCTCATCCCGATGCATCGGCGGGAGAGCGCTTGACTGATTTCTCTGCACCTGCCACCTCTCCCATAGTGGATTGGCCTTGCCCTACACAGCACTGGGGTGGGGGGTTCCCCTCCATCAGCCCTTCTACGGCCCAGCGGTGAGGGCTCCATGCAACCGGGTAGCTGGCGGGAGCCGTGCGAAAGCCCTGCTGGTGCCCTGATCCCATGGGCCTGGCGGACCGCAGCTGTTCACGGGGCCAGGTGTCCCAGCTGGGAAACCAGCCCCGGGGTCTGCAGGCGTGACCCTGGGAGGAGCAGACAGTAACGCCCCTGTCTCGCTGTGCCCCCCTTTCCCCCTGCAGCGGGAGTGCATTTCCGTCCACATCGGCCAGGCGGGCGTGCAGATGGGCAACGCCTGCTGGGAGCTGTACTGCCTGGAGCACGGCATCCAGCCCGACGGCATCGTCTGCGTGGAGCCCTCCTCCGGCCAGGCCGACACCTCCTCCTCGACCTTCTTCCGCGAGACGGGGGCGGGGAAGCACGTACCCAGAGCCCTGTTCGTGGACCTGGAACCCACCGTCATCGGTAAGATGCTGGTGACCCTGCTGCTGGGGAGCGCCAGCCACCGGGGCCGGGTTGGGGCTCCAGGGGCTTCTCTTCAGCCCCTGGCCTGGCAACCCGGGACACTCCCACCCCAAAGGCACCTTTCATTATGGGGGGGATGTCACAGGGCAATGATGTGGGAAACCCTCCAAACAGGGTTCGTAACCAAACCACATCGTCAGTCCCACCCACGTAGGCCGGGCAGGGCCCCTTTCCCCTCGGGCGCTTAAGTGTAGCCATGTAAATGTCCCCGTCCCTTCTCTGCCCCCCAATCAGTCACTGTCCTCGGTCGGGGCAGGCCCAGAGTTCACAGGTGCAGCCGCAGAGTTCACCTCCCCTCCTGACTGGGGGTATAGAGGGATCTTACTCACTGTGCCTCTGTCACCACCCGTCTGGCCGTCAGTCCCTGCCCGCTGCCACCCACCTCTTCCGTGACTTCTGCCCAGCGTCTCCAAGGACCGTAGCTCCCAGCGGTTTCGCTCCTGGCAAGCAGGAGAAAAGAAACCCCCAACTAGCGCACAGGCTCTTCATGGTGGCTGGAGCTCGGCTCTTTGACCTGCCTGGGTGGGAGGCCAGAGCAGTCCAGGCAAGAAAGGCCACCCAGCCTCCAGTCCCCCCAGGTCTCTAAGTCACACCCTACCTAGCCAAGATCTTTCTGCTGACGGGGAGCCCCCCCTCCTTTGGAGCCAAGTAGCGCAGTCCTGCTGGTCTGGATTCCCCCACCAGTACAACCCTTGGTCGCCCTATTTGAGCCCTCCCTGCATTTAACCCACGGACCTGGTGTTGGGTCACAGACTGAGTGAGCAAAACCCCCGCGGGTATCTGCTGCACAGCTAGTGAAGCGCAGCCGGAGCAAGGCCTATTTGCATAGACACGCCCCTAGTCCCTCCCCCTGCCAGCTGTGAGGGAAGCACTCCTTCAGACCCTGACATCTGCACATGCCATGTTGATCTCGGTGTCGATCACTGGCCCACTGGGATGAGAGGAGAAGGTGCCTTTCCTCCCCATTTCTCAATGGCTTCTGGTAAAGCGCTCTTACCGCGGGTAACCAGGTGCTGGGTCAGCCTGTCCAAGCCCAGATCCACCAAGTTACTGGTGCTCCTAACATCAGGCGATTTGCATGGGAGTGAGGCGCCTGACTACCGGGGAATTGGGGCCTTGGTGCTGGGCGGACGGTGGCTATCATGGACTCTGGTGCAAACTTGGACTTCGTCACGGCTCTGCTCCCTTACAGATGAGATCCGGACTGGGGCCTACCGCTTGCTCTTCCACCCAGAGCAGCTGATCAGCGGCAAGGAGGACGCGGCCAACAACTACGCCCGGGGTCACTACACCATCGGGAAGGAGATCATCGATGCCGTGGCGGACCGGACTCGTAAAATGGTGAGTGGGGGACACTCCTCTTCTCCCTTCCCCGGAGCAGGTGAAGGGGCTGTAACCTCTTGGCCTGAGGCGGCAAAGCCTTGACGGGCTCTGCCCATAGCTGGGAAACAGAACGCCTCGGGTGACCTAGCATGGGTGCCTTACGGACAGGAGCCCATTGAGCGCTCTCGGGCCCCGGTCTTGGACTACCTAGACAGCTAAGCTCGGAGTCAAGAGGAATATTTGTATCTGGCTCCCATTGTGTTGGAGGTTTGCAGCTGGAACTCGCTGAAAGAGCAACCCAAGAATAGACTCCATGCTGTCAGCCAGCAACGGCGTTTGCCTGCCCAGCTGTTGTACGGGCATCTAGCCCCACATCTGTATCTCCATGAAAGCTTTCATACCCAGCCATCCATCTTGGGGTGGGAAGAAATCCTCACACTGACTCATGAACCAGCATCTCGCTTGCTTGGTACTGAGGTTGGGTTCTACACAGTGCTTTTTTTGTGTGGGTGGATGGTTGGTTGGTTGGTTGTTTTAAAAAGAATGGTGCAGGTACTCCAGGGGAAAAGTTGTTGAGGGGGGGGGAAAAAGCAGAGGTGGGGCCAGCATCACCCTTTTAAGAGATACAACCCCTATAAGACATGCGGCCCAGCCGGCTGTTGGACAATGCATACAGAGGTGCTGCTATGCTCAACTCTCTCCAGGTAAGCACCGACTGGAGGTTCTGGTACTGCGTACCGGGCAGTACCATCACAAAAAAGCCCTGGTTCTGTGTATGCTCGTTGACTTAATCAGTCTTCCAAGGTGAACAGGTGGCTGCTACCTGTTTTGGGGGGTGGTCTATTCAGGTACATCAATGGATCTTCAGGTCCCCAATAGGTTGTCATTACAGACTATGTCCACACATAATTACGACGTATCCCTATAACTCACAACATCACTTGGATCCGGTCATGGTCACACATGGAGCCGATGTCTGGAGGGTGATGGAAGGAGAGAGGGGGGGCCATAGGCGCAGCATGACCAAGACTAGTTCAGTGTCCTCTTCATTTGTGCAGGCTGACCAGTGCAGTGGCCTTCAGGGGTTCCTGGTCTTCCACAGCTTCGGCGGCGGCACGGGCTCGGGATTCACGTCCCTCTTGATGGAGCGTCTCTCGGTGGAGTTCGGGAAGAAATCCAAGCTGGAGTTCTCGGTGTACCCTGCCCCGCGGGTCTCCACGGCGGTGGTGGAGCCCTACAACTCCATCCTGACCACCCACACCACGCTGGAGCACTCGGACTGCTCCTTCATGGTGGACAACGAGGCCATCTATGACATCTGCAACCGGAACCTCGACATCGAGCGCCCCTCCTACCTCAACCTGAACCGGCTGATCGCCCAGATCGTCTCGTCCATCACGGCCTCCCTGAGGTTCGACGGCGCCTTGAACGTGGACCTCACGGAGTTCCAGACCAACCTGGTGCCCTACCCCCGCATCCACTTCCCCCTCACCACCTACGCGCCCATCGTCTCGGCGGAGAGGGCCTACCACGAGCAGCTCTCGGTGCCGGAGATCACCAACGCCTGCTTTGAGTTCTCCAACCAGATGGTGAAGTGCGACCCGCGCCGGGGAAAATACATGGCCTGCTGCCTGCTCTACCGGGGGGACGTGGTACCCAAGGACGTCAACGCCACCATCGCCGCCATCAAAACCCGGCGCTCCATCCAGTTCGTGGACTGGTGCCCCACCAGCTTCAAGGTGGGCATCAACTACCAGCCGCCTACGGTGGTGCCGGGCGGGGACCTGGCCAAGGTGCAGCGGGCCGTCTGCATGCTGAGCAACACCACGGCCATCGCGGAGGCCTGGGCCCGGCTGGACCACAAGTTTGACCTGATGTACGCCAAGCGGGC
This sequence comes from Pelochelys cantorii, assembly GCA_032595735.1. Lineage (NCBI taxonomy): Eukaryota > Metazoa > Chordata > Testudines > Trionychidae > Pelochelys > Pelochelys cantorii. The sequence goes on from CM064326.1 coordinate 344,809,540, forward strand.
CTTCGTGCACTGGTACGTGGGGGAGGGCATGGAGGAGGGGGAGTTCTCTGAGGCCCGGGGGTACCTGGCTGCACTGGAGAAGGACTACGAGGAGGTGGGCAGGGATTCGGCCGAGGAGGAGGAGGAAGCGGTGGAGGAGGGAGAAGATTATTTCAACACTTGCTCTAGGCCTTAGCCTGGCTCCGACTTTCAGGAGTGAGCATAGCTGGGGTGACAGTAACTGAGCTACCTGACCATCTTGCTGCTAGATGCATTGCCGGCTGGACTCCCCTCGTTCCTGCTGTAACTTCTGAACGTGGCTCGTGTGCGTGGTGGTCTCTGCTGGTCAGATCTGAGAATAAATTCTTACCTGCAACCATCTCTCGTTCTGCTCTTTCTGGTCAAACCTGGGGGGGGGGATTCCAACAGGAGCCAGCCATGTCTCCGGCTTTTCCGTACCTGTTCATACAAGCAACAAGGTGTCCGGTGGCACCATGAAGACCAACACACTTATTTGGACTGGAGCCTGCTCCATCAGATGCTTCAAACCATGAAAGCTCATGACCTAATGTGGTCTGTAAGGTTGTGACCACGCGTCGGGGAACCCCCGACCCTGCACCTCCGTCCATAGCCAGATGTGACTCTCAGGCAGCCAGTAGAGTAGAAGGATTATTGGCTCCCAGAGACACAGCATTGATTAGGAGCGATGTTAACAGAGGAGCCAGGGTAGAGCGTTAGTGCTCTGGGGGGGGGGGAAAGGGGCTTCACCCCCTTCCTTGGTCTAAAACATCCTCGTTCCTCCTAACCCAGCCGAGACTAACTCACCCCCACAGCCACTGCTCACTTGCCCCAGACAGCCCCGCCTCCTCCACTGTCCTCCCTCCAGGTCCAAGGTGTTATCTGCTGTCCCCTGGGCCTCAGGAGGGGAGAGGCGGCACATACTTCCCCAGTGAGTCCCCACTCAGCCTCCCCCTCCTCATGGAGCTAGAGCTGCAGAGCCTGGGTAAACTGAGGCACGCACACACCCACACACAGCATCACTACAGAACATCCGAGGACAGTAGATCATGTATAACCCCATGAGAGACACGGTAAATGCAAGACCAGAGCAAACTTACCATTACAATAGTAGACAGCACCCCCACTACGTCACGAAGGTACCACCGGACTGCGCATTTTTGTTGAAGCAGATCCTCACGGCTACCCCCTGAAACGTTTTAGTTCAAGGGAACGACCGGTCTGACTTGACACGCTGAGTTTCTGCTGCTATTCCAGAAGGCACAGGCAGCAGTGGATTTGGGGGGAGCATCAAATAGATGCCTGGATGAATTCTTCCTCTGCTTGGATTCAGACAGCTTGACTCAGTGAGTTCAGGCAGCAGCGCATGGAGGGGTCGGTGCAGTAAAGCACGTCTCCCAGGGGAACAAGGCTGTAAGGGCTGCAGTAAGGGCATACTGGAATGGAGGAGACTCGTCCTCGGCTGTAGCCATGGGCCACACTAGGACAGCGGTGCAGGGTGGTGCTAGATCTGTCAGGGGGCAAGAGGAGCTCACATCCCCGTCCCGAGGCAGGGTGGCTCCCTGCCCAAGTGCTCTGGGCAGTGCAGTGCCTGCGGCAACATCTGTCACCCCCCTCCCGCCCTCTCCTGGGAGACCTTCTATGACCTAACTGTGGGGTGAGGGGGTTCATCCACGGCCTTCGGGCTCTTCGCCGGTCTTACTGTTACCCTCCCCCGAGTGCTCCTGTCTTTTCGGTACTTGCGCCCTTGGGGCCAAAGCTTCTTCCCAACCCTAAGGCTCAGCTCCTCCAATGGCCTTAGGTGCCTAACTCCCATTGTCTCCCAGGGGAGGTCGGGGCCTCAATGCCTTTGAGTTTGGGCTCAACGGAGCGTGTGACTTCTCCAGCCATGTCAATATTTACCTCGCTGAGGCCCTTGCCTAGGGCAGCCTCTCCAATGCCCTGGGGGGGAGGGCCATGCTGCCATGCCCAGGTCACAGGTGGGGAAAGTGAGGCAAGGGGCCTCTAAAACCCAGTCCTCAAGTATTTAAGCTCCTAATGCCCAGTGTGACCAACTGTTCTCTGGACCCTTCAGTGGATGGATTTATTGGTGCACAGGAAGGCTGGGGCAAAGCAGTCGTCCTGTGTCCCAGACAAGTTGTATCCACTGGCCCATCCTTCCCCTCCTCCTACCCCTCAGTGCGCTCATGTGCTGTGGGGGTGCCGTGTGGGGAAGCCCCTCTGTCTGTCGGTGCCTCGCTTTCACAGGCCTCCAGCAAACCAGGGCTCCAGAAAGTGTAAGAACCTAGAACCCAATGAGCCTGGCTCGAAAATGGAAACCCAGCCGCCTGGGGCAGGACTCCTGGGCTCCCTGGGGCTGAATTCGCCCCCAAGGGGGAGATGTTCTGGGACAACCTTCCCCAGGGGATGGCGGGGGCCCAAAGCTGAGCTGGCGCCGGTTAGGGAAGGGATGGCACGACAGGGCTACCTGCAGAGCGCCTGGCCGAGCCAGGGAGAGCTCCGCGTTACCCCAGTGGGGTGCACTGCGGGGTAACCCCCAGGTGCTGGTCTGGGTTGTGGAGACCAGAGGCAGTAGGTGCCCTCAGCAGGGGCTTTGTGACCTGTGGGAGAGGCAGCAGAGTTGTGGGTTAATGGCTGTAGGGGGATGGGGGGGGGAGCTGGTCTCAGCCCTGAATCCTGGAGGGGAGGCGCACGCTCGTCCCTGGCTCGGCAGGGACCCTACCTGAACATGCTGACTCGGCTGTGGGTTGGAGCACGGCTCCGACATCTCCCCCGGCCTCCTTCCACGCCTGTCTCCCCCTGTGCCCCACTGGGTCCCCACCCTCCCGCCGGTGGCCGGTGTCGGCCTGGGCCTGGCTTCAGCAGCTGGAGCCGGCCACACGCGTCCTCCTTCTCCAGTCAGGGTGGGGCGAGCGCCCCCTCACAGTGACGTTATGGCAGGGCGAGGGCATGGGGCTGTTCTCGCTGCTGCCCGGCCCGCTCCTGCCTGTGCTGGCCGTTGGCTGGGCACATCCTGCCCGGGTCCCTCGGGGGAGCGGGGGGGGCTGTAAGTTTGGGGGGGTCGGAACCCCACAAGGCCTCTGACCTGGGTTCCACTCAGGCTGCGGGCTCCTAGGCCTATTGCCCTCTCTTGGGACCCAGGGCCAGCGCTGGGCTCCTGGGGGCTGCCTTAGAGGGGCCAGTGCGGGACCCTCCCTTCCCTCAGCGGGGAGGGCAGCTGGCCCCTGTGTCTGCACCAGCCTGAGCCCGGCGCCCCCCTTTTCTCTGCCCCCCAGGCCTGGGAGAGCAGGGCAGAGCTGGCTGGGCCCAGAGGCTCCTTACCCCCTCGGTGCTGCTGGCTGGTTTCTCTGGCAGCGGGGCAGGATCCCGGGACCGCTCTCCCACCCTGCCCTCTGCAGATGTCTGGCGCAGCGGCGAGGTCTGTGCCAAACGCACTGGGCAAACCCCTCTGCAGGGACTGCGCCTGGGCACGGGCCCTCCTCCGGCAGGGGGTTCGGCTCCTCGTCCCTCACGGGCGGCCCGGGTCTGTGCACACGAGCCCCTGGTGTCCCCTGGGGTGACTCTCTGCCGCCCCCCCCCCCAGTTACCTACAGAGCAGTAGCCTCGGCTCACTGGTTCCTGGCGGGGGGATGGGTGAGGAGGAACATGGGGAATGGGGGGGGAGCACCCGCCATATAACCCCCCCCCGTTACATAGTGGGGACTCTGTTTACTCTTGTAGTCCCCCTGTTTGCTGTGTGAGAGTCTGCTGTCCTGTGCTATTCTGTAGTGGGTGGGTGTGTGTTCCTCAGTTTCCCTCAGGACTGCAACGCTATGTGGCTGAGGAGGGGGAGGCTGGGCACGACTCAGGGTGGAAGTACGTCTGTTGAAGTTTTGAGGACCAGGTAACAGCGAATAACACTGGGGGCGGGGGCGGGGGCGGGGGCGGGGGCAGGGGCAGGGGGAGGACAGGACAGAGGAGGGGGGCGGGGCTGCCTAGAGGGCTGAGCCCAGTGGCTGGGGCGGGGGGGGGAGTTCATTTTTGGCTGGCTTAAGGAGAAGGGAGTCGAGCTGGGCAGGGGCCCAGGGCCCTGACTCTGGGCCCCCCCACCCCAAGATGGGGCTGTACTGGCTGCTCCTGGCTCCTGTAACAAGTCTGGGCTACGCTGGGTCCCTGTCAACCACCAAACCTCCTGTTCTACTTGCCGGCTGAGAGTCCCTTCTGGCTGGGGAGGGGGGGCAGGGCCCGGGGGCTCTCCCACACTCCGTGCCACCCCTCTCCTCACCACCCTAGCCTGGGGGAGGACCGTGCCAACCCACCCCTCTGGGCCAGGCCCCGTCCCCTGGCTCCCAGCCGTGGCACCCTGCTTCCCTCCGGTGAGTGCGGGGTCCGGTCCTGCCCCCGCCCCTGAGCGATGCAGCCAGGAGAGCAGAGCGAGCCGGGGCCACGTTGCTTCCCCCACCCCACGCACTGCTGGGGGCAGGGGCTGCGGGCTCCCATCCTATTTCCAGGTGCCAGACCCCCTGCTAGTCGCTTGGGCCACCCAGAGGCTCTGGCCTCACCAACTGCTGGCCCCTTGCCCCGCCCACCCATGGCATTTGGAGGGCATGTGCCCCCTTGTGCCCCACCCCCATATGTCACCCCAGCTGAACAGCTTGCTGGGCTAAGGCTGCTGTTGTAACAAATCTCTCCCCGGCTGGCAGGCCCCCCCACCCAGATGCACCTCACAGAGGTTTCTGTGCCTGCTTGGTGCCCGCTGGGTCCCAGGCAGCCAGGGCGAGGGGGCGCCCCCCTGGCCCACCCCGCGTCCCCGGCAGAAGCCGAACCCAGGGCTCCCGCTCGGGCTGCCGCATGTGAATTGCGCCATGTGACAAAATACAGACCCAGGGTGGTTTCTGACAAGGGCTTTAATTGCAGAATGCTGGCAGACCCGAGGCGCCGCACACCGGAGCCAGGGGCCGGCCGGCACGCCAGCGAGGCTCTGGGCAGGGCTGGGACCTCGTGGCCTGCCGCCGGGGTAGCTTAGGTCGTAACTGGTGAAGGCTGGGGCCCATGACTTGAATACCCCCAGCCTGGCTCCCCCTCGCCACCCGCTGGCCTGCCTCCGAGCCACCATGTTTGGCTGGGGTTGGGTTGTGGCCCCGCTTTCCGCCCCCCTCCCACAGTGCGGCCCGGGTTCTTTGGAGAGCAGATGGGGCTATCGCTGAGCGCAAGGGAAGATGGGACATAACCAGCCTCTTAGAGGCAGTTTCTAATGTCAGGGGGTATTTACAACCACCCAGGGTAACAGCAGGGGCTCACAGCGGTTCTGCCCTCCAGCATCTCGCCATCCTGCACCTCGTTAGCGAGTGCCAAGCTCTCAGCCGTCACCTCGTTGGATTTCAACCCTGTGCTGCCAAAGGAATCGAGGTTTTGCACCTATGCGAGCAAAGCGGCGCCTTCCCCGAGGGTCAGAGCGGCTGGATTTGCCCCCAAGTTGGTCACAAGCTGAATCTTGTGAATGGGGCTGACGCTGGTGGCAGCAGTGGGATGGGTTTGGGGGACTCTAGGTAGAGGAGATCGGTGCTAGGCGCAAGGTGCTGTACCCGCGGACCAGAGCCAGGCCCCGCTGAGTGACGCAAGCCCCGTGTTTGTGGGCAGCGTCTTAGCGCCGGCACAGCCTGGGCCGGCGGGGCGGCCTCTCTGCTTTCTGTTTGCAGAGCAGGTGGTTCGGACGCGGACAGGATTAATCTGCGGTGGCCAATTGGGGAGGGGGGCGTAGGCTTGAAGGTTTCTCTTACACAAAAGGTGAATCTTTAATTCCCAGAGACTCCAGGCCCATCCCAGCGGGCTGGTTAACCCTTGGTGACCTGCGAGCCTTGCACGAGCAACCCCCGCAGCCCTACGTTACAAACCGTCTCTTTCCAAACCGGAGAGGCCCGAGGCTCCTCTGTAGCCACGCCGGGGGGACTGTAACCAGAGACTTGGGTACAAGCCCCAGGGAGCGCTGCCCAGTTCAGTGCCAGGCCTAGGTACCACGTGGGGCGCTGTGGAACGGGCCCAGGCGTTACGGGAGGCCTGGCTCCACGCTTGCCCCTCCCGGGGGGGTTAACACTCAATTGAATCCTCCAGGAGCTGAATCAACGTGGCCGGCAGCCGGACGTCGCTGACTGGCAAGGGCGCCAGCGGGTCTTGGGCCGTGGGCGCTCCGGGCTTGGGGGCGTCCTCTTCCGGCGTCTCCTCGTGCCCTTCCTCCAGCACCGGCAGCGTGGGCGGGGTCCCGGGCTGCCTGCTCGGGGCTGGAGGCGGGAGGCCAGCCCGGGGGGGAGCAGGACTCTGGTTGCGCGCCGGGGAGCCCCCTTCGCCGGGTGTGCAGTTAGGCAGGGCCCGGCTGGCAGCGAGCGGCTCCAGCGCCCTCACGCCGGCACCCCCCTGGCCCGCAGCTGCCTGCGGCTTGTCTTGCCCAGGTTGGCTCAGTTCCGGCTCCAGGCTGGGCTCCGGCTCCCGGCTTCCCACCCCGGCCTCTGCCTGCTTTTCCGGGATGCCTGGCTGAGGAGAATCTTCCTCCGTCTCCCCTGCCGGCTGGGATGCCGCGGCGCCCTCCTCGGAGCCAGGCTCCGCGCTGCTCCTCTCGGCCGGCGCCTCGTCTGCCTGGCAGGCCTCGGTGTGCCCCGGCCGCTCCAGCGCCTGCCCATTGGGGAGCGTTGCCGTGGCGCCGGTGCCCTTCTCTGGGGGCGCTGACCCCGCCCCGCGCGGCGCTCCGGGCGAGCTGTGGGCTTTCCCCACGGAATTCGCCAGGGGGCTCGCCTTGCGGGCCTCTGCCGGCTCGGTCTTCCCCGGCGGCCCGGCATGGGCCCCCCAGCCCCCCGTGCTCTCCGGCGGCGTGTCCCCCAGCTCGCTGTAGCCTTCGTTCTGGAAGCAAACGTGGCCGGGGCGGGGGGCCGACTTCCCGGCATTGACCTGTGGGAGGGAGGGCACAGATCAGCCCCTGACTGGCCGGGGGAGCCCAAGGACCGCACCCCCGCCCCCAGTCTGACCCTCATTGGGACGGGGGCGGAGGCCCAGGGCGGGCCTCACGCAGGGCGGCAGCAGGGGTCTGGCCCCCCACTCACCCGGGATGGGGGAGGTGTGCAACAGGGAAGGAAGAGGTGGGGGGGGGGGCAGAGCAGCGGTGAAGCCGGGGAGAAGGGGGACGTGAGTTTGGGGCAGGAGTGGAGCCTCGGTGGGGCCTGGGGCAGGAGGGATTGCCCCAGGCCCTGCAGCCCCCTAGGGGCAGCCCTGCCCCTGGCTCCCCGCCCCCACCGGGCCAGGGAACTAACCGCACAGCCAGGGCAGAGGCAGTTCACACCAGCTCCCTCTCGGCCCTGGCACAGTGATCCCGTGCAACACGACTGAAATTCACCAGCCTGCCTCCGTCCCCGTCGCGGCTGGGGAGACGGTTCCAAGGCCCGGCTGAGGGGCACGTCTGCTTTGCCCGGCACAGCTCTGCCACCAGCTGCTGCCCCCCTGGGAGATGCCCCCCCCCCCCCCGGCGGTCACACTAGGCCCAGGGTGAGGGCGATAGGGAGCCCCGGGGGATGGATCTTCCCTGCCCTGCTGCCAGGGTGTCGCCGGCAGAGCCCCCGTCGGCCAGGGTGGGAGCAGAGCCGGGCCCCGGAGCCAGCGGGGCGGGACGGGACAGCCTGGGTCCCAGCCGCCAGGCGGGAAACACGTCAACCTCCCTGACCCACCGACTGACCGCCGGGCCCTGGACACAGCCCGGGGCATTCGAGCGGGTGGCTCCTTCAGGCCGGCACGGCCCCTTGGCAGCCTGGGCCAGGCAGAGGGGCTTGGGACGGGTCCCCCTTCAGCTGCTACAAGGGCAGCTCCCAGGCCCCATGCACCCCATGACTGTGCCTGCCCGGGCGGGAGCTGCATACGGTGTGAGCCACACAGCCACCTGCAGGGGGCAGCGTGGAGCCCCAGGGCCCCCAATCTACCCCCACGTCCATCGGCCCGGCTCTCCCTCCCTTCCCCCACGGCCCCCAATCTACCCCCACGTCCATCGGCCCGGCTCTCCCTCCCTTCCCCCACGGCCCCCAATCTACCCCCACGTCCATCGGCCCGGCTCTCCCTCCCTTCCCCCACGGCCCCCAATCTACCCCCACGTCCATCGGCCCGGCTCTCCCTCCCTTCCCCCAGGGCCCCCAATCTACCCCCACGTCCATCGGCCCGGCTCTCCCTCCCTTCCCCCAGGGCCCCCAATCTACCCCCACGTCCATCGGCCCGGCTCTCCCTCCCTTCCCCCACGGCCCCCAATCTACCCCCACGTCCATCGGCCCGGCTCTCCCTCCCTTCCCCCACGGCCCCCAATCTACCCCCACGTCCATCGGCCCGGCTCTCCCTCCCTTCCCCCACGGCCCCCAATCTACCCCCACGTCCATCGGCCCGGCTCTCCCTCCCTTCCCCCACGGCCCCCAATCTACCCCCACGTCCATCGGCCCGGCTCTCCCTCCCTTCCCCCACGGCCCCCAATCTACCCCCACGTCCATCGGCCCGGCTCTCCCTCCCTTCCCCCAGGCCCCCAATCTACCCCCACGTCCATCGGCCCGGCTCTCCCTCCCTTCCCCCAGGGCCCCCAATCTACCCCCACGTCCATCGGCCCGGCTCTCCCTCCCTTCCCCCACGGCCCCCAATCTACCCCCACGTCCATCGGCCCGGCTCTCCCTCCCTTCCCCCACGGCCCCCAATCTACCCCCACGTCCATCGGCCCGGCTCTCCCTCCCTTCCCCCACGGCCCCCAATCTACCCCCACGTCCATCGGCCCGGCTCTCCCTCCCTTCCCCCACGGCCCCCAATCTACCCCCACGTCCATCGGCCCGGCTCTCCCTCCCTTCCCCCACGGCCCCCAATCTACCCCCACGTCCATCGGCCCGGCTCTCCCTCCCTTCCCCCACGGCCCCCAATCTACCCCCACGTCCATCGGCCCGGCTCTCCCTCCCTTCCCCCACGGCCCCCAATCTACCCCCACGTCCATCGGCCCGGCTCTCCCTCCCTTCCCCCACGGCCCCCAATCTACCCCCACGTCCATCGGCCCGGCTCTCCCTCCCTTCCCCCACGGCCCCCAATCTACCCCCACGTCCATCGGCCCGGCTCTCCCTCCCTTCCCCCACGGCCCCCAATCTACCCCCACGTCCATCGGCCCGGCTCTCCCTCCCTTCCCCCACCCCCCAATCTACCCCCACGTCCATCGGCCCGGCTCTCCCTCCCTTCCCCCACGGCCCCCAATCTACCCCCACGTCCATCGGCCCGGCTCTCCCTCCCTTCCCCCACGGCCCCCAATCTACCCCCACGTCCATCGGCCCGGCTCTCCCTCCCTTCCCCCACGGCCCCCAATCTACCCCCACGTCCATCGGCCCGGCTCTCCCTCCCTTCCCGCACGGCCCCCAATCTACCCCCACGTCCATCGGCCCGGCTCTCCCTCCCTTCCCCCACGGCCCCCAATCTACCCCCACGTCCATCGGCCCGGCTCTCCCTCCCTTCCCCCACGGCCCCCAATCTACCCCCACGTCCATCGGCCCGGCTCTCCCTCCCTTCCCCCACGGCCCCCAATCTACCCCCACGTCCATCGGCCCGGCTCTCCCTCCCTTCCCCCACGGCCCCCAATCTACCCCCACGTCCATCGGCCCGGCTCTCCCTCCCTTCCCCCACGGCCCCCAATCTACCCCCACGTCCATCGGCCCGGCTCTCCCTCCCTTCCCCCACGGCCCCCAATCTACCCCCACGTCCATCGGCCCGGCTCTCCCTCCCTTCCCCCACGGCCCCCAATCTACCCCCACGTCCATCGGCCCGGCTCTCCCTCCCTTCCCCCACGGCCCCCAATCTACCCCCACGTCCATCGGCCCGGCTCTCCCTCCCTTCCCCCACGGCCCCCAATCTACCCCCACGTCCATCGGCCCGGCTCTCCCTCCCTTCCCCCACGGCCCCCAATCTACCCCCACGTCCATCGGCCCGGCTCTCCCTCCCTTCCCCCACGGCCCCCAATCTACCCCCACGTCCATCGGCCCGGCTCTCCCTCCCTTCCCCCACGGCCCCCAATCTACCCCCACGTCCATCGGCCCGGCTCTCCCTCCCTTCCCCCACGGCCCCCAATCTACCCCCACGTCCATCGGCCCGGCTCTCCCTCCCTTCCCCCACGGCCCCCAATCTACCCCCACGTCCATCGGCCCGGCTCTCCCTCCCTTCCCCCACGGCCCCCAATCTACCCCCAAGTCCATCGGCCCGGCTCTCCCTCCCTTCCCCCACGGCCCCCAATCTACCCCCACGTCCATCGGCCCGGCTCTCCCTCCCTTCCCCCACGGCCCCCAATCTACCCCCACGTCCATCGGCCCGGCTCTCCCTCCCTTCCCCCACGGCCCCCAATCTACCCCCACGTCCATCGGCCCGGCTCTCCCTCCCTTCCCCCACGACCCCCAATCTACCCCCACGTCCATCGGCCCGGCTCTCCCTCCCTTCCCCCACGGCCCCCAATCTACCCCCACGTCCATCGGCCCGGCTCTCCCTCCCTTCCCCCACGGCCCCCAATCTACCCCCACGTCCATCGGCCCGGCTCTCCCTCCCTTCCCGCACGGCCCCCAATCTACCCCCAAGTCCATCGGCCCGGCTCTCCCTCCCTTCCCCCACGGCCCCCAATCTACCCCCACGTCCATCGGCCCGGCTCTCCCTCCCTTCCCCCACGGCCCCCAATCTACCCCCACGTCCATCGGCCCGGCTCTCCCTCCCTTCCCCCACGGCCCCCAATCTACCCCCACGTCCATCGGCCCGGCTCTCCCTCCCTTCCCCCACGGCCCCCAATCTACCCCCACGTCCATCGGCCCGGCTCTCCCTCCCTTCCCCCACGGCCCCCAATCTACCCCCACGTCCATCGGCCCGGCTCTCCCTCCCTTCCCCCACGGCCCCCAATCTACCCCCACGTCCATCGGCCCGGCTCTCCCTCCCTTCCCCCACGGCCCCCAATCTACCCCCAAGTCCATCGGCCCGGCTCTCCCTCCCTTCCCCCACGGCCCCCAATCTACCCCCACGTCCATCGGCCCGGCTCTCCCTCCCTTCCCCCACGGCCCCCAATCTACCCCCACGTCCATCGGCCCGGCTCTCCCTCCCTTCCCCCACGGCCCCCAATCTACCCCCACGTCCATCGGCCCGGCTCTCCCTCCCTTCCCCCACGGCCCCCAATCTACCCCCACGTCCATCGGCCCGGCTCTCCCTCCCTTCCCCCACGGCCCCCAGTCTACCCCCACGTCCATCGGCCCGGCTCTCCCTCCCTTCCCCCAAGGCCCCCAATCTACCCCCACGTCCATCGGCCCGGCTCTCCCTCCCTTCCCCCACGGCCCCCAATCTACCCCCACGTCCATCGGCCCGGCTCTCCCTCCCTTCCCCCACGGCCCCCAATCTACCCCCACGTCCATCGGCCCGGCTCTCCCTCCCTTCCCGCACGGCCCCCAATCTACCCCCACGTCCATCGGCCCGGCTCTCCCTCCCTTCCCCCACGGCCCCCAATCTACCCCCACGTCCATCGGCCCGGCTCTCCTCCCTTCCCCCACGGCCCCCAATCTACCCCCACGTCCATCGGCCCGGCTCTCCCTCCCTTCCCCCACGGCCCCCAATCTACCCCCACGTCCATCGGCCCAGCTCTCCCTCCCTTCCCCCACGGCCCCCAATCTATCCCCATGTCCATCGGCCTGGCTCTCCCTCCCTCCCCCCATATCCTCAACCCCTGCTCCCCTCCGCTCCACAACGCCCTCCCTTCCCCCGCTGCACACCAACGTGCCCCTTCCTGGGGTACCCCCGTTTGCCCCAAGGGCATGTTCCACGCCCCTCCAACCTCCGCTGCGCCCCCTCTCCTGGCAGATGGGGCTGAGCAGGACTCTGCCTCAAACCCCGCCCCCAGCCCCTCCTGGCTGTGACGGGGGGCTGAGCGGGGCTGCGGAGGTTGGGGTGGGGGTGCTAGAAGGCTGCCCCCCCTCAGGGCTGTGACGGGGGGCTGAGCAGGGCTGCGGAAGTTGGGGTGGGGGTGCTAGAAGGCTGCCCCCCCCAGGGCTGTGAGGGAGCCAGAGGAAGTGGCTTGGGGGGGAGGGGTACCAGCACATGAGCGAGCAGCGCATCTCCTGCCCCCCCAGCCTGGTGAGTCCCCCCCGGAGTCACCCCGAAAGGCAGCAGCCCCGCACAGCCAGGGCCGCCCCAGGCCAGGGGGCTCTGAGGCCTGCGGGCTGCTCTTGGAGCTGGGGGGCCAGGCACAAGGCCCTGCCCCACCCACCCTTGTGGGCAGTGGCCAGGCGGAGGCACCGAGCACTCGGGCGGCTGCTCTGAGGTGCGTCTACACTGCCCGGTGCCTGCAGCCCGGGGCTGGACCCTGCCCTCACTGCCCCTCTCCCAAAGCCGGCAGGGGCCCAGCTCAGACCAGCAGCCTGGAGCTCGGGGCCTGGGCCAGCAGGCTGCCCGGGGCGGCTCGGGCTGGCCCAGCAGACTGGGTGGTACGACCGAGCTCCTCCGACCATGAAGGGCAGTGCGGGGGGGGGGATTGGGGCTCGGGTGGACAAAATGAGGTAAGGTGCAGGGGAGAGGTGGGGACAGAGGCAAAGGGGGCAGGGCTTGGAGAGAAGGGGCGGGGCCTCAGGCAGAAGGGGCGGGGCTGGGGAGCTAACCTCCCCAACGGGGTCTGGATAAGACCTTTTCCTGCAGCCGTCTTGTAAGGGCGGAGGCCTCTGTCTGCCGCCACAAGCCAAGAAGCAGAAGGGCGCAGCCCCACAGGCCACACACACTCTGTACCACAGGGCAGTTCAGAGCCCCCGACCCCCGCCATCCCCAGAGGGGGAAAGAAACTGTCGGGCGAGGGCAGGGAATCTCCCATCCACCGTAGGGGCTATGAAACCCACCTGTGGCTGCTGTTCAGCCTTTGCATGCCCCCCCCCCCCATTGGCTTGGCTCTTCCCTGGCTGCAGTCAGCTCCCCCCCGGGGGTTTCGTAGGTTGTCAGTCCACGAAGGCGGGGGGTCCAGAGCTGGCCGACCCCAGACACCAGGCCGGGCGCAAACGCAGCCCCCATGAGGGGAGTGGGCACTCGCTTCGCACTGACTGGGAGTGGGGGGGCACGTGAGATTTCCCTGGGGGGGGGGCTTCCCCTGTGTCAGGTGACGCCTGCGCCCGAGGAACAGATGGACGGATGGTGGGTGCCCCTGGAGTGTGTGAGTTTGGGGCAGGTACCGGGGGGGGGGGCCTTGCTGCCCTGCTCCCCGCAACGCACTCACCGGCTGGAACCACTTTAGGCTCTGTCGGGCGGCAGGGCGAGCGGAGGGCGAGAGAGAGAGAGAAGCACAAGGCATGAGACGGACGCAGGCCGGCTGTCCCACACCAGGGCCTCTGGCTGTGATGCCAGGGCTGTGGGCAGCTGTGTGGCGGGGGGCCAAGGGGATGGAGCTGATGCGTTTGCTCTTGTGTGGGAGGCTGGTCAGCACACTCAGGGAGGGGGGGAATTAACTCCACTTCACAGGTGGGGAAACTGAGGCACAAAGCCAGGCTGTGATTTGGCCCAGGGTCACACGGTAAGTCCATAGCAGTGCTCATCCTGGTCCATGCTGGGGGCCAGAAGCCAGCTGTCCTGGGTCCCAGAGCCCCTCCCCCCCACTCTAACCACTAGACCCCACTCCCCTTCCGGAGCTGGGGATAGAACCCAGGGGAGGAGAAGGGAGAGTTACCACGCTCTGGCGCTGGCGCGAAATGAAAAGAGGGGTGGCCAGTCACAGCTGTTTGGCCACACGGGGAGGGGCTGGGAGGAGGGCAGCGAGCGGCAGGCGGGCGAGGGCCTCGGGGAGGGAGCGGAATGGGGGTGGGAAGAGATGGAAGGAGGGCGGGGCCTCAGAAAGGGGCGGAGCACAGCCAGAGCCGTGGGGGAAGGGATGGAGTGGGGGGCGGAGCAAGGGTGAGGAAATAACTGGGGTGCCTACAGAGAAAAGCTACAACGAGGGCCGTCTTCCAGGGAGCGCGGGGCTGAGCCTGACCCCGAGCCCCCCCCCGGGCCCTCTTCTCCCCAATGCTCCCCCGCCAAGTCCCGCAGCACGTTCACACCAGGCCTGGGCCTCTCCTGTCCCCCGCCCCCATGGCTCCACCGTGCACTTAGGGGCATCCCCAGGGCCCTCATCCGGGCAGCTGGGAGCGAACGCAGCTAGCCGGGGGCTTGGCCACACGAGCGCTGTGCGGGGTGTGAATCCAGCCTGCCGCTTGCTCATGGGCCCCGCGCACCATTGCCCAGCGGGGCGGCTCCCCGCACGAGGGGGCGGGCCGTGCGGGGTCCATGCCAGAGTGTGGCAGGCTGGCGGGGAGGGGGGGGGTGGATTCACACCCCTGCTTGCGGCACGCTAAGGGTGTGTCCACACTGCACACTCAGCCAGGGCCGTGACAGGTTTGAGCCCCAGGGGTGGCCGTTGTGTGCCCAGTTCACACTGCGGGGGGGGGCGCGTTGGCACGGCTGGCAGCCCCAGGGCAGCCATTGTGCGCCCACTTCACACTGCGGGGGGGGGGGGCGCGTTTGCACAGCTGGCAGCCCCAGGGCAGCCATTGTGTGTTCAGTTCACACTGCAAGGGGGGGGGGGCGTGTTGCCACAGCTGGGAGCCCCAGGGGCGGCCATTGTGCACCCAGTTCACACTGCGGGGGGGCACGTTGGCATGGCTGGGAGCCTCGGGGGTGGCCGTTGTGCGCACAGTTCACAATGCAACAGGGTCATTCACGCACGTGCCTGCACACCAGTTCACAAGGGTTTACAGCGTGGTGGCGACGCACCGCAAGCGTTCAAATAGGGGAGCTGAGTGCCCACAACCCCACCCCTGGCTCGTGCTGCCCTGTGCCCAGTGACCAAAATTGCAAATCAAGCCCAGGATTTAAATATCCCGCGCTTGATTTGCATGGTCCCGGCCGGTCCCCATTTTAGAAATTGACTAGCCTGAAGTAACTGCCCGCGTCTACACGCAGCAGTGAAACGGGATTCGGGAATAAAGCCCCTAAATTGAATTAGGTGGTAAACCTCATTCCACGAGGAATACCAGCTAATTCGAATTAGGGCTTTAAATTGGAATCCGGTTTCACTGCCGTGTGTAGACGCAGACAGTTACTTCGGGCTAGTCAATTTCTAAAATGGGGACCGGCCGGGAACATGCAAATCAAGCGCGGGATATTTAAATCCCGGGCTTGATTTGCAATTTTGGTCGCCTTCATTAGCCTCCCTAGATCGATCTAGGGAGCTAGTGTAGACGTACCCTCTGAGAAGCAATAAACCCTCCCTACTCTACTGGCTGGTGGAGTCCCCTCTGGCTGCGGACAGGGGTTCAGGGTCAGGGGCCCCCCCATCACACCATCACTCCGGAGATCAATGGATTTCCCGCCGCACAGGCAAGATGACAAAAGGATCCGGGGGGCGCCTCCACCTTAGCCTTCACTCCCGCTCTTCTCCTTGTGTGACGTAGCGGGGGGGGGGGGCTGTCTGCTCTGTAACCCGGTGTCCCCCTGCGCTTTGATGTGTGATTCCCATTGACTCACCCACATGTATTAGCCCAGACACCTAGGCCCAGCCTGACCAGATAACAAGGCGCCTCCCAGGGGGAGAGACAAAGGGAGGGAGGCGGAGACGAACACCAGGTTTTCGGGGAAGGGGCAGTTGCTGGCTGGGAACCATGAAGGAAACAGCCTAAGCTGAGGGATGAGTGTCTGGGGGCGGCGGGGGCGATGGACCCCCTAACCAAGGGATCCGAGGCATCCTGGCCCTGACTCCTGTAACCCCATCACGTCTGTGCTGTGCTGTATCCTGGAGGAGCAAGAACCCCCCTCTGTTCTACTGGCTGGCGGAGTCTGTTCGTGCTGCTACGGGGCTGCAGGATCCGGGGGAACCCCGACGCGCCGTCACACCCTGCTAAGGGGCAGAGGGCCGGGAAGGGTTTGCTGAGCCCTCCTGACATGGGACGTGACTGGTACGCCGGCAGCTCGTTCCCTCCCCGCTAAGAGCCTGCACCGGCCACGTGGGGATGGGCGGAGGGGACGCGCGTTCCTCAATGATTCCACTCTCCGCCTCTTCTTCCTTTTCATTAATAAACCTTTAGAGCAGGGGTGGGGAACCTCCGGCCCACGGGCCGCATCCGGCCCGCCAAACAACTTCATCCGGCCCTCGGAGGCGGGCGGTTCCGGCAGCCGTGAAACCCTGCAGGGAGTCCCAGGGGCTGCTTTAAAAACTTCCCCACCCTCCCCTACACTTCCGGTTCCCCTCCTGCATGTGGGAGACCTGGCCGGAGGGGAAAGCCCCACGTGCTGGAACTCCTGAGTAAACAGGAACCCCCCTACCCCCCAGGCAGCTGCGAAGAGACTGGATCTGTTAAGGAGGCATGCAGAGACTGGGAAGGAAGCGGGAGGGGGAGAGAAGGGAAGCCCCCGAAACCCCTTCCTGGCATGGGGTGCCTTTAGGGAGGAAGGGGTGGCCTCAGCTGGGCAAGGAAAAGCAAACACCGCCATCACACTGCAGCTGTCACTTGTGTGCGGCCCCCGGCTGATATCTCGGTGAGTCGGTGGCCCCTGACTCCAAAAAGGTTCCCCACCCCTGCTTTGGAGTGTAGAGGTGAAAGGGCCGGCCCTGTGGGCTCTGTGGGGTGAGATCTGGGGTGTAAATTGACCTGGGATTGTGGCTGGTCCTTGGGACTGAGATAACCTGTTAGGAGGTGGGGGGGATGGGTTTATACCCTTACCTGTGTGAGGTGGGGCTGGATAGGGCACAGGGAGCGCTGGGGTGTCGGAGGGGAGGTGCGGGATGGGTTATAACCTCTCCCCTGTGTAAGGGGAGGCTGGGGGGGCACAGGGAGCGCTGGGGTGTCGGAGGGGAGGTGGGGGATGGGTTATAACCTCACCTATGTAAGGGGAGTCTGGGGGGGCACAGGGAGCGCTGGGTGTCGGAGGGGAGGTGGGGGGGTGGGTTATAACTTCACCTGTGTAAGGGGAGGCTGGGGGGGCACAGAGAGTGCTGGGGTGTCGGAGGGGAGGTGGGGGGTGGGTTATAACCTCTCCCCTGTGTAAGGGAAGGCTGGGGGGGCACAGGGAGCGCTGGGAGTGTCGGAGGGGAGGTGGGGGATGGGTTATAACCTCACCTGTGTAAGGGGAGGCTGGGGGGGCAGAGGGAGCGCTGGGGTGTGTGAGGGGAGGTGGGGGGTGGGTTATAACCTCACCTGTGTAAGGGGGGCTGGGGGGGCACAGGGAGCGCTGGGGTGTGTGAGGGGAGGTGGGGGGTGGGTTATAACCTCACCTGTGTAAGGGGAGGCTGGGTGGGCACAGAGAGTGCTGGGGTGTCGGAGGGGAGGTGGGGGGTGGGTTATAACCTCACCTGTGTAAGGGGAGGCTGGGGGGGGCACAGGGAGCGCTGGGGTGTGTGAGGGGAGGTGGGGGGTGGGTTATAACCTCACCTGTGTAAGGGGGGCTGGGGGGGCAGAGGGAGCGCTGGGGTGTGCGAGGGGAGGTGGGGGGTGGGTTATAACCTCACCTGTGTAAGGGGAGGCTGGGGGGGCAGAGGGAGCGCTGGGGTGTGTGAGGGGAGGTGGGGGGTGGGTTATAACCTCACCTGTGTAAGGGGGGCTGGGGGGGCAGAGGGAGCGCTGGGGTGTGCGAGGGGAGGTGGGGGGTGGGTTATAACTTCACCTGTGTAAGGGGAGGCTGGGGGGGCACAGGGAGCGCTGGAGTGTCGGAGGGGAGGTGGGGGATGGGTTATAACCTCACCTGTGTAAGGGGAGGCTGGGGGGGCACAGGGAGCACTGGAGTGTCGGAGGGGAGGTGGGGGGGGGGGTTATAACCTCACCTGTGTAAGGGGAGGCTGGGGGGGCAGAGGGAGCGCTGGGGTGTGTGAGGGGAGGTGGGGGGTGGGTTATAACCTCACCTGTGTAAGGGGAGGCTGGGTGGGCACAGAGAGTGCTGGGGTGTCGGAGGGGAGGTGGGGGGTGGGTTATAACCTCACCTGTGTAAGGGGAGGCTGGGTGGGCACAGAGAGTGCTGGGGTGTCGGAGGGGAGGTGGGGGGTGGGTTATAACCTCACCTGTGTAAGGGGAGGCTGGGGGGGGCACAGGGAGCGCTGGGGTGTGTGAGGGGAGGTGGGGGGTGGGTTATAACTTCACCTGTGTAAGGGGGGCTGGGGGGGCAGAGGGAGCGCTGGGGTGTGTGAGGGGAGGTGGGGGGTGGGTTATAACCTCACCTGTGTAAGGGGAGGCTGGGGGGGCAGAGGGAGCGCTGGGGTGTGTGAGGGGAGGTGGGGGGTGGGTTATAACCTCACCTGTGTAAGGGGGGCTGGGGGGGCAGAGGGAGCGCTGGGGTGTGCGAGGGGAGGTGGGGGGGTGGGTTATAACCTCACCTGTGTAAGGGGGGCTGGGGGGGCAGAGGGAGCGCTGGGGTGTGTGAGGGGAGGTGGGGGGTGGGTTATAACCTCACCTGTGTAAGGGGGGCTGGGGGGGCACAGGGAGCGCTGGGGTGTTGGAGGGGGTTGCGTACGTGACTCCTTGCTGGCCAGCGTGGCAATATGAGTGCTGGGTGTGGCTGGCTTTGTGCCTGAGAGAGGGGGACCCCAGGCTGGGGCTGGAAGTAGCCTGGTTCTGAGCAATTTGCCCTGATTTGACCCTCTCCGCGGTGCCCAGATCCCCAGTATATTACGGGGGGGAGGGGGGAGAAGCAGCGCTGGGCCCGGTCCCAACGCCCCGGAGACGTGGTACCTGCCCCTCGGCATTCCTCCAGCCGCCGACTCCCGGCAGCCGGGGGCAGGGACGATGATCCAGCCGGGGAGGGGCACAGCCGCAGCACCTGCTGGCCTGGGATCTCCCGCCGCCCGGCCCAGGGGAGCAGCAGGCCCAGCCCTGCCCCCTCCCAACCTCTATGCAGCAGGAGAGCTGGGTGGGAAATGCGCAGCCCCACCCATCCTGCCAGCCAGCTGCCCCGAGCCCCCCGCCCCATGCATGCGGGACCCCCCCCCGGGGAGTGGCAGAGCTGGGGGCCCACGCTGAAACCCACCGATGTAAACAACCAGGTGCAGGATGGGCCGGGCGGGCTGCCCTCGCCAGCCAAGGCAGATCAGTTGTCAGGGGCCACCCCGAAAAACCCCTGCTGGCCGCCCATGCATGTGTCAGGTCCCCCTACACGCCCACGGGTCCCCAGGCCCACTGCCCAGCACAATTGTGTCTGGGGGCCCTCCCTACGTCAGTCAGTGCCCTGCCTGGGGTAAATCCCCCCCCCCCACAGGACATGCTCCATGGGGCAGGCTTCCGATGGTCCCCCCTTGGCCACCCCAGGGATCCCCCCTCCCCGGGACTCTGCTGCCCCCGGCCCGTCCGCCAGGCGTGCTCAGAGTCAGGAGCGGAGGGGAGGGGGCGCTGAGCCAGCCGGACGCAGCCCCTGCCCCAGTGAGAGTCCAGGGCCCCCCAGCCCCAGAGCCCGCGGGGGAGGGGCTCCTTACCACGTTGGGGTGCTTCTCGATGGCCAGGGCGGCCCTCTCCACGGCCTGCTGGTGGCGCTGCCGCCGCCTCATGGCGTGCACGATGAGGCCCAGGGTGGCGGCGGTGAGCAGCAGCAGGGCCCCCAGGCTGCCGGCGAGGAGCCCCGGGTCCAATGGGCCCTGGCCTTGCCCGCCCTCAGCCGGGTCCGCGGGGGCTGCGGGGGAAGGGCAGGGACCCGGTCAGGGGGCGTCCCCGGCGAACGGGGGGCGCCCGGCCCCTGGACGCGGCCCAGGCCCGCCCTGCGCGGCCGCTGGCTCCCGGCCCCGGCAGGCGTCTCCCGGGGCACCCGCCGCAGCGGGGACCCTGCTCCCGTGGCCCGGCTCTCGCGGCCACAGCCCGGCTGGCGGTTGGGTGCCAGCCCCGTGGGGACCGGCCCATTCAGTTCCCTGGCAGCCGAGGGAGGGAGCCCTTCCAGGATCTCCTCCAGGGGCACGGGGGTCAGGCTGATGGGGCCGTGCTGAGCCCCAGGAACCGGCTGGCACCCCCCCCAGAGACTGACCCAGCCCCCAGGACACCCCCCGGCTCCGCACCTGCCTGGCCTGGCCACAGCACCTCCACACTGACCGTCGTGTCCGTGGTCTCCCCAGATTCCGCATCGCGGGCGATGACCTAGGCAGAGAAGCCCTGCTCAGACTCCCAGTGCTGAAGGCGCCCCGGGGAGCCGGCGCCTGGGAACGGCCCTCGCGGCCGCACACCCCCGGCCAGGCCTCCGCTGCCTAAAAGCGCTGTTGCAGGGTGAAGCCAAGTGTGAGTTTGGGTTCTGCTCCCAGCTCTGGCAGGAGAGTGGGGTCTAGTGGTTAGTGCAGGGGCTGGGTTCCAGAACGCCTGGGTTCTATTCCCAGGGGCAGGGGAGAGTGAGGTCTAGTGGTTAGCACAGGGGCTGTGTGTCAGACCGCCTGGGTTTTACTCCCAGCTCCGGGAAGAGAGTGTGGTCTAGTGGTTAGAGCAGGGGCTGAGCATCAGGACCCTGGGTTCTCTTCCCAGGTCCAGAGGAAAGGGGAGGGAGCCTAGTGGTTAGTGCAGGAGCTGGGTGTCAGAACTGCTTGGTTCTATTTCCAAGTGCAGGGGAGAGTGGGGTCTAGTGGTTAGCGCAGGGGCTGGGTGTCAGCCCCCCTGGGTTTTATTCCCAGTTCCGGGAAGAGAGTGTAGTCTAGTGGTTAGAGCGAGGGTGGGATGACGAGTCAGGACTCCTGGATTCTAGTCTCACCTCTGCTACTGACTCGCTGTAGGACCCTGGGTGGTTGGTGCCTCAGTTTTCCTCTCTGTTGCACAAGGACAGCGCATCACATCTACCCCTGCCCCTGCATGACCTGTCTTCGGCGTAGTGCGGCTCTCGACACTGCCCTTCGCCAGCCACATTCCCGTCAGCACATGGACGTGAGAGCTGGGGTAAATTCCGGGGGGGGGGGGGGCGGGCAGCTGGTTGCTCCCCAGGAGCCGCTACTGCCAGACGCGGGGGGGGGGGGGGGTGTCTGTGACTTGGGGGTTCCGCACTCCTCAGGGTCTGACTCGGCCACTGGGCTGGGGGGATACGTGGAGCATTTGCAGAGGGCAGCGGCTGGGCGGAGGGGCTAAAGCACGGGGCCGGGGGAGCTGGAGAAAAGGTGCCCGAGGGGGCCTGGGCCGTGTTGCCATGGGAGCAGGGCTGCTGGGGAGCCCAGGACGGCTCCTCTGCGGCCAGGGAGGTGGAGGTTGGCTCCCACTGCCTTGCTGGCAGGGGAGGGACCGGCTCCCGGCAGGCCCCTTGGTGCAGAAGAACAGGGGTGGCTGGCAGCCCCACGGGAGGGGCGTGGACTCCGTGGGCACGCTCCCCGGGAGGCGGCCGGCAGAGGGAGGCGCCGGGGCCCCGGGGGGCGCTCCGGAGAGCCGCTGCGCCCACAGTGCCCCCTGGCGGGTCCGACCCACGTGCCGGGGGGACGGCCGTGCCGCCAGTGGCTCAGGGCTTCCGCAGCAGGCGCCGGAACACTTCGGTGCCAGGAGCCCGCGGGCGCCCGGAGGATCTGCCAGGAGCCGGGCGGGCGCGGCCTTAGCCAGAGCCGGGCAGTGTCTGAAGAAGGAGGAAAAGTCTCCAGGCCTCACGCCGAGACGCCCGGGGCGGTGTGCGGGCTGCCCGGCCGGGCCTTACCTGCAGGGCGTAGCGCTGGAGGGCGCGGAGCCGGTCGGCGCGGGCCACCAGGAGCCCGCCTGGCGCAATCCGGAAGAGCTGGCTGTGGTTGCCTTGGGGCGCCAGGCTGTACTGCACTTGCGGGTTGAAGCCCTGCGGGGAGCAGCAGGCGGGTGAACGCGGCGGGAGGGCAGAGAGGTGGAGCGCCCCCCCAGGCCCGTGTCGGGCAGAGACGCACAGGCACTGCCACCCTCCTGGCGCCCCATGGCACCCGGCGGAGGGGCAGTGCGCCAAGCACCAGGGGCACCCGCCGGGCCTGCTCCTTGGCCGTGAAACGTGGCGCGGGGCCAGGCGGCCATGGAGCAGGCAGACGCCAGCTGGGCACCTGGCACAGACAGCCATGGGGGGGAGGGACTGGGGGGGGTCTTCCATAGACTGGCACCGACAGGGCCCCCTCAGACCACATGTGCTAGTGGGCATCACCACTCGGCTGGGGGGGGGGAGGGGAAGGCTCAGCCATGGGCAGGGCAGGGGCAGAGGGCAAAGGCCCTGGGCAGGGCAGGTAGGGGACGGCGGGGGCAGGCCCCAGGCAGGGAGGAGGAGGGTATAGAGAGGGGGCAGGGGGGAGAGGGCACAGGCCCAAAGCAGGGCGCAGAGAGGGGGCCGGGGGCACGGGCCCTGGGCAGAGAGGAGGAGGGACAGAGGGCACACGCTCTGGGCGGGGGGCAGGAGACGTGACTCACGTCGGGAAAGTCGGCATCGTCCGCCTGCAGCACCAGGGCCCGGCCGCCGTAGGTCAGCAGCAGCGTGGCCGGGCCGGGCTCCTCCCGCGCGAAGGCCTGGTACTGGGCCCGGCCGAAGCGTGGCGGGTGCGCGTTGGCCGCCAGGACCCTCACCCGCACCTCCGTCACCGCGTACTTGTTGGCGTCGTTGACCTGCCAGGCCTGGGGGGCACAGACGGGCGCAGGCTCAGAACCAGGGTGTCCCTCCCGGGCCCTGCGGGCGCCCGAGCTCAACCCAGCTGCACCTACCATGACGCTGAGGCTGAAGGCGGGCGTGTGGGTGCGGCTCTCTGCTGGCCGCAGCATGGTGATGGCGCCCGTCACGTTGTCGATGTGGAACCTGCCATGGTCTGTGCCTGGGGGGAGAAGAACGTGGCCAGGGCAGGGGGTGGCTCTGGATCACGGCCTGCCCGCTGGAGGGCATGTGCGCTGGGCAGGTGGCTTCCCAGAGCCACAGAGGATGCTCAGAGCCAAGGATACCAGCCCAAAATACAGAGTGCCACACAGAACCCTACGTGCCCTCTCGGGGGCGCGCCCCAAGGGGTTTAACCCCCCAGCTCCTCCGCAGAGCCACGCAGCCCTCACCCTCCTGCTGCCCAGGGAAGGACAGCTGGTGGGGGCAGGCGTCGGGGGCGAGGGGGGAGCGAGGGCCACATGGCAGGCGGCTGCTCTGGGAGCCAGGGCCCCCTGTGCCCGTCCTCCCCCCTCCCGCACCCCTCTGCCTCCCAGAGCCCCCGACCCCTTCCGCTCCCCCCGACGGGCTCCCCACACATCGCCGCCTCCCCCGGCAAACCCTGGGCGTTGGCAGCAGTTTCCCTCTGCCCTAGGCGGGGACTCGCAGCAGCCCCTGCCCTGCACGCAGGCTGTCCCGGTGCAGCGCTCCTTTGGGGGGCAGGTCTCCCCTTCTCCCCACGAGGGGGGGGGCGCTGCCTGGAGCAGGGCTGGGGTCTCTCGGGGAGCAGCGCCGCGGGGGTGCCACCCCTCCGAACAAGGGTCCACGGCCTCAACCTGGGCGCACAAGGTGGACGACCGTAGAGGGAACCCGGCCCGCGGCCTGTCAGGCGACGCCTGGGGGGTGGGGGGCAGGGGATTTCGTGCGGGTCGCAGTGCCCGGCAGCAAGCGTGCGAGCAGGCTGGGCACGAGGGTGCCGGCGTGGCCGTGGCGATGGGCCCGGTGCCCTCGCGGGGCCCGACCCTGAGGCTCCAGAGGCTACTGCTCCTTGCAGCCCATGGTCCCTCCAGCAACGGGCCGCATCCGGCCAGCTCTCCGCGGCGCAGCCCGTGTGCCGGAGCCGCCGTCCCTGGCTCGGAGGCAACCCACAAGAGGCTGGCTCCCCTCTCGCCGGCAGCACCGGCGTCCGTCCCAGGCTGCCCGGCCCCGTACCTGCGAGGATGGCGTAGGTGACGGCAGCCTTCAGCTCCTGGTCGCCGTCTTCCGCGTAGACCGAGCCGGGGAGAAAGTGCAAAGGGCCCTCCTGGGGGAGACCCAGAAAGGCCGGTGAGACCCCCCCCAACCCAGGAGCCTCCGTCCCCCTCCCCCCTCCCTGGCTCGGCGCCTACCGTGACCTCGCCCTCGGTGACGTTGGCCGTGTAGACGGGGCTGACGCACACGCGGGTGCCCTCGTGTGCCAGGAAGGTGCACGGCAGGAACTGGGGGTACTGGTCGTCCCCGTCCAGCACGGTGATGCGGATCCGAGCGGTGGAGTTGTACCTCTCCTTCGTGTTCATCTCCTGGGGGCAAGCAAAGCACCGTGGCCCATCAGCGCGCTCCGGCCACCCCAGGGCCGCCTGCCCTGCCCGCCTTGTGCCAGGATCACATCCTCAAACCCATAAGCCCCAGGGCTAGAAACTCAAAGGCCTCCCTTAAAACCGTGGTGTGGCCAGCACCCCTTCCAGGGACATCATTCCCCGCCCCGCCTGTTCTC
Organism: Pelochelys cantorii; assembly: GCA_032595735.1. Lineage (NCBI taxonomy): Eukaryota > Metazoa > Chordata > Testudines > Trionychidae > Pelochelys > Pelochelys cantorii. The sequence continues at coordinate 344,833,838 of CM064326.1, forward strand.
CTGGCGATTCCCCAGCAGTACGGGGTGCCTGGCATCAGGCCTCACAAAAGACCAGGCATCTGTGTAGCCCGAAGAGCTACGAAGCCAACACTTCGAACCGGCCCCGACCACGGCGCTGCTCTGCCAGACTGTTCCAATGCACTCAGGGGCTGCGTTCGGCCCCGGCACACTCCGCAGCCTCCCTGCCGAAGGAGGGAGCGGCTGGGGCCATGCCCATCCTGCTGGGGGCCGCCACTTGGTTTTCCATGCGGCACCCAGGGAGACTCTGTGGAGGACTGGGGATCTGGCAGATTGAGGAGAGAGGCGTCCACTGACACATGGGGAGGGGAGAGAAGGGCCTTTCTGTATGCGCCTTTCTTTAGCAACCTGGTGCCCTTGGGCGCCTCTTTGACTCAAATGCCCAACAAACAGTCTGACAAAAACCTCTCTTTGTTAAAGGGCTGGTTTCCCCTCCCTCCAGCCTGGGACCACACGACGTCCTGCACCTGTCTAGCTGGGGTGCAATGCAAGCAGGAGTCCCACGGGCCGCCCATCAGGAAGGAGCAAAAAAAGCACCAGCCCCGTGGGGTGGATGGGGACTGTGGGGGGTGGGGGAGGGAGAGCCGCGCCTGCTGAGGAAGAAAACAACGGCGGTGGGAGGCAACATTCGATGAAGCAGGCTGTGCTGCCTTTCCTCCTATCCGGAGCAGCGCCAAATCCCCGGCCAGAGCAGGGGGAGGCGCTGGAAGCAGGGGTGCTCTGGAGATGGACACAGCCTGGGGTCTGGGCACACACATGGCAGGCCAGTCCCTAACCATCCAGCCTGTCTCCCACGCCGTGGCCCACAGCCGGGCTGGCGTGAGGAGCCGCTCAGCACTAGCCCTATTAGGGAAATTAAAAACTGGGATTTAGGACACTCACGTCCAAAGGGGAGCTGACAGGATCACGTCGCCCCCAATTAGCTGGGGGAAGGCTGGCTTAGCGCGGCCGGGCAGGGACAGAGCCAGCTGGGGGGCAGGGACATTGGCAACAATGGGGAATGGAAATGACGCACCCACGGATCCGTGCGTCTCACGCTCACAAGCTGAGCTCTCTCCCCGCGGATCTGGCGCACCTGAGCTCTCACCACTGATCTCTGTCACAGCCACCCCAGATCTCTGTCGCACGCTGATCTCTCTCACCGCTGATCTGTTGCACGCTGATCTCTATCACACCTACCGCAGATCTCTGTCACATGCTGAGCTCTCTCACTGCTAATCTCTGTCACACACTGATCTCTCTCACCACTGATTTCTTTTGCACGCTGATCTGTCACACCTACCCCAGACCTCTGTCACATGCTGAGCTCTCTCACCACTGATCTCTGTCACACGCTGAGCTCTCTCACCACTGATTTCTTTTGCACGCTGATCTGTCACACCTACCCCAGACCTCTGTCGCACGCTGAGCTCTCTCACCACTGATCTCTGTCGAATGCTGATCTCTGTCACACCTACCCCAGACCTCTGTCGCACGCTGAGCTCTCATCGCTGATCTGTCGCACGCTGAACTCTCTCACCGCTGATCTCTGTTGCATGCTGAGCTCTCTCCACTGATCTCTGTCACCTGCTGATCTCTGTCACACCTCCCCCAGATCTCTGTCACACCCTGATCTCTGTGTCCATTGCATTCACACCTCACCGTGATCTCTCTGTCTCCCTCACACCCCTCACGCCCAGAGAGCTCTGTCACCCACACAGACAAATTTCTCTGCATCTTTCCACACACACACAAATGCACGGATCTGTGTGTATGTCACACTCACCTGCTCCAGCCCCCCAACACACGCACACCTCACACGGATCTCTATGGGTCTCACACACGCAGACATGCAGATGTCTCTGTCGCTCTCGCTCTCTCCCTCACACACACACACCGATCTCTGCACCCCGCTCCAAGCAGGGCTGCCTTAGCACAGGCTAGGTACCTTTTAGCGTGTGCATCTTGCCCCCTTGGAAGCCATCTGTCCCACAGGGACCCCTGCACTTCCGTACCTACTGACTGGAAGGTAGCCAACGTGACACCAATATTTAAAAAGGGCTCCAGAGGTGATCCGGGCAATTACAGACCGGCAAGTCTAACTTCAGTACCGGGCAAATTAGTCGAAACTATAGTAAAGAATAAAATTGTGAAGCATGTAGAAGAACATAATTTGTCGGACGAAAGTCAACATGGTTTCTGTAAAGGGAAATCCTGTCTTACTAATCTATTAGAGTGCTTTGAAGGGGTTAACAAACATGCGGACAAGGGGGATCCAGTAGATATAGTATACTTAGATTTTCAGAAAGCCTTTGACAAGGTCCCTCACCAAAGGCTCTTGTGTAAATTACATGGCCATGGGATAAGAGGGAAGGTCCTTTCTTGGACTGAGAACTGGTTAAAAGACAGGAAACAAAGGGTAGGAATAAATTGTAAATTTTCAGAATGGAGAGGGGTAACTAGCGGTGTCCCCCAAGGGTCAGTCCTAGGACTAATCCTGTTCAACTTATTCATAAATGATCTGGAGAAAGGGGTAAGCAGTGAGGTGGTAAAGTTTGCAGATGATACCAAACTGTTTAGGATAGTCAAGACAGAAGCAGACTGTGAGGGACTCCAAGAAGATCTCACCAAACTGAGTGATTGGGCAATAAAATGGCAAATGAAATTTAATGTGGATAAGTGTAAAGTAATGCACATCGGGAAAAATAACCCCAACTATACGTACAGTATGATGGGGGCTAATTTGGCTACGACAAATCAGGAAAGAGATCTTGGAGTTATCGTGGACAGTTCTCTGAAAACTTCCACGCAGTGTGCAGCGGCGGTCAAAAAGGCAAATAGGATGCTAGGAATTATTAAGAAAGGGATAGAAAATAAGACCCAGAATATTTTACTGCCCCTGTATAAAACTATGGTACGCCCACATCTTGAATACTGTGTACAGATGTGGTCTCCTCACCTCAAAAAAGATATTTTGGCCTTGGAAAGGGTTCAGAAAAGGGCAACTAAAATGATGAGGGGTTTGGAACGGGTCCCATATGAGGAGAGTTTAAAGCGACTGGGACTTTTCAGTTTAGAAAAGAGGAAACTGAGGGGGGATATGATAGAGGTCTATAAAATCATGAGTGGTGTGGAGAGGGCCGATAAAGAAAAGTTATTTATTAGTTCCCTAAATAGAAGAACTAGAGGACACCAAATGAAATTAATGGGTAGCAGGTTTAAAACTAATAAAAGAAAGTTCTTCTTCACACAGCGTGTAGTCAGCCTGTGGAACTCCTTGCCAGAGGAGGCTGTGAAGGCTAGGACTATAATAGAGTTTAAAGAGAAGCTAGATAATTTCATGGAGGTTAGGTCCATAAAAGGCTATTAGCCAGGGGATAAAATGGTGTCCCTGGCCTCTGTCTGTCAGAGGCTGGAGAGGGATGGCAGGAGACAAATCGCTTGATCATTGTCTTCGGACCACCCCCTCTGGGGCACCTGGTGCTGGCCACTGTCGGCAGACAGGATACTGGGCTAGATGGACCTTTGGTCTGACCCAGTACGGACATTCTTATGTTCTTATGTTCACCCATCTCTGGGGTCCCCAGCACCCACCTCCCATGGGGACCCCAGCACACATCACTCCAGGGAGCACACGTGACAGTGCGGGGGCAGCCGAGGATTTGCTCACCACTGTGCACTCCAGAAGCATCTGGCATGAAGCAGATTGGGAGCTAATTGCTTAGGCCTGGGTGATTAGCGAGCTAACGAGGGGATGGTTAAATGGCCGGGTGGGGGCCAAGGTGGCCTGCTGGCTCCTGCCACAGCTGTTCTGTGGGTGGCAGAGACCCGGCACAGCCCTGATGGACGGGGCCAGGCAAAGAGAAACCGACAGGCATCCTAGGGGAGGGGAAATCCACCCAGTGGCTCCGGTGCCTCTAGAAATGCTGGGAGGGTGGCACAGGGGGAACCGGGGCAGACCCAAGACCCCCCAGGGCGGGCGGGAGCCCTGAGGCAGAGAGGAAGGAAATGGGCAGAGCTAAGGAGAACCACACAGCACAAAGGAAGAGGGTGAAAGCGAAGGTGACAAGGGGGTGGGCTGGAGAGACCTGGAGCCTGGGTGCCGGCGGGCTGCAAGCCAGGGCGAGGAAGGCCAATCCCGCCAGAAGGGGCACATTCACTAGCACTGGAAGGAAATGGGTTTTTGCACACGCCTCCCCGGCAGCCTGTGGAACTCACCACCGCTGGAAGTCATGGAAGCGAAGGGCTGAGCAGGACTACAAGGGGCTACCCATTTGGATGGATAATCTGGACATCCAGCAGTGGCACAGAGAGGCATTAAAGCATTGTGGGTGGGTCACAAGCCTTAGCCAGACTCTTGCTGCTGGGGGCCCAAGGGGGCATCCCCTGTGGGCATTTTGCCCCATCTCTGTCACCACAGTGTCCCCTGCACCTTCCTCTCCATCAGCTGCTCCTGGCCAGCCCGACAGGACACTGGATTTGACTGACAAACCCCCATCTGACACTGTTGAGCAATTCCCATGTTCCTAAGCCCAACACCCCTCCCTCCCTGGAAGCTGGCCCCCAGCTCAGACAGAAGGCCCATCGCACCCGGTATCTGGGCTTCAGCAGCAACCCATGCATAATGCTGTGAGGAGGGGAAAACTCCTAATACCTGCAGTGGGAGGAGAAATGACTGGGAATTCCTTGTAGACCTCGTGCCAGTCTGGTGGGGCCCGTGAGCAAGGGAACTGCCCCAGTTCTCCATGCCCATCTAGAATGCTTTGGCCATGGGCTTCCCCAGCCCTCGGTATCACACCCAGTAATTCACTGCAGTAGGGAGTTCCACAGATGAACCCCACCACAATGACTGGCAAATCCGGCATGACACCTGGGCCTTCGCAGCTCTAGGCCCAACCCTGTCTCTGCGGATAAGGCCCCCTGGCAGGCTGGCTCCCTCTGGCTCTAACTGAGAGAGGAGAGACTATGGGACCATGCTGAGGAGCCCACGTGGGCAGAGGGCGCAGGGACTCTGGCCGGGGAGGTGGGCAAGAGCAGCGGTGCCCCCTTACCACGGCATGGACCACCACCTCCAGGTGGCACTTGGTCTCGAAATCCAGCGCTTTGGCCAGCACGATCTTCCCGCTGTTGGGCAGGTCGATCCGGAAGTACTTGCCGTCGGCCTGGGTGGCAAAGGGGGGATGACGCTGGGTGCCCGGCCACTTGGCGCCGTGCCGCCCGCAGCCTGGTCGCTGGCCACATGGGACCCTGCCCCCCAGCACTGCCTGCCCCGTAATCCCCCCCGCCCCCGCACGCCACGTGCAGGCCTGATCCCTGCCTGCCCGCGCCCCCGCCCGGCGTCCTCGCGCCGCTGGATAATCTACGCCCACGCCAGAGGCCGCTCGGGCCGGCTCAGCCCAGCTCCCCTGGCCAGGGCGGGGGTACAGCCGGTGCGGCTGCGTGGCCCTGGGGAAGGGAGCATCCCAGTGCCAGCCAGGCATGGAGCCGGCTCGGCCCAGGGCCGCGGGGCCGGCCCAGCTCCGCAAGGGGCCAGTGCTGGCCAGGCAGGGCCCCGGCTTGGTATATGGCAGGAGGCTGGCGCACAGAGGGGCCCTGGCTGCCCCCATGAGCAGGGAGCTGCCCCCCTGACCTACCCGGCTCCCCCAGTGCTGAGCAGTGGGAACTGCATCCCCAGGCACCCCGCTCATTGTCACAACCCCCCCCACACCGGGGCGAGGGGCGGGACTCACCAAGGCGCTGTCAATCACGTACATGAGGGTGTCTCCGTCCTTGTCCTCCGCCTGGGCGCTGAACACCACGGAGTGCACCGCCGCCAGCTACAGGGGCAGCGCTGGTTAGGGGCCTGCCCCCTGCTGCACAGGCTGCCTGCCCCCCGGCTGTGCCCCATACTTGCCCAGCCCCCAAAGGCAGGTTCTCACCAGCTGGGCACCACTCTCGAGAGCTCCCCTCCCTCCTCCTGCCCATCCCTCTAGGCTCTGGGCCTCTAGCCACAGGGCTCCACCCCTCCCCACACCCTGCACTGTCCCCAGGCACAGGGGCTGGGCTGGGAACACAGGGTGCAAGGCCCAGCTCTGCCCCAGGCGAGACCCGCCCCGGACCCCGCTCGCACCTCACTGATGTTCTGGGCCAGGACGGAGTCCTCCAGGAACCGGGGCCTGTTGTCGTTCTCGTTCAGCACCTGCACGATGATCCGGTACTCGACCTGCGGGGGAGGCCAGGGCCCGGGAGATGGGTGCTGGGGCCCCCGGGGGGCAGGCGGCTTCCAAGGGGGCAAGAGACTGATGCACCTCAGAGTGAAGCCCCACAGACAAACCCCTCGATGTGCCACGGGGGACGCTGCAGACGGTGCCCCCGCCCTGCACCCAGCACCCCCACCGCCTCCTCACAGCACCCCTGCCCTGCACCTCAGCACCCCCACCGCCTCCTCACAGCGCCCCTGCCCAGCGCCCCAGCACCCCCACTGCCACCTCCTCACAGCGCCCCTGCCCTGCACCCCCACTGCCTCCTCACAGCACCCCTGCCCTGCGCCCCAGCACCCCCACTGCCGCCTCCTCACAGCGCCCCTGCCCTGCACCCCCACTGCCTCCTCACAGCGCCCCTGCCCAGCGCCCCAGCACCCCCACCGCCTCCTCACAGCACCCCTGCCCTGCGCCCCCACCTCCTCCTCACACCGCCCCCGCCCTGTGCCCCCACCACCTCCTCACACCGCCCCCGCCCTGTGCCCCCACCACCTCCTCACAGCACCCCTGTCCTGCACCTCAGCACCCCCACCGCCGCCTCCTCACAGCGCCCCTGCCCTGCACCCCAGCACCCCCACTGCCTCCCCACAGTGCCCCTGCCCTGCACCCCAGCACCCCCACCGCCTCCTCACAGCGCCCCTGCCCTGCACCCCAGCACCCCCACCGCCTCCTCACAGCGCCCCTGCCCAGCACTCAGCACCCCCACCGCCTCCTCACAGCGCCCCTGCCCTGCACCTCAGCACCCCCACCGCCTCCTCACAGCGCCCCTGCCCTGCACCTCAGCACCCCCACCGCCTCCTCACAGCGCCCCTGCCCTGCACCTCAGCACCCACCGCCTCCTCACAGCGCCCCTGCCCTGCGCCCCCACCGCCTCCTCACAGCACCCCTGCCCTGCACCTCAGCACCCCCACTGCCGCCTCCTCACAGCGCCCCTGCCCAGTGCCCCAGCACCCCCACCGCCGCCTCCTCACAGCGCCCCTGCCCAGTGCCCCAGCACCCCCACTGCCACCTCCTCCTCACAGCGCCCCTGCCCTGCACCTCAGCACCCACCGCCTCCTCACAGCGCCCCTGCCCTGCGCCCCCACCGCCTCCTCACAGCACCCCTGCCCTGCACCTCAGCACCCCCACCGCCGCCTCCTCACAGCGCCCCTGCCCAGTGCCCCAGCACCCCCACCGCCGCCTCCTCCTCACAGCGCCCCTGCCCAGTGCCCCAGCACCCCCACCGCCGCCTCCTCCTCACAGCGCCCCTGCCCAGTGCCCCAGCACCCCCACCGCCGCCTCCTCCTCACAGCGCCCCTGCCCAGTGCCCCAGCACCCCCACCGCCGCCTCCTCCTCACAGCGCCCCTGCCCAGTGCCCCCACCGCCGCCTCCTCCTCACAGCGCCCCTGCCCAGTGCCCCCACCGCCGCCTCCTCCTCACAGCGCCCCTGCCCAGTGCCCCCACCGCCGCCTCCTCCTCACAGCGCCCCTGCCCAGTGCCCCCACCGCCGCCTCCTCCTCACAGCGCCCCTGCCCAGTGCCCCCACCGCCGCCTCCTCCTCACAGCGCCCCTGCCCAGTGCCCCCACCGCCGCCTCACAGCGCCCCTGCCCTGTGCCCCCACCGCCGCCTCACAGCGCCCCTGCCCTGTGCCCCCACCGCCTCCTCACAGCGCCCCTGCCCAGCACCCCAGCACCCCCACCGCCTCCTCACAGCGCCCCTGCCCTGCACCCCAGCACCCCCACCGCCTCCTCACAGCGCCCCTGCCCTGCACCCCAGCACCCCCACCGCCTCCTCACAGCGCCCCTGCCCAGCACCCCCACTGCCTCCTCACAGCACCCCTGCCCTGTGCCCCAGCACCCCCACTGCTGCCTCCTCACAGCGCCCCTGCCCTGCACCCCCACTGCCTCCTCACAGCGCCCCTGCCCAGCACCCCAGCACCCCCACCGCCTCCTCACAGCACCCCTGCCCTGCGCCCCCACCGCCTCCTCACAGCACCCCTGCCCTGCACCCCAGCACCCCCACTGCCTCCTCACAGCGCCCCTGTCCTGTGCCCCCACCGCCTCCTCACACCGCCCCTGCCCTGTGCCCCCACTGCCTCCTCCCAGTGCCCCTGCCCTGCACCCCAGCACCCCCTCCTCTTCACAGCGCCCCTGTCCTGCACCCCAGCACCCCCACTGCCTCCTCACAGCGCCCCTGCCCCGTGCCCTCACCGCCTCCTCACAGCGCCCCTGCCCTGTGCCCCCACCGCCTCCTCACAGCGCCCCTGCCCTGCGCCCCCGCCCTGCACCCCAGCACCCCCACTGCCTCCTCACAGCGCCCCTGCCCTGCGCCCCCGCCCTGCACCCCAGCACCCCCACTGCCTCCTCACAGCGCCCCTGCCCTGCGCCCCCACTGCCTCCTCACAGTGCCCCTGCCCTACACCCCAGCACCCCCACCTCCTCCTCACAGCGCCCCTGCCCTGCGCCCCCACTGCCTCCTCACAGTGCCCCTGCCCTACACCCCAGCACCCCCACCTCCTCCTCACAGCGCCCCTGCCCTGCGCCCCCACCACCTCCTCACAGCACCCCTGCCCTGCGCCCCCACTGCCTCCTCACAGTGCCCCTGCCCTGCACCCCAGCACCCCCACCTCCTCCTCACAGTGCCCCTGCCCTGTGCCCCCACTGCCTCCTCACAGCACCCCTGCCCTGCACCCCAGCACCCCCACCTCCTCCTCACAGCGCCCCTGCCCTGCACCCCAGCACCCCCACCGCCTCCTCACAGCGCCCCTGCCCTGCACCCCAGCACCCCCACTGCCTCCTCACAGCGCCCCTGCCCTGTGCCCCCACCGCCTCCTCACAGCGCCCCCTGCCCTGCGCCCCCACCTCACCCTCACAGCACCCCCTGCCCTGTGCCCCCACCACCTCCTCACAGCGCCCCCTGCTGGGAGCACCCCACAGCCAACACCCCCACTGCCTCCTCACAGCACCCCCTGCTGGGAGAGGAGGGCCTGGAGCAGCTCTGCTGGCCTGTCCATCTGACCCCATCCCATAACCACCGAGCCCCACACACCCCTGAGGCAGGGCAGATGGGAACTGAGGCACAGAGCAACTGGGTGACTTGCCCAGGGCCCCTGCATGGTGCCTGCTGCAGAGCAGGGACTTGAACCCAGGGCTCCGAAATCCCAGGCAAAGTGCTGGGTGCCCTGTCCCGCCCAGGAGGGCCCATACCGGAGAGAAGCCGTCCGCCGTGCAGATGAGCGCCACCATCAGCACAGGGGACTCCAGCGCCTGCAAGACACGGGGGGCAGGGATGGGGAGTCCTTAGAAGCTGCTCCCACCCGCCCACCCTGCCAGGCTGGGGCACCCCAAGGCCCTGGTGTCAGCGAGGGCTCTGCACAAGAACCAGAGCCAGGGTGCCAGGCAACCGCCTGCCCGTAGGGTGCGGGGATGGGGCCCATGCACTTGGCACTGCCACTGCTCCAGGCACAGGCGGCAGGACACCCGAAGGGGTGGTGGTACCCTGGACACAGGTGGAGGGACAGCTTGGGCACAGATGGCAGGAGACCCCTGGCACAGGCAGCAAGACACCTGGTGAGATGGTGCTACCTTGGACACAGGCAGAAGGACACCCCAGGCACAGGCAGTAGGACACCTGGGGGGGGGGTGCTACCTTGGACACAGGAGGAGGGACAGCCCTGGCACAGGCGGTAGGACACCTGGTGGGGTGGTGCTACGTTGGACACAGGCAGAGGGACACCCCAGGCATAGGCGGTAGGACACCTGGTGGGTGGGGGTGCTACCTTGGACACAGGAGGAGGGATAGCCCTGGCACAGGCGGTAGGACACCTGGTGGGGTGGTGCTACGTTGGACACAGGCAGAGGGACACCCCAGGCACAGGTGGTAAGACACCTGGTGGGGGGGTGCTACCTTGGACACAGGCAGAGGGACACCCCAGGCACAGGTGGCAGCCCTGCTCCGTTCCTGAGCCATCACATCCCCATGAGCGGGCAAGCCGCAGGGCCTCTCGCCGGTACGTGGCTGAGCGGGGCAGGGGCCGGATTCCCCTGGCAAGGCCGCACTCAAGGGACAGCCCCGCGGCTGGACGTCTCTGTGCCCCCCCCCTTGGGAAGAGTTTCCAAGCTCCTGGGCCCCCCTGGGCAGCCACCGTGCCTGGCAGGGCAGGCATCGCGCCAGGGCCATGGGGGAGAAGCGCTGGGGCGAGGGATGGCCCCTCTGGGGCAGGGGGGCTGATGCCGCACCGTACCTCTCGGTCCAGCGCCGCCCCAGACGAGACGCTGAGCCGGACCGTCCTCCCCTCCAGGTAGAACCACCCGGCATCGTGGCCGCTGAGCGCCAGCTGCGGGCTGCTGCCCCCCGGCTCCCCGGAGAGCGTCAGGTTGGCCACCAAGGTGCCATGGGGGCTGTTCTCCGGCAGCTCTGTGAAGACGTTGCTGCCCCCGCCGCACTGGTCGGCCCCCGCTGGCCGCACAGGAGAGTGGGTCAGAGTCTGCGGTGCCCAGTCCAGCAGAGGGGTGGGAGGCTGGGGTCCCAGAGCGCCCAGCTGGCCCCTCCCAGACATGGCCAAGAGACGGACGCCACCCCAGGTCGCCCCTCCCCAGGGCTGGTTCTGGCCGATTCCCACACGGGTGGCTAGGCCAAGCAGGGCCGGGGCATGGTCAGACACGCCAGGCCCAGGGACGGGTCTGCAGTCCCTAACACCAGCGGGGCGGCACTGCCGGGGCCCCCAGCAAGGAGCAACCGGCCTGGCCCCCAACCCCAGGACACCCCCCCAGTGCCAATACACGTCACGCCAACTAGCATGCCCGGCGACCTGGCCCGGCCCGGTCTGGACCTGCTGGAAGGCGGAAAGGTCCCAGCCCCAGGCTGGCATGTGCCCGCAGCCTCTGGAAATGCCCCCCGCTCGAGTCTCCTTTCCGGGGGCCAGGCCCCTCCCTCTCCAGGGCAAGGACGTCTCCCACGGAGCCCCCTGGCCGGCAGCAGGGCGGGTGAGGGGTGACAGGGAGGTGGCATGTGCTGGTTCAGAGCAAGCTGCCCGCATGTGGGCGAGAGAGGGGCAGGGCACTAGGGGGATTCCTTGGCAGCTGATGAGGGGTTGACTCTGGCCTGGCCCCCTTGTGCTGCAGGGAGGCTTATGCTGGAGGGCTCAGGGGGTCCCGGCCCCTCTCCCGGCATCGCAGCCTACCTACCTGTGTGGAGGTGGAAGGACACGCTGAGGGCCAGGAGCAGAGCCCCACAGGCGGGCGCAGGCATGGTGCCCCGCCCAGGAGCTCTGTCCTGACGTGTGGTGCCGTGGGGGGGCCGGGGCCGGTCTCCTGGAGGGGGAAAGAGAAGAGACTCCATCAGCACGGGGATGGGCCCAGGCCTGGCTGACGCTGCAGTGCCCCCCCGCCTTGCCCTGCGCTGCCCCCCTCTCCCCTCCCAGCGCCTGGACTCCAGCTTCTGCATCTCAAACCTGGCTGCCGGACACAGACAGACCGAAACCCCCCCCGGGTCGCAGGCTGAACGCGTCCGCACGGGCCCACCGCACATCTAGCGCCGCACGGGATTGGACGTCCGGACCCCCGGGCTCCACTCCTGTCTCTGCCACTGATTCGCGGTCCCCCCGCCTCACCATGCCTCAGTTTCCCCAGCTGGCTACATGGGGGCAGCGTTGCTGGCCCACCTGGCAGGAGCACCATGCGGCGTACGTATGGGTGTTTGCGAAGCGTTTCAAGAGCCGCCGAGGGGAGGGCTAGCTCAGGCAGAGAAATGTGCATGGTCCCAGTGGGTTCAGGCCCCCACCACAGCCAGGCAGCCACCTCTGGAGAGGCAGAGGGCAGCTTCTTGGCAGGGGGCCGCACCACTTCAATCTGTATGGGACAGGAACCAGCCCAGTGGGAGCCACCGGGATTTTATGTAGGCAGAACTGAGGGCATCAGACCGGGACCTGGGGTTTCCCCGCCACCCTCGCCATAAAAATGCCCGTAAGAACGGCCAGGCTGGGTCAGCCCAAAGGTCCATCCAGTCCAGTGTCCTGTCTGCCGATAGTGGCCAGCGTCAGGTGCCCCAGAGGGAGTGAACAGAACAGGGAACCATCAAGAGATCCCTCCCCTGTCACCCATTCCCAGCCCAGCCCCAGACACAGAAGCTAAGGGACACCATTCCTATCCAGCCTGGCTAATAAGTATTGATGGACATAACCACTGTGAAACTAGCTCTTTTTTGAACCCTGTTAAAGTCCTGGGCTTCACACCATCCTCTGGCAAGGAGTTCCACAGGTTGACTGTGCGCTGAGTGAAGAAAAACTTCCTTTTGTTTGTTTTAAACCTGCTGCCTATTCATTTCATTTGGTGACCCCTACTTCTTGTGTTATGGAAACAAGTAAATAACTTTTCCTCGTTCACTTTTCCCACACCAATCATGATGTTACAGACCTCTCTCCTATCCCCCCTTAGTCTCCTCTTTTCTAAGCTGAAAAGTCCCAGTCTTCTTAATCTCTCTTCATATGGGACCCATTCCGAACCCCTCGTCATTTCTGTTGCCCGTTTCTGAACCTTTTCCAATGCCAAGAGATCTTTTTGGAGATGAGGCAACCACATCTGTCCGCAGTATTCAAGATGTGGGTGTCCCATGGTTTTATACAGAGGCAATAAGATATTCTCGGTCTTATTCTCTATTTTTTTTTAATGATTCCTAACATACTATTTGCTTTTTTGCCTGCCGCTGCACATTGAGTGGATGTTTTCAGAGAACTATCCACAATGACTCCAAGAGCTCTCTCTTGAGTGGTAGAAGCCAAATTAGTCCCCATGGGTATGTCTACACTAGCCCCCAGTTCGAACTAGGGAGGCTAATGTAGGCATTCGAAGTTGCAAATGAAGCCCGGGATTTAAATATCCCAGGCTTCATTTCTGTCTTCCCGGGCGCCGCCATTTTTAAATGTCCCCTAGTCCAAAATCCGTGCCCGCGGCTACACGCGGCACGGAGTCAGTAGTTCGAATTAGGATCTCTAATTCGAACTACCGTTACTCCTCGCGGAACAAGGTGTACCGATAGTTCGATTTAGAGATCCTAATTCGAACTACCTACTCCGTGCTGCGTGTAGCTGCGGGCACGGACTTCGACCTAAGGGGATTTAAAAATGGTGCCCGCCCGGCAAGATGCAAATGAAGCCCGGGATATTTAAATCCCGGGCTTCATTTGCAACTTCAATGCCTACATTAGCCACCCTATTTCGAACTAGGGTGGCAGTGTAGACATACCCCATCATATTGTATGTGTAGTTGGGATTATTTTTTCCAATGTGCATTCCTTTACATTCATCAACATTAAATTTCATTTGCCATTTTGTTGCCCAATCGCTTAGTCTGGTGAGATCTTTTGGAAGCTCTTCACAGTCTGCTTTGGTCTTAACTATCTTCAGCAGTTTGGTATCACCTGCAGATTTTGCCACCTCACTGCTTACCCCTTTCTCCAGATCATTTAATAGGTTGAATAGGTGTGGTCCCAGGACAGCCCCCACCAGCTACCCAGAGCCATGGCCTGGCCCACCAGCCCCCACCTCCCACCCCAGAGCCCTGCTGCTCTTAGCACCCCCCCGTCCAGGGATTCCCCATTGCCCAGCCCCTGGCTGCCCGTCCCACACACAGAGCTCAGGCCACGTCTGTGACTGGCCACAAGCTGCATCTCGGCATAGGTGGGCCCCTGAAAGCAGGGGCCCGAGCGGCATGGGGCCCCTGGCACCGGGTAGCTACACACGGCAGACTAGCCACGCCCCGAGGGCCGGGCACAGGCACCTGGGGCTCTGCGGAAAACTCCAGGGGAGTCCCCACGGTCTGGTCTCTTCCTGGGGTCTCCTGTGCGCCCGGGGCCGGCTAGGCAAAGCTGCGGGTTGGCTCAGCGAATATGGCACGGTGGAGCACGCTGCCAGCGCCAGCCCCCCTTCCTGGCACTGCTGTGTGACCGCACGAGCCACATGCAGAGCAGGGAGGGCGCTCGGCACCCGCTTATCCCAGGCTGGAGGGGACCTGCAGGCTGGGGGGCCGGGCTCAGGTGCCCTACACAGCCCCTTGTGGGGGGGCAGGGCGAGGGGGGGCTGCACTCAGAGTCTGGGGGCAGGGCTGCAGGGACAGGGAGGCAGCCGGGGTCAGACCCGTCCCTGCACCCTCTGGCAGTGGTGGTCAGTGGAGCCACCCGGCCCCAGCCGTGTCACACAGGGGAGGGAGCTGGGGGGCAGGAGTGGAGTGGTGGCACCGTGCCCCCCACCCTCCTAGGGCTGGCCCTGCGGGGTGCAGCCGCCAGAGCCGGACACAGCACGGAGCTGCCCAGAGGGTGGGCAGGTTGGGGCCCCCCGTTTCGCGGTGCCCTGCTGTGAGGAAGGGGGGAGTTCTAGGGGGTTCGAAGGGGGGGTGCACACAGGGGGGCGCTCAGTGCCCGGGGGTTACTGGTTTAATGTGACAAAGGGGGGGGAGTTTGTTGTTTCAGAGAACAGCCCAGAACTGGAGCCGTGATGTCTGGGACCCTGGTGACCCCGACCCTGCTCAGAGGACGTGGCCGGTTCTGGCCAGAGGACAGACAAGGGGCTGCAGAGAGGGACCCGGCAGGCGGCCCCACTGCCCCCAGCGAGGGGAGAACATTGGATGGAGGAGAGGGGAGGCTGAGAAGAGGGGCCCAGGCGACCCTGTTACCTGGAGAGATGACACTGGACAGGGGAGGGGCTGTTGCTGGGGTTGTTGGAGGCTCGGCTGGGAGACGGGGGCTGTTTTGGGGGACCGAGAGCAGAGCAGGCAGGACTCAGCTGGCTGCAGGGGAGACTGACGTGAGGGCTGAGGGCCCAGGCCTGAGAGATCCATTGCGGCATTCAAAGCTCAATAAACCCTCCTGTCTGGTGCTGGCCGAGAGTCGCTCTGGGCTGGAGAACAGGGCGGCACTATCCCCTCTGGGAGGGGAGGCCCCGGGGGTCCACAGGGAGGGGACCCCCCGAGGGGGCTCACGGCAGAGGCAGGCGGCTGAAGGCCCTGAGAGGCGCCGTCCCGGGGGCCGGAGGGGCGGACTCCCCAGGTGATAGTGGGCCCCCCAAGCAGAGCCGGCCCAAGCTACGGGCTGACCGGGCGCCCCATTGTAGGGGGCGGTGCGCGGGGCTGCTGGACCGGGCGGGGGTGGGGCCGCGCATGCGCCACACTCCCGGGACCCGGGGCGCACGAATGGCTCGGGCCGGCCCTGCCCCCGAGAGAGGGGCACCGCACTGGAGAGGGGGGATCCGCCGAGGGGCCAAGTGTGGGCAGACCTGTGAGCCGTGATACCTGCGTGGCGGCGTGCGTTGCACGTGGGGAGGGATGGCTCGCGGGGGGGCTAGGCAGGTCCAGGTGGGCGTGTTGTCCCCTAGCGGCCGGCACAGCCTGCGGCTTGGTCTTGGCTATTCCCTCGCTTCCGCGGTGCCAGGGAGAGGGACTTGGTCCTGGGATCCAGCCCAGACTCGGAGCACCTGGATGTGCCATGCTCTGCTAAGCCGCTGTTCAAGCAGCAGCCCCGTGGCGCCTGTATGTGGGCCCTTGGGCTCTCCCAGAGGAACTGCCCACACCTCTGTTTGCCAGGGCAGGAAGCCTGCCCACAGATGGCAGATAATAACCCATATGGCAGGTAATAACCCATAACACCAACCTGCGCCCTGCAGACCCCGGGCGCACTCCTTGCAGCCAACAGTCCCAGCAGCGGTAGTAAGCTGTTATCCTCCATGGGCACCAAGCGGCAGAGGGCGCTGTGACTCTCGCTGGGCGAGCATCACCCCCGCACAACACTCTGGGCAGGATGTGGGCTCCTGGCACTCACATGAGCTCCATGCTGAGCAGTACCAAGCCAGGCAGGTTGGTGGTGGAGGACAGGGAGGGGGCGTGGATGGAGGGGAAGTCAAGTAGCTGCCAGAGCCCACCTCTGGATTTCCCGACCTCCGGGCACAGAGACCCCCCCCCAGTTAATCAGTTCCCTGAGCCTTGTTTTCTGCCCGCGTTTGCCAGGCCTTGCATTCCATGGTGTTAAAAGCCTCATGCAAAGTTCCTATTGGCCCAACTGGGGAAACTGAGGCAGGGCAAGGGGATGACTTGCCAGAGGTTACTCTGCGAGCCGTCAGCAGAGCCAGGAAGTGTTCACCATACTCATCAGTGATCTGGGGAAAGGAGCAAACAGTGAGGCGGCAAACTTTCCGGACTTGCCAAATGACTCAAAATAGTTAAGTCCAAAGCTGCCTGTAACGTGGTACAAAAAGGTCTCCCTAGGGCAACACCAGGGCAGATGAAATTCAATGCTGATAAATGCAAAATAACATACCTGGGCAGACACAACCCAACTGCACATATACCCCGACGGGCTCTAAAGTCGCCGTTCCCACTCACGAGGGAGGCCTTGGAGTCAATGTGGAGAGTTCTCTAAAAACACCCACTCAGTGTGCAGCGTCAGTCAAAAAAGCAAACAGAATTAAGAAGAGATCAAGAATAAGACAGAGAAGATCTTATTGACTCTATATAAAACCATGGGACGCCCACATCTTGAATCCTGCCAACAGATGCGGTCGCCCTGCACTCAAAAAAGATCTACTAGAAACAGAAAAGATTCAGAAAAGGAGAAGGAAAAGCCTTAGGGGTTAGGAACAGCTTCTGTACGAGGAGAGATTAATAAGACAGGGAGTTTTCAACTTGGACAAGAGACACCTAAGCAGGGGTAGGATCGAGGTCTATAAAATCAAGATTGGGTGGAGCAAAGAAATAAGGAAGTGGTGTTTACTCCTTCTCATGACACAAGAATTAGAGGTCAGCAAACGGAAGAGGCAGCAGGTGTAAAACAAACAAAAGGAAGGATTTTTTTCCATGCAGCACACAGTCAACCTGTGGAACTCCCTGCCAGAGGATGTTAAGGTTCAAAAAGGAGCTAGATAAATTCATAGAGGATAGGTCCATCAATATTTATTAGCCAGGATGGTGTCTCTAGCCTCTGTTTGTCAGAAGCTGGGAATGGGCGACAGGGGATGAATCAGTTGGTGATTCCCTGTTCGGTTCACTGCCTCTGGGGCATCTGGCATTGGTCACTGTCGGCAGACAGGACACTGGGCTGGATGGACCTTTGGTCTGACCCAGTCTGGCTGTTCTTGTGAACACAGCCCGGTGCCTGGCCTCCCAGGGCAGCGGCCTGGCTCTCCCCGTTGAGGGCCCTCGAGCTACAGTGATACAGCCCCACATCTGGCATGTGGGTGTGCTGGGCAGCTCTGCATGGAGGGCAGGGCTGGCCGCGGCACACAACGCACAGTGCCGGGCTGGTGCTGCTCTCAGCTGCACCCATAATTGATTCATCCCATCCTGCTCTGGTGCCTCCCCATGGCCACAAGCAGGTGCCCTGAGGTTTCCATCAGGCCTCCTGCCTTTCAGAGTACAAAGAATTCTCCTTTCCTCCCCCTCCAGAGCAGAGACAATGGAGCGTCCCAGGAACCTGCCCCCCGCGAGCCTGCCCCCTGGAGGCATCCATGGGAAAGTGTCCCCAAAACAGGCCCATAGGAAATTGCTCCCCCAGAACCTACCCCCTGGGAACAGCCTGTAGGAGCATGCCCCCCATGAGCCTGTCTGGAGAACATGCTCCCTGGGAACTGCTGACCCCCATGGGAACTTGCCTCCCAGAAATTCCCGCCAGTGGTAACCTTCCCCCATTGGAAATTACTCCCACAGGAACTGCCCCCCCGAGACCCTCCCCCCTAGGGAAACCTGCCCCAGTGGGAACGTCCCCGCCCCCCGCAGAAATGGGCCCTGTGGTAACCTACCCCCATGGGGCCCAGTAGACCTGGGAGCCTGCCCCCCTGAGACCCTGCCCCCTGGCAGCACCTTCCCGCACCTGAGACGCGGCTCCACTCTGCCTGGAGGCGGGAGCCCGCTCAGCCGAGCGGCTGATCCAACTGGCCCCGCGCCCTGGGCGCCTCCTAACTGGGATCAGCCCTGTGCTCTGCCAGGTGCTGGCCGAGTGGAGCCGCGATTAGCGAGCCACGTGCGGGGGCGCGGGGGTGCGGGGGCAGGTCCACTGCCCCCGCCTGGCTGCTGCCACCCCATGGCACGTCGCCACCCGCTGCATCCCCGGGGGGCCTGCGGGGCCCCGTCAGCCCGGGAATCGGCTTCCCGCCGGGCCCCGCCCTGGGACCAGGCCCCACCCCAGGCAGGGGCATTCGCCCCACAGGGCAGGACGTGGGAGGAGCAGAAGGGACAAGAGCTGCTGAGTCTGATGTAGCACCCCCTGCTGGTCCTATCGGTGATTGCGCCCAGGCGGCTCTAAGGGCTGGGGCAGGGCGCTGCAGTCCAGGCAGCACTGAGGGCTGGCTTGGTGCATTCACTGCCCTGGCCCTGCCCCTTATACCAAGGTCCCACCCCTTCCAGGAGCACAGACCCGCCCCCTCCCCAAAGTGGCCTGGCACGGTTGTCAGCTCTCCCGCTGGGTGCACCATCTCCTCCCTAGTGGCTGGGCCACAGGAGGATAAGAACTCACCACTGCTGCCAGCTGGCGGAGTTCTGCCCTCGGCTCAGTCCTGGCTGGGGGGTGTTATCACACACGCAGCCTCAGCAGCGGGAGGCTGGGGGGCACCTGTCCGGGGCTGGGAAGGAGAGAGACTGGCTCGGATGTCCCGTCCCTCAGGTTCACACCTGCAGTCTGTCTGCTCCTGCAGGCCTCGCCAACTGCTCGCCCCGCCCTATGCCTCAATGCCCGTCCCAGCGTCCCTGCCCAGCCAGGCTCAGCTGCCACCAGCCTAGGCCCATCTCCCGCACCACGGGGGTTGCAACCGTGTAGACACATCGGTCATTGTGCCAGAAAACAGACTCGCCCTGGTGGCTAGTGACTGGAAAGCCCCAGGCCAGGATCTCCCAGACCGGCAATTTCCCAACAACCTGTGCTCCCTGTCAGCTGAGCACTTGGGTAGCCACCTAGGAGAGATTCAAATGCCACCCAGCTGATTAGCAAAGCGCCCACCGCCGGCAGCAGCTGGCCACATGTGTTTCTGTTGGTGGTGCACATCTACACTTGCCTCATGCCCATAACAAAATTTATTCCACACATGGATGGAAAAATGAATGGGAACATTGCCTGTAACCCCTTTGTACTGTGCCCTCAGCCCTCCAACCATGAGGAAGAGCAGACCAAGAACAGATCAACCGCGCACCTGCAGGTTCAAATGGTGTATTTACCCTGCACAGCCCAAACACAGCTACTGGTGAAACAGTGTCTAACGGCAGCTCCCAGCATGCGTCGGTCAAACTTTCCCGTACCAAAAGATGGCGCCGGGTGAGCCTCTTGACACCACGCGTAGGATGAAGCAATGGTTCCCACTGCCGCGAGTGGGAAAAGCGGTGGAGCTCGGTTTGCCAGGCGGACCAGCAAAGCCAAAGGGGGCAAACCGTGCAAAAAGGCCTTGGGACTGCCCCGCCCCACAGAAAGCCTGGCAAGCCAGTCCCTGCCCCCGCCAACCTTAGAAGCACTTCGTGTGGCTGGTGAGAAGGCTGGAGATGCAAACCAGCAGGCCAGCAGGGAGCCGGGCTGGCTGCCGAACGAGGACACGGACGGGGGACCTGCTCAGAGGACACACTCCCTTTCGGGAGGTCCCGTCACCCAGCGAGAACAATGGGATTCCCTCCCCACGTGGGCAAGGGGATTAAAAGGGTCCTGTGTTCCCTCTGTTGGTCTTCCCTCCTGCTCATCGCTTCAGAAGCAGCTTTGCCACGGACAGAGGGCCGGGAAAGGTTTGCCATGGACAGAGGGCCAGGAAAGGTTTGCCATGGACAGGGGGCCGGGAAGGGTTTGCCGTGGACAGAGAGCCAGGAAGGGTTTGCTGTGGACGGGGGGCTGGGAAGGGTTTGCCGTGGACAGGGGGCCGGGAAGGGTTTGCCATGGACAGAGAGCCAGGAAGGGTTTGCCGTGGACAGGGGGCCAGGAAGGGTTTGCCGTGGACAGGGGACCGGGAAGGGTTTGCCATGGACAGAGGGCCGGGAAGGGTTTGCCGTGGACAGAGAGCCGGGAAGGGTTTGCCGTGGACAGGGGGCCGGGAAGGGTTTGCCGTGGACAGGGGGCCGGGAAGGGTTTGCCGTGGACAGAGAGCCGGGAAGGGTTTGCCGTGGACAGAAGGCCGGGAAGGGTTTGCCGTGGACAGGGGGCCGGGAAGGGTTTGCCGTGGACAGAGGGCCGGGAAGGGTTTGCCGTGGACAGGGGGCCGGGAAGGGGTTGCCGTGGACAGAGGGCCGGGAAGGGTTTGCCGTGGACAGAGGGCTGGGAAGGGTTTGCAGTGGACAGAGGCCGGGAAGGGGTTGCCGTGGACAGAGGGCCGGGAAGGGTTTGCCGTGGACAGAGGGCCGGGAAGGGTTTGCAGTGGACAGAAGGCCGGGAAGGGTTTGCAGTGGACAGAGGCCGGGAAGGGTTTGCCGTGGACAGAGGCCGGGAAGGGTTTGCCGTGGACAGAGGGCCGGGAAGGGTTTCCCGTTGTTTCTACAGTCTGGAGAGCTAGATTAAGAGTCCAGCCAAGACAGGTATTAGCCTTCCTGATGGATAAACATGCTTTTCCCCTTTGCTTTTGTAGCCTAAAAAAATAAATAAATATGCAGCTGCTCTTCTTTGTTGTGATCTTTACTTACCCTCCCTGGTGCTGTATAAAATATTTTCAGGGTTACAGCTCTTGTAATCTCTGTAACGTATTGCTTTGGAAAGTTTGTCGGGTAAAAAAAGTGTTAATTTTGTAAATTAGTAATTAGGGGGCGGGTATAATAATTTTCATCACCTGCCTGTTACTATTCATCATAGGGAAGTTAACATTCTAAATAAGGTTTTTTAAAAAGGAGTAATAAAGGTGTGAATTAACATACTATAATAAATAAAAGGGTGTAATTGGGGCCACTCCGAGGCTAACATGAGTGGGCAATAAAGTGGTCCATTTACCCCATCTGCTCCTGGGTCACCTGTTTCTTCTCTAAGGCTATGTCTACACTACAAGTTTTCTCAGCAAAAAATATGCTAACGCGGGACTCATTTGCATGAGTTGTGATCTCATTTGCATATTTTCTGCTGCTCCGTTTTTGTGCTCGGGGTTTTTGCGCAAAAACAAGCAGTGTGGACATTTCCTTTTTGCACAAAACCCCCTTTTCCCGCCAGATTGGTAAACCTCCTTTTGTGGGGACATAAGGATCTGGCGGGAAAAGGGGGTTTTGCGCAAAAAGAAAACGTCCCCACTGCTTGTTTTTGCGCAAAAACCCCAGCGCAAAAACAGATCGGCAGAAAATATGCAAATGAGCTCGCAACTCATGCAAATGAGTCCCTCGTTAGCATATTGGTTGCCGAGAAAACTCGTAGTGTAGATGTAGCCTGAGAGAAGCTACATTGGGCTCAATCAGAGAGATGCCCGTTGAGAACATACTAGGAGAAGCAAAGATTTTAGTCTGGAGTTGACTAACGACGGCACGGACATTGAGTGCAGAGCACATCGAGCCTTCGTTAAGCCGGCTCGAAACATGCACAAGCCTTGAGTCTTGCAAAGCGAGCCCAGTGACTTCTGGGTTCTGCTCAGCCTCTGCATAGCTTTTCCAGATGCCTGTTCTCTAAAACATCGGCAGTGGAAGGGAGTGGGGAGTTTTTCCCACCGCCCTGTGATCAGAACAGACTAGAGAATCGGAATGCAGGGGGGAGTATCAGGGAGGAAGGAATAAAGCTTTGACTTCAACTTCTTAGCCTCACTAGTGGCTCCTCCCGATCTTTGTGCCGTTTCCTGGGACGAAGGAAGCAGGAAGTCGTCTCTTGCTACGCCTCGTCGCTCCTCCGGCCGAGCGTTCGTTGTCGTCACTGCACAGACTGGTGTTCGGAAACGAGTCCCCTTCTGCCTGCCTGGCATGCCAAGGAACTCAGGAGCACCGCTGTTGAAGGACACACACCACCCGCCCCGGGCTGCCTTTGAGAAGTTGATGAACAAGAGCTGTGCAAAATGCCCCCAAGGCGCCAAGCCGGGGGCAGACGGCGCGCTTCGCGAAGGCGTTGAGCAGCCAACTGGGACGCGTGCGAGGGTTTTGTACCGTTGAGTGACATCGAACCACGGGGTCATGAAACACTTTTCGATTTTTACTACGGTGCCCTGCAGAAACACATGTCTCGGCCCACACCTCGCTGTGCACCCAGACATCCTCCCAACTGCAAGCTCTGGGAGCGCAGACCCCCGACTCCTGGCTCTGGCTGCAGGGACTAGCTCCCGCCCGCGTCTCCAGGGGGCTGCACTCCAGCCCCACGGGGCTCAGTGGGATGCAACCCGCCCCATGGTATCCCAGCCCCCGCCTCTCGCATGCCCCTGCCCCAGATCCCAGCTGTGTTAGGCCTTCTGCGCGCTCCGCCCAGCCCCTTTCCCAGAGCTCTCTCTCGGGGGCCCAGACTAAGGCCGGAAGGGACCGGCTCTTCCCATCAGAGCGCCTGCGCCCGGCAGGTGGCAGATCCTCGCCCACCCGCTCCCGCTGCCCGCCCTGCAGCGCCCCCTACTGGAAGGCAGCGGCACAGCAGCACGGGCCTTATCCAGGCGGCTCTCCACCCACCACGGCAAAGCAGCCACCTCTGCCGCCGTAGTGGCACACCCCCCTGCACACGCCTTAGACGCCCCCCAGGGGCACCCTCTGCATTGCGCCGGTGGCAGGGGATTTTACGGCGCGGCGGCGAGCCGATGGCATGTGCACAAACGCCAGGGTGGGCCCGCTGCAGAGCCGCGGCAGGCAGGGCGGGAAGACGGCTGCAAGATCTGGTGTGAAGCCACCGGGCAGGGGAACAATGGAATTGCCCAGGCTGGAACGCGGCCAGCGCAGGGAGACTAACAGCCCCGTGCAAATTAACGTAATGGGATTAGTCCGCCCAGGACTGGAGTGTATGCCTAATTAGGAAAAAAAAATCTCAGCACCACATTTGGGGCCAGCCCTGCCTGCCAGGGAGCGCGCCCCCTGCGGAGCCCCGCCCCTCTGCGGCACAGTGCCCCCTAGTGGGGCACTGGGACCAGCCCTGCCTGTTGGGGAGAGCGCCCCCTGCTGAGCACTGCCCCCGACTGCACAGCGCCCCCTAGTGGGGCACTGGAACCAGCCCTGCCTGTCCGGGAGAGCGCCCCTTGCTGAGCCCTGCTCCCTGAAGCACAGCGCCCCCTACTGTATCCCTTCCTGCTCCCCGCAGCATCTACATTTCCCTTGTAGAGTCTCCAAGACCGGTGCTGCCCCGCGTCTCTGCTCGGTACCTTTTCCCCCGCCCCATTTACCGCAGGCACCATGCCCAGCGGTGGGTGACCCACCCTCGCCCCTAGACCCAGGCAGCTGCTGATGCCTGGGGACGGGCAAGCCGGCTGCAAGGGAGCAGAAGATGGTGCTGGAAAGGCTTCAGCCCTGGGCCTGGCAGATCCTCTCCCCAAGGGCAGGGCTGGGAGCCCTGTCGCTTGGGAAGGCTGCCGGTGGGCTGGGGGAAGTCCCGGGGGTTGGGAATAGAGAAACCCCCCGGCCTACCCCGAGCAAAGCAGCTGGCTCCTCGTCCCGCCCTCTGGCCGTCGCACACGCCCTGCTGGGCCCCCCCCGCCCCTGGACACATGGGGCCTGGCCAGCTCTCGGCCAGCGCCAGGCCTCCCATTCCCGGGCGCGCTCGGGGAGCAGCCAGCCAAGAACTACAGGCCCCGTCACTGCAGCCCGCACGGAGACAGGGCTGGAACGGGGGCTGGTTTAATGGCCCCAGGAGGGAGCCGGGCCGTGGGTGGGTAGAGGCCAGACCTGCGGCCTTGGGCTCTGGGCGCCTGTGCAGCGTGGGCGCCGCCGGCCCGATGACCCCGCCGTCCAGGGCAACGCGCTGAGCCGGGCTGAGCCCGTCCTGGGGAGACGCCCCCAAAGAGCAGCGATGGGAAAGGGCCCCTCCCCCACCAGGGCCCTCACGTGTGGGGCTCCACAGGGATCCGTGCTCTCCCGGGCCTTTTTCAGCATCCCCAGGCTCCCGCCAGCGCCCGGGTCGGCGGCTGGGCCCAGCGCCCGCCACACACACACGGCTCCCGGCTCCCTCCTGCCCCGCACCCGAATGCCCCGGCACTCGGCCGACATCAGCCCTGGGGGAATGCCCAGATGGCTCACGCCGAGCCCTGCACAGCAGGGGGGGCACTGGGGGGGTCTGACAACGCCCCCCCCCCAGGAAACAGGGACTGGCCCAGATGTCCCTACTTTCTGCTCCAAGTCGGGGGGGGCTGGAAGGGCCCCTCCACCTCTTATTGTCTATAAGGGCTAGTGATGGGGAAGGGGTGGGGGCAAGGTGAGAGTGGGGGGGTGCAGCATGGAGGGTCAAAGTTCAGGCACCAGTGCCCTCCCCCCCCCCCCGAGCTGTCAGCTCCTCACGGCCCTCAGGGACAGGCTAAGCCAGTCTGAGCCGGGCTACGCCGGGACTAGAGGCCTGTGAGCCAGGGCCAGGGGCTGCTTCATGTGGTGCAGGGGATTTGGGGCCCCGAGTCTGTCCTGCCCTCTGTGTCCCAGACTGGCACTGGGGGTGCTGGGCTGCACAGAGTGGGGTGCTGACCCCAGTGTCCCAGGGCGACGCTAGGGGGCGCTGTGCTGTGGACGGCAGGCAGGGGCCTGGTAGGGGGCACCCCCCCCCCGCACTCCGCCCTCCCGTCAGCACAGGGCAGGCAAACACAGCGGCAGATCGACACCCCATGTCCCGCTCCACAGCTTAGCAAAGAGATGTGAAGCTGGCAAAGACCAGGGTCCATCTACACCAGCATCCTGTTATCACTTGCTCTGAAATGAGGGGGATCCCCCAGCCACCCCAAGGCAACTTACTCCAGGGTTTCACCACCCTGACAGTTAGGAACTTTTTCCTGATGTCCAACCTAAACCTCCCTTGCTGCAGTTTAAGCCCATTGCTTCTTGTCCTATCCTCAGAGGCCAAGGAGAACAATTCCCCCCCTTCCTCCCTGTAACAGCCTTTTAAATACCTGAAAACTGCACTCATGTCCCCTCTCCGACTTCTCCTTTCCAGCCTAAACAAGCCCAATTCCTTCAGCCGCCCTCCTAGCTCATGTTCTCTAGACCTCGAATCATTCTCGTTGCTCTTCTCTGGACCCTCTCCAATGTCTCCACGTCTTTCCGGAAATGCGATGCCCAGAACTGGACACACGACTCCAACTGAGGCCTGATCCACGCAGAGCGCAGGGGAAGAACGACTCCTCGGGTCTTGCTCACCACACTCCTGTGAACGCCTCCCGAGGAGGAGCCATGACGGGCTGGCTGGACGGGGTCTGCTCGCCAGCCCCGCCCCTTCCACCAAGGCCCCGCCCCTTCTGGGGACCCTGAACCACCCCCCCTATACCCCGCCGCCCCAGGGTGCCTGCTGTGCAGCAATTCCTCGCAGCCCTGCCGGGGGACCCCTCTAGCTTGTGGTGCCCTGTGACCCCAGAGCGGTTCCTAGGCGGTCACTTCCCACGCCGCGCACGGCTGTTTGCTCCTCCCTGCCTGCTCCCTGGTCCTGCCTCCAGCCCCCAGTGACCTCCCTCCTGCCCCCCCACAGCTCCTCTGCTCACCGAGCCTGTGGGCAGCCCACGGCCCTCGCCAGCATCCAGGGGGGTTCCGGGCACCACATCGCCCCGCCAGCGACCCCTCACCCCACAGGGAAGGGGGAATCATGCTGGTTTGGCCGGGCCCGGTCTGTGATGGGGGGGGACTCTGTCCTACCCCGCATGGGAGGGGGAGGTACCGGGTCCTGTCCGGGCAGAGCTCTGTGAGCTCTGCAGCTGCCTGTGAGATGCCCCCCCATCAGAGCACCCATTGGTGCCCTTCTCTGCCCCTTCTGCTCCCCACCTGGCTCTGGGTGCCCTCCCCGGCGGTTTTCTCAGATCAGGGGCCGTTCCCGTGTCCGAGCGCGTATGCCGCCGGCTGCTCCAGTGTCAGCCAGGGCTGGGCAGGGCTCACAGGCCACGCGTGGGCTCAGCCTCGCCAGGGGAGGCCGGCTCCGTTGGCTGATGTGGCCTGGCGCCCCAGGCTGAAGGCTCAGCCCCTCTGCGGCTCCCTGGACGCTGAGGGCCGGGACTTTCCAGCCCTGCACCCACGTCCCAGGGACCCGGGGGGCAGCCGTGTCCCCTGGCCACCAACCCACCTGCAGTCCAGGCCTGGGCTCTCCCCACAGAAACCCTACCAGGAGCGGGCCAGGCGTCACTCAGAGGCAGGGCCCGCACCGGTGTGGGACCAAGTGCCCTCTGGTGTGTGCTGGGGACGTGCGAAGGATGAGCCGCCCCGGAGCCTGCGCGCCCCTCCCTCCCTCCCATGGCCCCCACTTCTGACTGGGCCCCGAGGGGCAGCCGCGCCCAGGGAACGGCCACTGAGGCAGCCCAAGGGGAAAGCCAGTCAGGAGGGGGAAGGGAGGGCTGGGCTGGGGGGCAGGGTCCTTCCATTCCCCCCGTCCGCAGGGGGAGCGGGCCTGTGGCGTGGTGAAGAGGGGACCCGAAAGGCAGGAGCCGCAAACAGGCTTTGAACTTGGGTCCTTCCGCATGGGCTGTGCTCACAGACGGAGCTCCAGGAAAGGGCAGCGGCAGTAGCCCGTTATCCTCCAGGCACGTCAGCTTCAGGCAGAGGCTGCAGCACCCTCTCTGGCAGCAAGTGTCGGGGGCACTGTGCCCCAGGGCCTTGCGCAAGAGGAGGCGGGCCACGGATTGCACGCTGCTGCCCACTCGTCGCTCTGGCACCTAGAGTGCCCAGCGGGCACTAGGAGCTCCCACCCAGGCAGCAAGGCCCAGTCCCTGCCAGGCCAATCCCCAGGGAACCTCTGGCTAAAGCACCGTGTCCAGGAGAGAGACCAGCACAAGGCAGTGCCCTGGCATCCGGGTGCCCAGCGCAGAACCGCAGGGCGCACAAGATCACAGCCGACCTCCGCCCAGAGTCACCCGGCACCAGTCCCAGCCTGCCCCGCATCTCCTCGGCCCACCTGGCCAGCGTCCAATGCAGCAGCCAAACGGCAGCCCGGCTCTGGGATGAGTTGGCCACTTCTCATGCCCGTGGCCTTTGTTTCCCGCGGCAGAGCCGAGAAGCCGAGAGATCCTTCTCCGCTTGTCACAGGCCTGAAGCCAGAGCCACACCCAGGGCCCAGGCTGGAGGCTAGAGCAGAAACCAGCCCAATGGCTAACAGCAGCCACTGAGGGAGCTGGGGACATCCTGCTCCCCGAACTGTAAACTCTCCGGAGCCTCCCATCTGAACCGTGCCCCGCACTTTTCTTCCTGTCCCAAAGACGGGTTCATTACTGCTTCCCACAGTACCAAACTCTGGGCTCCCCTGGGCAGCGTTAATACAAGCCAGGGGAAAGACTTGTTTGCATGCTGTCCATAGAACCTGTGGAACTCCTCGCTGGGGGATTTAGTGCAGGGATCAGAATAAGTGACAAGGACGGGTCCATCCATGGTGTTAGCTAAGATAAGCAGGGAGGTGCTGGAGGTGAGCTAAAACCTCCGACTGCCATAAGCAAGGAGGGACAACGGGGTGGGTCTCAAAATCGCCCTGTTCCAGTCGCCCACCCTCCCCCTCGAGAGTCTGGCCCTGGATGTTGTCAGAGACAAGCTACTGAGCTCGATGGACCATTGGGCTGCACGGCATGGCTGTCTCTCCCAGCGCCAAGGAGTCCTGGCCTGGGCCAGGCCCTCGTTGTACCAGGCACCGTGCAAACCCAGAACAACACCCAACCCCTGGGCTAAAGCCGTCACAAGCCAATCCCAACTCGGAGGAGCCAGGCCCCCTGCCTCCGTGGCATTTGCGACGCAGGAGAGACACGCTCCAGCCTCAGCAGGGTGGTCCCATGCAGTCATGTGCACCAGCACAGTGGTGATCTGCGGGTGTTTCACGCTCCCTTTGCACGGGGGCAAAAGCCTGCAGAAGAGGCCAGGCGCAGAGCAAACCAGCTCGGGAAAGGGCAGGAAGGAAGGATCCGGCCCACTGAGCTCTCTATTATCCATTGCTGGGGACCCACCCAGGGTGCCACCACAGCCCGGCTAGTTGTGGGTCAAGGGGGAAACTGAGGCATGGAGCTCCACCATCCACACCCCGCAGCACAACTGCCCCGGGACCAGGAAACACAGCTGGCTAGTGGTGTGTCGTCTCCTGGGGGCTGGCGCGGCCCCTGCGAGGGGAGCAATCGTTCGTGCTGCCCAGCGCTGCACCCGCCCTGGCAGAACTGGGCTGTGGCAGCGGGGCCAGGCCCAGGGAGGGGGAGATTGTGCTTGTCACAGCCCCCTCCTCCGCTCCCCCCCACTCCTCTCAGGCTCCCCCCCCCTAGATTTACAGGGCTAGCTGTCCTGAGAGCGAGCAGAGCTAGGTGACCAGCTAAGTGCCAGCTGGGCAGTCAGAGAGCAGGGAGATCAGAGGGGAAAAGGGCCCAAGCCCTCACCTGCCTGAGACCAGGGGGGCTGGGGGAAAGACGGCTGGGGTCCCCACGCTGGCCCTATCCTGCGCGGTGTCTGAGCCAGCACCGGCTCCCCTCGGCGCGGCTGGAATAGGAGATGCCCAGGGCCCGTTGGGATGCCAGCTGCTTCCTTTGCCGGGGCGCTCCCGCTGGGCATCGCAGGGCCCGGGAGAGGCCAGATGGCCCCGGGGCCCCCGAGCCTGGCTCCGACAGTGGCCAGTGCCAGATGCCATCCCCGCCCCCCATGCGTGGGCTTTAGCCCTGTTAATCGTGGGGAAGGGGGATTCCTCCCCCACCCCATCTGCCCATCAGCTTAGTGCACACAAAGCAAGAGCCTCGGTCGCCTCCTCCCGGCCGGTCTCAGTGCAGAGGATATTCGGAGCCAGATGAATGGCTCCCCCCACACGCCGTCCTGCAGGGCCAGCGGCCGGTGGACCATCCTGCAGCGCTGAGTTCCTTTGGTTAACGGACGTCCCGTGAGGAGCTACTGCCCTTCCCATGGGGAAACGGGCTGTGTTGGGTGGATCCGGAGCCAAAATTCCCTGGGACTGCCCCAGTGCGAGGCTTTGGCTGGGACTTAGGAGCCATAAGGGGATAAGAGCCTACTACTGCTACCAGCAAAGGGAGCGGCTCCCTTAGCCCCAAGGGAGCAGGCTTTGCTCAGGTTTGAGGGGACAGACATGCAGGCCAGTTGCCTCTACACAACCAGTCACAGCCCCTAGGGGGCGCTGACCCCAGGAACCAGCACAGGGCACCCCAGACACAAGGTGGGGACAGTGGGGTCAGCAAGATGCCCCTGATCCATGTCCAGCAAGCTGCAGGGAGGGGAGCAGGCTGAGGGCTCTGGCAGTGCTGCACAGGGGCCAGAGGGGGAAGCCAGAGGCCTCAGCTCACAGCAGGGAGCCCCCCCCCCCCGCCCAGTGCTGGGGATAGGAGGCCACTGGCCTCCTCCCGCTCTAACCGCTGGACCCTGCTTCCACTCCCACTCTAACCGCTAGGCTGCACGCCCCCCTGCTCTGGCCACTAGCCTCTATGTGAGAATCGGGGCTTTGACCCTGAGGTGGGGAGACCCCCCCCCCAAGTGCCTGCTGGGGCTCTGTATTCAGGCCGCCCCCCCAAAAGGAGCAGGACTGTGGACTCAGGAGGGGGGCACATCCCCAGCCTCCTGCTCCTGCCCCCCCCCATTCACCAGTTGCTCAGAGCAGGGCCCCCCACCCCGCCCATCCCCCGCAACCCAAAGCAGCAACCCCCCTCCCCCAAGCCCTCTGCTGAAGGGCTCCACACCAGCAGGCACCTGCCGGGTGGGCACAGGGCTGCCATGCTGCAGCACAGAAAGGGGGAGCAGGCAGGAGAAAAGCCCAAGCATCCTGGCCCCCTAGCCCCCACACACATACATCTAGCAGCCGTGCCCTCCCCCTGCTCCCAGGACTGAGTACCCCCCCCCCCGATGCCCACACTGGAGTCCCGGTGCCAGTGGGGGAAGGACCAGCAGGCACAGGAAGCCCGGCTGGTGGTGGGGGGCAGGCAGGGGGAGAGGGGCAGGCCTCCATGTCCCCCCCCCGGCCCCGAGCGCCTTACCTGAGGGCGAGGGTCCCACGGGGCACCTCCTGCCTAGCACGCTGCCCCACAGCGGGGAGCCGGGCGCCCCCGCCGGCTGCTGGGCCTCATAGTGTCGTCGCCTCCTCCCGGCTCCGGGGTGCCACCGCCCCACGCCCCGCCAGCCGCCCCGCATTGGCGGCGCAGGGCAGAGACAGGATCACGCCAGGGGCCAGCTGCTGCCGCTCAGAGCCTGGGCATTAACCCTGTGCGGCCTGGGCGGGTGGGCGGGCGGCTCAGGTCCTTCCCCCAAGGCCCATAATTGGATTCGGCTTCGCCCGACACTAATGGCTTGATCCCTTTTGCATCATATGCCGGCTCCGGCGCCTCAGTGCCAGGCCGCTGCAGGGTGCGGGACAGCGCGCGGCACCTCACCGCCTCCCTGCAGGGCCAGGAGGCGGTGGGCCAAGAGGCAGCTGGGGCTAGTGGTCAGAGCAGCAGGGCTGGGAGTCAGGATGCCAGGGTTCTATCCCTGACTTGGGCTGGGGGGAGTGGGGTCTAGTGGTTAGAGCAGCAGGGCTGGGCGCCAGGACTCCTGGGCTCTATCCCTAGCTCTGGGTGGGTGGTAGGGTCTAGTGGTTAGAGGGGAAGCAGGCCCATGACTCCTGGGCTCCATTCTAGGCTCCACCATCAATGCACACAGGCAAGTCTCCCATCCCCCTCTGTAAAACGGGGCAGAATAAACATCTAGCCCCTGGAGGGGGCCAGGGTGGTGAAGGGCTGTGGGATCTCTTTTTTCCACCACCCCCCACCCGAGAAGATGGTACAGCCGGGCTGCTGGGGGGTCCCAGATGTGACTTTGTTCTGGCTCCTTCAGGCCTGACACTCCCACCCCACTGCTGTGAGAGACACAGCCAGGAAGAGCTGGCAGTGGTTTGTGTAGGTCCTACTGAAACCCTGCCCCTGGGTGCTGGCCTGGTGCAGCTGAAGAACCGGGGCTGCCCTATGGAGTCCTGGCAGGTTTACGCCCCCTGTGCCTGCGGGCGTGGGACAGGGCCATGCCAGGATACCTGTGGTGTCTGAGCAACCCGGAGGAGGAGGCGGGCGCTGTGCAGAGCCGGAGCCATTTCCAGGGACCAGGCACCCGCAGCTGCACAGCTCTGTCCTGCCGCAGGGGGCGAGCCCTGGCCCCCCAAGTGATCTCAGGAATCTGGGCGGGGATTTCTCTCCCCCTTTCCCCAGGTAGCTCTGGGGCAGGGAATGGAGCCCGGGGCCGGCGCTGTCTTTGCAAAGGGGGGGGTTTGAACCGTATTTCTTCCTGGCGTGGCCTTGAGGCAAATCAGCCTCCCCGTTGCCACCAATCCCGCCCCAGGCACAGCTCGGCGTTCACCCCGCTGGGCCCCCCAAGTAACCAGCGACCGGTGAGCCCCACAGGGCCGGGAGCACTGGGCTGGACCGTCTCAATGGCCAGGGCAGGGCCAGCAAAGCCCCGTCAGTTGGGCTGCCCAAGCGCCCATGCTCAGAGCGGGCTTACTGGCCGGGCATCCGTGGGCACCAAGAAACCTGCCCCAGGAGAAGCCACCGGGTCCCCCCTTCTGGATGGGGGCCCTCGCTCTCCAGAGCTGGGGTCGGGGGCACCTTGGCACGGGCACCGGGAGACCCCAGCAGGTGCCACGGGGCAGCCCGGGCTGGCTGAGCCTCGAGGGGACCCCAGGGTGGGTCTGTATCCAGCCACCTCAGGAGATAGCCCCTTGGGGGGCACATCCTCTCGCAGTGACCCCCATGTGTGCTGAGTGGGGGGCCACTGTGGCCAGAGGCTGCATTGGCCGGGCAGGTCTCACAGCAGGAGCCAGCAAAACCGGCGCCACATTCCCTCGGCCTCCTCGGGCCGGGGGCGATTCCCCCACCGTCTGCCTGCAGGGGCTGGGCAGCTGCCCCATCCCCCCTGCCCCTCCCCAGGGCCAGAGCAGTGCGAAAAAGGAGTGTGAGGAGAGCCAAGGCCCAGGCTGGGCTCCCCACCCCAGGCCCCCTGAGGGCTGCCGGCCCCTGGCAGGACCGACTCTGCAGCAACTCAGTGTGGGACCCTCGCCCGGCGGGGTGTGCTGCCCACTGCCATGCCGGGAGCGCAGCCAAAGCTGGCAGCAGCTGAGCTGCCAGGAGGGCAGAGCCGCCGGGGGGTACAGCGTTGGGCCCGAGGCGCTCCGGGGAGTTGGCTGGGGCGGGGGTGGCTAGGGATGTAACAGTGCAGTCCATTAACCCATCCGCAAAAGCTTATAGGTTAATGCTACAGACCACACGCATCCCCCTCCGCCCCCATTGCCGGTACAGGCTGGCCGGCGGCCCGGCTCAGTCCTGGCTCACGCCGGGTCCAGGAGCTCAGCCCCGCCCATCGTGGACCAGCTCCCGCCTGGCGTCCCACGGAGTGGCGGGGGCTCCTCGGGAGCGGGGCTGGAGCGCACTGACTGCCAGCCCTGCCCCCGGGACTATCGAATAGTCGAGCAATTGTTAAGAATTCATGAGGCTACTCGACTATTCAGTTAACCAATATTTAACACCCCTACTTTTATGGGGCCCCGTAAAGCCAGGGTGGGGAACCTCAGGCCCGGGGGCTGCATGTGGCCTCCAGTTAGCCTGGATTCAGCCGCTGAGGCTCAGGGCTCCCCCTCCAGGATTGGGGATCCCGTGCTGGTGCTTCAGCCCCCCGCTGATCCCCCCCCCACAAAGCCGGAGCACCCAAAAATTTACTAGCTGGGTTCCCCCCAGGCTCTGGTGTGCAAGGGGAATGTGGGGAGGGTTGGCTCAGTTGGGGGCCCCGTCTCAGTCCTGCCCAGTTTTGCTCCTCACTTGTGGGCGGCCCCCGACTGATCGTGCTGTGGGTCCGCGCCCCCCGAACCAGAAAAGGTTCCCAGCCCTGAGTTAGGGTCAGATGAGTGTAGTTCCCAACAGGTGGGGGGGAGGGGGTTGACACTTTGGAACTCTGGTCCCCTCAGCTACCCACCCGACTGCAGACCCCTGGCCCGGTGGGGGGGGCGGTCTAGGGATTCCCACCTCCCACCTGATGTTCCTTCCTGACCCCTTCAGGCCACCGGCCGAGACACCCCAACGCCGAGGGGATCCCCCCAGATCCCCTGGGGGCTCAGCCAGATGTTCTCCCCCAACCCCACAGCAGGGCCCAGGCCTGTCCCAGGGATGAGGTGCTGGGGGGCGAGGGGCATGGTATGGGCAGGTCAGACGGGGCCTCTCTGCAGGTCCCGGCGGGTAATTCTTCCGCAGGGTGCAGCCTGCCCCCCAAGCCTGGTCAGTGGGTGGGGCAGGAGTGAAGGTGCCGGAACACAGCACCCGGAGTCACCGTTTCCCCACTGTGTCCCCGTCACCTTCCTGGAGCTACCCCCAGAGTCAGCCGCTCCTTCCGAGCCCGGGGCTGGAGGCACGGCCCCGGGGGGCGGCTCTGGGGCAGTAGGGAGGCTGCTGGGGGAGAACAAGATGCAGTGAGTGAGGAGATGCTGATTCTGGCTCAGGACCCCACAAGGCCCCAGTGTCCCAGCTGGCTCCAGGGCTGGGGGGGGGGGGGTGCCGGGCAAGCTGGGATTGCTCCCTGCCGGCTGTCCGTGCAGGGCTGGGTTCAAAGCCCCAGCCCCCCGTGTGGGGCAGCGTACCCCGCCCTGTGGAGAGGGGCAGCCACGGATCCAGAGCGCCCCTGAAGGGCGCCGTGGCTGAACTCTGGGGGGCGACAGAGCCACAGGGCACAGGCCAGGGTCCCTGCGGGAGCTCCTTGGGTCTGGGGGGTCCCCAACCCTGTGTGCATGCCTGGCTTTCATACCTCAGCTGGGGGGCGGATCTGTGGCAGGGAGGGGCAGCCGGCTTGACCCCAGGCAGGGAGGGGGGCGGGGGGTGAGGCACATTAGTAGCTGTGTCCATTCTGCCTAGCTCTGATCCTGGCTAATGCGCTTTGAGGACAAAGCGGATTAGGGCTCGCGGCAGCTGCAGGGCCGGCGGTGGACGCGGCCCCAGGATCAAGGGGACCAGCGGGGGGTTAGTGGGCGAGCCAGCAGGGAGGTGAACAGGTGAGCGCTCGCCGTGCAGCTGGGGGGGGGGGGCGGAGCCTGGCAGGGGGCCACAGGGAGTGGGGGCTAGTGGGGAGAGCTGCCAACAGACAGTGACCCCGTGCAGCCCAGCCCCTGCTGGCCAAGGCGGACTCTGCTAGCTGGGATGGCCCGGTTCAATCCCTGCCTGTCACTCAAGGTGATGCTGAGAGCGGGAGCAGCCCACGGACGGGCGAGGTGGCCCTGAGTAAGCCACACCCCCTCTCGTGCCTCAGTTTCCCCCATGGGCGGACACGGCTGATGACACAGTGCGGCAGGTTCTGTGCAGTGTGGGGCAAGGGCTTTGGCAGGGGGCATTCAAGGCTAGAAGGGCCCCAAGTGATCAGCGACTCTGACCCCCAGACCTCCCAGGCCAGAGACGGGGCCCCCAGCAAATCCCAGGGCAGATCTTTTAGACCAACATTTCCAGTGGTCAGCGACAGGGCCCCACCCTGTCTCTGCTACGCAGCTCCGGGGTTAATTCCTCGCTGCTCACAACGTATGTCTCGTTTTCAGCTTGTCTAGATTCCGCGTCCCGCCAGGGGACTGGCGTCACCCTTTCTCCCCTAGGCTCCTGGCATGGCGGCCACCACCCTTATAGGCATGCACCCTGCTGCCCTCTGGTGGCTGCAATCGGAAAAGCTCAGCTGTGTCCTAAGCCCTCTACTGGTCCTGGAGATTCTCGCTTAGCTCAGCAAGGGGCCCCGGAAGGGTCGGGTCAGGAGGACCCAAGGTCTGCCCCACCAACCCCATGCAGTGCTACCATCATGTTGTTACAGTATTGCTAGCCCCATCAGGCACGTGGGGAAACCGAGTCACAGGCATGCTCAGTGCCCTGTTCTCACCAGGGCATCTTTCTCACTTCTGGAGTGAATTGAGATGGGGGGGGGGTATTAGTCACAGAGAACTGACCAGGGGGTACAGTGGCTATTGGCCCCTGCCGTCTCCACCGCATGGCTCAGCCCCCTACTGCTGCAGAGATGGTGGGGCTCTGAAGGACCACTCCCCCCCCCATCCCAGTGCCTTGCAAGTAAGCGGGTTCCAGGGGTCAGGGCCCCCTTGTATCAGGCGCTGCACAGACTCAGCCAGAGACAGGCCCTTCCCAGCTGGAATCCAGCCCGGTGGTGTCGGGTGCTGCCCAGACACAGGAATAGCCGGCCCCAGGGATCTCCCAGTCTCAGCTGTGAGGAGGAGAGTTTCCTTTCCCCCGAGGCAGGGTGTAGCCAAGGGTGGGCTGAGTGGCCCTGCTCCACCCACTTAGGAACCAGGCCCACCCACGGCAAGCCCCAGCCCGGACCATGCTCCCTACCCCGGGCAGGGGGTCGCCGCAGCACAGCCCCACCCAGATTCCTGCAGGGAGCACTTCTCCCCAGCGCACCGACCCTGCTCCTGCTCCCTGCTGGGTGGGGAGTGCCGGACCCACAGATTTATGGGGCTAGTGTGTTTACCCCTCCCTTCCCCATGGCCAGCCGGGGGAGGGGGGAGAGGTGGCCCCCTCACGCCTCCCATCCTGTGCTGGGAGGGAATGGGAATTGTCTGGAGTGTTTGCGTGAATGGCGCGTGCCTCAGTTTCCCCCTCTGTGCCGCATGGTAGGTGGGTGGGAGGCAAACAGTGATTGTCCGCAGAGCCCCAGGTGTGACTGGCGCAGCTCCCCATTGACAGGCCGAGGAAACAGGAGATTTGGCCCTAGTAACTAACCGCCCCCCCCCCTCCAAGCCAGCCGGGGCCCCACGGCTTGGAGAATTTGCGCAAGAACTGGGCCCGCAGGGACCGGTGGGTTGCGGAGCCCGCCCGGGCAGCCGGGTGCGGGGGCGCGTTCCCGGCCGGCTGGGGCAGGCGCCGCTGCCCTTTGCCCAGCTCTGAGGGTCCCTTCCGCGCACCCGCCCGCTCCGGTCCGGGTTTTCGCTCCGGCCTCCACAGGAGGGTCCCGCCGCCAAGCGCCGAAGGGCGCACGGAGTCCGGAGCGCGCCCGCGCCTCCCCCGCCCAGCTGGGACCCTGCCTCTGTCCCCAGACAGGACAGAAGCGGTACGAGGCGGCTCCAACTCTGGGACAAGGCAGAGCCCGGCTCCACTGTGGGGGGGTGACTCGGGATTCTCCCTCCCAGTGCGCCCTACGCCCCTCTACCCCGTGCGCCTCTCCACTCCGTGCGCCCTGCGCCCCTCCACCTCGTGCGCCCCTTCACTCCGTGCGCCCTGCGCCCCTCCACCTCGTGCGCCCCTTCACTCCGTGCGCCCTGCGCCCCTCCACCTCGTGCGCCCCTTCACTCCGTGCGCCCTGCGCCCCTCCACCTCGTGCGCCCCTTCACTCCGTGCGCCCTGCGCCCCTCCACCTCGTGCGCCCCGCGCTTCCCCCGGAGCGGAACTTTCCCGGGCGGGACCCCTAGCCCCCATCCGGCCGCCCTGCGCCCCGAGCGCTGTGCCCATGGCGTGGCTGTCCCTGGCCCTTTGGCTAGGGCTGGTGGCGCTGTCCCTGCAGGCCCCGCCGGGCGGCGAGCCAGGCCCCGACCTGCCCCCGCTCTACTCCGGCGAGAACGGTGAGTGAGCCCCGCTCCGACGGCCGGGCCGAGGGATCCCCGCCTGGGCCCGGCGGCGCCGGGCCGGCAGCCTGGCTTGCCGGGGGTTGGTGCTGGCCTGGCGGGGGGGGGGTGTCTCTGGAAGGGCCTGGCTCTGAGCTGCCGTTTGCACTGGCCGGGGAGGGGGCTTGTTTAGTCTGCAAAAGAGAAGGGCGGAGGGGGTTGAGAGCAGCCTTCAGCTCCCTGAAGGGAGGTTCCAGAGGGGCTGAAAAGAGACTGTTCTTGGTGGGGGCAGGTGGCAGAACAAGGATCAGTGGTCTCAGGTTGCAGTGGGGGAGGTCTAGGTTGGAGATTAGGAACAACTGTTTCCTTAGGAGGGTGGTGAAGCCCTGGGATGGGTTCCCTAGGGAGGGGGTGGAATCTCCATCTCTAGAGAATTTTAATGCTGATTTCCCCAGTGGCCAGCGGGCCTGTGGAACTCCCTGCTGATGGATGCCAGAGGCCTGGTGCCAAGCAGGATCGGCCTTGATTGTGAGCCTTGTGGGAGCCAGGAGCTTGGGCCGGCCGGACCACACTTTGCTCCCTGGAGGCCCCTGTGGTTTCCGGCAGCTACAGCGCCTGTGGGACTGACTGCAGTTGGCTGCCTTGGGCATAGCCCAGCAGCCGTTGGGAACCGTGGCACAGTTGGGCAGAGAGCGTGGCAAGGACCATGAGGCTGAATGGGGGGGGTCAGTGGAGATGGTTTGTTATTGTAGGGTCTCCAGCATACGCACTGGGCTGTGTATGCTGGTGGATAGAAAGGCCCATGCTGGTTTGTTATTGTAGGGTCTCCTGCCTGGCAGGGTGCTGATTAGTAGAGGAGGGAGCAGGGAAGGTTTTGTCTGCAAACCCCGCAGGGGGCCAGTTTTCCTGTGACCCACCAGCGATCCCCTGTGCTGTCTCTGTACCACCTTTCTCCCCAGCCCCTGGGACCCCCCCCTCTTGCCACTGGCCTCAATTCCAGCCTTGACAGCCGGAGCAACAGCTGCCCCGTGCTAACAAGCGAGGCTGGCACCAGGCCTCCAGCACTAATTGCTGTGGCCAGGCTCAGCTCCACCGCCCCCATGGAGGCTGGGGTGTGTGTGTGGGGGGGGGTTAACTGCCTCTGGCTCCATCTGTGTGCCCCTTCCCCCCCACTTTGGTGGATGGGCTAGCGCTGGGTGGGGGGTGCCCTAGGGAGATGGGGGGGTGCATGCCATGTGTGAGCCGGTAATGAGGGAGGGGTGCCCGGGGGAAGGGCCCCAGAGTATCAGCCCCCCCTCCGGCTGTGTGCAGGTCATGTCTGAGGTCTGGGGGATAGGGATTGCCCCCCCTCCCCCACCACCTGTCCCTGCTGCTGTCCCAAAGGCCTGGGGATGTCGCCTGCCCTGGCCCGGCGTTGCCCAGCCTGCCAGCAGGCACCATTACCGGTCCCAGCTCCCAGACAGAAGGCCTCCTCCGGGAGGGGAATCCCCACTAAGTCCTAGCAGTCTAGAGCCCATGACACCCAGCAGGGCAGGTCCGCGTCCATCCAGCAGAGGGCAGGGCAGTGCGCCAGCGGTCTCTTGGGGCCCTGGCAGCTGCTGGGAACTGGCCTGGAGGAGGTGATGAGCAAGGGAGGGGAGCAGCAACAGCCGGGAGACATGAAGCAGGGGGCCCCCTTTACCCCAGTGCCCCCCCAAGCTGCTACCCCCCCAGGCTCCCAGGGCTGGGCTCCTGGAGTCGTTGGGCCCCAGAGCAGGTGTGAGGCAGCATGGTGCCAGGCGTTCAGCCGAGCCAGGGAGATGTGCCAGTTGCACGGTTCCCAGGCACCC
Source organism: Pelochelys cantorii (assembly GCA_032595735.1). Taxonomy (NCBI): domain Eukaryota; kingdom Metazoa; phylum Chordata; order Testudines; family Trionychidae; genus Pelochelys; species Pelochelys cantorii. The sequence goes on from CM064326.1 coordinate 344,872,427, forward strand.
AGCAAACGGCTCCCATCTGGGCCTCGGGCAGCCGTGGGTAGCACAGAGCCCATGTTCCCGGGCATGGGCTAGCCAGGCCGGTCAGGGGCCGGGCGAGTGCCCGCCCTGGTGTGATTGGCACCCCATCCCCGATCACCCCCTGCATACGGTGTCTTCCAGATCCCTCCCCCGGGCCCTACAGCCTGGCAGAGGAGCAGTACCCGGCCGAGCCCCGCTTTGACCAAGGGCCCCCCCTGGCTCTGGCCCTCGCCCACATCCACAGCTCCCAGCAGCAGCCCCGTGAGCCTGAGCTTCCCCCGGGCATGGGGCGGCCCGGCCCGGGTGCCTTGGAGCACAGAGTGCGGCAGCTGGAGGAGCTGGCCAGGGGACTCGGTGCCACGCTGGACACGGTCAGAGCCCAGGTAGGGCCCAGGGCCGGCCTGCGGGGGGCGGGAGGGAATCTGCAGAGCGGGCAGTTAGCCAGCCAGTCGGTGCCAACGCCCCCGGGCAAAGGGGGGAGTGGGAGGCCAAGGTGGCACTGCCAGGAGTCCTGGCTCCCACCCCCACTCCACTCTGACCACTAGACCCTACTCCCCTCCTGGAAGCTGGGATGGAACCCAGGCATCCTGGCTCCTGGCCCTCCCTGCTCATGGCACCCGCTGTCTGGCACAGAGCTGGGAGCGGCTGGCCCGCGGGGAGCCCCTGGAGAGCTGCAGGTGCCGGCGACTGGTGTGCACCGGGGAGGGGACGCGGCAAGAGGACGGCGCCGCCTGGGACAAAGACGCGTGCACGGCCTGCGTCTGCCTGCAGGGGGCGCTGCGCCGGGACTGGCCCCAGTGCCCAGGTGAGAGGGGGCAGGGCCCTGCCTGAGCCCGGGCTCCTGTAGGGGGCGCTGTGCCAGGCAGCCAGGCCCAGGCGGAGCTGGCTGGGGGGGAGCCGTGCTGAGGGCGGAGCTGCACTGCGGCACCAGCCTGGCCCGGATTGGTGCCCCTCTGCCGCCGCCAGGGCAGCTCAGGCGTTCGCGGCTTGGAGCCTGCGAGGGCGGCTCTAGTCCTGGTGGCAGGAGGGTCACTGCGCCCAGCTGCGGCAGGGCTCCGGTCCTGTGGCTGCAAGCGGGAACCACCCTCCCCCGACCTCCACCACTCGCCCGTATCCCGGGAGGGGAATGGAGTTCGGGGCAAGGAGGCTTTGCCGTGGGCGCCAGCCGGGCAGATCTCCCCAGCGGCCTGCGGTAGGTCTCTTGGGGAGGAGGGCACGGGGCTGCCCTGGCCTGTGCCCCTGGCAGCAGCATCTGCCCCCCCCCCCCAACCCGGCAAGTCCCAGAGCCGAGCCTCTCCCCGCCCTGGGTGCCCCTCACTCCTGAGCCGGGCTCTCCCTGGCCCTACTGGCTCGGGTCCCTGTGCCCTGGGTTTTTGATGCTGGTTCTCTCCCACCCAGGCTGTGCGGTTGGCGCCGCCCGGCGAGAGCCCGGTAAGGAATGGGCAGCACATGTAGACCCCTGCTGGAGCTGCTGGTGCTTGGTAAGGCCACGCCCCCTGTGCCACGCCCCTGCCCCTCCCCCAGCCCCAAGCTCCGCCCCCGGCTCCTCCCCAGCCTGGCACAGCTCCACCCACTCCATTACTCAGTGGAGGGGGTGCAGGGGTTCCCGGGGCTGCCCAGGCTGGGAGCTGCTGCCTCATAAGCAGCCCCGGGAAGCCCTGACCCCCCCTCTGCCCCACAGGAGGGTCGTGCCATGTGCAGGAAGAGGCAATGCGCCAGGCTCTGCCGGCATCCTGCCAGCCCCCGCCCAGGCACCTGCTGCCCCATCTGTGATGGTGAGTGGGGCCCCCATGGGGGGCAGGGAGCGCCGGGCCAGAGAGGACTGGGGGGGTCTGTGCACCATGGGGGGTGGAGTCAAGGGTAACGTGGGCTGGGGGAGGGGGCGGGGTCGATGGGGAAGTGGGTCTGTCCCATGAGCCTCCCCTGTCCGGGGGCCCCCGAGGGGCTCTGGGTCTCTGCATGGAGGCTGCCGGCGAGGTGGGGGGGTGACATGGCCACTGGGCTAAGGCCCAGCAAACTCATTGCCTGCCCTGGCCGGGGGCCCCTGGCCCTGCAGGGGAGACTCTGGGTGCCCGGCCTGAGGGGGGGCTGGGCGGGGGCCCCCGGGCTGCACCGCTCTCTCTCCCCACAGGCTGCTCCTTGGACGGCTGGGAGTTCGCCAGCAGGCACCTATTGCGCCCGGGGGGGCTCAGAGGGGCTGGGGCCCGGTCCCCCGTGCGTGGGGCTGGGGCGGGCGCCCAAGGGCTGGGCCCAGCCTGGCAGGGGGCAGGGCTGGGAGGGACTCAGGCTGGGCCCCCCAGATTGTATCTGCCCCCGGAGGGGACTGACACGTAGTGGGCGGGGGGGGCTATTTGCTTTTGAGACCCTATGCTGCTCTGCAGAGACTGTATGTGTGTGTGTCTGTGTGTGTGTGCAGGGCCCAGCGGGGGGGGGAGCCCTGAGGGGAGGCACATAGGCCATGGCCCACCCGCCTGACCCCTGGGCTAGGGGGAGGAATCTAGCGGCCGCCTGGGGGCTGAGGGCGGGTTGCTGCGGTTGGGGCAGTCTGGGCGGAGGGAAGCGTGGGGAAAGCAGAGTAAGTCCAGGACAGGGGGGGTCAGGGGCCGGTGAACCCCTCCCCCCAGGAGGACTAGGCTGTCTGCCCTGGCTCCTGTGGCAGCGTCGAGCCCGCGCCGTACCTCTGAGACGCGATCAACCTTCTACTCTACTGGCTGCCGGAGTCACGTCTGGCTGCGGATGGGGGGCAGGGTCGGGGGCCCCCCGACGCACCATCACAGGGGCCTCCATGTGGGGCTGAGCCCAGGGCGGGGGGCAGGCTGGGGCAGTGGCTGCTAACGGGGGGGGCCTGTGTCATGCAGAGCGGGAACGTGTTGTGCAAACCCACGGCCTGCCCGCCGGCCCCCTGCCCAGCGCCCGTCCTGAGAACCGGGGAGTGCTGCCCGTGGTGAGTGGGCTGGGGCAGGGGCATGGCCGGGCGGGGGGGAGTGGCAGAGGGGCGCTGCCCTAAGGAGGGGGAGGGGACGGGGCAGTGTCCTAAGGAGGATGTGGGTATGGGGCGCTGCTGGAGGAAGGGGGGAGGGGACAGGGCAGTGCCCTAAGGAGGGGGAGGGGAGGGGCAGTGCCCTAAAGAGGGGGGAGGGGAGGGGCAGTGCCCTAAAGAGGGGGGAGGGGACGGGGCAGTGCCCTAAGGAGGGGACAGGGCAGTGCCCTAAGGAGGGGGGAGGGGACGGGGCAGTGTCCTAAGGAGGGGGGAGGGGACGGGGCAGTGCCCTAAGGAGGGGACAGGGCAGTGACCTAAGGAGGGGGAGGGGAGGGGCAGTGCCCTAAGGAGGGGGGAGGGGACGGGGCAGTGTCCTAAGGAGGGGGGAGGGGACGGGGCAGTGTCCTAAGGAGGGGACAGGGCAGTGCCCTAAGGAGGGGGAGGGGAGGGGCAGTGTCCTAAGGAGGGGATGGAGCAGTGCCTTAAGGAGGGGGAGGGGAGGGGCAGTGCCCTAAGGAGGGGGAGGGGAGGGGCAGTGCCCTAAGGAGGGGGGAGGGGACGGGGCAGTGTCCTAAGGAGGGGGAGGGGAGGGGCAGTGCCCTAAGGAGGGGATGGAGCAGTGCCCTAAGGAGGATGTGGGTATGGGGCGCTGCTGGAGGAAGGGGGGAGGGGACAGGGCAGTGCCCTAAGGAGGATGTGGGTATGGGGCGCAGCTGGGGGAAGGGGGGAGGGGCGGGGCCGTGCCCACGCTGAGTGGGGCTGGAGGAGGGGCCGGTAGCTGGGCAGGGGGCCCTGCCCGTGATGCCGGGGGGGGGGAGGGGGACAGGGGCAGCCCGGGCTGCCATTTGCAGGGGAGCCTGGGGGAACTCCCCAGTGGCCGTGCCAGGGGCCGGGGTGCCCTGATGGTTGATTCTGCCCCACCCGCCTCGCCCCAGGCGCGGGGGCTGCGCGTACTGTGCCCAGCCTGTCCCAGCGGGCGCCCTCTGCCCCCCGCCGTGGGAGCCCTGCCTGAGCTGCCGCTGCCGGGTGAGCCGGGCACAGCCCCCCGCAGGGCCCTGCCTGGCCAGCGTCCCCCGGAGCCTCCCCCAGGGCCTGCGCCCGCCTTCCTGGCCTCTGCGCCCTGTGGGGCTCCGGCCTGCTCCGGCCCCGCCTGAGCCGGGTGTCGGGTCTGCCCGCGGCTTGGCAGGGCCTTTTACCTCCTCGGCGCTGAGCAGGGACCCCCGGCCCAGTCATGGCGCGTCCCAGGATGGAGTTTGTCCCGTGCCAAGTCTCCTGGTCCTGCCTGGCGCAGCCCTTTGCTGGTAGCAGCCATCGCCCCAGGCTGGGTGGGGCCGGGGGCAGGGGTGGGGGGAGCTCTGTGTTCCCCGGGTCGGAGGGTGCACGTGGGACGTGGGGGGGTGCGGGCACTCGGCAGTGACCAGCCCCCTGCCTGCAGGATGGCACCGTGCGGTGCTTGCCCGTGTCCTGCCCCCCAACCAGCTGCTCCCACCTGGAGGTGCGGCCCAGCCAGCGCTGCCCCATGTGCCCGGGTGAGTGTGCTGCGGGGGGGGCTGGACCAGCGCTCCCTGTGCCTCACCCCCACCTTACCCTGGCGGGATTCGCTCCCAGCTTGGTCCCCCACCTCCGTGTCCGTGCCCAGGGGTGTGGGGAGCAGAGCCGTGCCCAGCGCTTGGGCCTCGTGCCACGGCGTCACCGGGACACCCATGCCCCAGCCCCTGCCCAGGAAGGGTGAGGGGCTGGCCCCCCGGAAGGCCCTGAGCCCAGGCAGAGATAGAGGGCGGGGCTGGGAGCCTGGGCGCCTGGGTTCTCTCCCTGGCTCCAGGAGGGGAGTGGGGTCCAGTGATTAGAGCGGGGGTGGTGGCGGGAGCCGGGCGGTGCCGGGCTGGGACCAGCATCTCTCCCTGCAGAAGAGCAATGTGGGGTGTCTGTCGCGGTGCTGCCCAGCCCTGCTCCGTCCTGCTGCCCGGCGGGTGCCATGGCCAGGAGGCAGGAGCCCCGATCCCTGCCGGTCCCCCTGCTCCGGGGAGCCTGGGCTTTGTCTGGGGGGGTGACATCCCCTTGAGCCCCCCATTTGCCCAGGAGTCTCTGATGGGCTGGGTCAAGCTGAGCCCAGAACCATCTGGGCTCCCCTGGACCCCCCCCCACCGACCCCACTGCTGCCTTGAAACCCTCCCCCGCCACGGCCCAGGGCAGAGTGAGCCCATCCCCATGGCCTCTTGCCTGCCTGGCTTTGACCTCTGCTGGTGCCCCTCACTCCTGACCCACAGCTCCCTGCAGTCTGAGCCCCCCAGCACCCCTCGCTCCTGACCCACAGCCCTCTGCAGTCTGAGCCCCCCAGCACCCCTCGCTCCTGACCCACAGCCCCCTGCAGTCTGAGCCCCCCAGCACCCCTCGCTCCTGACCCACAGCCCCCTGCAGTCTGAGCCCCCCAGCACCCCTCGCTCCTGACCCACAGCCCCCTGCAGTCTGAGCCCCCCAGCACCCCTGACTGGCAACCCACAGCCTCTGCTGGCCCAGTCCTGGGCAGAGCCATGGGGTGGGAGCCGGTTGTCAGCTCCAGTGTTTCCACTGCCCGCGGGTGCTGCAGGGCCCGGCTGGGTACTGATGGGCTGGGCTGGTTTGGCCGGTCCCTGTGCCCGTGGGGGGCCCGCCTGCCCCAGAGCAGAGCCGGAGGTGGGGCGGGTGCTGGGCATGGGGCCGGGCGCGGGAGTCAGGATCAGCGAGTGCCAGGGGGCTCCTGGCAGGGGGAATGACTCGGGATCCTGGGGGGAGTCCGACTGGGGGGAATTTGGAGCTGGGGGTCACAGTGCCAGGGGGCTGGTTCTCCCCCACTCAATCCCTCCCCCCCCCCCCATGCCAGGCTGCCACTTCCAGGGCCGGGACCGCGCGGAAGGAGAGACCTTCCCAGCCCCTGGCAAGCTCTGCGAGCAGTGTCGCTGCCTGGTACGTGCCCACGAGTGGGGGCAGGGCAGGGCCAGTGGGCACAGGGTGCTGGGGGGGGCTGGGCACAGCCCCAGGGGGCACAGGGAGCCGAGCTGGCACAGGTCTGGGCTGCAAGGTCGTGCCAGGGACCGGAGCCCTAGGGAAGCAGGGTTCGGGGGGGAGCCAGCTGGCAGCCCCCCTGCCATGCAGTGCCCTCTTTTGCAGCGGGGAGAGGTGTCCTGCGAGCGCCTGCCCTGCCCCGAGGTGACCTGCCCCCACCCAGCTGCTGGCCCCTGCAACTGCCCCACATGCAACGGCTGCAGCTTCCACGGGCGAGCATACAGCAACGGAGAGCGGTTCCCTGACCCCCGCGATGCCTGCCACCGCTGCGCCTGCCTGGTGAGCGCCCCCCACGCAGCTGTACCCAGCGGGGGGTTAGCCCCCTTGTTCCGTGGCGTGTGCGTTCCACGGCCCTGCAGTAACCCCCGGGCGTGCCTCAGTTTCCCTGGGCTCTGCACCAGATGGCTGAGGTGGGGGGGACCAGGTGACACCCAGGAAACAGGGGCCGGACTGCTGAGAGTGTGTGTGTCTGGGCTGGCTTGGGGGTGCAGGGGGAGGGGCAGGGCCCTTGGTGCCCCCTCCCCCCAAAGGACAGTGCTGGCCGCTCCTGAGCTGAGACGTCTGTGCTACACAGCATCCCTGTCGCGTCGTGACTCTCCTCCCTGCCGGTCGGGGGGCTGGGCCCGGGGGCTCCCCGCAGCCCTCAGGACAGCAGCCAGCTCTGGGGAGGAGCCCAGTGGTGCACAGGGACGGGGCTCACAGTCCTGACACCGACTTCCTCTGCGGGGGGAGGGGGGGGACAGGGTCGCCCTGGAGCCCAGCACAGTGAGGGGGGGAGGGCCTGCAGACCCACAGTAGCCACAGGCGGGCAGGGCCTAGGGCTCAGCTAAGGTGATTTCTCTACAGTGCAGAGCCCCTGGCTAAGCATGGGTGCCAGGGAGAGCGCCCCCTGCTGGGCCCCCCTTCCCTGCCCCCCAGCACCCCCATGGGCCAGCCCTACCTGCCAAGGGAGATCACCCCCTGCTGGGCCCCCCTTCACTGCCCCCCAGCACCCCCCAGTGCTAGCCCCTCAACTGGCCCGCCCCTGCCTGTGGGCACCACGTGGGCTCGTGGCCCAGGGGTGGGCGGCTGGCTCCAGGGGGTGTCCGTCCCTCCCCGGCACAGGCCCAGCTGGGTGTGATGCCACCAGCTCTCATCCCGCAGGATGGCAGGGTGACGTGTGTGCCCGGCCTCTGCCCCCCGGCCCCCTGCACCAGCCCCGTCCAGCACCCAGGCCGCTGCTGCCCCCAGTGTCCAGGTGAGGAGACCGCTGCCTCGTGGGGCTGTGCCCAGCGCCCGTGCCCAGGCCTCTGGGCTTGGCACCTATTCCCCACGCTGGCGGGGGTCACTGGGGGGGGTAGGGATGCAAAGGCGTGAGGGGAGGGGCACAGCGGGGGTGGGGTGGGGAGGCAAAGGCACGGGAGGAGGGGGCCACAGTGGGGGGGGCAAAGGGGTGGGGGGGAGGGCTGGAGGAGGGGCACAGCCAAGGGGACAGGGACGCAAAGGGGCGGGTGCTGGCCGGGACAATGGGCCGGGGGGGGCAGGCCAGGAGGGCTCTGACCCCCCCCCCCCAGAGTGCTGGCATGGGGGGCAGGAGCACCCTGAGGGCTCGCACTGGCCATCCCCGACAGACCCCTGCCAGCAGTGCTCCTGCGCGGTGAGACCCCCTAGAGTCCCCCTGTTTCCGGGCCCCCAGCTGGCCCCCGACTCTTCCCCAGGCCTGGCCCTGCCCTCCCGCTGGGTGCTGGGCAGGGGGCAACAAGGCGGGCACCCCACACGGGCTGGGCCCGCTCTGAGACCCCCTGAGCCATGGGGCTGGGGCGGGGTGGGGGGAAGGGGAGGGCAGAAGGGCGGGGGGAGGGTAGCACAGAAGGGAGGTAGGGAGGCAAAGGTGTGGGGGTAAGGGGTACAGCGGGGGTGGGAGGGCCGGAGGGGAACACAGTGGGGGGGGAGGGTGACACAGGGCCAGCCTGGATTCCCCTGTGTCCACTGTTCCCTATTGCCCCCCGCCGGCCGCCCCCCCCGGGCCTGCTTGGGCCTGCCACCGAGTGCGGGCAGCGTTGGGGCAGAGGGAACAGGCCCTGGGGAGGGGACAGATGCCCCCTGATGCTTGGGGGTGGGGCTGGTTTGGGGCACCGGTGCCCAGGTGGGGGCAGGCATCAGACCCCCCCCTCCCCCGCCGCTGTGCTGCTCTCCTCCCAGGGCGGGGAGGTGCGCTGCGGGACGGTCCCCCGCCCCCCGCTGACCTGCGCCCACCAGGTGACGGAGCCCGGGGCCTGCTGCCCCCGCTGCAGGCGGTGCGCCTGCCCCTTTAAGAGAGGCGATCTGCATAACTCTGCCCCCAAGCAATGGCCCGTTTCCCTCCGGGCGACTCCCGTGGGTCCATATGGGGTGGCTAGTGCCCGCGGGGCCGGACGGGCCTGCGGGAAGGACCGTGGCGGCCAGGTGGCGGCGGCGGGCACTGGCATGACGTTGGCGTGAGCCTCACCCCCTGCTCGCCCGGTGCCCACAGGCCACGTGTCCGACGGGCAGGCCCCCACGCGGCAGCGGGCACGGTGGGCAGGGGGCTGCGGCATCATAGAGCCAGAGGCTGGACCAGACCCTCTGCCCCCGCCCAGCACAGGCCAGAGACCTGCCCCTGTCCCAGCCCCACCGCCTCGAGCCCAGAGCATCCGGCTAGTGGTTAGAGTGAAGCGGGGCTGGGAGCCAGGACTCCTGGGTTCTGTCCCTGGCTCTGGGAAGGGAGCGGGGGCTAGTGGTTAGAGTGGGGGGGGGTGGGAGCCAGGACTCCTGGGTTCTGTCCCTGGCTCTGGGAGGGGAGCGGGGGCTAGTGGTTAGAGTGGAGGGGGGGTGGGAGCCAGGACTCCTGGGTTCTGTCCCTGGCTCTGGGAGGGGAGTGGGGGCTAGTGGTTAGAGTGGAGGGGGGGTGGGAGCCGGGCTCCGGGAGCAGGACTCCCTGCAGTGCCCTGAGCGGGTTTTTCCGCAGGCTGCATGGTGCAGGGCCGGCCGTACCGCCCCGGGGAGACCTTCCAGCCCTCGCTGGACCCCTGCGAGATCTGCACCTGTGAGGTAAGCGGGCGGGGGAACACCGCTCCCCTCCCCTCCCTCTCTTCAGGGCCTCCTGCCTGTGTTCTCGCCTGGGGGCGCGGGGGCTTTGGGGGGCTGCTCTCTCACCTGGAGTTGTTTGGGGCACTCGGGGGAGGGTTATTCCATTTCTGGGCTGGGGGGGTGGGAAGATCGGGGGCGGGGGCAGGACAGTAACCGGCCTGGCTGCTGTCTTTTGTTGCAGCTGCTGGAGGCCGGGGGGCCGCAGGTGCGCTGCTACCGCAGGCACTGCCCCAGCCTGGTGGGCTGCCCCCGGAGCCAGGTCCAACCTCCCGGGGAGAACCAGTGCTGCGCCACCTGTGCCCGTGAGTACCCTGCTGGCGCAGGCCGGGGCCGGTCTGCCAGGGCATGGCATGGGGCGGGCATTGCCCCGGAACGCCCTGCCCCAGCCCCACACCCCCCACTGTGCCCCTCACTGGCAGGGCCACTCCGCCAGGGCACGGCATGGGGCGGGCATTGCCCCGGAACGCCCTGCCCCAGCCCCACACCCCCCACTGTGCCCTTCACTGGCAGGGCCACTCCGCCAGGGCACGGCATGGGGCGGGCATTGCCCCGGAACGCCCTGCCCCAGCCCCACACCCCCCACTGTGCCCCTCACTGGCAGGGCCACTCCGCCAGGGCACGGCATGGGGCGGGCATTGCCCCGGAACGCCCTGCCCCAGCCCCACACCCCCCACTGTGCCCTTCACTGGCAGGGCCACTCCGCCAGGGCACGGCATGGGGCAGGCATTGCCCCGGAATGACCTGCCCCGCCCCATGCCCCCCATAACGTCCTCCACTAGCAGGGCCAGGCTGGACCAGCCAGGAATTACACACACACACCCCCCACACAGCCAGCCCCCCCCCCCCATTTCCCATATAGCGCCCCCTGCTGGGCAGGGCTGGGCCAGCTGAGAGCTCCTCCACCACCAGGCCCCTCACCCCACTGCCCCACAGCGCCCCCTGCTGGGCGAGGCCAGGGCTGGGCTGCGTTTCACTGGTTGGTGTCAGGGAGCGTGGGGGAGTCTCCAGGCCCGGCACCCCCCTCCGCAGCCACATGTGAGACTCAGCCGGCAGGTAGAACAGAAGGTTTGTTGGTTCCCAGGGGCCCAGCGTAGCCCAGATTCCTTGTTACAGGAACCAGGAGCAGCCAGTACGATCCATCTCAGGGAAAGGGGGGCCCAGAGTCCCAGCTCTGGGCCCCTGCCCCGGCCCCCCAAGGCAGCTAGGCTCCCTTCTCCCCCAGCCACTGCTCCCACCTCCCAGGCTGCCCCGTCTCCTGCCTTGCCCTGCTTCCAGGCCCGAGGTGTTATTGGCTGCCGCCTGCTCCTCAGGCCGTGAAAGATTGAACATACTTCCCCAGTGAGTCATGCCCAGCCTCCCCCTCCTCATCCAGATAGTGCTGCAGTGCCCAGGGAAACTGAGGCACACACAGAGTCATTGCACACAGCACAACAAAGCAACCAGTGAATGTAACAACCGAGTGATCACAGGACTGCTGGTCCATTCATGTCGCACCGACGTCTGGCGCTGGCCCCCCAGGCAGGCGGGGCGGGTCAGGGCTGTCACATCTCACCCCGACCCCCTCCTCATTACCTTTGTGCTTGCAGAGGCCTTGACCCAGTGCACGGCCGAGCTGGCCGGGAGGGAGCTGCCAGCGGCTGATGACCCATGTTACACCTGCCGGTGCCAGGTACGTGCCCCGGGCCTGGACGACGCCGTCCCTTCACCAGGCGGCGGCTTTGGCCCCGCTGTGTGATCACCCCCCCCCGCCCCCGCCCCGCACCTCGGGGAGGAAAGCCCCAGACCTGCCCTCAGCCCTTCGCGGCCCAGGATGCCTTGCTGGGCCCCACCATGCAGCCATCTCTGGGGCGGGGCAGGGCAGGGCAGCATGGAACAGCCCAGTCGCCTCCTCTCCAAGCGTCTCCCAGCCACAGGGAGGGGGCCAGAGCCTGAGCTCGGCTGGCGGGTCCTGGCCCTTGATTCTCAGTCCCTCTGGGGGCTGGCCCCTCCAAGCCATGGGGGACACGCTGTGTGACTGTGTCAGCCCCATGGCGTCCCTGCTAGCCCCCTACCCCCGCACCCCCAGGCTTCCCTTGCCCCGCTGTCAGCAAGAGAAAATCGGGGGGGGGGCAGTTCCAGGCAGACGGCCACCCCCGTGTGTGTGGAGGGAGTGGGCCAGGGCCCATCCCGTGTGGGTGTGTGCCTGTGTCGCGGCCGGGTGCCAGGCGGACACACACACCCTGGCTGCATCCAAGCCCCTTCACCTCTCATTGCAGGATCTCACCTGGGTGTGCGCGCGCCAGGGCTGCCCGCTGCTCAGCTGCCCGCCCGCCGAGCAGTTCACCCCCCAGGGCACCTGCTGCCCCGTCTGCGACGGTGACGTATGGCCAGTGCCCAGATGCCGTGCCGATGGGCACGCTTTGCTGGGGGGCAGGGCAAGGCACCGAGCAGTGGGAGGTTGGGATCTGGAGAGCCCTGTGCTCTAGGCAGCACCAGCTGGGCATGGAGCCCTGCGGCTGGGGTGCTCAGAGCTGGGCAGCCTCCCCTTCTGGGATAGCACAGGCCAGGCCAGGGACGCTGGCTGAGCCAAGGTGAGCTGGGTGAACCCCAGTGCGGTCTGTCCAGGCACCCTGCAGACTGCCAGCGCGGCGCTAGCTCTGAGCCCTGCCCATCCCGGGCCGATAACTCTGAAGCCTAGTGACAACGAGGTACCAGTCAGCACCAGTGGTCCCTGTAAGCTGGGCACATGGGCAGCCGCTCGGGGGAGATTCCAAGGCCGCCCAATTGATTGGCAGAGCGCCCCCAGCCAGGTTTTTTGTTTCTCCTGGTGGTGCACAGCCACACGTTTCAGTGCACGTAGAAAAAAATTATTCCGCACATGGATGGAAACACTTACAGGGAGCATTGCTCCGCAGCCTCCCCCCAGCCCATCATGGGGCTCCCTGGGAACCATGCTGCTCCCTCCCTGGCACGGCTGGTCGCAGGCGGTCTGGGGGCGGCGGCTGACCCCCCACCCCCGCCCTTGCAGGGTGCGTGGTAGAGGCTGGCGAGCGCCGTGTGGCGGACGGCGAGAGCTGGACCGACAGTGAGGACGACTGCGTCAGCTGCACTTGCAGTGTGAGGCCCAGTGCGCCCCCCCGCCCCCCCCCCAGGCCCGGACTAGCATGTCTTGGGGGCTCCCCCCCACTGGCCTGGCATGTCTCTGTCCCTCCCCCTCTCGCCAGCCAGTGTTGTGGTTTCCCAGGGGCCGGGTAGGGAGGGGCTTTGCTCGGGGCCCCCCCGCGAACCCTGGAGGGGAGCCTGGGGTCTCTGGCTGGGCCACGTGGCACCTTGCCCGGGGGTGCGGGGCAGGGCGACATGCCCTGCCAGAGGGCAGGTGTGACTCCGCTCCGGTGTCTCTGCCACGCAGCGGGGCCACGTGGAGTGCCACATCGTGGAGTGCGCGCCCGTCGAGTGCCAGGGTGGCCTGCGGAGGGTGCGGATGCCCGGCTCGTGCTGCTACCAGTGCCAAGGTAGGAGCTATTCCTGGCGGGCTTGCTGGGCTCAGGGCACCTGCCCAGGAGAGGCGGGGATGGGGCAGGGGTTCAGAGATGCCAGACTAGGGAACACGGGGGGGGTGTCCAGCACGGTGCCAACCCCTGGCTGGCAGATCCCGGAGGGCAGCCCAGAATTGCAGCGGGGGGCCCTGAAACGGAGGTTAAACGGGCTGTGCACAGACTGGCGCCTTCGGCTGCGTGAGGCTGGCCGGTGTGGGGAAACTGAGGCACGGAGCTAGAGAAGGGGCCGCCCCGCCCACTCCACAGCAGCCGGTGCTGGGAGGGGACCCAGGAGTCCTGGCTCCCAGGATCCGCCCTGCTCGAATCACCCGTGGTGGTGCCTTCTGTGTTCCCACGCCATCTAAGCAGAGCGAGGTGGGCAGAGCAGGCACCTTCCCCGCACTCTGCCAGGCCTGCCACCTTGTCAGATCCTGCCTGGCCCCGGCCACCGTCCTGTGGTCCCGGAGGCTCCCCACACTGCTGGCTCCATCCTCTGCCCCAGACCCGGACGGCTCCTGCTCCTACCAAGGCCAGCGGTACCAGGCCGGCACGCACTGGCCGGTGGACGCCTGCACGACCTGCTCCTGCGTCTCCGGGGAGGTGCAGTGCCGGAGCCAGCGCTGCCCCCCGGCCGCCTGCGCCGCGGTGAGTGCAGCGCTTGGGGCCGAGTCCCGGCGAGGCCCCTCCCCTCCCGGGCCGGCAGCTGGCTCCGCCTCCACACTGGTCGGACCTGCCTCTCCGGCCCGTGGGGGGCGCTAGAGTCCTTGGAGCAGCCTATCAGGGGCACGGTCCAGGCCGGGAAAGTCGGTTTTATTGCGCTGTGACCCCGGGAGCGGGCCCACAGCGCCCCATGGCCATGCTGGGGGCAGGCAGGCGGATGGAAGGGGGGCAGCCAGCACGGGGCACCCGGGTTTCCTTAACAGCCCCCTCTCTGCCCAGGACGAGACGCCCACGCTGGCGCCAGGCTCCTGCTGCCCTCGCTGCCTGCCCCGCCCCGCCACCTGCCTGGCCTTCGGCGACCCGCACTACCGCACCTTCGACGGGCGGGTGCTGCACTTCCAGGGCACCTGCACCTACGTCCTGGCCCAGGACTGCCAGGGCGGGGACTTCAGGTGAGAGGGGGCACGGCAGACGCGGGGGGAGGGCTGCCCAGGAGTAAGAGCTGGGGGCCAGGACTCCTGGGTTTGGTCCCAGCTCTGGGAGGGGAGTGGGGCCTAGTGGGTAGAGCAGGAAAGTCTGGGAGGCAGGACTCCTGGGTTCTATCCCAGCTCTGTCCCTAGCCTATTGGGGAAAGCCTCCCCCTGCCGCCACCACCACCACCCCCAACCTGCCGACCCTGTGCCCGTCTCCTGCCCACAGCATCCATGTGACCAATGAGGACCGTGGCCGCCCGGGCGTGGCCTGGACCAAGGACGTGACGGTGCGGCTCGGGGACACCGTGGTGCAGCTGCTGCAGGACTGGCTGGTCAGGGTGAGACGGGCACCTTTGCTGGGTTGGATCCCCACTGCACCTGAGCCTCTTCCCCCACTGCCTGGGGCAGAACTGGAGGCTGGCTGGGGTTACGCAGAGCCGGGGTGCAGTCACAGGGAGGCTGGGCGGAGCGGCACGGGGCCCTGGTGCAGGCTCTTAGCAGGGAGGGAACGAGCTGCCGGCGTACAAGTCGTGTCCCATGTCAGGACGGGTCAGCAAGCCTTTCCCAGCCCTCTGCCCACGGCAAGCCCTTCCCAGCCCTCTGCCCACGGCAAGCCCTTCCCAGCCCTCTGCCCACGGCAAAGCTGCTTCTGAAGCGATGAGCAGGGGGAAGACCAACAGAGGGACCCCTAGGACCCCTTTAATCCCCTTGCCCACGTGGAGGGAATCCCACTGTTCTCACTGGGCAACGGTTCCTCCCGAAAGGGAGAGTGTCCCCTGAACAAGTCACTGCCCACAGCCTTTTTAGGCAGCCAGCCCTGACGGGGGGAAGGGAGGGGTGACGGCGGGTTTGCAGCAGAATCCCTCAGATGTGGATTGGCAATATTCAAGCGCCATTGTCAGTCAAACACTGCTAGTCACTTGAGTGACCTAACATCAGAACTCAGGTTACCAAATGAAATGAATAGGCGGCAGGTTCACAACAAACACAAGGAAGTTTTTCTTCATGCAGCACACAGCCAACCTGTGGAACTCCCTGCCAGAGGATATGGGGAAAACCAGGACTTTAACAGGGTTCAAGAAAGAGCTGGATAGATTCATGGAGGGTAGACCCATCAATGGCTATTAGCCAGGATGGGCAGGAATGGTGTCCCTGGCCTCTGGAATGGGCGACAGGGGAGGGATCACGTGAGGATTCCCTGTTCCGTTCCCTCCCTCTGGGGCACCTGGCATTGGCCACCGTCGGCAGACAGGACACTGGGCTGGATGGACCTAGCTGGGCTGCTCTCGTGTTCTTAGCCACCCCTCCCAGTAGGTGGGCGCTGCTGCTGCTGTCTCCCAGAAGCAAATGCTTGAAATCCCAGCCCAGAGCCAACGCTGGCCCCTCTGCAGACAAACTTCCCACAGGCCCACACGCAGCGTAACCAGACTCGGCAAAGCCCGAGCCCTCAGGAGCCCCCCGCCTGGGCCCAGAGCTCAGGGCAAACACACCCCAGCTTCTCAGCCCCTGCCTCCCCCCGCCAGGTGGACGGCCAGGCGGTGGCGCTGCCCTTCCTCCAGGAGCCGCACCTCTACGTGGAGCGCCAGGCCCACGCCGTCCTACTCAGCACCCGCCTCGGGGTGAAGGTAACGGCCGGGAGTGGGGCCCCGCACTGCTGCTGTCTGTGGGGGAGGGGGAGCCCGTGGGCATTGCAGGCCTTCCCTGCAGAGCCACAGCCAGCCCTGGCCTGGCCAGCGGAGCGGCCAGATGCCAGGGTGATGGGCACCGGAGTGGGTGTCGGTGCCTGGCGGCTGGCTGGGCTTTGTGCCCGTACCCTGGGGCCCTGCCCATCCGCCTTCCCCCCTAGGTCCTGTGGAGCGGGCGCTCGCACCTGGAGCTCAGCGTGCCCGGCACCTACCGCGGCCGCACCTGCGGCCTGTGCGGCAACTTCAACGGCCTCCCAGAGGATGATGCCCGCCTGCCCACAGGGCAGCTACCCCGCTCCGAGGCCGCCTTCGGCAACAGCTGGAGGGTAAGGGGGGGGCTGGGCCCTCAGGAGCCCCGGCCAAGCTCCCTTCCCCTCCCCACCCCTCTGACCCGGCCCTTCCCCGCCCCCATTGGCCTCCCAGCCCCACTCCTTTCCCATCCCCACCCCTCTGGCCCGGCTCCTTTCTCCTCCTCGACCTTCGCAGCCGGCTTTGTTGCCCCCCATCATGCCCCTCCTCCTGCCCAGTTCTCTTCTCCCCCCATTACCCCCTTGACCCAACTCCCTGAACCCCCAGTCTGGCTCCCTTCCCTCATTGCTGCCCCATCCCCGCTCCATTTGCCCCCCACGCTGCCACCCCACACCAGGCTGGCGGGGGAAGCTCTTGGCCTCCCTCTGCAGTGCCCATCCTGAGCCTCGGGGGGCAGGAGCTGGGCTGCCCTGGGGCCAGAGCTGCAAACCCAGCCTGGAGGGGGGGGATGGGAGGCAGGAGGGAGACACCCATGGGGAGAAGGTGGCCAGGACACCGGGGTTAAAGCCTCCCTGGTCCTGCTCCCTGCAGCGCCCCCTGGTGCCTGGCCAAAGCATAGGGGCCAGCACAGGAGAGCGCCCCCTGCTGCGCCGTGCAGCACAGCGCCCCCTAGCGCCCGGCCAAGGTGTAGGCGCCAGCACAGGAGAGCGCCCCCTGCTGAGCCCTGCACCCTGCAGCACAGCGCCCCCTGGTGCCCGGCCAAGGTGTAGGCGCCAGCACAGGAGAGCGCCCCCTGCTGAGCCCTGCACCCTGCAGCACAGCGCCCCCTAGTGCCCGGCCAAGGTGTAGGTGCCAGCACAGGAGAGCGCCCCCTGCTGAGCCCTGCACCCTGCAGCACAGCGCCCCCTAGTGCCTGGCCAAAGCATAGGGGCCAGCACAGGAGAGCACCCCCTGCTGCGCCGTGCAGCACAGCGCCTCCTAGTGCCCGGCCAAGGTGTAGGCGCCAGCACAGGAGAGCGCCCCCTGCTGAGCCCTGCACCCTGCAGCACAGCGCCCCCTAGCGCCCGGCCAAGGCATCGAGGCCAACACAGGAGAGCGCCCCCTAGTGTCACCCTGGGGCGCTGGCCCTCCAACCCTTACTTCCACTCCCCACAGCCCATGGGGAGCTCCAGGCTGGGGGTAGGTGATGCCCCTGCCTGCACTGACGGTGTCGCTGGGGCAGGTGCGGAGCCGCAGTGGCACAGGCAGGCCGTGTGCCGACGGGCGGGACGTGGAGCCCTGCAAGGAGGCCGGCTACCGGGCCCGCAAGGAGGCCAACGCCCGCTGCAAGGTGCTGACGGCGGGGCCCTTCCAGCCCTGCCACCCCCTGGTGCCCCCAGAGCCCTTCTTCGCCGCCTGCGTCTACGACCTGTGTGCCTGCGGGGCCGGCGCTGAGGAGGGGCTGTGCGACGCACTGGAGGCCTACGCCGCCCTGTGCCGCCGGGCCGGGCTGGCCCTGCGCTGGCGTTCGCCCACGCTCTGCGGTGAGCGGTCGGGGGGCTGGCCCTGCCCTGTGCTCCCAGGGGGGCGGGCTGCTGGGCGGGGGGGTCTGGTCCTGCCCCGTCCTCCCTGTGCTGCTGGGGGCAGGCTGCTGGGTGGGGGGGAAGGCCCTGCCCCTTCCTCCCTGTGCCGTCAGGGGGCGGGCTGCTGCGTGGGGGGGGCCAGCCCTGCCAGATCCTCCCCATGCTCCTGGGGGGGCAGGCCCTGTGCTGGTTCAGAGGGGGGCAGTCCTGGGGATAGGCCCTCTGCTGGCTCGGGGCGGGGGGGGGAGTGCTGGCTCAGATGAGGAGGAACAAGGGGCAGGTGCAAGCCCCTGGGGAAACTGAGGCAGCCCCATGGTCATGGGGGCAGCTGTGGCTTCTCAGCCTAGGGCTGAGCCCGGGGTGCTGGGGTCAGTCCCCACCCTGCCCCTCTTCCCCCCCCCAGCTCTAGGCCCTGACTCCCCCGTCTCCCCCCAGCCGTGGGCTGCCCCCAGGACCGAGGTTACGTCTTCGACGAGTGCGGCCCACCCTGCCCCAGGACGTGTTACAACAAGGACGAGCCGCTGGGGGCCATCGAGTCGCGCTGCTTCAAGGCCTGCGTGCCCGGGTGCCAGTGCCCCGCCGGGCTGGTGGAGCATGACGCTCGCTGCATCCTGCCCCAGGCCTGTCCCCGCGTCGTCCACAGCAACCGCTGAGCCCGGGGCCAGGGCCGCCCACGCTCCCCGGCGTTAACCCCAGGGGGAGTCTGGACCCTCCTGGCCACGTGGAGCCCTGTGCTGCCTGCCCCCCCCCCCAGCCACAGGAAGCCTGGCACCATCCAGACACCTCCCCCCCCCCGGCCATGGGGTGTGGGCAAAGCCCTGTCACCCCCTTGTCCTCCCCACATCTCCCCACTGTGCCCTCAGCCAAGCCCTCTCCCCACAGTGCCTCTGGCTGAAGCAGGCCGGGAGCCCCCCCCACAGGCCAGGCCCTTCCTGTGGGGGTGGAAGTACCTGCTGGGGCTCTGGGCTGCAGGCCCCTCACCTTCATGCCCGGCCCCGTGGCTCCGGGAGCTGCCCTGAACCCCGGCAGCACAGGGACTCCTGGGGTCTTGGTGCCCTGTTGCTGGGCCCTCAGGCTGGCACCGATTCTCCCCCCCCACCCCCCACCCCCCGCATGTGAGCCCTGCTCAGCACTCTGAAGCTGAGCTCTGTGCCGGGGTGGGGGGTTCCTGGGTGCCCCCCTGGCCTGGAGAGGTACCAGGTGTTGACTGCACTGCCCTTGTGCCCCCCTCTCATGGGGCACAGGCCGGTGTATTGAGTAGTGCGGTGGGGACTGGGCAAGCCACACCCACAGCAATAAAAGCCGTACCCATGGGCAAGCGTCTAGGCCTTGACTTCTGGCCGGAGGGGGGGGGTGTGGCCCATCCCCTGGGCCTCTGGGCTGCACAGGCCACCCCATGCACGGAGACTGGCCCACCAGCCACGGCCTTGGCCCACACAGTGAGGGCCGTGAGCAGACCCGCCCTGCCTGGGCCTGGTTGTACGGGTGCGGGGGGGTGTAAGCGCTGTGGGCTCGTGGGACACGACGGGATATCTGTGGCGGGCGAATCGCCGAGAGCTAGGGCTGTGAAAAGGCCCTGACAGGCACCGCACCAGCCCAGCCCAGCGCCGTGCACCATGCGCGTGAACACACCAGCAGTTCCCTCAGCCCCCCCAGCACCGCGGCTCACAGGGCTGGGGGGTTATTCAACCAGGGACCCCGTGACCGGTCCTGCGGATCCCAAAGGCCCAGTCCCACACCCAGGGCCACGTATCACTCGGCTCTGACCCCCAACACTGAACCTGCTACTGGAGCCAGAGCCGCGCGGCGGCTGAGGCCCTTGGCTCAGGCTGGAGCAAGCTGCCCCCGGCGCTGGCACAAGCGGGGCTGCCCGCCGCCCCGTGGGCACAGCACTAGGGCCATATTTCCTCCAGATCCCAGCCTGGGGGCCCTAGGCACAGAGGCCTGTGGCAGCAGGGAATGGGCGCAGTGCCCTGTGCGTTGCTCTTTGGGTGCATTGGCAGCAACAGCTCCCCAGTGCCCGCCTGGCCCCTCAGGGCACATGGGGCAGAAATGCTCTGGGTGCCCAGGGCCACCGTCTGCTCATGCCCCCTGCCTGGGTGACCCCAGCCGAGGGGCAGGATGTGGCTCAGGTGCCAGGAGGCTGGGCCGGGCTGCTGGGAGGTAGCTAGTGGTGCCCGCCTGTCACATGTCTGTGGGCACCTTGCCTGGATGGTGGCTTGTCAGCTGCTCTGTAAACCCTCCCCCCCGTTTCTCTCCATCACCCCCTTTCCCTCGGGGCCGGGAGGCTGCCTGCAGGCTAGCGCAGCCAGAGCCCAGCCCCTCGGAGCAACGTTGCCATCGCCTGCGTGCCAGCCAGAGCCAGGACTCCGCTGCCAAGCTCTGGGCGGGGTGGCTTAGGTGGGATTCCCTTCAGCCCTCCCCTTCCCCCGGTCTGTCCAGGCCATTCAGCCGCCGTGCCAGGCTCAGAGCTCTGTGCCAACCTGGCCCATCGCGCTGGGGCAGGCGGCCCGTCACAGTGCCAGCGCCGGAGACACGGGGCCATGTCCCACTCCCTCCCGGGGGTCTCCCTGGGGCCTGGCGTCCCCCCAGCGCAACAGACAGGTGTGAGTCGGTTCCCCTGGCCTGCCCCACTGAGCCGCATGCAGGGAAGGGGAGGGAGCCGGACCCTCTGCCCAGCCCCCCCTCACACAGCGGCTCAGGTGTCGGGAACCCAACCCCGGCTGCCCATGTATAATTGAGGAGCTGCCAGCAGCCAGGGACCCAGGCACTCGGTCGCCAGACGCTACCAGGTAGAATCCCCCTGCCCCAGGCACCTGCTGCCCCCAGGCCTGGCCCAGAGGCTAGGGTGATGGGCACAGGCAAGCATGGTGCCTGCTCCGGGCTGGTTCCTCACGGCCACAGTTTGGGTGCATCGCTGCCCGGCAGGGGACACAGGCACAGCCCACCTGGGGGGCATCCTTAGCCCATTGCCAGCCTGGGGGCAGCTCCCACCCCTGGGGTCCCTCCCTGGGTCAGCCCAGCCACCCCCCCTCCCTCCAAATGCTGAGCTCTGGGGGCCCATCGTGACCCCATCCCAGCCATCAAACAGGGGCCAGGAGTGCCGGACACAGGGAGTCCTGGGGTCTGGGCTGGGGTCTTGGCCCTGCCCCAACCCCAGGGGAGCTGATCCCTGCCTCCCCTGCCAAGGCTGGCTGATCACTCGCTGCCTGAGATGGACCCAGTGCCAGGTGGGGAGGGGGATCCTGTGGGAGCAGCCTCCTGCAGGGCTCTTGGGGGGCCATGTGCCAGGTGAGACCAGCCCCACACAGCCTGTCCAGCTCTCAGCGCCCATCACCTCTGCATCTGGGCAGCTGCCGCTTGGGAGCTGGTCTCCCCTCTGGCCCCAAGGGCTGCCTGCCGGAGGAGGGCCCTACAGCCCCATTGCTGGACAGGGCTGTGTTCTGAGTGCCCGGTGTTGTGTGGGGGGGGGAGCTCTGCGGGGGCAGCGGGTTCCATGTGGGGCTGCTCTTCCCTGGTGGGGGGCAGGGCTGTGCTGGGCTGGGGGCAGCTGGCATTGGGTATGAAGGCCAGAGTGAGCCAGGCAGGCCCCCTGCCATCTGCCCCCCAGCTCGGGGGGAGCCCCTCAATCCAGACCCACAGCCCCCTGCTGGCCCAGCCCTGGGCTCCCCGCTCCCCCCCGGTGCTTCCCCTGCTTTGCACTGCGGTGAGGCTGGTGCCGTGGGTAGCAGCGGGGGCTACTGGCACCGTCATCTCCCCCCAGGGTGGCTGCTGCTGGAGATGCTGCTGGACACGCTGCTGACGGCGGGACGGCGGCACCGACTGCGGGTGCAGGTGAGCTGGGCTGGGGCAGCCCATGGGGCTCAGGACTGTGGGGCAGGCGGGCCCAGGGGGAAGGGGCAGCCCCCTGTGGTGGGTGCAGGGGCTACACAGGCTGCTGCACGCAGCTCTGTCCGGAGGGGGCAGCGCCCATCGTCACGTGGCCTGTTCAAGTGTCCACGAGTGGCTGGGGGGGCCGGGCCCCTATCACAGAGCCCGCCCTGTCCCACGAGCGGCTGGGGGGCCGGGCCGCCATCACAGAGCCCGCCCTGTCCCACGAGCGGCTGGGGGGCCGGGCCCCTATCACAGAGCCCGCCCTGTCCCACGAGCGGCTGGGGGGCCGGGCCCCCATCACAGAGCCCGCCCTGTCCCACAAGCGGCTGGGGGGCCGGGCCCCCATCACAGAGCCCGCCCTGTCCCACGAGCGGCTGGGGGGCCGGGCCCCCATCACAGAGCCCGCCCTGTCCCACGAGCGGCTGGGGGGCCGGGCCCCCATCACAGAGCCCGCCCTGCCTGGCACAGGGGCCGAGCGCCAGCTTCCCACTGCCCTGGGGGTCTGTGCCAGGGCCCAGCCGTGGCTGCCCCCTTGCTCCAGCCCTGCACTTGCTCGGTGGCTCCCAGGGCTGAGCTGCAGCATCTGCCTGCCCCCCCCCCCCCACCCCACCGCTGCTCGGTTCCCCAGCCCCACAGCGTCTCCCGCTCCTCCAATACAGGAGGTTTCTGGGGCACCATGGAGAGGGGCAGATCAGGGTGAATTGCTTAGAGACGGGGCTGGGGTCTGTCACCAGCAGGCACCAAGCCAGGGACCTGGAGCACGGCTGTTCCCCACCCTGGCCAGCCAGGAGTCCCACACGCAACCCCCTCAGGCAGCCCAGTGCTCCCTGCACCCCCTTACCCAGGGGAGAGGTTATAACCCACCCCCCACCTCCCCTCACACACCCCAGTGCTCCCTGTGCCCCCCCAGCCCCACCTTACACAGGGGAGAGGTTATAACCCACCCCCCACCTCCCCTCACACACCCCAGTGCTCCCTGTGCCCCCCCAGCCCCACCTTACACAGGGGAGAGGTTATAACCCACCCCCCACCTCCCCTCACACACCCCAGCGCTCCCTGTGCCCCCCCAGCCCCACCTTACACAGGGGAGAGGTTATAACCCACCCCCCACCTCCCCTCACACACCCCAGCGCTCCCTGTGCCCCCCCAGCCCCACCTTACACAGGGGAGAGGTTATAACCCACCCCCCACCTCCCCTCACACACCCCAGCGCTCCCTGTGCCCCACCCAGCCCCCCCTTACACAGGTGAGAGGTTATAACCCACCCCCCACCTCCCCTCACACACCCCAGCGCTCCCTGTGCCCCACCCAGCCCCCCCTTACACAGGTGAGAGGTTATAACCCACCCCCACCTCCCCTCACACACCCCAGCGCTCCCTGTGCCCCACCCAGCCCCCCCTTACACAGGTGAGAGGTTATAACCCACCCCCCACCTCCCCTCACACACCCCAGCGCTCCCTGTGCCCCACCCAGCCCCCCCTTACACAGGTGAGAGGTTATAACCCACCCCCCACCTCCCCTCACACACCCCAGCGCTCCCTGTGCCCCACCCAGCCCCCCCTTACACAGGTGAGAGGTTATAACCCACCCCCCACCTCCCCTCACACACCCCAGGGCGCCCTGTGCCCCACCCAGCCCCCCCTTACACAGGTGAGAGGTTATAACCCACCCCCACCTCCCCTCACACACCCCAGCGCTCCCTGTGCCCCACCCAGCCCCCCCTTACACAGGTGAGAGGTTATAACCCACCCCCCACCTCCCCTCACACACCCCAGCGCTCCCTGTGCCCCACCCAGCCCCCCCTTACACAGGTGAGAGGTTATAACCCACCCCCCACCTCCCCTCACACACCCCAGCACTCCCTGTGCTCCCCTCAGCCCCCCCTTACCCAGGTGAGGTTATAACCCATCCCCCACCTCCCCTCACACACCCCAGCGCTCCCTGTGCCCCCCCAGCCCCCCCTTACCCAGGGGAGAGGTTATAACCCACCCCCCACCTCCCCTCTGACACCCCAGTGCTCCCTGTGCCCCCCCAGCCCCACCTCACACAGGGGAGAGGTTATAACCCACCCCCCCACCTCCCCTCACACACCCCAGCGCTCCCTGTGCCCCCCCAGCCCCCCCTTACCCAGGGGAGAGGTTATAACCCACCCCCCACCTCCCCTCTGACACCCCAGTGCTCCCTGTGCCCCCCCAACCCCACCTCACACAGGGGAGAGGTTATAACCCATCCCCCCACCTCCCAAGAGGTTCTCCCAGGCCCAAAGGCACATCCACAGTCCCAGGGCAATTTACACTCCAGGTCTCGCCCCACAGAGCCCGCTGGGCCGGCCCTTTCGCCTCTGACATCCAACAGCTTATTGGTAAAAGAAAGAAACGGGCGAGGGTAGAATTGTCAAAGGACTCGCATCACACGGCCTGGTGGCTCCTGGTGCTGGCTTGTGGCAGGGATGGATCCGTTTGCCCTTTTATTAGGCTCTGTCTCTGGCATCTGCCCTCTGTGTGGACGGGCCCTTCCACCCCCTTCCCCGCAGAGATGGGTCAGACGTGCTGAGCTGCACTGAGGACCGAGACAGAGGGACCCCCAGGCCCTTTGACCCCCTTGCCCACGTGGCGGGAATCCCGTGGCTGGGGTCTCCCAGAAGCAAACGTTTGAAATACAAGAACAGAGCTTCACACCCGCCAATCCGACAGGCACGGGAGCAACGGAAACAGCACCAGAGACTCCCCAGCTTTCCATAGACACCCCGCTTGGCCCACTGCAACGGTGCAGTCGGGGTTCCCCCAAATCCTGCACCCCGTCTGCAGCAAGAACAGACTCCACCAGCCAGTAGAATAGGGAGGGTTAATGGCTTCTCCAGGATACAGCCCAGACGTGCTGTGATTACAGGAGCCAGGGCCAGGATGCCTTGGACCCCTTGGGTTAGGGGTCCATCATCCCTAGCCCCTCAGCCCTCAGCCCAGGCTGTTCCCTTCATGTTTCTCTGCCAGCAACTCCCCCCCCCCCCCCACCAGCCCCTAAAACTCACTTCCTTAGTTCCAACTCATCTGGCTGGTTGGGTCTTTGTCTACGGGACTGAGGAGCCCCCCTGCTGGGCAGTGCTCACAGGGAGAGGCCAGTAGGGGTCAGTCACAGCCCACAGGACAGCAAGCAGCAAGGTACTGACACTACGTCACAACATGTGGGTGAGTGAGTGGGAATCACACATCCCAGTGCAGGGGGACCCCGGGTTACAGAGCCCACAGCCCCCCCCACTATGCCACACCCACGTTGTCCCAGCTTTGGGGCAGACGTAGAACAGTGGTTGCAACAGTGTTGTGTATGGTCATTTCATCCCATAACGTCCCAGCCCTGCCCCCTGGCTCTGCAGGGTCCCCACCCATCTGCCCCCTGCACTGTTGGCTTCAGACTTGTCCTTTGCCTCCCCCCCCCCCCCAGCTTTACTGGGACTTCCAGCTGCTAGACGCGGATGGCGACGGCCGTCTACCCGCCCCTGACGTGGAGCTGCTGCTCCGGGAGGTGCCAGGAGCAAGCGCCAGCGGGCCAGCCTGGCATGACTTCCTGCGGGAGCACGGGCACAGCCTGGCCTGGGGAGACATCGAGGTACTGGAGCCACCCGGAGCTGCCCCACGGCTGCAACAAGGGGGGGTCTAGTGAGCGGAGCACAGAGGTGGGGGGGGGGCTGGCCGCCTGGGTTCTATTCTCTTGCCCTGCGTCTGCCAGTGCCCCAGCCTGACTCAGTGTCCCTTGGCGTTCCCTGCTCTCCGGAGGGATAGTGGGGGGGGGGGGGAGAGGGAACCCAGGTCTGGGGGGGGGGCCTGGTGTTGCCTGTGTGGGAGCGGCCAGATCTAGGGCTGCCCTGGGGCTGACCCCCATGTGTGTCTCTTCCCCCCGAGGCCTGGCTCTCCACCCACCCGCTGTCAGCCCAAGCCCCCGGGAGAGGACGCCGAGCAGAGCCGGGGACCGGCTGCCCTGGCGGGAGGGTAAGGTGCGGGCGCTGCGGGAGGGCCGGGCCAGCCCCAGCGTGGGGGGGTCACAGCATTTTCCACCCGAACGGCACAGGCGGACACCAGGGGGTCTGGATGCAGGCTGAGCTCCCCCAGATTCACTGCCTGCCTGGTCTGCCCCACAGCTGGACCCTGCCAAAGGGACGCTCTGTGCCCGTCCCAGGAGCGCCCCTCCCGTGGGGCTGGCGGTGAAGGAGGCTCTGCCCCGGCTCTGCCCCCTGCCAGACACTCACCGGTCTCCCTCTCTCCCTGCAGGGCACAGGCTCAGGGGGCAGCAGCACCCAGCGCCCCAGGGCAAGGAGTCAGCATTGGCAGTGCTTGGATGGGTATGTCTGGCCCTGCCCCCGCCCCCCCCCGCGGCACTGCTGCCCTCCGGCCGTGGGGCACCCTCCAGCCCTCGCCCGTGTCCAAGTGCACGGCGCCCCCTGGGGCCTGAGCCATGCACAGCAAAGGGGAGCCAGGCTGGGCCAGACCGGCGGGGGGGGGGAAGGGAGAAGGGGGAGCCCCATGCCAGAGGGACCCAATCCAAGGCAGGGTTGGGGCAGAACCCCAGGCCAGATAGGCCTGATTCATGGCAGGATGCCAGGCCTGATGGGCCCAATCCACAGCAGGGAGGCGAGCCGCTGGGCCAGAGGGGCTGTGGGTCTGACCCAGGGCAGGGCGTCTGTGGGGCACGGCCCCCAAAGGAGGTCACGCTCTGCCCCTGGCAGGGATGCCCTCAGCATCAGCCGGCAGGAAAAGCAGGCCCAAGAGCCTGGTGCCAGCCTCCATGCCTCAGTTTCCCCACTGGGTGGCTGTGCTGAGGGGATCCGAGTGGAGGCCGCCAGGGCAGGGAGCCAGGCCCAGGCTGGGCAGGCTGGAGAACCTAACGCTGCCCCTCCTTGGCAAGGGTCTGGGACACGGAAGCGTTGGCGCCCAGCTGGGCGAGGGGGGCAGAGGCTCTGCAGAGCACATCGGCGCAGGTAGGAGCCAGCGGGCCCAGCCGGAGCCCATGGGCCAGAGACCCCTCTCCGGTGCCTGTGGCTTGGGGACCTGCCCTGCTCTGGGCCCTGGCTCATGTCCGAGCTCTCCTGGCCACGGGTGGGTCCCCCCTTGGCGGCTCTGCCCCTCCTGTGTCCCCCCGCCAGGCACTCCTGGATGGCCTACTGCTGCCACCGGACCGGGGCCAAACCCGCCCCCACCAGCCCCTGCTTGGTTGTGCCCTGGAGCAGGTGCCCGCTGCAGGGCACCCCCTGGACGTGGTGGCTGAGCTGGCACCAGGTACATTGCAGGGGGGGGTGCAGTTCTGCTCAGGAGCAGTGCATTGACTCAGGCTGTGCCCGGTGCCCTCTGCCAGCCGGGAGCCCTGAGGATAAAAGCTCTACTACTGCTGCCCCTGGGGGAGGGTTGTTCCTGGGAGCTGGGTGCAAGGCCACGCCCAGAAGTGTAGGCATTCCTGTGGCAGCGCATGTGTGCAGGAGGCACCCCAATGCCTGGGGATGGGCACCGTGGCAGAGCCGGTGGGAATTCCCCTCTCCGGTCTGTGCGGCGCCCAAGTGGGTGGCCCTCCTGGTTCGTGCTGGTCCAGAGCAGCCCATGCCCCTGCTCCAGTCACCGCCAGTTGGCGCAGGTGACAGCGTGATGGGACCGAATTTCCAGGCCACTGGCTGCAGCAAGTTCGGTTCCCCAATGCAGCCCGGCGCTTCCAAGGCCCCAACCCACTTCCAGTTATGCCCGGGCATGGGCACCGCGGCAAACAGCCGCCTGGCCCTCGGCGTGTTTGCCCAGCTCTGCGCCGTGCCCGGGGCCGGCTCCCTCCCTCTCCTCTGCTGGCACCGTGACCCCGGCTCCTCCCCCGCAGGGGGCTTTGCGGCCCTGCCTGCCCCCCAGCGAGACGCCCCCAGACAGTGGCTCGAGAAAGGGCGGTGGCAGGATTGCACCGAGCTAGCGGACACAGTGAGTGGGTGCAGCGTTGGGGGGCACGGCCGGGGGAGGGGCTGGGGGGGGGCACAGTGAGTGGGTGCAGCGTTGGGGGGGCATGGCCGGGGGAGGGGCTGGGGGGCACAGTGAGAGGGTGCAGGGTTGGGGGAGGCACGGCCGGGGGAGGGGCTGGGGGTCACGGTGGCCAGGCGTGGCATTTCAGGGCGTGGCCAGGGCGGCGTGGTGCCAGAGAGCTAGCGCTTTGTGGTGCCAGGCTGTCTCCCAGGCCTGTGTCCTGGGCTGCACCCACCTTTCGTGCTCCTTCCTGAGCTCGGCCCGGCTCCCCGGGCTGGCTGGGCACCAAGGCATTTCCAGCCCTGGCCGGGACCCAGCCCTCCCAGCAAGGGGTGCTCACCCGAGGGCCACGGGGGGGCAATGGCCGTGCTGCCGAGGGAGCCTAGGTGGGGATGGAGTTGGGCTGCCCAGCCCCGTACGTGGTAAAACACGCCCCCCCCCTTGCGTTATGGAAACTGGCTAACGAATAGAAATCTGCATAACCCAGCGATGCTTTAGGCAAACCCCTCCTGTCCTCATCAGCGTTCACGTTACGAGCTGCCGGCGCCGTGTGGCTGCTGTCGGCCCCGGCTCACTCTTGCACGGGGGGCTAGCCCTACGACACGCGCCCGCGGCTATCGAGGTACGCGGGTGAACGAGAGCCGTGACTGGTGGCCCGGGAAGGGATCCGCTCAACTGTCTGGGTTGCTAGATAGTTTCTCAAAAAATACCGCCCATGGCAGGAAAAAAAAAAAAAAACGACTACCGTGCAAAAAAAGTCACGGCCCCTTTAAATCCTCACGCTCCCTCCCCCCCAGACATGGCAGGCAAAGAATGTCCCAAGCAGCCTTCTGTCCGAGAAAAACAGAAAATATCGGCCATTTTACATGTCAGGTATTTTCTGGGTTTTTTACTGGACAGAAGCCGCAAATCCCGGACTGTCCGGGCCAATACTGGAGACCTGGCAAGCCGATCAACCGCTTGTAAAGAGCCTGGCTGGTTGTGCAAGCCCAGCTGGGGACGGGGCCTGGGAAAGCCCGTGGCCACACCCCCAGTGCTGGACTCCATGTTGAACCTGGTATTTTTCCATGGAAGGGGGGTGTAAACCCAAGGGTTCCCGGCCTTGGGGAAAGGCCGAATAAGCAGCCCCTTGTCTTTTGCTGGCTTTGGAAGTGGCTTGGCTCACCCTAAGACGACCCCAAGCCCTTCGAAGGGCCGGAGACGCGGGGGAAAGGGTTTGTCTCCGATCTGAAGCTGATCCTGGAAATAAGAACAGTCCTTTGGGGGCGTAAAGCATCGCGGAGCATCATTAGCCAGCATCCTTGAAGCAAGGAGGCGTGTCAGTGGCACCCGGCTGCCATCCCCCGTGGCTCTCCGCTTGGACGTGTGTTTCTTGGGGGGTTGCTCCTCCCAAAGGCCTTGAGACGCCCACCCCAGCGGCTCCGAGCAGCCAGTTCCCTCAGGCCTGGCTGGAGTCTGGCCCCCCCATCGAACGAGCTCTGGGGGATCGAGGAGGCTCCCTGCCAGGCCTTACAGAAGCGATACGGCCCCGTGACTGGCCCCAGCCCCACCCCCACTCCATCTCCTCACAGGTGGGAGCCTCCACCCACAGGAGCCCGGAACCAGCCGCAGCACGTCCGACCTCCCACAGGCCTCCAGGCGTGAGCCACGAGGGGCCCCGCCAGCGCTCAGGGGATGAGGGGGCGGAGGCCCCGGACGGCGCTGGAGCCGGCTCTTGGCAGGTGAATGGTTCAGCCTCCCTCCCAGGGAGCCGTGGGGTGGGGAGGGGTCACCTGAAGCAGCCATGTCCCCGCCTGGCCCGCTGAGGGTGACCCAGTGGGCTCCAGGCAAATGGCTCCGGATTGTGCTGCTGTGACCGGGATGGGGGGGGGAGGGCTGCACGGGTGACATGCCAGCCAGGGAGGGTCCTGCCAACCCCAGCCAACCGCCCCACCGTGGGGCAGTGCCTGCCCGGCTCTCCTGCTCCACAGAGCCTGTTATAACCCGTGCCCTGGGTGAGGGGCCCTCCTGCCCCCTGCTGCTCCCCAGGGGTAGGGCTCCCCACGGCTCTGGCTGAGCAGGGATGGCGGGGGCCCAGCAGCCTCTGGCAGGGCAGTGGGTTTATCCCTGGGCTACACTGGGCTTTGGGGGTCTCCTTGGGCTCGGGGGTGATATAGGCTCTCGCGAGTCTGGCTGTGTCTTGGCGAAGCCCCAGGAGATGCCGTGGAGCGAGCCGGGGGAGCTGCCGGAGATGCGGGCATGTGGGGCACTGCAGAGGGAAGCAGGAGCCCTGCCACCCCATGAGTGCAGGTGTCTACAAGACCCCAGGGCCCCGGGATCCCCCCAGAGGGAACAGTGGGTCCTCCCAGCCCAGAACAAGCTGCACCCGCTTCAGCCGGAGGGGACAACCCAGGGACAGCGGGAGCTGGAAACTCGGCAGCCTCTGGAGTCTCCGCTGATGGCCCAGCAGGGGCTACAGAGGGAGCTGGAGGCTGTCAAGAGCCAAGAAGGGAGGGTGCCGGAGGCCCTTGAGAACAAAGAAGAGAGGGTGTTGGAGGCCCTTGAGCGCCAAGAAGAGAAGGTGCCGGAGGCCCTCAAGCACCAAGAAGGAAGGGTGCTGGAGGCCTTTGAGAATGGAGAAGGGAGGAAGCTGCAGGCCCTTGAGCACCAAGAAGGAAGGGCGCCGGAGGCCCTTGAGCACCAAGAAGGAAGGGCGCAGGAGGCCCTTGAGCCCCAAGAAGGAAGGGTGCCAGAGGCCCTTGAGCCCCAAGGAGGAAGGATGCCGGAGGCCCTGGAGTCCCAAGAAGGAAGGGTGCTGGAGGCCCTCGAGCACCAAGAAGGAAGGGTGCCGGAGGCCCTTGAGCCCCAAGGAGGAAGAGTGCCGGAGGCCCTTGAGCCCCAAGAAGGAAGGGTGCTGGAGACCGAGTCCCAAGAAGGGAGGGCGCCGGAGGCCTTTGAGCCCCAAGGAGGAAGAGTGCCGGAGGCCCTTGAGTCCCAAGAAGGGAGGGCGCCGGAGGCCTTTGAGAAGGGAGAAGGGAGGGAACCAGAGATTTTTGGGTGCCAAGGACGGAGAGCACTAGAGGCCCTCAAGCACCAAGGCCAAAGGGCGCCAGGGGCCTCTCAGCTCCAGGAGGATCCACCAACACAGCTGGTGGCTCTCAAGCCCCAAGCGCCACAAGCCCCACCCCAAGAGCAGGGGGAGCCCAGGGCCCAGGGAGGCCCACCCGAGAAGCCCCTTCAGGCCCAGGGCTCCCCAGAAGGGGACCCACTGACCCCTGAAAGGAGGGAGCCACCGGTCCTGCAGCCCCAGCAGCCCATGGGGCTGGACCCCCTCGAGCCTCCACAGAGGGAGACGGAGACCCATCAGGCCCCAGGGAGGCTGCAAAGGGCGCCAGGGGCCGCTGAGCCCCCAGAGGTTCTGCTGAGGGAGCCCCAAGCACAGACACTGTGGCAGGCGCCTCAGCTCCGGGGGGCTCCGCCGCCAGAGCCGGAGGCCCTGGCGCCCCAAGAACGTAGCGCTCCACAGGGCCTTGAGCCGCGGGACTGGAGGGCGGGGCAGGCCGGCCAGCTCCAGCGGGAGCCTGCTGGCTCCCCGGGGCCACTGCACAGGGAGCCCCGGGCCCCGGAGCCCCACGAACTCCCTCAGGGATCTCTGCGGAGGGAGCTGGAGACGCTTCGGCCCTCGGAGCCGCTGCTGAGGGAGCCCCAGGGGGCCGAGGAA
The DNA here is from genome assembly GCA_032595735.1 of Pelochelys cantorii. Lineage (NCBI taxonomy): Eukaryota > Metazoa > Chordata > Testudines > Trionychidae > Pelochelys > Pelochelys cantorii. Next base: position 344,903,252 of record CM064326.1, read on the forward strand.
GGGAGGGAGCCAGCAGCCCCCAGGGGGGCATGGCCTCTTCTGCCCGGGGCCACGCCGCAGAGCGCGCTAGAGTCCTGGGGGTCCCGGCTGACGGAGCCTTTGGGAGCTGTGCTGGGGGACCCCCCCGTGGTTCAAACCCAGAGACTGAGGGAGCTGAGACCAGCCCCACCACTGGGGCCAGGGAGGGGCGAGGCCCAGGGGACCCTGCCGGGGGAGGAGATGGCGGCAGAGACCCAGGGCTTGCCAGGCACCCTGATGGAGCTGGGGCTGCCCCAGGCCCAGGAGAGCCTGTGGAGGGACTCCAAAGTAATCCAGCTCCAGGAACAGGGCCGGCCATGGGTCCTGCAGCTCCAGTCCCAGGAAACTCTAGAGCTCCTGGAGCAAGGGGCTCCAGAACCCTCCAATCTTGGGGCTCCCCAGGTCCCTCCGCTCCAGGGATGGGGGCCAGGGGCCCATCAGCCCAAATCAGAGCTGCAGAGGGAGGCGCTAGAGCCCCAGGAACTTAGGGGTCTGACCCAGGCCCAGAGAGGACCAGAGACGGCCCAGCCCTGGGGGGCTCTGCTGCACGAGGTGGAGCCCCCCCAGCACAGGGAGCCAGAGACCACGGAGACGAGGGAGCCAGTGGGTGAGGCGCCGCGGGAGTCCCTGCAGCAGGAACTGGCACGAAGGGAGCCGGCAGCCCCAGGGGTGGCAGAGCCAGAGGCCCTCCAGCTCTGGGACACCCCACAGAGGGCTCCAGCAGCCCCGCTGCCCGGTGGGGTGCTCCCGAGGGAGCCGGGAGCCGCCGAGTCAGTGGAAATGGAGCCGGAGGCTGCTGAGCCCCAGGAGTCGCTGCTGGAGGCGCTCAAGGCCCAGGGCCCTGCCCCGTCGGAGCTGGAGCCTTGGTGGAGCCAGGGGATGCTGGAGCAGGAGCTGCAGGCCCAGGGAGCCCAGCCATGGGGGGCGCTTCTGCCCCTGGAGCCTCTGCAGCAGGGCGGGGAGGTGCTGCGGGCCCAGGGCACTGCCCAGAGCAGGCCGTGGGACCGTCAGCTCCTGGAGCCACTGCAAGCTGCTGGCGCCTCCCCACCCAGTCCCTGGCGTCCTGGCCAGAGCCCCACAGGCACCCTGGCGCCAGAGCAGGCAACCCTTGGCCGTGAGAGCCCCGGCTGGGGGGCCCAGCACAACAAGCGAGGAGGGGAAACCACGGGGCCACGTCTGGTAAGAAGGGGCATCGGGGAGCAGCGCTGGGGCAGGGGAAGGAGACAGGGCCCATGGGGGGAGGGGAGGGGCCTGTACCATGAGCTGAGGGGCTCCTGAGCCAGCGGGAGAGGGGGCGTGGCCATGGTGGGGGAGGGGGCGTGGCAACGGTGGGGTGAGGGCGTGGCCCGTGTCATGGGCTAATGGGCTCCTGAGCCAGCGGGAGAGGGGGCGTGGCCATGGTGGGGGAGGGGGCGTGGCAACGGTGGGGTGAGGGCGTGGCCCGTGTCATGGGCTGAGGGGCTCCTGAGGCAGGTGAGAGAGGGGGCGTGGCCATGGTGGGGTGGGGGCGTGGCCCGTGTCATGGGCTGAGGGGCTCCTGAGGCAGGTGAGAGAGGGGGCGTGGCCATGGTGGGGTGGGGGTGTGGCCCGTGTCATGGGCTGAGGGGCTCCTGAGCCGGGTGGGAGAGGGCCGTGGCCATGGTGGGGTGGGGGCGTGGCCTGTGTCATGGGCTGAGGGGCTCCTGAGGCAGGTGGGAGAGGGGGCGTGGCCATGGTGGGGTGGGGGCGTGGCCTGTGTCATGGGCTGAGGGGCTCCTGAGGCAGGTGGGAGAGGGGGCGTGACCATGGTGGGGTGGGGGCGTGGCCTGTGTCATGGGCTGAGGGGCTCCTGAGCCAGGCGGGGGAGGGGGGGGGCCAGGCCTAGGGCGGAAAAGCTGTTCAGGAGATCGGGGTTCCCCACAGCCCCGCCCCCCCTGCCTGGAGCCCGCCGCCCCGAGGGCAGGAGAGAGGGGGGGTGCGCAGCCCCGCGCAGCTAACGCAAGGAGCCTGGAGGCGAGGGGGCTGCTGCCGGAGCCTGCCCTGGAGACAAGCGGGGTACGCGCCCACCCCCAGCAGGGGGGCCCTGCAACAGGGCAGCTCCTCTGCCAGGAGCGACTTCGCCTGCTGCCCACCCCAAAGTGGGTCCCCCGGCCCAGCTGTGCTGAGCTCAGAGCGGGCTTGGGCCCGGGCCCGTCCTGTACCCGCAGAGTCCCGGCTGGAATGCCCGTCTCCCCCGGGGCGGGCCAGAGGGGTGGGGGGTTGCCCGTGTTCCCCGGGGCGGGCCCGGCGGGTTCGGGGTTACTCGTCTCCCCCGGGGCGGGCCCGGCGGGTTGGGGGTTGCCCGTGTCCCCCGGGGCGGGCCCGGCGGGTTGGGGGTTGCCCGTCTCCCCCGGGGCGGGCCAGAGGGGTGGGGGGTTGCCCGTGTTCCCCGGGGCGGGCCCGGCGGGTTGGGGGTTGCCCGTCTTCCCGGGGCGGGCCAGAGGGGTGGGGGGTTGCCCGTGTCCCCCGGGGCGGGCCAGAGGGGTGGGGGGTTGCCCGTCTCCCCCGGGGCGGGCCAGAGGGGTGGGGGGTTGCCCGTCTCCCCCGGGGCGGGCCAGAGGGGTGGGGGGTTGCCCGTGTCCCCCGGGGCGGGCCCGGCGGGTTGGGGGTTGCCCGTGTCCCCCGGGGCGGGCCCGGCGGGTTGGGGGTTGCCCGTGTCCCCCGGGGCGGGCCCGGCGGGTTCGGGGTTGCCCGTCTCCCCCGGGGCGGGCCCGGCGGGTTGGGGGTTGCCCGTCTCCCCCGGGGCGGGCCCGGCGGGTTGGGGGTTGCCCGTCTCCCCCGGGGCGGGCCAGAGGGGTTAGCGCTGTGGGGTGCTTCGGGGAGGTGCAGCGGCCGCGGGCCGGGCCTGGCTCCCCGACGGAGGGTCACGGCCGGGGTGAGGAGCTGGCGTCAGCGGTTCCCTTGCTCCTGTCGCGCTGACGCCGCGGATGCCACTGCAGCCGGTCCCGCGCCCCTGGCCCCTGCGCCGGGAGCAGGCCTTCATCCGCCCCGCCGGGCGGGAGCAGCGGGCGGCCGTGCGCAGGCTGGCGGAGCTGCAGCGGGAAGGCGGGCGCAAGCACCGGAGGGACAAGGAGCGGCAGCTGCTGCGGGTGAGGCTGGGCTGAGCCCGGGGCCAGGGGGCGTTCGGGGTCCGCGGGGGGTTCTGAGCCCGGGCGGGGATCCCGGGGCGCCCGGGCACCCCACGTGGTGCGGCAGCCTCCGGCCGGTCCGGAGCGGGCGCGGCTGGGCCCCCCCCCCCACGGCGAGGCGCTGGCCTCGCTCCTCTGCCCGGCCCGGCCCCGTGCCAGAGCCGCAGGGCACGGCGCTCCCTGGGCAGGGCCGGCACGGCTGCGCCCGGCGAAGGGCCCCCTCCTCACCCAGCAGGAAGGGCCCCGGTTTGCCCCCCCCCCCAAGCCCCTCTCAGCCGCAGGTTCTCCCCGCCCCAGTTCCAGGAGCGACTCTCCATCGCCAGGCACAGGTCGGCCGAGGATCTTCCGGGGGGACCCCAGCCCCCCGCGAAGCCTCAGCCGCAGGCCCAGCAGAGGGCGGCGCTGAAGCAGCACCTGGAGCAGGTGAAGCGGGAGCGGACGCACGGCATGGAGGCCCGGCGCCACAGGCAGGTGTCCAGGGGAGCCGCGGGGCTGGGAGCTGTGGGGCCAGGGGGCAGTGGGGCCGGAAAGCTGGCTGCAGGGGCTGCCCATGGCTCTTGCTGCAGCCAGGTGGCTGCTCCCCACAAGGCTGGGGTCCGCTGACCCCCCCCCCCGCTACCCCAGACGGGGCCCGGCTCCCCGGCCCGGGCTGACCCACACCGCTCTCTCCCCAGGAACACGCTGAGTTTCCAGGAGCTCTTGGAGCCGCTGGCGGCACCGGGGCAGGAGGGCAGCGACCTGAGCCGGGCGGGGCAGGCCTGAGCGGCCCCCTCCCCTGCCTCCCACGTGGGCAGGGCCCGCCCGGCCGCAGCCTGGGATGAAGTCGGGACTTTGCGTCACGTGTTGTCGGACTAGCGTGCGTGCCTCAGTTTCCCCTTGTGTGTGGCACGACAGGCTCGGGGCGGGAGTCACAGGCGAGTGGCTCTGGCTGCCTGGGCCCAGACCATCGCCTGGTGACCAGCTTCGCCAGAAAGACAAGGAAGGGACAGATGGGCATGACGGGGGCGGGGGCTTGCGCTGGTGAGGGCATCTGAAGGGGTAACACTGCTGGAGGCCCTGGCTGACCCCCACTGAGCAGGGGGCAGAGCACGGAGCCCCTGGGGCATCCAGGGAGCCAGCCCCACCTGCAGCGCTATGGGGTGGGGGGAGCAGCCGTGGGAGGCTGGATCCCTGAATGGGTTAAGTGCCCCCGCACGCCTGGTGCACCTGAGCCAGGCACACCCTGCCCCATAGGCCAGACCCATGGCTGCTGCCCCCCAGCCGCACTGGGTATTGCCTGCGGTAGGGCTGGCCCCATACTTCTCTAGTCACCACCTGGCTAGAGGCTGTGGGGCTGGAGCAGCCGGAGTGTAGGAGGTGCTGTGGGGCAGCAGTATGGAGAGCTCTGTGGGGCAGGGGTATGGGGGCACTATGGGGCTGGGATATAGGGAGCATTGTGGGGCAGGGGTATGGGGGCACTATGGGGCTGGGGCATGGGAGGTGTTGTGGGACTGGGGCATGGGGGCACTATGGGGCTGGGATATAGGGAGCATTATGGGGCAGGGGAATGGGGGTGCGATGGGGCTGGGGCATGGGAGGTGTTGTGGGACTGGGGCATGGGGGCACTATGGGGCTGGGATATAGGGAGCATTGTGGGGCAGGGGTATGGGGGCACTATGGGGCTGGGGCATGGGAGGTGTTGTGGGACTGGGGCATGGGGGCACTATGGGGCTGGAATATAGGGAGCATTATGGGGCAGGGGAATGGGGGCGCTGTGGGGCTGGGGCAGAGGGGGACCTGTGGGGCAGGGACGTGGGGACAGGAGCTGCAGTGCCAGGGCCATTCCGAGGGGCTGGAGAGAGGCTCAGAGGTGCTGTGGGGCCCAAGCCCCCCTGACCCATTGCCCCCCGTGTTTGCTCTCTGGGGGTCCCACCAAGCAGGTGAGGCGCGCCGGGGGAAGCCAGTGGGGCAGATGCCGGGGAGGCCCTGGCTGGGCGCGGCTGGCCCTGGAGAGGAGCCCACGGGGCTGTGAAGAGGCTCTGCCCACATGCAGGCCAGCCTGGCACCGCTCACAATAGGCACCTGCCCTTGGCACAGTGTCGGGCCCCTCTGTGCCCACCCTGGGTTCTTCCCAGGGCCCGAGGCCCCGGCCGCCCACTCCTGGAGCCCCGATCCTGCGCGGAGGCGGCCCCACGGCCTGGGCCCGTGGCTCCGTGGGGAGGCAGCTGAAGGGGAGGCCCACGGGCCATACGTGGGGTTAGGGCCCGGCGGGAGGGTGAAGGATGCACGGAGCCGGCCAGGGGCAGCACCAGGCAGTCGTGTTAGGAGAGCCCCACGCCCCCAGCAGCCAGCCTGACCCCAAGCCCAGAGCCTCATGGTGTGGGAGGGGGCGGGGGGGCTCTCACAGGGCCACATCCCGCGGGTCCAGTAGCGAGAAGGCCCCGTTCTTACGGAAGAAGCTCTCGATGCGGCACTTGGGCGACAGGGGTACGTAGACGTTGGTGACTTTCCCTGGGCAGAGACACAAAGGGAGGGGGGCTGTGAGCCGGGGACACACCAGAACCTGGGGGATTTGCACCCCCCCCCCGAGCTGACTCCTTGCCCACCCACCCCCACAGTGCTGGGCACCCAATCTCTCGCTCCAGGGTGGGGGTCCCTGGCATACGGGGCAACCCCAGAGTGGGGGCACTGCCCTGCCCAGGGACAAGGGCTCTGCTTCCCCTCCACATGCCCAGCAAGCCAGGCGGGCACTGGGCCTGGCTCCCTCCTGGGCAGAGCCGCTCCCTGGGCCCGCAGTTGGGGCTTGGGCTGCAGCTGCCATGTCGGGGCGGGGGAGGACTGTGACATGCGGCCGGGGGGGAGCTGGTGGGACATTAGCGATGTCTCCGGGGCCGTCCAAACTGTGGTGCGGTGTTTGCACCAGATACTGCACAGTGTGGCCAAGGGAGGGGCCCACCGAGACTGGGGCGTTGCTGAGGCTATTTCCGCGGCTTGTCGGCCTGTGGGGTTCATCTGGGGGACGTCTCGGCGCCTCTGGACTGGGGTTCCCAGCCCTGGCTTCGGGGAGCCACCTGTGGGCGTCGCCCACCTCTTGCGGAAGGGCGATGTGTCCAGGGACTGGCCACACTTGACTGACAATGCACCTGAAGTGGGGCCGAGCTGCAGCGGATGTGACCGCTCACCCCACGGGGAGTCCCAGCGGCGAAGGCCTGAGCCCCATGTGGACAGGGGACTTGCCGTCGTGACACACTCCACCTGGGGCTGTGGTTCGCACCAGGAGAGCAACGGGATATCCACCGCGTGGGCAAGGGGGCCACAGGGCCCTGGGGGGTCCTCAGCTTTGTCCTCAGTCCAGCTTGTCACCCCTGGAGCGGTTGGGCAGCGGACGGGGCCCGGAAGGATGGATGCTCCCGCCGCACAGACGGGATTCCAGAACCTTTAGAGACAGCTGTGTATTCTGCCGCTGCGCCGCCTGCCCCTGGGACTTTGCATGGGGGGGCGGGGAGGGGTGATCCTTTCCCTCTCAACTTTGTCTTTCTTTTCTTAATAAACCTTTGGATTGGAGAGACTAAAGGGCCAGCCCAGCATGCTCTGTGGGGTGAGATCTGGGGTGTAAATTGCCCTGGGACTGTGGCTGGTCCTTGGGACTGAGAGAACCTGTTAGGAGCTGGGGAGATGGGTTTATACCCTCACCTGGGCTGGGTGGGGTGCAGGGAGTGCTGGGTGTCCTAGGGGGTTGCTTGTGGGACTCCTGGCTGGCCAGCGTGGCAACGGCTGTGCTCGGTGTGACTGGCTTGGGGCCTGCTGTTGACAGACCCCTAGGCTAGGGCTGGAAGTAGCCCTGTCTCTAAGCAAGTCAGCCTGATTTGCCCCTCTCCGTGAGGGAGGTAAGAGAGTAGTCGATACCTGATAGACTTCAGCTTACTGGGGAGTCAAGTCAACTCCTCACATTCTCCCCCGGCCCCGCTTGTTTAACCATAGGGGAATCTCAATCACACCCAGCACATTTAGGGACTCTGACACCCAACAGAATAGGGCTCATCCCACCCAGGAGGCAGCGCTGCCCCGCCTAGCTCTTTGCACCACCCTGGGCCAGCCAGGGACCCAGCCAGGTGCCTTGACCTGGGGGAGGCAGGTGAGGAACCCCCAGCAAATGGAACCAGCTGCTGCCACAAGAGATTTGCATATGCAAATGAGCCCAGGCCAGCTGTGCTGATTGGCCCAGTCCAATTGGTCGCAGCCAATGGCACGGAGCCATTCTGGAGGCATGAGGTACAGCTCTGGGGGCAGAGTGCCACCTAGTGGAAGCCCGACCTCTGCCTCCCCTGTGCCCTGCAGCGGCCCCATGTGCCCAGCCCTGGCTAAGGAGCCAGCTGGGCACCTGGGCAGAGCCGTGGGCTGGGCTCTCACTGCCCCCGTGCCCGCCGCCCAGCTCACCCATCTGCCAGCCATAGACGAAGTTGGTGGTGATGGGGCTGTGGTACTTGTCCTCGGGCGGGCTGGCCTTGCGGCGGTGCAGGTAGCGCCGCCGGCCCTCGCCGTCGTGGGAGATGCCCTGGTACAGCAGCTGCCGCACCTCCGGGGCCACCGGCTTCATCTCCCCCTCCTGGACGCTCCCGGCGGCCTCGGCCGGCTCCTTCTCCGGCGGCTTCTGGGCCTCCGGTGCCAGTGCCTGGATGGCGGGCAGCTTGAGCGGCGGCTGGGCTGCCTGCCGCCCCTGGCGCAGCTGCTCCTGCCGGGCCCGGATGGGCGCCCCGTAGCGCTGGTGCCAGCGGAAGCGGAGCAGCAGCTCCTTGAGGTACGCCTCCTTCCAGAAGTCCTGCTGCCGCGTGTCCATGCTCAGCTGGCGCGCCATGCCGGGGCCTGCGGGATGTCCCCGCGCCCACTCCTACGCCCGCCCCTGCCAATCAACCACCGCAGGCCACGCCTCCTGCTCCCAGCAGCCTCCGGGTAGAAGCCTGGGGCTCGGGGCCCATCCCTGCTGCCCCCCCCCCCAGCCCATTGTCAGCTGTGTTGTCATGGCAGCTGCATCACCCAGCTCACAGAGGCTGGGGGCAAGGGGCTGCCTGGCACTGCCCCCCCAGCTGCTGGTCCGAGGCCAGGCAGGGGTGTCTCCACGGAGTGCAGCACTCTGGTGGTCACCCCCACCGGAGGCCCCCCAGGGATCATGGTGCCCCCCCTCATCAGAGCCCCTGCCAGCCGGCCCAGAGGGATGGCAGATGCCAGCACAGGGCATGGAAACTGGGCATCACTGCTCCCAGGCTGTTGGCTGTATTGGACCCCGAGTGAGTGGGGGGGCAGCTGCCCCCTGGCTCAGATAGGGGCCTGACTGTATTGGCCTTGATGGGAAAGGGGGGTGGTCTGGGAAGGCGCTGTGCCAAGGGCAGGCACTGGCATTCCCGCTGCGCCAGCGACACCGCGAGCGGGTGCCTGTCTGGGGCTGGGGCTGGGGCGATGGGCTTTGCTTGCCGTATGCACACACCACCCCCGTGCCCCCTGCAGAGCGGGCAGGCGTGCTGACTCCGGAAAGCAGCGCCGCGGGTTCTGCTCACACTGCTCGTGCGCCTGCGTCATTGAACCCGGCGCCGGGCCTGGCTTGCCAGCGTTGGCGTCAGGAGAGTTCTGTGGCCGAGCGGCCCCTCGAGACGTACCTGGCTGGTATCGGGCTGGGAGGTGTCAAACCACGACTTGGAGCAAAGCACGGAGCCGGGCATGGACAGGGACCTGCCCAGGGGACGGCTCATGTGATCGGTCACCCTCGTCCCAGTAAGGTCAGTGGGATTCCCGCCACACAGGAAGGCAAAAAAGGCCCCAGGAACCCTCCGCCGGGCCTGTCCTCCCCCAGCAGGGACCCTCTGCCCCAGCACCCAAGGGCCTGGCAAGCGACCTGAGACCCAGGCTTAGCAACAGTGAGGCTCAGGGGTGAAAGCCAAGGCGCACCCTGAGCTGGGCGGGTGCCTGGGAAGACCCTTTATGGCCTGAGACCGGTTTCCACCCCTCTGGCGATGTGGGGACGGTATTCGCCCTTTGCCATGCCGCATGGGATTTCTGCTGTCCTGTAGTAACCCTCAGTGTGTGCCTCAGTTTCCCTGGGCACTGCTCCACAAGCGAGGCAGGGGTGGGAATTTGGGTGTGACAGGCATCTCCCCCCCCCCCCATAATAGCCAATGAGGTCAGGAGGGGGGTATGACCAGGTGATACATTTTGCCTGGGATGCTACATAAAGGCCAGGCAGGGCTGGTGGCCTGGGGTGTGAGTGAGTCTTGCTGGCTGGGGGTGCAGCGATGGGGGCAGGGCCCTGGCTCCCCCTCTGCCCAAGAATGGGGCTGGTTGCTCCCGCTTCCCAACCAGTCTGTGCTACGCTGTGTCCCTGTCGCCGCATGGCCCTGTTCTCCTCGCTGGCTGCAGCGGGGCCAGGCCGGGGGACTCCCTGGTCTGTCCCTGGAGCGGTGCTGGCGGCGACACAGCCACAGGAGCACCCATGGGGATTGTTTGTCTGGGCCCTTAGCCAGCCTGGGAGCCAGGGGCGCTGTGGGGCTGGGAGAGCCGGGCTCTGAGCAGCACCTCAGATACTCTCAGTGCGCCTGCTGACAGCCTGACCGGAGCCGGGGGGAGGGGGTCAGCACCTGGCGGGGGGGGGCAGGGGGCAGACCCTGGCTGAGGGGGGAGGTGTCAGGGCCTGGCTGGGGGGCAGGGGGCAGACCCTGGCTGAGGGGGGAGGTGTCAGGGCCTGGCGGGGGGGCAGGGGGCAGACCCTGGCTGAGGGGGGAGGTGTCAGGGCCTGGCGGGGGGGGCAGGGGGCAGACCCTGGCTGAGGGGGGAGGTGTCAGCGCCTGGCTGGGGGGCAGACCCTGGCTGAGGGGGGAGGTGTCAGGGCCTGGCTGGGGGGGCAGACCCTGGCTGAGGGGGAGGTGTCAGGGCCTGGCAGGGGGCAGACCCTGGCTGAGGGGGGAGGTGTCAGGGCCTGGCTGGGGGGCAGGGGGCAGACCCTGGCTGAGGGGGGAGGTGTCAGGGCCTGGCTGAGAGGGCAGAGGTCTTTACAGCCAGGGTGCAAGGCTCTGCTGCAGGCATCCTGCGGGCCAGGAAGGGAGCTGGGCAGGGGTCGCCGGTGCAGCCAGGTGGGGGCTGTGGCATGCAGGGAGCTGAGGCCAGCACTCAGGGAGGGAGCTGCTCCGAGGGGGGGGCGCACAGCTCAGAACTGGGGGTGACAGGTGGCTGGGGAAGGTTTGCAACAGTCCCCGCCAGAGTGGCTGAGCTCACAGCCTGGGCAGGGATGGGGCCAGAGCACAGGCTGCCCCAGCCCCCGGGGGGAGCATCTCTGGCCCTTGGCACAAGTTCAAGCCCCAGGCAGAGGGCAGATGGCCGGCTGGCACCTGTGCAGCAGGGGAAGAGCCCGGTGTTGCCGGCACCAAGCCAGGGCACAACAGCTCGGCACTACCCCCGGCACAGCACACCAGGGCCACGCCGGCAGGAGCAGACGCTCATCCCAGGCTGTGTGTGTGTCACTGCCCCCCCCTCAGCCAGGCCTAGGTCCAGAGAGGAGGGCTGCTGGGCACCCCTAACAGTGCCCCCCTAACGGCAGACCCTGCCTCCCATGACCAGCTCCCAGAGCCAGGCCCCACGCTCGCTCTAGGGCAGCCCAGTTGCTGCATAAACCCCTCACGGCTGAGCTGTGCCAGCGTTGAGATGCCCAGCCCCGCACAGTGTCCTCCTGGAGTGTCAGCCCCTCCCTCTCCGCTCAGAACCAGCAGGCAACCCACCCAGCTCAGCCCTGGGCCTACCGGCAGCAGCAGACTCCCACCAGGCCTGTCACGCTCTGGGCGGGGCTGGGCTCAGGCAGGAGACAGCACAGAGCTGCCCACAGGGCACGGGCTGCAGAGCCAGGCTGGGACTGGCCCCGGCTGGCGGGAGCTGTCCCCGGTCAGGAAGGAACCTGGCTTGGGACAGCTCCAGGCTCAGCCGCCAGCTGGGACAGAGCAAAACTGCACCTGGGAGGCAGGATGCAGCTAGGGCAGGGAGAGGAGCCAGCTTTCCTTCCCCCTCCCACCCTGGGAGCAACAGATTCACCAGCGCAGCCCCCCCAGCCTGTTTGCCTGGGGCAGCAAGCACCACGCACAGCCCTCGCTACCCCTCCCCCCCCCCCCCCACCACCCATGAGCCAGGCCAGCCAGGGGCAATTTGTCAGAGCTGCAGGCGGGTGAGTCGCCAGCACTTCCCCCTTCGGGGCATGGGACAGGCTCGTGAGCAGCTCCCCCCCACCCCGGCTGGAGCCCAGGGAGGCTGGCTGGGAGTGAGTCACCGGGAGAGAAGGCTGGTGACTGCTGGGAACTAGCAGCCTCTCTCCTCCCCCCCCCCCCCCAATTCCACCCTACCCACCAGAGCAGGAGCACTCAGAAGAGGCTGCAGGAGGGATGGGGGAGGCCTGGCAGGGCAACAAGCGACCAGCATGGTCAGTGAGCAGCCAGCAGGCAGGAGAGAGTGTGACTCGGGGGCCCCGCATTGGGCAGCTCCTCTGGTTCCAAGAGCTGCTGTTTTAACCCCTCGCCCTCCCCGCCAGCTCTCTGCCCACAGGGCGGCTCCGCTCCTTTGCCACCATGGGAGGGCGGTCGCCCCCCCCCACAGAGACCAGAATCAGGGGCTCCTCTGCTTTAATGTAACAGCTCAACCAGCACAGGGACACAGAGGGGATGGGCCCAGCAGCAGCACACTGAGGGGCTGTGGGAAATGGGAGAGATGCAGCCCAGCCAGGGACAGGGGCCGGCTCTGGCACCCACCATGCTACTGGCCTCCTGCGCCTGCTGGTGTGCGGCCCCGCCACCAGCCGGGGGCGTGCGGCAGCCACCAGGACGGGGTGCGTTTGGGGGGTGGGTCCCCTGCCCCGCTGCCACCCTCGCAGCCATTCAGGCTCTGGCTGTGCCCCGGAAGGTGAGAGGAGCCAGGCCGGGAGGGACTCTCCCCGTGGGTGCGAGGAGGCGGTGCAGGAGCAGCCCCCAGGCCCAGCTGGGTGCAACGGGATGAGCCGGGGGCAGCGTGGGCAGCCGGGGGGCGGTGTGGGCGGAGCCGGCGGGGGGGCAGGGCTAGCGCAGGTCCTCGGCAGTGAACATGCCCCGGGCGCGGCGCAGGATGGAGTCCTTGGTGGCGTCGTAGGGGTGCTCCTTGGAGGGGATCTCCAGCACGGCGGGCAGGGAGCGGGTGTGCGCGTCGATGGCGTGGCGGATCAGCTCCGCGATGAACTGGTTGATCAGGATGATGCCGATGTCGTCGCGGCCCAGGAAGCTCCTGGGGGGAGGCAGCGATGGGTTGCGGGGGGGGGGCCGCTGCAACCGTGACCCCTTCCCCTTCCTCCCCCCCCAAGTACAACCAGACCCCTGGGTCTCCCTCCCTCCGGGACACAGTGGTGCCACCCTGCACCCCCCCCCCCCCGCTCGATGGTTCGGCCCGGGTCCATTCCCCCACTCGGTGGTCCCGCCGGGGGCCCACCCCCGCTCTCCCGGCCCGGTGGTCCCGCCCAGAGGCTGCGCCCCCCCCCCCCCCCCCCGCTCTCCGTGCCCGCTGGTTAAGGCCCGGCGGTCACACCCGTCCCCCCGCTCTCCCGGCCCGGTGGTCCCGGCCGGCCCGCCCGCTCTCCCGGCCCGGTGGTCCCGGCCGGCCCCCCCCTGCTCTCCCGGCCCGGTGGTCCCGGCCGGCCCCCCCCTGCTCTCCCGGCCCGGTGGTCCCGGCCGGCCCCCCCCCGCTCTCCCGGCCCGGTGGTCCCGGCCGGCCCCCCCCTGCTCTCCCGGCCCGGTGGTCCCGGCCGCACCGGAAGGTCTCCTCGATCTCGGTCACGCTGGTCTCCTTCTCCACCACCAGGAAGTTGGGCTTGCGGTGCTTGTTGAGCTCGCCCACCCCGCCCAGCAGGAAGCCCGTCACCGTGTCCTCGTCCCCCAGCACCGCGATCAGCTTCCCCCGCCCGGCCATGACTCCGGACTGTCGCCGGCCACCGTCCGCCTCATATAGCATCGGCGCGCGGCGCGCATGCGCGGCCGGCACCTGCAGGACCCATGTGCGCCTGCGCGTGGCCGGCCCCCCGCTGTCGTCGTCCGGCCGCTCCGAGCCCACGGAGCGATTGTGCGCATGCGCCGCGGCTCCTGCCTCGCTGCGCCGTGAGTGGCTGTGCCCCGCCCCGCCCGCCCGGGAGGGAGGGAACGCAGGAGTCCGGCCCCGCCCCCAGCCCGCCCTACGAGGATGTACGCAATGTTTGTGACGTGTCTCGTGCCGCATGGCCGTGCCTCAGTTTCCCCGCTGTGCCATGTTGCTCCAGGCGGCAGGGTGGGGGACAGGACACGTGGGGGGCGCTGTGTCTCCCCCAGGGGCACAGGCTGGGAGGGTCACACCGCTAGAGCCAGCCCCTGGGGAGCCCTGAGGTGCCGGCCAGTGCAGGGGTGCTGCAGCCCTTGGGCCCCCCCCACCCCCTGGCTGGGCTAGGGCCCAGGCCCCAGCACTGGGGGGTGCTGAGCTGTGGGGGCCCAGCTCTGAGACAGAAAAGCTGGGCCTGCCCCCGCTGACAGAGCTGCAGCGATGGCACCGCACAGGCCCCTGTGGGCCTGGGCTCGTGGCCCAGCTGCTGTGTGACCCTGGCGGAGTGGGGGGTGGCTGAGCCCAGAGGCGCCTGGCTCTTCCCTCCCCTCCCCTCGCCAGCCCTGGTGTAGCCCGGCCATGCTGTACGCAACTGTGCCAGCCCCAGGGCAAACAGCCCGGCTCCTCCCCCACGCCTGGGCTCTGAGCCCAGGGCCGTCCTAGGTGGAGGGGCCCGACCCCAGACTCTGCCCTCGCTGAGGTTTAGAGAGAAGCTTCAGCAACTGCACAGAATATTTTACAGCCGACGTGAAGGGCCTGTTGCCCAGAGGTGCCTGCATGTACCCGGGGCTGCCCTTGTGTGGCTCTTGGCCACGTTCCATATGCCCAGCTGCCCCTCGTGGCCCTGCAGGGGGCGTGCGGCGCAGGACACAGACAGCACGGCCACCACAGCGAGTCACTTTATTGCCCTGGCAGGGCGGCTGGCCCTGGCGCTCAGCAGAGAACAAAGCCGGGCGTGCCAGGCGGGGCTCCCCTGGCACATAGACCCAGAGGCACCCGCTGACCGCGCTCCAGGGACCGGACGCCAGTGCAGGAGCACTGGCAGGGGTCAGGGATGTTTCTTTTTTAAAAAGCAGACAGACAGAGATTTTGTCTCCTCCCCACCCCCGGACAGGGGCTAGGCTGAGCAAGGCAGCACCAGAGGCAGAAGGGCACAGCGGGCATTGGCTAGGGCAGGTGATGCCCAGACGCTTACTGGGTCCCTGACACCCCAAAACCTCAGGAGCTGGCCCTGTTCTAGGGCTTGGCTCTGGGGGCCTCGGACCGGGCCTGGGGGGCAGCACAACCCATGTGGCTCTCTCCTCCCTGGCCCTGGGCCTGTGGCCCACTATGCTCAGCCCCACTCACAAACCCTAAATCTCCCCCAGGGGCCCCGCCTGAGACCCAGAGACCAGGGCTGGACCAGCATGGCCCAGGGTGGCATCCCCTGTCCAGCTGCTCCCAGGCCCCACACTAGGTCCCCTGCTCACAGCAGGGAGGTGCCTTAGGACACACCCCTGCCCCCCCTGGCACCAACTTGTCCCACTACCCCTCCCTGGCCTGATTCCTGCCCCTGAACCCTTGCCTCCTCCCCCGCCAACTAGCCTGTCTCCTACCTCCTCTGCCCTCGGTCATGCCCTTCCCCCTGGACCATAGCCTCTGCCCCATCTGCACCCTAGGCCTGCCCTCCGCCCTGTCTGCCCCCTGGCCATGCCCACTGGCGGGTCGGGCCCCAGCCTGCCCCCGCCCGTGCCCACTGCCCTTCCAGCTCGGCTGGCACGGGAGGAAAGAGAGAAAGTAGTGAAACACAACTACACAAAGTTCCTCTCTTCCTTTCACCCAGCCCAGCCCCCCAGTGGAGCATTGTGGGTAGCGGGGGAGCAGCCCCACAGCAGAGCATTGTGGGTAGCTGGGGGGCGGCCCCTGGCGGCACGGTTTGGCAAGAACAGTCACTGTGCAGGGCCGGAGCGTGGAGTCCGTGGCGGATGGCTCACCCGCGGCGGGGCAGGGGCAGAAGCGTGAGTGTGAGTGCGGGGGGAGGGGGGGAGGAGGGGGAGGGGTGCTGTGGCTCCGGGCTAGGGCACGGTGACCTGGTAGGGGCTGCCTGGCACGCCCTCGTCGCCCCACTTGAGAATGAGGACGTAGTCGCCCTTCTCCTTGACGGTGTAGGTGACGTTGTACACGCGGTTGCCCACGTGCTTGACGTACACCTCCTCGCACGGCGTCTTGGGGCCGTGCACGCCCACCATCAGCATGTTGGTGCCTAGGGGAGGGGGGCAGAGAGTATGGCAGCAAGGGAGGAGCCTGAGCTGGGCCCAGGCCATTCCCAGCTCCCGGGGGGCATGCATGACAACCCCCAACATTGGCCCCCTGGGAGCTGAGTTACTTCCTGTGCCCCCCACTGCACCCCACCCCCGCCCTGCTTGTCAGGCTCCTCCCTCCTCACCCCCACCAGGACACACCCTTTGTGAGCAGGCCCCTCCCCAACCCACTAGGCCACAGCCCCTGTGAACAGGCCCCTCCTCTCTCCACTGAGCCCCGCCCATCCCGTACCAGCCTTGCTGCAGTCCACCGTGAAGGTGTTTTTCTGGCCCACGAAGGCCTTGGTGAGCCCAGGCCCCCGGGCCACCACCTTGCTGGCGTCGGAGGAGAACTTGGGCATGGCGCTGTAGCTGCCACCCACAGAGGATGAGGACTTGGTGACCGTCTCCACCAGGACGGTGGACGTCTCGTGGAGGCTGTGGCCACCGGAGAGGCGTGGCCCTGGGAAGGGGTGAGATACATAACCAACCACCCCGCCACACAGTGGCCCTCCCGCAGCGGCTGCTGCCGCGCCCCACAGGGGCCTCGCACTAGAGACCTGGTGGGGCTGGCCTCAGCCCCCAGCGTGGCCAGAATCCTTCCCCCCCCACCCCCCAGCTGCTAGCATGGCTGGGACACTGAGCTCCCTCCCCTACCATGTGGTCAGGCTCCTGCCCCCGCCCTCCCCCCACTGCCTGGCCAGGCTCCGCCCTCCTGTCCCCCTCCCCTGCCTGGCCAGGCTCAGACCCGCCCCCCCCGTACCCCCACCACCACACGGCCTGGCCAGGCTCCACCCCCAGCCCCCCCTGCCTGGCCAGGCTCCGCCCCCTGCCCCTTCCTCGCATGGCCAGGCTCCGCCCCACTCCCCGCCCACAGCCGTACCGGTGACCTTGGCCTTGAAGGGGCTGCCCACAATGTGCTGGGGGCCGCCGTACTTGATGGAGATGAGGTAGCTGCCGGGCGCCATGGGCGTGTAGGTGACCCGATGGCCCTCTGGGCACTCCTGGCAGTCCAGCTTCACCTTGGAGGGGCCGTCGATGGAGACTGCCAGGGCGCCCGAGCCGGCGTTCAGCGTGTTGATGAAGAACTCCGAGGAGACGCCTGGGATGGGATGGGATGGGCCGGAGGTTAGAGGGCAGCGGGGGCCTGCCGGACCCAGCCCCTGGGCTCCAGGATCCACCGGGACGGAACAGAGGCTACGCAGCTAGGGTGAGAGTGGGGAGCAGCCAGCGGAGAGATGGGCCCAGCCCCCCAAATACCATGGCATGGGGGCAGCCAGGGCACAGCGCCCTCTTCCCCACCCACCCCGCTCCCTGCTGGGTCTTCCTGTCAGGCTCCATCCCAGCGCTGGTGCTACCTGGCTCAGGCGCCGGCTCCAACACTTGGATCCCCTCCCGTGTCCCAGGACCCCGCATGGCAGCTCCCCGGAGCGGTGCCAGGCACAGGGTCACCAGCGGGTGCCACCCTCAGCCTCTCTGCGTACAGCAGCCGGGGGCTGGGCTGGGGCCCCACGCCCCTACCTGTGATGCCGCCCTCCAGGCCAGGCCCGTAGGCGGAGACGAGCCCCGGGTCGGCCGCCTGGCTCTGCTCCCCCACGCGGATCTTGAAGGGGCTGCCTGGGATGTGGCGCCCGTTGAACTTGACATCGATGGAGTGCACGCCGTTCTCACGCGGGATGAACCGGATGGTGGATTTATCTGCGGGCACAGTGGGGCTCAGAGACCCTGGCCCGGCCCGGCCCAGCCCCTCAGCAGTGCTCGTCCCAGCCCAGCCCCAAGGGAAGTGATGAACCCCACCCCCCAGCCCCTCGCTGGCACCCCGCCCAGCTCAGCACCAGGGGAAGTGAGGAGCCCACCCGGTCTAGCCAGGGTGCCAAGGCAGGTGGCTCAGGTCTGGCCAAGATGGTGCCACCCTCGGGCCAGTGCCTGGCTCTGCATCTAAGCCTGTAGGCCCTCCTGGGCAAAGCCGTCTGGGGCCCAGAGCCCAGGTGCAATTGGCCAGCCCCCGGTGATGGAGCGGGGTCTGGGCTATTCCCCGTGGTACGTGGCGTGTGAGTTTTACTGTCACGCCTGGCGCCACGTGGGCCTTCGGATTGTTCAACCGGGGGGCAGCCTGGCAGCTCCAGCTGCCCCCCCCCGGTGACACTTCACAGCCTGACTCGGTTTCCTGGGAGCTGCCTAGAGGGCGATGGGAGTCAGGTGTGGCCCACCCAGAGGGAGGCTGCCCCACGGCCAGCACACAACTCATGGGTTAGTGGATTGTAATACCCCACAGGTCACTGCTGCAAGCACCGTTCTAGGTCTGCCCAAATCCAGCACAAGTCGGGGTCACGGGGGAGCTTAGGTCACAGCGCGAGTGGCCGATTGTGTTCACGCAGAAATGAACACACGTGTAGGCATTTGTAGGCATGTGGTGTGAACACAACCAGCCAATCGGGCTGTAGCCATGCCGGCATTTCGGGTGTTCCCGGGGACCACCAAAAGGAGGCCGGGCTGAGAGGCATGCGATTAGAGGGATGGGGCGGGCAGCGGGCCAGGGAGGGGCCAGACCATGTCGGCCGGGCTCCTCTGGGTACGTTCCCCCCAACCTGGGGTGATGGCTGCTACTGGCAAAGGGCTGAGCCAGGCAGGGCTAGGGGACTTGGCACGGGACAAACTCCATCTTGGGACATGCTGTGACCAGGCCAGGACAATGGGCCCTGGTCTACACAAGGGCGTCATTTTGAAAGAACCCCCCTCGGGTCGAACTAATGAGCCGAGTGTCCATTCCCACACCCCCCCCCAAGCCGCCTTATTTCGAAATGACAGGCTGCTTGTTTGGAATCCGGACTCCAGCGTTCCTCGGGGGATAACGCTCATTTGAAACAGCCTGGGTGACCCTGGGGAGTGGTTCTTTCGAAACAGCCGCAGTGTGGACGCGCCGGTGCTGCTCTTTCGAAATAAGCGCACCCCTGAGTCATTCAAAGTAATGACGGCCGCGTGCTTCCGGGGGCTCTAAGTCGAGATAGCACCTCTACGTTAACAGAGCCTGTCTGCAGGGTCGGACTGAGGGGTGGGTGAGCCGGGCAGCTGCCCAGGGCGCCAACCGATGGGGGGCGCCTGATGGCAGCTGTAAGGGACATGCGGCGTCCCTTATAGCTGCCATCAGGCGCCGCGCGCCCGGCTCCCGCAGCAACGGCCCCGCGGTGCTAGCCAGCAGCGCGCTTCCCCCCACGGCCGCGGGGCCCTGCATGGCCCGGCGCACATGCCAGCAGCGCTAGCCGGGCCGGGCTGGGCAGCGCATGCGCCGTGTGCCCCGGGGGCAGGCCCTGGGCTGCGTGCCAGCGGCCGAGGCCAGGCTGTGCATGCGCCGTGCGCCCTGGGGGCAGGTCCACGCATGCGCCATGCCCCTGGGTGCGGCGCCGTGCGCCCAGGCCCGGGGCGCCAACATGGCTTGAGCCGGCCCTGCCTGCCTGGACTCATTTCGAGGCCCCCCTCCGGAGTGTGGACACGCTAGTTCGATTCTGTTATTTCAGGAGTTATTAAAATCATTTTCGTTATTTCAAACGAGTGTCCTTGTGTAGACGTGCCCTGGGAGGCCCTCCACGCGGCC
Source organism: Pelochelys cantorii (assembly GCA_032595735.1). Lineage (NCBI taxonomy): Eukaryota > Metazoa > Chordata > Testudines > Trionychidae > Pelochelys > Pelochelys cantorii. Next base: position 344,922,382 of record CM064326.1, read on the forward strand.
GAGGATATTAAAGGTCCTGGAGGTGCCTCCTTTTTGTCTTCAATCCGGCTTCTCACCCACGCGGGAATCGTTGCTACCAACTGAAGCTCTGAACCAAGGACAGAGCGACCGAGCTGAGCTGCGGCTGGGCCCCGGAGACCTGGCGTAAGCTGGCAGTTTGTTCCACCGCCGTGCCAAGCCTGCACCAGGCACGTGGCAATTGATGCGTGTCTGATCTCTCTAGCGATTTTCTTTCAAAAAGCCGTTTGGTGTCAGAGGTGAAAGGGCCAGCCCCGCGTGCTCTGCGGGGGGGAGATGTGGGGTGCACATTGCCCTGGGACGGTGGCCACTCTTTTAGGACTGGGAGAACCTGGCTGGAGTTGGGAAGAGCGCTCAGAGAGGAGGTGCCAGCTCTCCACGCCCCCGTCCGGCCTGGCTTCCTCCGGGGGAGCTCCAGAGTGTTGCCCCCCCTCTGACGTAGTGGGGGGGGGGCTGTCAGCTTTGTAACCCGGTGTCCCCACTTGGCTGCGCTGTGAGGTGGGATTCCCACTGACTCCCCCCACGTGTGGATTGGCCCAGACACCTCGTCCCAGCCTGAGCAGATAACAAGGCTCTTCCCAGAGGGAGAGACAAAGGAAGGGCGGTGGAGACGGCCACGGGGCTGGGGGGCAGAGCCCGGGAGCTGGGCAGTTTTGAAGAAAGCAGACTAAGTCCAGTACGGGGGGGTCGGGGCCGGTGAACCCCTTCCCCCCAAGAGGACTAGGCTGTCTGCCCTGGCTCTTATGTCAGCGTCGAGCCTGCGCTGTACTTCTGAGACGCAATCAACCTATTCTACTGGCTGGCGGAGTCACATCTGGCTGCGGATGGGGGCGGGGGGCAGGGTTGGGGGGGCCCCCCGACGCGTCATCACCCCCCCACCTCCCACGCCTGCTCTGACCCCTCGGTGCCCCCGGGGCCCCTTCCCTGGCCCAGGGCCCTCACCGCTGTCCAGCTCCGAGACGTAGCACTCCTCCACCGTGCCGGAGGGCGTGTGCACCTTGGCGTCGATCACGCCCCGCGCCCCGTTCAGCTGCACCGCGAAGGACGCCGTCTGGCTGACCTTTAACCCCGTCTCCTGCGAGGGCAAAAGGGGGGGTGACGTCAAGGTGGGGGCAGCGCTAGGAGCAGCGAGGGCCCCAGTGGAGCTTTGGGCGCTCTGTCAACCCTCAGACGGGGGGCGGGAGGGGAGGGGGGTCAACAGTGGGCAAGTCAAAGCTCGTCCCCCCCGACCGGATGGTTAGGGGGGTCACAGTTCTGGGGTCCTCCCAGGCGGCAGGACCCACAGCGCCCTGCAATCACCCCATTGGCTGGGGCCCGGGCAGGGGAGGTTTGGGAGTGACAGTCTGTGGCAGGTGGGATGGGGGGGCACTCTAGGGCTGGGCTGGGCTGGGGTCGGGAATGAGGGGCACCAGTGGGGGAGGGGATCCAGGGCCGGGCCATGGGTCAGATGGAGGGGCACCAGGGCTGGGCCGGGCCATGCCATGAGTTGGGATGGAGGTGCACCGGCGGGGGAGAGGATCCAGGGGTGGGCCGGGCCGGGCCGTGGGTCGGATGGAGGGCACCGGCGGGGGAGGGGATCCAGGGGTGGGCCGGGCCAGGCCGGGCCGTGGGTCGGATGGAGGGCACCGGCGGGGGAGGGGATCCAGGGGTGGGCCAGGCCGGGCCGTGGGTCGGATGGAGGGGCACCAGGGCCGGGCTGGGCTGGGCTGGGCCATGAGTTGGGATGGAGGGGCACCGGCGGGGGAGGGGGATCCAGGGGTGGGCCAGGCTGGGCCGTGGGTCGGATGGAGGGCACGGGCGGGGGAGGGGATCCAGGGCTGGGATGGAGGGCACCAGCGGGGGAGGGGATCCCGGGCCCTACGGTGCCAGCGCTGGTCCCGCTGGCCCTGCCCCCCCGCCGGCCACACGCACCTGGAGGCTGGTCACGGTGAGCCTGCGGGCGTCGTCGGAGAGCGAGGCCACGGGCACCACGAAGGGGCTGTCGGGGACGTGCTCCTCGTTGAACTTGATGGACACCTCGTAGTCGCCTGGGGGCACAGCCAACGGGAGGGGTCAGGCTTGGGCCCAGCGGGGAGGGGCACCGGCGCCCAAGGACAGGCTGTGCCGGGCGCCCAGGGCTGGGAGCAGAGAGTGGGGCCAAGGCCCCTGAGCCCCGGGGGGCTGAGTCCTGCAGCTCCCAGGCCAGGCCGGTGGCCCTAGGGACCAGCAGAGCCAGGCCTGGGGGCAGAAAGGGGCACCCTGGTCTGGTGGGGGAGGGGGCTCACTCGATGCCCCCCCCATGCTGCCAGTCAGCCGCGCAGTGGGCCCGCCCAGAGCTTTCCATGGCCAACGGAGGTGCAGGGGAACGGCCCCCCCACCTCGGGGCAGGAGGGGCCCCACCCCCGGGCGGCACCAGCCCAGGCTGCGGGGGGCCGGGGAGGCTGGCAGGTCAGCGAGGAGCTGGGGCTGGGCCCCGCGCACCCACCTGGCTCCTGGACGATGTAGGAGACGCCGCAGGAGCCGTCCTTCCTGTCCTCGAAGGCGATCTCGGCCTTGCTGGGCCCCTCGATGGCGATGGAGAGGCCCCCGGCGCCTGCCTCCCGCGTCCAGATGCTGAACTCGGCTGGGGGCAGACAGCACCATCGGGGCGGGGTCCGGGCCCCATGCGCCCCACACGCCAAGCGCCCGAGCCGCCCCCTTCCCAGCGCCCGAGCTGCCCCCCACACACCCCACTTCACCCACGCCCGCGGCCTCCCCATAGCCCACTGCCCAACCCCCTCCCCACACCCCTCAGCCACCCCCTCCCCCCCACCGGGCACAGCCCCCTACCTGGCACCCCGGCGACACCCCTCTCCAGGCCAGTGCCCCCGGCTCGCACCTTGTGGGCGCCGCCCTCGCCCAGGGGCCCCACGGTGAACTGGAAGGGGCTGCCGGGTACATGCTGCCCGCGGTACTTGACATGGACGGTGTGGGCGCCCATCTCCTGGGGCACGAAGCGCACGCTGTAGGCGCTGTCCTCGCCCTCGATGATCTCCGCGTCGGCCGTCTGCCCCGACGGGCTGGTCACCTGGGCCGTCATGGGCGGGGCGCTCGCCTCCCCTAGGCAGCGCGAGACGGGCGGGGCCGTCAGCCAGTCACCGCACGGCCCCGCCCGCCCCACACAACGCCCCGGGGGGCGGAGCCTCAGCCCGATGCCCACACGGCGCCCGCGGGCACAGACGGCACCCTCCACGCTGGGGGGTGCGGTGCCCTCAGGCAGCCCCTGTGCCCCGGGGGCTTGGGACAGGAAGGGAGGAGGGGGCTGTGCCGAATGGGCACCGCTGAGGGTGGGCAGGGAGCAGGCATGGGGTCCCCTGCCTGGGATCTGGGCAGGGCACGGAGCTAAGCCCCACGGGCAAAGAGCCAGGGGGTGAGAACGGGCAACGATGGGGTCACCCGCACAGCGCCCCTAGTGCACGAGGGCTGGTGCTGACTAGTACCTCCTGCTGTGACAGCGCCCCCCCAGCCCCTCGTGAGTCGCACACTCAGGCGTGCGAACAAGACTCCGACACGTGCCCGTGTCTCGCACAATGTGCCCGTGCCCCCCGTCCCCTTCGCACCGCCTGCCGTGCCCTCCACAGCCGTGCTGCTGCCCGTGGGCAGGGCGCGCCCGTCCCACCCCTCCGCGCCCCCCGCTGCCCCCCAGGCCGGGCACGCACCCTCCTGGGTCCGGGCGATGCTGCCGAAGGAGCCGAGGCTTTCGCGGCCCAGGAAGTCGCCGAAGACGTGTTGGAAGGGGTCGCCGCCCACCTGCGTGGACTCCTCCACCCGCACCTCGCGCGTGGTCTCCCCGCCCCGCGTCTTGCTGATCTCGGTGCGCTCGGTGCGGGTGTAGGTGTGGCTGCTGCGCGTGAAGGTCCGGGTGAGCCGCTCCTGGGCCGACACCATCTGGAACCAGTTCCCTGCGCCGCGCCGGGAGGCAGAGAGGCTGGGCCCTGAGCTCCGTCCCCTGCGGCCCCCTCAAGACTCCATGGGCCTGCCCCCCTCCCGCTGCATGCTCCTCCCCAGAGCCAGCAGCATCCCACTCCTGGGGAAGGGGCCTTCCCACCCCAGCAAATGGCTCCCCACGCACAGAGACCCAACCACCTGCCCGGCCACGGAGCTGGGGGCCCCACGTTGGGCACCAGGGGCCAGGCTCGGAGCAGAGCCGCCACCCCCCTCGGCCCCCCTGGCAGGGGCTGTACCTGGGATCTTGAGGTTCAGGTCGCACGTGCTGCCAATGGTGGCGATGGAGGGGGCCTGGCGCCGGCGTGTGATGCTCTCCTTCATGCGCCCCTCGCCCGTCACCTTCACCGTGAAGGGGCTCCCTGCACAGGGCCAGGCCAGGTCAGTCGTGCCCACGGCTTCCCGCCTGCGGGGGCGGCACAGCGCAGCCCCTGGCACTTCCACATGACCTCAGCCAGGGGCTTGGTGCCAGAACCCCCTGGGCAGAGGGGAAACTGAGGCACCACACCTGCCCCCTTCCCCCAGTGCCCAGGAGCCATCTGGGTGGCTTCTCTGCCTTCTGTAGCAGAGCTGGGAAAAGAGCCCAGGAGTCCTGGCTCCCAAACCACCCCCCCCCGGCTCTAACCACTAGCCCCCATTCCCCTCCCAGAGCCGGGGACAAGAGCCCAGGAGTCCTGGCTCCCAGCCCTCCCACCCCGGCTCTCGTGGCTCTCCCGATCCCCACTCCCCTGGGCATGCCGCCTTCCCGGGGGCTGGTCCCAGCCAGCCCAGGGGTGCCCTGGCCCCGCCCCCGCACCTGGCACGTGCTTGTCGGCGAACTTGATGTTGATGATGTAGTTGCCGGGCTCGGTGGGGCAGTAGGTCACCTTGCAGGTGCCGTCCTCCACATCCTCGCAGTTAATGTCCACCTTGCTGGGGCCCTCAATGGACAGGCCCAGCCCGCCGTAGCCTGGAGGGGGGGGGGGGACAAGCATGAGAGCAGCGGGCACAGCCAGCCTCAGCCCCCCCGGCACGCTGCCCGCCAGCCCTCCAGAGCCCCCCAGAATCTCCTCTTACACTCCAGCCTTGGCCGGATGCCCCCCCCCCGGCGGCACGGGCCCCACCTGCGTTGCGGGTGTCCACGATGAACTCGGCCACCTCGAAGGTGCGCGCCTCCACCAGCCCCTGGCCCCACACCTTCACCTTGCTGGCGTCGCCGATCTCCGACTGCCCCACCAGGATCTTGAAGGGGCTGTTGGAGACGTGCTTCCCGCTCTTCCGCACGCTCACCACATGCTCCCCCACCTCCTTGGGGGTGAACGAGATGCCTGCGGGACGGGCAGGGTCAACACCCGAGGGCTATGGGAATCCCCGTCCAGGGCCACATCCAGCCGGCCCAGTGCCCCCTTCCCCCAGCCAGGGCCACGGCCCCAGCCAGCCCAGTGCCCCCTTCCCCCACCCAGGGCCACAGGCCCAGCGCCCCCTTCTCCACCCAGGGCCACAGGCCAGTCGGCCTGGTGCCCCCTCCCACACCTAGTGCCACAAGCCAGCCGGCCCAGTGCCCCCTTCCCCCACCCAGGGCCACAGGCCCAGCGCCCCCTTCTCCACCCAGGGCCACGGCCAGTCGGCCTGGTGCCGCCTCCTCCCACCCAGGGCCACGGGCCCAGCCAGCTCCGTGCCTCCTTCCCCCACCCAGAGCCATGGCAAACCAGCCCGGTGCCCCCGCCCCCGCCCCTTCCCCCTTCCCCACCTAGGGCCACAGGCCCAGCCATCCCAGTGCCCCCTCCCATGCCAGCCACGCTGGAGCTGTGGGCTTCAGCCGTCCCCGTCTCTTCCTTCCCGCCCCCGGGCGGTACCGATGTGGCGGTTGGGCAGGCGCTTGAGCAGGCAGGGCTCCTCGTGGCCGGAGGGCGCCCGGATGGAGGCCGTCAGCAGGCTCAGGTCGCTCTCGGTGATCTTCAGCGACACGTCAGTGGAGGTGCCCACGTTGAGCTGGGACGTCCGCATCGAGTCGTCGCCTGGGGGCGGGAGGGGCAGGGTTACCGGGGGGCGGGGGGGGGCTGTTACCAGGGCGAGGGGGGAACGACACATCTGGGCCACAGGGAAGGGCCTGTTGGGGGGGGGGGGGGGCAGGGCTCACCGGTGATCTTGGCGGTGAAGGGGCTGCCCGGCACATGCTGCTCGTCGAAGCGGACGATCACGCTGTAGTCGCCGGGTGCGGTGGGCAGGTAGGACACGGTGCAGGTCCCGTCCTTGTTGTCCTTGCAGGTGATCTCGGCCTTGGATGGGCCCTCCACGGCCAGCGACAGCCCCCCTGGGGAGCTGGCCGTCAGGGGCATCGGGAGCTGGGCCCCCCCCCAGCAGCCTCCCTTGCCCCTCCCTCCTGCCAAAAGTCCTCCCTTGACCTACCCCCACCAGCAGCCTCTCCTTCCCCCGCCTGCCTCCCATCCTCCCCTGCCCCCCCACCCCAAATCCTCCCTTGTCCTTCCCCTGCCCTTCCCCCACCTGCCTCCCATCCTCCCCTGCCCTCCCCCACCTGCCTCCCATCCTCCCCTGCCCCCCCAGCAGCCCGCCGCTGCCCCTACCTTCGCCGGCGCCCTTGGTGACGATGGTGAAGGTGGCCGGCCTGTTGACCATGCCGTGGCTCAGGCCGGGCCCGTAGGCGCTCACGTGGCGGGTGTGGATGGCGTCCACGTAGAACTGCAGGGGGCTCCCTGGGGAGGGGAGGCAGGGGCACCTTGACTGGGAGCCCCAGGGGGGCAGGCCCCCCAGCTGGGCCCAGCCTGGCGGGCGATGCTGGCGCTGAGTCCAGGGGCCCCCAGGCTGCCAGCTGCAGGGTTATGGGGGGCCCACGGTCCCAGACTCCAGCCCCCTCCCTCTCAGGCCTGGGCTCTCAGCCCCCTTGTAGCTGGCTCGGGGAGGGGGCAGGGACCTGGGTAGAGGCCATGGGGGGATGTGGCACCAAGGTGGGGGGAATAGGCTGGGGGGCAAAGGGGGCAGAGCCCTCGGGGCTTTCTGCCCATGAAACCCCCCGGCCTGGCACACAGTGTAAGGCCCTGTCTGGAGCAGCCATCGTGGGAACAGCAGCTGGGCCTGGGCCAGGGCCAGGGCCAGGGCCCCCCCCCCTTCCCAGGGGCCATGGTGGGGCCAGTGCTGGTGTTCCCCCGGAGCCCCGGCCAGGCAGGTCCCAGGCGCTCCCTGGCCGCGGCAACTGCTCACCGGGGATGTGGTTGCCGTCGCATTTGATGTCCATCTCATGCAGCCCCTTCTCCACAGGCGCGAACCTCACGGTCACTGTCCCGTCCTTGTTATCCGTGATGCTGGGCCGGGCCGTCTTCCCCGAGGGCATGCGGACCTCGCCTGGGGGGGGGGGGGGCGGCACCGTCAGCGGGCCCCCTCCACCGCCCTGGAGCTGGGCTCCTTGGGGCGCTGCCCCCTGCTCCTGCCTGCTGGGCACCCCCCCCCAATCTCCCCCACTGCTGGGCACCCCCCCAGATTTCCCCCCGCTGTGATACCCCACAGCTCTCTGACCCCCCCCTCAAACACCATGCTGCCCATCCCCTCCCGCCCAGGCCTGTCTCGGCAGCTGCCTTGGCCAGGCCCGTGCCACGCTCCCTGTGGCGTGTGCGTACCGGTGATCTCCCCTTTCTGCACGGTGAGGGGAATGACCAGGTTGAAGGGCCGCAGCATGGCGTCCAGGTTCTCGGGGGGTGCGATGGGCTGGTCGGTGGCCTGGCGGGGTGGAGGGAGGGGGCAGAGAGACAGAGAGAGAGAGAGCAAGAGAGAGCGTTGGCACAAGGCGGGGGGGCCGAGGCAGGACGAGACAGGAGCAGAGTGCGACAGGCCCCGGGCCCTACATGGGCCGATGGGAGACAGAGCTGCAAGAGAAGGGGGCGTGGGGGTGGGGGCGCCTGGCTGGGAAGAGCTCATGGGGGGGGGGGGGGAGAGGAAGGAATCACTGCAGCCAGAGCTTTTGGGGGGCCCTCACCCCGTGGCACTGGGTACCCCCTTACCAAGGCAGATGGGGTCCCCCTCTGAGTGCCCCCGGGCCTGCCTGGCATGACCTCAGCCCTGGCACATAGAGCCGGGCCCATGGCAGCAGAGACCAGCACACAGCTGGGCATGGGATGGGCACTAGGAGATTGGCCCAGGCGCGGCGGGCACTTACAAGAGAGGGCAAAGGCAGCTGGGGGCAAGGGGGCCAAGCGAGCCCGGGGCTCAGAGCCAGGGAGTGTCCCCGGGCCAAGGGGGGAGAGGCAGCAGGACAGGAGGAGAGGCAGTGGCAATAGGGGCAGGGGCGCTTGGTACCCAGCACGGCGGGTAGCCGCCAGCCGGGGGCGGAGGGAAGGGCTGGCGCAGCTGGAGGGAGTCGCACGGCTCCTCGACGTGGGGGACGGTCTCGCACGCCTGGCAGGAGGCAAGGAAGGGGTTCACGCGGGCGGCCAGGCAGGCTGGGCGGCTCGTAGCCCCGCTGCCGGGGGCTGGCCCACAGGAGCCCGGGGGCTGGCCCACAGGAGCCCGGGGGCTGGCCCACAGGAGCCCGGGGGCTGCAGCTTGTCCAGCACCGAAATGCAGCCACCTCTGGGGTGGGACCCGGCAGCCGGCTAAGAGCCCTGCTACACCGCCCGGCGAGGCAGCATCCCTGGGCCGAGGACCACCCCCCCGCCACGCTGCACAATGGCGGCTCCGGCAGCTTAGTGCCCCTCAGTGGCGCTGACAAGGGAACCCCCCACCCCCAGCACAGCACCCCCTAGTGCCACCTTGTGGCGCTGACAAGAGAACCCCCCCACCCCCAGCACAGCACCCCCTAGTGCTGCCTTGTCACACTGAGAAGGGAACCCCCGGCCAGCACAGCGCCCCCTAGTGGTGCTGACAAGGGAACCCCCCACCCCCAGCACAGCACCCCCTAGTGCTGCCTTGTCACACTGAGAAGGGAACCCCCGGCCAGCACAGCGCCCCCTAGTGGTGCTGACAAGGGAAACCCCCCCCACACACAGCACAGCACCCCCTAGTGCAGCCCTGGGGCCAGTGCTGACTCCAGGAGCCCTGCCCTGCCCCGCCCCGCCCCGCCCCGCCCCGCCCGCCGGCCGGCTGGCCCCCGACCTACCAGCACGTGGAAGGGGCTGTTGGGGATGAGCTCGCCCCCGAAGCGGATGGTGATGACGTATTTGCCCGGCTCAGGCGCCGTGTAGTAGATGTCGAAGGTGCCGTCGTGGTTCTCCACCACGTCCACGTCCAGCTCGGCCCCGTCCGGCGTGGACACCTTGCAGGTCACCTTCCCTTTGCCCGCCGCCTTGGCGTCCACTGTGATCACCGTCTCCTCCCCGATCTGGATGGTGGGGCCCAGGCAGGCGCCTGCGGGGCGGAGGGATGCGGTGGGCGCGGGGTGGTGGGCCCCACACCGTGCCTACCAGCAGGGGGCTGGCATCCAGCCCGGCATCCCTGTGAGCAGCAGCCCAGCAGAAGGGAGCAGAGCCCGGCGGGGGGGCGCTGCAGGGGGGCTGCGGCCGGCCACTGGAAGGAGCCATGATCCCTGCCATCAGCCAGGGTACCAGGCCTAGCGGGCCAGGGGTTCACATCCCACCCCCGGCTGCCCATGCCCTAGGAACCAGGCTCACGCCAGCTCCTAGCTGTGCAGGAATTGGGATGTTGTCCCAGCCCCCCAGTACCCCTGTGGCTCACAAACTACCCCCCCGCCCCCCGCAGCCCAGAGTGGGACTTACCCAGTCCATGGCCCCCAATGGACACTGCAAAGAGAAGGAGAGAAAACCTGTGAGAACGCAGCTGGCCGCAGGGCTGCAGGTCAGAAGCGAGGGGCAGAGGCCGGAGGCCACATGGGGTGGGGAGGGGCCGAAGCCGTGGAGGCCACATGGGCTGAGTCTGGGGGCCCCAGAAGCTGGGGGGACAGAGCTATGGTGGCCACAGAGGCTGGGGGGCTGCAGAGATGGGGGAACAGGACTCTGGAGGCCGTGCGGGGCAGAGGTTGTGGAGGCTGGGGAGACAGGGCGATAGAGGCTGAAGGAGCAGAGCCCGGGGGCTATGGAGGTAGCAGGGCATGGAGGCTGGGGCAATTGGGCTATGGAGGCTGTGTGGGGCAGAGTGCAGGGGCGTGGAGACTGCAGAGGCTGGGGAGACAGAGCTATGGAGGCCCTGTGGGGCGGAGTGTGAGAGGAGCGGAGAAAGTGGGGCTGGGGACAGGGCTCTGGTGGCCCTGTGGGGCAGCATCCTGGGGGGGGGGCCCACCTGTGAGCAGGCACTTGCTGGCGTCGCCGCTGGGCTGGGCGAGGGTGCGGAAGGGCGAGAAGGGGATCTCGTCCCCCCCGTACTTGATGGTGATGGTGTAGCGCCCCGTCAGGTCGGGCACGTAGGACACCGTGTAGGTGCCGTCCCCGTTGTCCCGGATGTTGGCCTTCTTGGGCTTGCCCTCGGGATCCTGGGGGCACAGACAGGGTCAGAGCCGCCTCGGCTCGTGGCCCAGGGCAACGGGCAGAGCCCAGCCTGGGAGCCCCTCCTTCTGCCCTCGGGATAGTGCCCAGTCCCCCCCGACCAGAGCCAGGGCCCCCCCCAGCCCGGTCCCCCCCGCTGTTATCTGATTAAAATACGACCATGTCGATCCTTATTGCCAGGGCTCGACAAAGCGCAGCGAAATCCACTCGCCAGCCCCACACTGCGCATGCGCGCCCTGCCGGTGAACGGGGCGACCGGCTGAAATCTACTCACCTCAGGCAAGTAGGTAAACGGATTTGTCGAGCCCTGCTTATTGCAACCACTGTTCTATCTTTGCAAGAAATCTTGGCCAGGGGGTGGTGGAGCGAGGTGGTTTGGGCAGGTTCTGCCTGGCTGGTCCCGCCCGTGCAGGGTCTGCCCGTGGCACTGCTGTATTTGCAGCTGGGGGCTTGGGCTCTGGGCTTGGATTCCGGGGGGGGTTGATTCGGAGGCCACGTTTGCACGGTCTCTGCCACGCTGTGCCACGACCACGCTCTCCTGCTCTAAGGGTACGTCTACACTTGCTCCCTAGTTTGAATGAGGGATGCAAATGTAGCCGACCGAAATTGCTAATAAAGCGGGGATTTAAATGTCCCGTGCTCCATTAGCATAATCTCGCCCCCACGCTATTCCGCTCGCCAGCTGAGTCGAACCAGGAAGTGCGCTCTGGGACACGTTAGTTTGAATCAAACCCCTTGGTTCGAACTAACATTACTCCTCATTTTCTGAGGAGCGCACTTCCTGGTTTGAATCAACGGGCGAGTGGAATAGCGCGCGGGCAAGATTATGCTAATGGAGCACGGGATATTTAAATCTCTGCTTTATTAGCAATTTTGGTCGGCTACATTTGCATCCCTCGTTCCAACTGGGGAGCAAGTGTAGACGTACCCTAAGTGGCCACATGGCCTGGGGAATGCCAGGAAGCCTGATCCCTCAGCCTGTGCAGGAGCTAGTCAGTGGAATGGCCCAGCGAGAGCAGGGATGTAACTAGCTATTGAAAACATTAACCGGTTTAACGATAGAACTATTGCCGTTTAACCGGTTCAGGCCCGGCACGGGTGCGGGGGGGGGGGGGCGCGTTCCCACCAGCCACGATCCTGCCGCACCCGGGCAGGGAGGGCCGCTCCCACCGGCCATGGTCCTGCCACACCACGGGCTGAGGGGCCACTCCCGCCAGCCAGGGCCCTGCCACACCACGGGCTGAGGGGCCACTCCCGCCGGCCAGGGCCCTGCCACACCACGGGCTGAGGGGCCACTCCCGCCGGCCAGGCCAGTGAGTGGAAGGCTACTCCCCACACCCGCCCTCTGGTTAAGCAGTTCCCGGATGAGCACGCCGGGAAGGCGATTGCTAGCTGGATAACCGGTTAACCTTTTGCATCCCTAAATGGAGCAGTTCTTGGCTGACAAGGGGCCTGGGGAGGTGCCAATCTGAGGACCCTGCCTGGGAACATTCAGACCAGCTGGGGGTGTCACATTATGGGATTCTAAAGATCACTGTTGCATCCATGCGGGGGGTGGGGTGTTTGCCCCAAAAGTCCGTACAACGGGGGTCATGTGAGATGTTGAATGAAAGCTTCTGTTCTACTGATTCTGTATGTGCTATTCATGTACTTGTATGATGTCTGTATGTGGAGTTATAAATATGGACTCTGTGTTGATGCTGGAAAATTCTCTGTCTGAGGCAGAGCAATGGGCCAGGAATGTTCAGTCAGTGACGATGCTAATTAGCAAGGAGACCGTGAATCTCTAGGTGCCCATACACACCTGAGGAACGTGACTGACACCTGCAAACCAGCCAGGGCATAACGGCTGCCAGCATGGGAAACAGAGATCGGTCACTCGACCATGTGGCCTGCTCTGGCCAGGAGGATGCCAGGGGAGGTGTGGCACCCTCCATCTTGTATTCAGTTCAGCTCCTGATCCCAGATGCAGCCTTGCAGGGAACCACGAGCCAGAAAAAACCGTGGACCCATCCTGACACAGCTTATAAGTCTCTGGTGTACATCCTAACAGTTTATAACATCTCTGCTAAGAGCCTGCATTGAGAACTGGGAGATTCGATGCATATAATGTATTCTCCTT